>OY979664.1:22500-622500 GCA_963855955.1 Luperina nickerlii | reverse complement strand
TGTTATATTTCTTGGAACTTGTTGAGGAATGTTGTTGGTTGTTAGGCCCTTTTTGTTGTGGGTGGTCTTGTTTGCGACGAGCTGACTCCAAACAGATGAATTTGGTCTCTAGGAAATCCAGAAATTCTTGAAGTACTGGTAGCTCCCGCGAGTTTTTTAAAGACTCTATGTAATCTGTGTACGTGTCAGAGTCTAGTTTTTGGGATAAGATGTGTACCACCATAGGATCCCACGATGTTGTATCAATGTCTAAATTGCGGACAGCATTCAGACATTCTAATGTTGTGTCATGCAGTTTCTTGATTTGTTGTACGGACTGCTGTTGCATGTTGGGCAATCCTAGAAGAATGTTCATGTGAGAAGAGAATATAGCCCTTTTGTTGTTGTATCGATGATGCAGAATATTCCAGCATATGGAATAGTTATCTGCGCTGATTGGTAAATGTTGGATGAGCCGTTCCGCTTCCCCTTTAACTTTTCCTTTTAAAAACTGCATTTTTTGGGCACTCGAAAGCGACGGATTGTTATGTATTGCTTCTTGGAACAAATCTTTGAAGCACGTCCACTGGTTATAGTTACCGCTAAAAATGGGTATTTCTAGTGTTGGTGTAGTTTTTTCTCTATGAGCCACAGACCACATTTTAGTATTTATCGCCTTTTTCAGACTGCTGTATTGTTTTTCATGACTCAAGAATGTTTTTTCATATTCTCCATTTTCTTCGCTTAGTTCAGTATCGATTTCCCAATGCAGAGTATCGACTGCTATCCACCTAGATTGCAGTGTTTTGAGGACGTCTTCAAATTCCCATTTGTCGGAAATAAGTTCCAGGTTAATGTTAGAGACCGTTCTTCGGAATGCCTTAAAATTAGCTGCCTGCTTGCGAAGCATCTCGTCGAGTTTGCTGTTTGTACCCTGATTTACCGTCCAAGCACGACGAGCTCCTTGACCCAGCTGCGAAGGTTGACCATGTTCTCCCGGCTGCTGTTCCTCTGTAGATTCCTGTTCTGTTTCAAATTGTTTACCAAAAAACGTACCTTCTCCAGGCCATCCTTGATCATCACTTCTAGATGGAGCTTCCAGCAGTTGTTGATGCATCTGGTTGATCAGCATTTTGACCGTTTGGTACGACTTGCTTGTTTTTTCGTACTCCTGTTTCGTAAAGTAGTCATGCGACTTACTTACTTCTGTTGAAAGGCGATCGTGGTTAAATTGATACTCCTTCCAGTATTCTTCTAAATTGTTCAAACACTTTTTCAAGTATTCGAAGCTTCGTCTTTGGACACTGGTCTTCTTCAAATTAACCCCGAGCTTTTCGATGTTGATGGCGAGCGCCAATTGGACGTCGTAAAGCTCAGCCATTTCGCACGTTGTTTAAGGACGTAAAATCTCCCAAGGTGTAGTAAATAATGGAAAGATCTTACTTGTGGTCTTCTGTTATACCACCGTTGATGTTCTCCTTGGATCAGGAGCGTTTTCCAGTCACCAACCAGTCCAGAATACCACCTTAGTTCACACACCACACTGTAGTTCACGAAACACTCGCGATTACTTTTCGAAACGCGCGCGTTCCGACTCGAAGGACCATTATGTGCGGGTTGCAAGGTCGTAGATAATATTAAATCACTGATTGGTTTTGGATTTAAAGAGTTTATTAAAGGTTCTGCAAGTTTCTTGTATAATGTCTTAAAGTAAAATGTTATGTTAAATTCTATGTTAAATGTTATGTTAAATGTTAATGAATGCAACCGGTCCGTTTGATGCCTGGTAATGCACTGATGTTAAAGTATTATAAAATTGTCACTTAGATACAAGTACAGTGATTGTTGTAATCTGCTGCGTAAGCAGGTGTTCGGTTGCTTAGACCGAACACAAGTATCAAAAAGGGTTACAGGGCGTCGAAAAATTCGTCCACATCGCTGTTAACAGGAAAAGTGCCCAGAAGGCTGGCAGCATTGCCACGTTGGATAGCAATGCTGATTCTTTGGCCAAAAAATAGGCCCGCCCTCTGGTCACGTGAAGAGTCGACCAACCGTTTGGCGAAGTTAAAGTGTTGCGAATAATTTGGTCAATTTTGTCCAAAAGTTGTGGTTTCTTCCAAAGAGGAGAACAACGGAGAAAATACATATAATTTGGACCAAAACAGCAATATCTGATAATGGTGAATGCCGAATGTAAATTAATTTTGGAGAGTCTATCCGAAATATCATTGAAATTTTTAATTTTGCCGTCGATGAAAGATGAAAAACTTTCTTCAAAAATAGGGGAACCAAGGAGGTGTAGGGAACTTTTTTCTAAAATTTTGATTTGTGGGGCTATTGCATTAAATTTATTTATAGTCGATTGTCTGTCGGTAATGTCAGAGAGGTAAATTTCGCATTTTGAGGGGTTAAGGTCCAGGCCAATAGATTTAAATTGACTTTTGAGAAGTTGTAGGTCAGCCAAAACAGTGTCAATATCACCTCCTAGCGTTCCATCATCTAAATACCACACATTAAATTTTGAATTTAGTTGTTGAATTATGGGATGAATAGCCAAACTGAAAATGACAGGCCCGAGAGGGTCACCTTGTTGGCAACCAACTGCAGATTCCAAAACGTTTTCCTTGTAAAGTAATTTTGAAGGGTGTCTATAACATTGCCACAAAAAACCATAAATTTCGGGTAGTACTTTTTTGACTTCAGCCAACAAGTTGTCCCTATTCACGGAGTTGAAGGCATTTTTGACGTCAACCTTGAGGATGACCTCACCTTTGTTTGATTGTAGAAAAGATGATAAGGCATGTACGGCTGCCTCACAGCCCCCCCTGGAACCAAAACCAAGTTGAAGGGGCTGAAACTTAGTTGCAAGCGTCTCACTGTACAGCTTGCAACATATTTTGGCAGCCATACGCCTGTAGGTGCAACCGACGGCAATTGGGCGAATGCCGCCGTCTTTCTTGCGCAGAGCACACAGGTTAGCCCCATACAAGACATCGACGACGGCATCGTTCACGCCGCCGGAGAGCATTAAGTTGATTAGAACCGCAAGCTCCTTCAAGAGCGACTCACCCGCTTCCCCGGCGCCTGAACTCAACAAATCTTTCAAATGCTGTGGAGTCAGGCCGTTGAGGCCGCCGGCAGAACCACTCCGGAAGGAGCTCACGGCTGCAAATAACTGCGGGGCTGTAATTTTAAAAAAAGGTGGAGCCTGACTGCTTGAATCGGGGTGGACGGGCGGGTCGGGGAAGGTGAGAACATCCGCAGGCGATGGATGTTTACTCTCCAGAGCTGAAAGAGTATCTGGAGAATAAGGCGCCACCACATCACTGCTGAACAGTATTCTGGCTGCCCCCCTAATGTCACCGTCACTCAGCTTGGATTCCACATGAACACAAATGTCTTTCTGTTTATTGAAAAAAGGTAATTTGGAATCTAAAATACGGACCGAATTGTTGCAGTTATCTTTAATTTGGTTTGTTAAAGATTTTTGAGTAGCCAATTTTTTTTGGACATGCAGAATCCTATACGGGAAGGTGAGTAACTGCTCCCAGGCACGCTGCGAGTTCTCCTGGGTCGCGAGACGGACACAACGCGCTGAACTCAGCGCAACAGAATGTCTCGCGCCCCGGGGAACTCTTTTTAAAACTGGAGTGGAGTTTTTGAATTTTGATAATGTTTGCCACAAACTTTGTTCGAGAGGTGTTGATGTCGGGGATGTGGCTGGGGGGCCCAAAGGTACACTATGAGGCTTGTGAACCTTGCCATAGTGTATTTTAAGCCCCCGTTCGCCTTTAAAAAAACGAGCCTGGGAGCAGTGAGGGCATCTTACCAGTTGTACATCCAGAGATGTGACAGGTTGACTGGCACTACTTATTCCGGCGTCGCTACAGCTGGCGCAGAACATACAATAATTAAAGGTGGCACACGAATAAGACCTAAAATAAATTTAATAAAATAAAAAAAAACACTCAAAGAAAACACTATTAAACTACACATTAAAAAAATGTCACAGCACTGACAGTAGGGTGCGCGCAGTCGCGCTGCAGGCCTGGGGCGCCGCCGCGCAGACCAAGCTGGCATTTTGAGCAGTCCCGGCAACCGTTGCCGGGAGACGGGCGTCGCGTTGTATCTTCTTTGGGAAAGAAAAGCCGCACAGTACCCCTCCAAACCCATCTAGGGTTAGAGGGCAACTCGTCCCATTTCAAAAAAGATTGCACATGCACACTTTAAGATTTTCACTTGCAGAAATATTTCATGACCAATGGCACCAATTCATGATTTTTGAGATATGAATTTCACCAGTTCATGAGGATTATTATTTTTTATTTGATCTTGTTATAGTAAACTCTTGATATTTGTAAATTTACTGCTTTGTCGCATTGATAGGCTGTTATTTATTAAATTAAAAATTAAAACCGGAAAACATATGTCTATGTCTATGTTTCTATTTCATTAAACTTACATAATTTACCACATTTTATGTCAAACATAATGTTTGATAAAGTGAAGATACAAATCGATAAGGAATCTATATAGTCTGTGGAAGATGATTCGAGAAACTGTCAGATTGGTCTGGAGAAATAGGGCGTACGGTGTCCGTTTTTTACGATCAAGGACTCGAGCCTAAAGGGCGATTTTGAGGGACTTAATCCTAGGAGGATTGGGATGTGTCCAAATAACCCGATGGGGTTTTAATAAGTAGGAGCTGTTTTGGCAGAATTCCGTGAGTACTAAACCATTTTCTTTATTCTTGCTGGATAGCCTATAGCTTAGATCATGCATGTGTGTTCTGACACGAGGACGTTGTTACAGGTCTGGCTGTTTATGCTAGCCTTATAAGTTTGGTGCTATGCGCGATTGATTCGATGCCTTGGTGTTGCGCCGTGTGGTGATTTGGAATTCATCAGAGCGCAGGCGGATTTATGGTTATCCCTTGCGGTGTGGTCCTCCGACATTAGGAAGGCTTTACCTAACCGAATCCAGGTGATGAGGGAAGTTCGCCACTCCAGGTAACGATAGCGTCACCATCTCGTCCGTAGGCCGCGTTCGCGTGTGTTCACAGGTTTCTCCTGTGAACAACGCCAAGGACCCTGAACCGTCAACTGAAGAAGTTATACTGAAGATTTTATAGAGAGTGTTGTCAGTGTGTCATTATGGTTTAATCTATGAGAGAGTTAGGCCTTTTGTAGGAACTAGGTTGTTTTAAGACCAGTTGTTGTAAGGATCTTGTGTCTCGGGTTTGCTTCGTATAGCGTTTATTTTCCTTCTATGAGCACAGTCCGGAAAAGGCCAATACATGTTCGATTGAGCTAGAAGTTGTTAATTCGATCATCCCACGGACTCGCTATAGCGACTCTGAGAAACTGCTATTTAGTCTCAAGGCTGGCGTGCACTGACACCACTAGGAACGGAGACTAGTTGTGTGGGTGTATGCCATAGACTCTGGGAAGGGTACATTAATTTGGTGGCTTGCCACATTGTTTGTATGTGTACTTTAATTTTGTATAATTCCAATAAACTTTGTATTGTGTAAGAAGGTACTTGTTTAATTAATCCTTCCTAGCAGATTATACCTTATAAATTTACTTTAGCACGGTGGTGAGTAGTAAAGTTCAAATAGGAACCATCATCAGCTTGTTTCTAAGCAATGAGGATTGTCCAAAATTTCTAACCATTATATTTTAATTTATTTTTTGTAAATTTAGAGCATTTTGAGAAACTAATTTGAATATTTTGATGATTGGCTCAATAGTTATTTTAATAAAAAATATTTAATTATTTTAAGTTTTTAAGGTAGGTGACGTCATCCAGTAGCATAAAGATTAAGTGCCGTTGCCTTACTAGTACATTATTAAAAAATTTAATCTGTCAACACAACGTCAACAATGTCACATCTGTCAAAGTGTCAATAGGCCGAATAGACGTCTTAAATAATCGAATCCTAGCTTAGCGTATTTATTTACAAATGGTTTTTTTATGTGTAAGTGTCCTCCAAGGAATATACTACTCTCTATCGTCACTAGAACAATCGACGCGGCGACTTAGAAATAGAATAATAACGCACGCGGCGACATTATTACTATTATTGCTGCAAGTTGGAAAAAAGCACTTCCTGTATTCCATAACTCTTCCAGTATATTAAATATTGTCGAGTGTTGAAATAATGTATGTAATGTAATAATGAGATTTATAAACAAGAATGTTTATATTTTTGACATATTTACAATAATTTGACATTTGACAGATTGTAGACAATACTTGCCTCTTACTTTTTATTTTCTGAGGCAACGATACAAAACTGTACAGCCAGTCGTACGTAATTTGAAGGGCAAAGAAGGTTAATCGTATTTTATCAAAAATATCAATAACATATTGTTACGAGCTTGGGGTTCGTGACAATAAAAACTGCCGATTTAATCACCAAAAATTGACACTTTAATCACAACACTAATTACAATTCAAATACACTAATAAGAAACACAATTGCACTTACTGATCACTCTTAAGTCGCACTCGAATATCGCCTTCGATGTTATCGCTCTTATCGCTTAATCGAAACTATCTGGGTCTCGCGGCCCACCCGGCCTTATATAGTGCCGCAGAGCTAGTACATAAACATCTAGAACGTTCGAGTACATACCGGTCCCGACTGACTCGACGTCGATAGTTCTCGGAATTACTAGTACTTACAAAAAGGTCAAGTAGGGTCAAGGTCCTAGTACCAAGGTACTAGTTCCGCTACCCGATACTAGATGGCGCTAGTGGTAACTAATGTCGCCATGTATCAAGCATTATTTGCGGCGCGCAACACTGCCCCCTCCTTAGACATGCTCGTCCCGAGCATTATTGGCCCCATAATAACGCGCCAGTCGATCCACATGGACGATCTTAGGAGCACCTCTTGCACCTTTCTGTATCCGGTAGGTTACATCATTGATCTTTGTCACAATCCGGTACGGTCCGTCCCATTTAGCTTGAAGCTTAGGAGATTTCCCTTTGCTGCGGACTGGATTGTGCAACCACACCAGTGAACCTTCGTCGAACCCTTTATTGTTCATTTTGCGGTCATAACGGGTTTTCATCTTTTCAGACATTTGCTGGCCCGATTGTCTGACGTGCTCATAAATGTCATTCATTTTGTTCCGCAAATCATTCGCATAATCAGTTACACTGCGTGGGGCATCAGGTGGTATTCCGGTGATCAGGTCTGCAGGTAGCCGTAGTTCTCTTCCGAAGTTTGCGAAAGCAGGCGTCACCGATGTACTTTCGTGAACAGCGCTTCGATATGACAGCAAAAACGGTTGTATGTGCTTGTCCCAATCTCGTTGCCGATTTTCCACAACTTTTGCCAGGTACCTCTCCAGTGTCTGGTTAAATCGTTCCACCATTCCATCCGATTGTGGGTGGTAGGAAGTAGTTCTTGTTTTATGAGTACCCATAACTCGACAAGTTTCCTGGAATATTTGGGACTCGAAATTCCTTCCTTGATCACTGTGAATCTCCAAAGGTACTCCAAAACGACAGAAGACTTCATGAACCAATTTATCCGCAACTGTCGAAGCTTCTTGATTTGGAATGGCGAAGATTTCCGGCCACTTCGTGAAGTAATCCATCACAACCATGAAATACTTGTTACCACTTTCACTCTCCGGAAACGGCCCCGCAACGTCAAGGGCTATCCTCTCCCATGGTGCACCAACATTGTACAATTTCAATGCACCCCTACTACGAGTCTGAGGTCCCTTTACAGCTGCACAACTTGTACATTTGCGACACCAATCCTCGACATCGTCCCGACAGTGGATCCAGTAAAACCGTTCTCGTATCTTCAGTAGAGTCCGTTTTACTCCCAGATGACCTCCTGAACAACCATTATGGTACAGCTGTAGAACATCCGGTACTAGAGCTTTAGGGACAACCATTTGCAAATGACAGCTGTCTCCTCGAGCATTTTCCCATTTACGGCACAGGACTCCATCCTGAACCACCAAGCTGTCCCATTGGGCCCAATAGCTTTTTGTGACCGAACTCATCGCTGAGACGTCACTCCACCTGGGCTTAGGAGCTCTGGCCTTCATCCACTCCAGAATCGACTTGATGTCTGAATCTTCCTGCTGTGCACGTTGTAGGCTTTCCTTCCACTCGTTGTTGAGGTCTGTCTTGAGCATCCTCACAGGTACCACTTCCTTACTCTCTTGCATAGTACAATGCTTGCAGTCTTCAGGACAAGGTCTTCTTGACAATGCATCTGCGTTGCCATGAGAGTTTCCGCTGCGATGTTCGACCACGAAGTCGTATTCCTGCAGTAGTTCAATCCATCTCGCAACTTGTCCTTCTGGGTTTTTGAACTGCAATAGCCATTTCAGTGCAGCATGGTCAGTTCGTAAGTGGAATTTCCGCCCCAGAAGATATTTGCTAAAATACTGCAATGACTTTACCACAGCAAGCAGTTCCCGTCTCGTAACACAATAGTTCCTTTCCGGCTTTGACAACGACTTGCTGAAGTACGCTATCACAACCTCTTGATCACCATTCCGTTGGGACAACACACCGCCAAGTCCTATGTCACTTGCGTCTGTGTCAACTATAAATTCCTTGCCCGCATCAGGGTACCCCAAAATAGGTGTTTTGCACAGACGGTCCTTTAGCTCCTGGAATGCGATGTCACAACTATCATCCCAGCAGAAATGTCGCTTCTCCTCGGTTAGCTTATGCAGGGGTTTGGCTATATCTGCAAAGTTCTTGACAAATCGCCGATAATAAGAGCACAAACCTAAAAATGCTCTGACCTGCGTCTTGTCTTTTGGAACTGGCCAATCCTTGACAGCGGCGATTTTCTCTGGGTCCGTGCGGATACCTTCTTCGGACACGACATATCCCAAAAAGCTAACTTGTCGTTTGAATAGTGAACACTTCCTCGGACTTAACTTGAGGTTGGCACTCTGGATCTTCATGAGCACGCGTTCCAGGTTTTGTAGATGTTCTTCAAACGTACGGCCTACGATGATGATGTCATCCAAGTAGACCAGGCATGCATCGCCAATTAGCCCGGTAAGTACAAGTTCCATCAACCTTTCAAACGTTGCCGGAGCATTGCACAATCCAAACGGCATAACTTTAAATTGCCACAGACCCTTTCCTGTCGAGAATGCAGTTTTCTCCTTGTCCTTAGGATCAATTTCAACTTGCCAGTAGCCACTTTTCAGGTCCAGCGTGCTAAACCACTTTACGCCAGTAAGCATGTCCAGCGTGTCATCAATTCTTGGCAAAGGGTAGCTGTCCTTCTTCGTAACGTCGTTCAGACGACGATAGTCAACACAAAACCGCATGCTGCCGTCCTTCTTTCTTACCAGCACTACAGGTGAACACCATGGACTAGATGAAGGTTCAATAACACCATCCTTCACCATTCCCTCAATCATGGTTTCTACTTCCTTTTCACGTGCTACCGGCAATCTCCTTGGCCGCTGACGGATAGGCAATTCTTCTCCTGTGTTTATTTTGTGTTGAACTATGCCAGTCTTTCCGATGTCAGCATCGTTGGACGAGAAAACATTGGCGTACTTCAGTAACATCTTCTTAGCCTTGACCATTTCACTTTGGGACAGAGCGCTGCGGCAGTCTTCTAAAAGGGTGGTCACTCTCGTTGGTGCATCCTTGCTGAGGGTCCCAGTCGATAGATATTGGCATCGACGCAACCAATCCACTTCCTCGCAAGTACCAAGTAGTGTGCCTTTTTCTATAATGTGTTCCTGATCACAAAGGTTCAGCACACGTACCCCTGAGATGTCGGTGGCTCTGACCAAAGTTCGTGCCACTTTCCATGGAAGGTCATTGTCTACCCTTTCCACGAGTACACAACGATGAGTTTGACCAGGATTCCGAGGAAGACTAACCGGCACAATCGTTTCCGATCTCGGCGGAAGAATAATCTTCTTAAGGCTGTACACATTTCCTGGTAACGCCCCTTCCACGAAAAGTTCCTCTTGTCCACATTTCAAAACACCTTGCTTGACGTCAATCTCGCAACAATTCTTCCTCATAAAGTCAAGGCCCAGGATGCAATCGTCCATTATATCAGCCACGATGACATTATGCAGGTAGATTCTGTTGCCTAGCTTCAACTTTATCTTCTTCTCTCCATGGACGGGTATGCGCTGACCGGTGGCTGTAACCAAATTAATGTGTTCTCGGTTGTGTGCGGAGTCCCCAAGGAACCGACTTGTAAGTTGGGAACTGACGACCGTACGAGAGGCTCCTGTATCTATGGTCAGCTTACAAGGTATTCCGTTGACCTCGCCCTTGATGATTAGGCTGTTCCCGTCATGGGTTTGTGTGATCGAAATCCTTGGGGCTCCTTGAGCATCAGCCAGCACCCGCCCCGCAGTCCTGGCTATTACTCGTTTCCCTGCTGCTGGTGTTGGGCGGTGCTGTTAACCGCACTGCCCTCTGGAGATCGGCCGTCTTCTCTTTCTGCAGTTCGCTTAGGGCAACTGGATCGAAGGTGGCCCCTTTCCCCACAGCCGTAGCACCTAGGGCTGTATCCTTTATTGCGCTCGCGAACTGTAGCCGCTGCAACTTCCCTGACGCGATGGGATCGATGATCCTGCCGCACAGCTTCCACCTCCAGTGCATGGGCCAAGGCATCCTTCAGCGTCCCGTGGTGACCGAGCCTCACAGCAGCTCTAACTTCAAGGTCGCGGATGCCGTCGATGAATGCCTGCACCAGGTTCCCATCAATAAGCGCAGGTACGGACTGGTAAGCTTTGCGAACCAGCTTCTCCACTTCAAGGGCCCATTGCTGCAGGTTTTCATTGCTGCGTTGCACGCGATCCTTGAGCTGCGCACGAAACACGTGCTCCAGGTGAGCGTCGCCATACCGAGCCTCCAATGCCTCAAGGAGCTGCTCGTAAGTCACTTCCTTACCGAGAGCTTCCAGAACAGTTAAGGCCTGGTCGCGCAAGCCCAGGGTGAGGGCAGTCATGGCCTGACTTTTATTCCACCCGTTCGCCTTCATGACAGCCTCAAACTGGATTTTGTAGGCCGACCAGGAAGAAGTTCCGTCGAACGGTGGCACTTTGAATCCACGTAGCGAAGGTGTTGTAGCTACGGGAGCTGCGATTCCATCACCCAGTTTCAGGTAATCCAGCGTTTTCTTCACGTCAGCCATCACGGTTTCCTTCACGTCAGCTATCACGGTTTCCTTCACGTCAGCCATCACGGTTTGCTTCACGTCGGCCATCACGTTGTCAACCCTGTTATTCACTTGCTCGATTCGGATTTCAGCTTCCGATAGGCGGTTGTCATACTGAGCAACCTTATCCTTCATCTCCTTCATGTCTTTCCCTAAGGTAGCGTGAAGGTCCTTCATAAGGAGCATCTGCTCCTCCTGGCGGCGCGCCTGCTCCTCCTTATCACGTTGGAGCTGTTCTTCCAACCGGCGAGCCTGTTCTTCCTGTCGACGAGCCTGTTCCTCCCTGTCACGCAGCAGCTGTTCTTCCAACCGGCGGGCCTGTTCCTCCTTGTCCCGCTGGAGCTGTTCCTCCAACCGACGAGCCTGCTCCTCCTGTCGGCAGGCCTGTTCCTCCTTGTCCCGCTGGAGCTGTTCTTCCAGTCGGCGGGCCTGTTCCTCCTGTCGGCGAGCCTGCTCCTCCTGTCGGCGAGCTTGCTCCTGCAGCATCATCATCAGAGCAGCAAAATCTGGTGCTGATGATGCTGGAGCAGCTGTGGACGGGCCGGCCTCCGTGGTCGGTAGCTGGCCTTCCGACCTCTGTGGCGTTGCTCCACCGAATCGCCTCTGGTCCGTCTCTTGCTGGCGTTGACTCCGGGTACGAATACCCTCCATGTCGTCTTTGGGTAAAATCGGCATGGTTTTTAAACCTCGCTTCTGACACCAATTGTTACGAGCTTGGGGTTCGTGACAATAAAAACTGCCGATTTAATCACCAAAAATTGACACTTTAATCACAACACTAATTACAATTCAAATACACTAATAAGAAACACAATTGCACTTACTGATCACTCTTAAGTCGCACTCGAATATCGCCTTCGATGTTATCGCTCTTATCGCTTAATCGAAACTATCTGGGTCTCGCGGCCCACCCGGCCTTATATAGTGCCGCAGAGCTAGTACATAAACATCTAGAACGTTCGAGTACATACCGGTCCCGACTGACTCGACGTCGATAGTTCTCGGAATTACTAGTACTTACAAAAAGGTCAAGTAGGGTCAAGGTCCTAGTACCAAGGTACTAGTTCCGCTACCCGATACTAGATGGCGCTAGTGGTAACTAATGTCGCCATGTATCAAGCATTATTTGCGGCGCGCAACAATATGAATATTTTTCAAAATTAATTAGTCCGTAATGATCAGTAACGCTATTCCTCGAAATGGTTTTTCAATTATTACAACATTTAAAAAAATATGAACAATGCCCATTATCGGTAAACTACGAAACCGGGTTACATCTTAACGATTTATTATTAACATCTGTTTTACCGTTTTTTATTAATTTAATAAATTTATTTACATTATTCATTTATTTATTTTCATTAATTAATTTATTTATATTATTTTATTGATTTACACCATTGACATTATTTACACTAAGAAAATTATTTACATTATTGACATTATTTACACCATTTGCTTTAGGTATTTAAACCACTGTTGTTATTTAGTTCCTTTGAATATTACCTACCACCTGTTTTTTTATATTTTAATTGAATTAACTCTTCGCACGTCGAGTGTACACCATGTGTACCGATAACAATAAAATTTCTATTGTGTCTGCTAATTGGACGCGCGACGAGTTAATCGTTTTGATTGTTCACGTATCGTTTTCTACTCTTGAAGTCCTTTCATTTGATACCCATATTAAGGGGGTAGAAAAAAAAAATGAAATCCGCCATCTTAAAGCGGCGGCCATATTGCATTTAGAGTGTTGTTACTAAATTTTTATCGTTTTCTACTCTTCAAGCTCTTTCATGTGATACCCATATTAAAGGGATTGTAAGAAAAATTAATATATTAATTATTACAACTCTATTTTTAAGTTGAACGACTGATGTATAATATTGGCCTTGTTTGGAGCCGTGTTCCTTGCAAGGCCGTTTGGAAGAGCTTAACAAAACTTACGTTTATTAAATAGCGATTAAAGATAGGTTAAAAAAAATGATTTATGTGGTTGTTGGCAACACAACGACCGGTGGGAGAGAGACAGCACGCTCTACCGGACGACGGTGTCAACATTTTTTGGAGGGATCACGAGTAACTGCCGCGAGCGGCAGGCTCGGGCCGCGGGCGGCATTAACGGCTTGATATTGATTGTGAGAGGTTATCCTGAGATTAATTAAAGTATCGTTTAGAATCAGAAGTCTATATTTTATAATCACCCGCCTTCAGCCTAGTTAGATAACATCAGAAGTGGTATTAGTTTAAATTACACGCGATTTAGATCGTTCGCCATCTTTTTAACCGAAAATAGTGTTTTTGAGACTGTTTAAAATTGTTTCACCACGTGTTGTTGAGTTTGTCCGTGATTAGTTTCTGTGCATTTTAATGTGATTCGCCACGTGTTTCTACTCGATTACATTATAATTTCGTACGTGTTTTTTAAGTAAACAACCACGTGTTAATTCTTTTATTTCGCGTATTAGGGAATTAAGGTTGTATTAAAACACATTTTCACAAGTACATTTAGTTTACTACATTTTTAATTTTTGTCTGTGGACTTGGCTGACTGAATACATTTCCTTTGCCTATCAATTGACAATGATCGCTTGTAATTCGTGTCTATGGATTCAACGTTTAAAAAAAAAAAAAGAGGTTGAGGACATTGCGGCTGGGGATCATTCGAGCCCGGACCACCAAGAGAACAAGTTTTAGAGTCAAGTGAAAGGAGCTACTGTAAGTCAGTCTGATTTAATAAGTACCTATTCTTTAAATATCATACTATGTTATAACTGTGACCGTTATTTTGTTCGAATGTGTTCCTTCGCGCGTCCAATTAGCAGACACAATAGAATTTTATTGTTATTATTATCCAATGGTGTAACGGCGACGTTTGAGAGGTTAAATCTATGGTTTAACTATTGCTAGTCTTGTAATTTATGTAGAAAGTATATAAACAATGCATTATTTTCTAAAGTATATTGTGGTTTATATGAGATGGTTATGTGAAATCATGATAAACGGTAGTAAAATATGTGTGATTTGAATGTTACTTACACTAAAGGTTTTTATTAACTTTGCTCCTTCTGACCCAGATAATTACAGTCAATATCTAATTGAAGCTTGAATGTCAATATTCTAATACGCGTTTAGTTTGTTGTTCACGTAGTGGTCATTTACGTTGCCTATAGTCATAACCATGTCGAGTCGTGGATGCACGCTGCGTGAGAATACACCTAGGCGTAATTCTCGGGTACTGAGTGCTTCCCTGGTAAACAACAGCAAAAAAACGATTACATTGTTAGGTATAGCCCAAAATAGTAAACAATGCAATTTTTAAATACGCTCACGATAGGTTACGAATGATCCAGTAGGTCATGTACCAGTCGAAGTAGATTGTGATCACAATGGTAATGAGCTATGAGCAAGTCTAAGTAGTGGGAACCACGCGAGTAGGGGTTCTCTATCGGCCGTAGTAAAAAGTGTGTAGGTAGTCATAGCGTAATACACATGGATCCATGCGCTGGATGTGTGAGAGCAATGCGATTGCTGGTCGGCTAGAGAGCCGTGCGTGGCGTTAGAGTGGTTTACTCGTTTGTGGGTTTCCGGGTGTCTAAGGCTCTTAGTGGAAAAGATTATTGTTGTAATGTGGATAACGATGGTACATGGCTCTGGTTGAATCAAGTACGCTCATGAGGTTAAGGCTTATGCCATGGCACAGGCCAAGGGATCAGAGTATTACTGACGAATTTGAGGAAAGCCAAGTAAAAGAATTAAAAATGAAACCATGACATATAAATTAATTATCTGATAGATACATGGTGCTCACATATTTACAAACATAGTAAAAGTAAACGATTTTCATTTAAATAAAAAAAAAAAAAATAAAATTACATGTAATAAGTCAGGGTGTGAGTTAAATAGTTACAGAATGTAAATCAATTTAAATAAAATAATAAAAAAAAGAATAAATTTGCAATTAGTTAGAATACCTAGGTAGGCTTATTGGTAACGGTCAGGTACGGCCTAGCCCTAGTAAAACTGAAACTATAGTGAAGTCTCCTAGACAACCCATAGAATCTTGGACGATGCCTGAGGTACCCTTTTAAAGTGGTTCACACTGACGTCCTTGGTCCCCTAACGGAGTATACTACGGACGTATCCTAAGCCTAAAGGAACGCCTAGAGAGAGACCGAGGATCATGTAGATAAAAGAGTTAACTAGTCCTTGATGTGTTGATCGACCTAAGTCTAAAGGGAGTTCTTCGCATTAAGGTTAAGTAAGGATTAGAAATCACTTGATTCTCGGATCAATTTAAACCTAACTAGGTGTATTCTAAGTCTAAAGGAGCACCTAGTAGAGGTAGACGGACGTATCCTAAGCCTAAAGGAACGCCTAGAGAGAGACCGAGGATCATGTAGATAAAATAGTTAACTAGTCCTTCATGTGTTGATCGACCTAAGTCTAAAGGGAGTTCTTCGCATTAGGGTTAAGTTAAATAACTAAGTGTTCTGTACTGTTGGACGTCATGATGACCGAGTCGGTTTGGAGAGACAATGTAACAAAATACTAATCATATAAATTATATATGTTTCCAGTACATTATCACAGGAGCGGTCACCTGCCTGTGTACCATAGAATTGGTTTACCAGGCGTGAGCTGGCGTGCCAGGGGCAGGCACGATGCAGCATGGCCGTGTTGGCAACACAACGACCGGTGGGAGAGAGACAGCACGCTCTACCGGACGACGGTGTCAACATTTTTTGGAGGGATCACGAGTAACTGCCGCGAGCGGCAGGCTCGGGCCGCGGGCGGCATTAACGGCTTGATATTGATTGTGAGAGGTTATCCTGAGATTAATTAAAATATCGTTTAGAATCAGAAGTCTATATTTTATAATCACCCGCCTTCAGCCTAGTTAGATAACATGGTACACAATAAAACAAAGTATTACTTGATAATTTGTTTCGTTCATTTATCCAATTAATAAATGAATAAAAAGTGTTTACTCGTTAGAGTGGCCTTCCATGGTTCACCCACCCTACATCTAAATGCTCTGGTTAAATGTCAATTTGTCGAGGGTAATTTAAGCAGGTAATGTTAAATACCTATTGAAACCAATCTGCTTATTGTATGTAGATAAAAATTTAGAATGAAAAAATAAAAATTTAAATTTAGTAGTCGCGTCATACATTTAATAATCCTTGCGCTACGGACAGTCCATCTTTTAAAAAATGCCTTTAGCGTATTGTGTAAGACACAGCTGTTTGAACTCGGCTTCTTCAAAACCGGAGCTTTCGTTTTTTAAACTCCCTGCTAATCTTGAGAGATAAGAATGATTTTTTTGTTATAATCGATATCGAATAATGTTCCGTGTGAAGGCTCCTACAACAGGCGCGACACGCGATATAATCGCGCGCGACACAAAGGCACCGCTCGTTGCGCGACTTGCGGTGCCTTTGTGTCGCGTGTCGTGTCGCGCCTGTTTGAAGGAGCCTTGATCGAACCACGATTGAATTTAAGAAATTCGTGAATTTATTTGTAAAACAAATAAAACAAAATTATAATTTTTCATCGTGAACATCATTTTCATAGTTTTCGTGGGTGCCAAAACCGATAGTGAGGTCAAAATATAAATCCAAGATGGCGGCAGTCAATTTTTTTTTTTGTCATGAATCGGTAAGGTACAGGGTTAACTAGGCATCGGTTGAGCGACGCGCATTTTGACTGCACTATCGGCTTTAGCACCCTCGAAAACTATGAAAATTATATTTACGATGAAAAATTATAATTTTGTTTTATTTGTTTTACAAATAAATTCACGAATTTCTTAAAGCCGCGATCTTGGACATTTTGACCAGAAGGAGGGAAAGATAACCAGCCAACTCCTAACCGCAAACCGCGTTAAAAAACTTCGTTACAATAAAACACTTATCAATTATTTCAGCGTCCTCCGCCGTGCGGCACAACGAATAGACGTGTGCACTCGCGTAAACTTAAACCGCGCTAAAATTTATTTATCTAAATTCTAATTGGTTTAAATTTTAAATTCTAATTCTCGTTTCTTCCTGGAGCATCTATACGAGCAGGCCACTACTCCCCACGAAAGTGACAACGATAATTTTGTCACCACCGTTATCTAAAACCTTCGAAGGTTCCACCGTGATTGGATTTATAAACTTGGTTTTGAACCGCCTCCTCGCTGCGCGTGAGCCGGAGTCACTTGCCGCTAAGCCAAACCACAGTATAAATAAAGACATACAGTATCGTATCTCGGCCGTAACCTTGAAATAAATGCCTACAGCCGCGCGGTACGTAAACATGCGATAGGGCTGCCCGCCTCCAGTATTTTAATTACATTTGTCTACTTTGTGTTTCCATTTAGTTTTGTTATTGTATTTTACAGTGTGTACATAAATAATAAAATAATTCGTCATTTCGAATTAACCATTTATTTAACATTAATCTGATTACAGTTTATTTCTATGAAAACTTGTTCATCTGTATTTTTAAACAAACTATGTTAAATTATTATTATAGTTAAATCAAACGTTCAAGAACTACAAATAAAATTCAAAATTTGTATATTAATGTTTTTTTAATCTTTCCTATCATCGTCCTATCCTTAACAGAATAACACAGATTGGAAGAAGTTAAATAGCAAACATGTATAATATAAAAATTATAATTAAAATAATCTGTTCATTGAAGTAATAAACATATCGTCGTTGATAGTCCAATACCGCGTAACTAACATTATTCAAAACCGCGTATGTACAAAAAAAATCAAAAATGAGATTTCGCGGTTGTAGGTAACTGATTGTGATTGGCGACGACCCGTACGAGATTTTTTTGAATCGACCAATAGGAAGAGGAGTTTATTAAAAATTACAATACCGCGGATCTTTCGACGAACAAGTTACGACACGAAAGCCGCGTATCTGCGCCAATTTGTATACTTACAAAGTTGTTAGAGAGAGACCCGAAAGATATTATCATTTGGAGCGATGGATGCACAGCGCAAAACAGAAATAGTGTACTATCAAACACACTCCTCCTATTAGCAATGGAGAAGAACGTGACTATAACCCAAAAGTATTTAGAAAAAGGCCACACGCAGATGGAGGTGGACTCAGTACATTCTGTTATTGAAAGAAAATTGAAAAACGTCGAGATTTTTTTGCCCTCACAATATGCATCCATAACAAAAGAAGCTAGGAGAAGACCATTTCCATACACTGTCATCCAACCAGACCATACGTTCTTCAAAGATTACAGCGCTAAAAAGTACCAAATATACGACTCGATAAGACCTGGACGAGGGGTTGGCGATGGCTGCGTTGTTGATCTCCGCGTGTTAAAGTACAACCCTAATGGAACAATCGAATACAAAAATCATTTTGAAGCAGATTTTAGCCCCCTACCTCGGAGACCTAAAAATATTTCTTCACCTTTGTTCAGCGTTCCTTTACTTTATTCATCGAAACTACCTATTCAGGAAACAAAATATGAACACTTGCAACAACTGAAAAGTGTCATACCCCGAGATTGTCATGCATTTTATGATAATTTGCCGTTTAAAAAGAAATAAGTAGTGATTTTAGCAATGTTTGTTTTTGTTGGGCATAATTGTACGTTTTTTTTTAATAGATATCATTACTTTAGGTCAATTTGTTAACTACAAAGATAAAATTATTATAGAAGAGAAGACTTTAAGACTGTTTCTAGATTTGTTTAGTTACAAGTGATAATTTTGAGACTGTTTGATTTGTTCCTAAATGATAATGGCATCAGCTCATTCTTAGTTGCTAAAAAGTTTTATTTTATTTAATAGTATTTTTTTAGAATTTATTTTATTATTTGATGTTTCAAGATATTCCTGCATAGTTGCTATTGCAGTTTATAAGCTGAGTTAGTTTATAGAAGAAATAATGTCGACTCTTTATTACTTTTGATATTTTTTCATACTTGTTACCAACAAGTATGAAAAAATATCAACTAACTAAAATAACAACTCTGATAACTTTATTCTTTCTTAACCATATAATGTTTATGATTTAACTTAATCATTTAAATACTTAATATTATTAAATAAATGATTGATTGAGGTAGTGGTATTTTTTTTTAAATTTACAATTTCGCGTAAGTACTGTCTATGATCCAGAGTCATGTGAAACTATACAGCGTAAGTGACTTTGTAAATGAAGTATTGGGAATATTGATTATAAAACTAGTACATTAGATTAAGGACAACGAAACGATCCTTTACTCAAGTTCGTTCAAAGTTCGGCCGATTAGTATTTTAGAAAATTAGTTTTTTGGCCCTCCTGTAAAATCAGCGAAAGTGTACATACGCGGTATTTAACAATGTTAGTTACGCGGAATTGGACTATCAACGACGATATTTAAATTAATGAGTGCGAAAAAAAGCAAATTTATCAATTAAATTGTAGATTTCATTTCACTCCTTCTTTGTATTCATACAAAATATTAATAATTCAATAAAAATAATTAATTTTATTCATAAAAGTATGCAATCATTTCATTAATGTTTTGTTATGATGTTGTCACGTTAAACTATCGTCCGTAAATCGACTTTACAGACAACCAATTTTTTCTAGTATTATTCATACACACAGTACAATAAACAACTATTATTAATAATAAAAACCACGTCTTTACTTTGAATTATACAAACTAACAAAACACACATGCCCCGAGGTTTTAACACAAGCGTACCTACCTACCGTATAATGATTCATGAACCGCCTATAACTACTACTTTATTTATTAATCCAGACATCTTTTTTTCCGGAGGTAATAGGAAATACATACTTATCCATTAAAAAGACACACATTCATGTACCTACCCACTAGTAAGTAAAATAGTCTTACCTTTCAGAGTTTCCAGGTAATGTAAAAAAAGTTATCTCTGGATGCGTTATTGACGAATTCATGCAACCAAAAACAGCACAATATCGCCTACTCGTCATATTAAATATGTACTTGAACTTATTTTTAGTGAAAAAATCGCGCGGTTATTGTTAAAAAAAAAACAACACACCGTCCGTTCGTCACTACGGCACAGTCGCGACTTGGAGCCGCCGGAGCGCACACGGAGGTCGAAGCGCGTAGGTATAGCCCGCGTTTCGTCCGTTTGTATGAAGACGACATACTGTATGCATATTATTACCGTGGCCAAACTGCGTTGACATATCGCCTCGAAACACCGCATCCCTACCTCCTGTGCCGAGTGCTACGAGAGGACGCGTCATCAGCTACGTGCAGAAAGGCTACGAGAGCTACGCGACACCAAACAGCTGTGCTACGCGTTGATCGGCTACGAAACGGGTTCTATAGTTTCTTTTTTAATTAAGTAATAAGTAAACAAGTACAGCTACTATGCCGAGGACTGAGCGCTCGCCCCCCGCTACTCCTGCCCGTGAGATAGATAATCGACCTATTTTCTCAACTCCGGACATTTTTAATAACCCAAATGAGCCCGAAATCTCAAACATTACCTCGCGATCGAAGCGACTTCGACCAGACTTCTCTCCGGAGTGTGAATGGAAGAATCTCGAGGATAAAATAACGAACTTATTTACTACCTGGAAAACTGATCAGGAGGTTCTGCTTGGCAAACTAACGTCGGAGCTGAGGGAAATTAAATTGCAAAATGCGGAGTTTCAGAAAACGAATGCTGAAACACTAAAAACTATAGAATTTCTGAGTCAAGATTACGATTCTATTAAGAAATCAATGCAGAAATTGGAAAAGGAAAACAGTGAACAGCGCAACTATATACTGGATCTGGAAAAAAAAGTAGAAGATATACAGCTGAGCTCGCGATCGTCGTGTCTCGAGATTAGGAATGTACCAACAATTGAGAAGGAAACAGCTAGAGACTTAACCTCGATTGTTTTAAAAACCTGTGAGACCCTCCAACCGGCGGTTAACCCTCCGCAACTAGGTGACGTATATCGTCTGCCCGGAAAAAAGGGCTTAAACAGACCGATAGTGGCAGAGTTCCTGACTGTCACCTCGAAGAATCAAGTACTGGACGCCTGCCGTACGTTCAATAAGGGTCTGCCATCAACTGAGAAACTAAACACGGGACACATTGGTGTTCCCGGTGAAGTCAAACCAGTCTATATCGCCGATCACCTGCCTCGCACCCAGCGACAACTATTCTTCGAGGCTCGTTCTTTTGCTAAAACTAACAAATATAAATTTTGTTGGTCACAAAATGGAAAGATTTTTCTTCGTGAACGTGAAGGAATGGACTCCGTTGTTATCAACTCAACCTCTTGTTTCAGAAAACTGCTCACCCCTGCATAAAGAACGCAAGGCATCTCATTTTCGTTATTATTGCATGCAAAATATTTTAGTAACTTACAATTTTATCTACAAACTCAAGCACTACTAGCTTCTTACAAACCAGTTTTTTACTACTTTATAAATACAACTTGTTACCTTTTTATAAATATAATATTGGGATTATCAACTTTATATAATGTATACTGTATATATATCTACCTCTGTATTACTCATCGTACCATTCTAGACCTTGTAAAAATTTTAATAATCTGAAAATTTGTTACCACAAAGTCACAACTTATATCATGCCTGCGTTTGGGTACATCCTATCGCCTATTCTATTTCTATGTCTTATACCTGCAACCTACAAAACTGAATTATTAAATGCAGACAAAACTAAATTACACATAATCCACGTCATATCTACTATTGCAATCGATATGCACTTAACATCAAACATCAATATTCGATTCTAACATTTTAAATGATATTGACTCTTTTGGTATGGGTGATTCACATATCTGTGTACCGGAGTCATGTGGACGTTTCATTAACAATAATAGTAAGTCGCTTAATATAATGCACCTTAATATACGCAGTGTAAATTGTAACTTTGATGGTTTTCTTGTACTCCTGGCTAGGATAAAAATCTCATGTGATGTTTTGATTTTATCGGAGTGCTGGTTGATGGTGTCAACAGTTCCAACACTGGATGGGTATGTTTCTTATCACACGACTAATCCTATCAACCAGAACGATCGTGTCATAATATGTAAAATCAGAATTACCTCATAGCGTTACTGAACCTGCTATATCTGGTGCTAGCTCCTTGATCTGTAATGTAAAATCCCATAATATCTTACTTTTAGCGGTATATCGCTCTCCGTCCACACGAAATCTTGATCATTTTATTGATAATTTAGACACAGTCCTTACTCAGACGGCAGTCCAAAAAAACTTAGTGATAATGGGTGACATCAACATTGACATACCTCCGAATGCTATCTCCCAACAAGCAACTCAGTACCTTAACCTTATTGCTTCACATGGCCTCCTCCCTACACATCTATTTCCAACCCGTATTAACTCTTGTATTGATCATGTTATGTTAAGATCTGATCTTAAAAACACGACTCTAGTTTTCGATACTTACATTACTGATCATAGACCAACGTTTATAAGCATTCAAAATGTAAAGCCACTCCCTACCTCCAAAGGAAATCGCATAGTCGTTAATTATACAGCTGCAACTACTGACATCTTATCAATGGACTTTAGTGGAATATTGACTATTCAAGACGCAAACAATACCGCTGAGTCTCTGGTTTCCATTATTAGCTCTGTCATCGCTAATCACTCCAAATTGGTGTACATGTCTTCGAAACGCAGACTCCTGAAACCTTGGATTACCAATGGTCTGCTACGTTGTATCCGAAATAGAGATAGCATGGCTCAAACCCTAAAGGCAGATCCTGAAAATTACATCCTCATGGTCACGTATAAGCGATACCGTAATTTTTGTAACAAGCTTCTCAAAAATTTAAAACATGCATATGAAGGGAAAGAGTTTCAAATGGCGAAGAACTACCCTAAAGCAACTTGGAAGATAATTAAAAATATCACCGGAACTAACCTTAATGCGAATTCCCCTAATGAGCTACTAAGGATGTCCTCGGATGAAAAATCTTCGGTCGACAAAGTTAACGAGTTTTTTGCCAATGTTGGCAAGAACTTGGCTGACAAATTCTCATCCGCCTCGTATACTTCGGAGTATTCTCTCGATTCCCTGCCTTCTAAATCGCTGGTACTTCTTCCCACTGATGAAGTAGAGGTCTCAAATCTCATTATTGGGTTACGAACAGATGCTGCGGTGGGTTGAGACGGCATTTCATCGAGACTGTTAAAATCCTGTCTGCCCGTGATTGTCCCAGCCATCACTCATATCTGCAACCGCTCTATTTCCACGGGTTGCTTTCCTGGGGTGTTTAAAAGGGTTGTCGTTCATCCAATCTTCAAGAGTGGGGACAGACGCAGTGTAGATAATTATAGACCGATCTCAGTCTTGCCTGCTATCTCTAAAATATTGGAAAAGATACTAAATAAGCGGCTGATAAACTATCTTGAGTCTTACAATTTATTGAGTGACAACCAATATGGTTTTAGAGGTGGCAGGTCAACTGAAAATGCTATTGCTGCCTTGGTAGATCACGTAGTATCTAAACTAGATAGCAAAATGAAATGCTTGGCTATTTTCCTCGATCTTTCCAAGGCATTCGACACTGTGTCTGTTCCCCACCTCCTATCCAAGCTGGAAGCTACTGGCATTCGCGGACTTACCTTAAAAATTTTTCAGGACTACCTGTGTGATAGAAGCCAATGCGTCAAAATAAATGACGTTATTGGTGACACTAAATCATTGAGTTTCGGCGTTCCTCAGGGCTCAATTTTGGGTCCTACCCTGTTTCTTATTTACATCAACAACTTATGCAAAATGTCTCTAATGAACTGCTCAATTTATACTTACGCAGATGATACGGCCTTGCTTCTTCACGGGAGTGACTGGCCTGAAACAGTAAAATACGCGGAACTTGCTCTAAACTCAGTGATGAAATGGCTTTCAAATAATATCCTAACTTTAAATCTTAAGAAAACAGTATACTTACCTTTCTCTTTACTATCCACCAATCTCCCTCCACAGGACTCAATGGCGCTTAGGGCTTATACCTGTTCATTCGGTTTATCCTTTTCAGAATGCGACTGTCCGCAACTCACAAGATCTGAGTCTGTTAAGTATCTCGGAGTCTATGTAGATAGTTCTTTGAGCTGGAAACCTCACCTTAGCAATCTCATATCGCGAGTCCGTAAGTGTATATTTATTTTTAAAAAACTAAGGCACTCTGCGGAGTATTTTACCATTAAAACTGTTTATTATGCCCTCTGTCAAAGCATAATAAACTACTGCATCACAGTGTGGGGTGGGGCTCCCAAGACAACGCTACTGCCTCTGGAACGAGCACAGAGAGCTGTCCTCATGGTAATGACCTCGAAGCCGTTTAGATATCCAACCTCGGCTCTCTACACCGAATGTCAGGTCCTTACTGTGAGACAGCTCTTTGTTCTTGGCACTATTTTGCGCAAGCATCCCTCTGTGGTATACAAGCCGAATGCTGCTAAAAAGCGTAGACACTACGAAGTATGCTCAACTCGTGGATGTAGAACGGCCCTTGCTCAGCGTCATTATGATGTTTTGTCTAGCCATTTATATAATAAAATAAATAAACTTTGTACCATTGCTCCCATGTGCCTAAATGAATGTAAGACCAGGGTCTCAAAGTGGCTATTGTCACTGAGTTACGATGGGACCGAAGATTTACTACAAGTATCAATCGCTTAACCTAATTTAGTTAAGAAGGTCATATATCTGTAATTATATTTATACAGGATAACATAAACACAAGCTTTCACCATATTTATCTCTCTCTCAATATATACAATGGTACTTTAATGGGCCACATCTATGCATTTACTAGTAAGTAATTATCATAATAATAATATACTGTGCTCGTCCTACAACTACTGATATACCTTGTTCAATTATAGGCGAGGACGCTGGCACCGTAAACACAAGTTAAATCTTACTTTGGGTGCCAGAGTTCATCGAAATTCACTCTATCCCTTAGTTGTAACGCTGCATAGTGTTTAGATAAGTGTTTTTGTACAACTAAAGTTAATAAAGAAACTTTTTATTTTTATTTTAATTTTGCAGACATTAAGAGTGACAACCCTAACGCTCCGATGGAGCGTAGGTAATTATTTCAACAAATAGGCCTAGTTTCCATACTGGTCATATTTATACTGTGCCTCGAGTTTGGACTCAGATTTATTTTGACGAGTCCAATATATTTATCGAGGATCTGATGATGGAACCAGGAGGTGGATAGTGGAACTCTTTAGGGGCTAATTGTAAACCCCTCGAGTTTGCTAGGAGCCCCTAATCGTCATAACTTCGTGGACTTTATACTTATTTATATGTAGGTACTAGACACAAAAGTTAAAAATAAAAAATTGTAGTTAAAAAAAACTAAAAAACACGCTTTTATTACGCACTAAAAATGATAAAATAATTAAATTGACTTAAATTGAATTTAAAAAGTGTGGAGCGCACTTTTAATTAATTCAAAAACCGCTTCTCTCTTTTAGAATTCAATTTAAGTCAATTTTATTATTATAGGTTTACCTTGCCGACTGAGTCGGAAATCTATAAGAGTATCTATATAAATAAAACAAAGTCGGGTTACTTACACCAACCATTTATAACTCAACAACGGCTGGACCGATTTTTATGATTTTTGAATTGTTGGATTTGTCTCCGCCCCGAATAGCAGAATAATTATTAAAACATGGGAAAAGTTTAGGAAAAAAAAATGAAGATAACTTATTCATGTTCTCATACATTTTGCATTGATTCTGAGTTGGTACGAAGTCCGCGGGGTCAGCTAGTCTATATAAATAAAACAAAGTCGGGTTACTTAACTTACATCATTTACAACTCAAGAACGGCTGGAACGATTTTTAAGATCTTTGTTGTTGGATTTGTCTTCGTCTCTAATAGCAGCAGAATAACAGTAACTATTAAAACATGAAAAAAGACCACGACAAAAAAATTAAGATTTCTCAAACATTGGTTCTTATTGATTCTGAGGCGGTACGAGGTCAGTTAGTTGTAAATGAAATATTTCCTGGTTTCAATATTCATGAATTAAGACATCCATGCACTGAACAACATAGTCGATAACTTCGTGACATATTTCGCGTAAACTTAAGTGAGCGGGAGCGTCTCGCACCGCCCGCGTGTGTGCGTGCGTAACGTAACTGCGGCGCGCGCGCGACTGTTGAATACTGGTGTACCTACACCAACCGCGTCGTTTACGCCGATATGTCTGAAGATGTTATACTGCATACTCTACTATACTATGCTCAAGCGGCGCGCGCGCGACTGTTGAATACTGGTGTACTTACACGAAGCGCGTCGTTTCCACCGATTTGTCTGAAGACGTTATACCGCATACTTTACTATACTATGCTCAAGCGGCGCGACGTGCGACGTGCCCTATGTCACCGATACACGCCGTTTTTGTGAAAAGTGCGCCGCAATCCAGTTACGAGTACGACGACGGTATACTCCGAAAATAACTCGCTCACAGCCGCGCGTCGCCGCGTCGCCGCGTCGCGTCGCCACGGGCGCCACGCTGGGGAACTGACGATCCGTCTTCCAACTTTTAGTTCACGTTTAAATACTCAATTAGTTCACGGAAAATTTGCTTACAAACTTGGGCTTTACTTAGTTTCATTCGGTCAGATTTGGTTCCATTCCCAGTCGTTTAATTAAAACAAATGAAAATAAAAAACGTTTTAAAAACCAGCTTTTAAGTATAATAAAAACGTAAAGCTTGTTTTTATTAAAAACTTTTTAAATTTTTAACCGACTTCTAAAAAGGAGGAGGTTCTCAATTCGGATGTTTCTATTTTTTTTATGTATGTTCGGGCATAACTCCATCGTAAATAGACGGATTTGCAAATTTTTTTAATGGTCCCATTTACATTTCGTAAAGGTCTGATGATGAGTTTTGGAGACAGACGATGTAACTCTTCAATAAATGCCAGCAAATCAACCGCGATTGCTGCTATAGCATATGTATGCATTGTTTACGCAATCACACAACATAATATCACGCCTGTACCCTTTAATGGGTTAGGCAGATGTCGACTTTCCTCTAAAAAACTGTCGTAACATAAGAGAAAGTAGAAACATAGATTTAAACACAGTTTTATTAAGTTTTTCATTCTCTATCGATCAATGAAACCGCCACAATTGTAGTACAAAAAAAAACTAACTAGATGGCGTAAATGACGGTTTTTTACGGAGCTATATTGCGCGCTCCCGCCTCAACAATAGTGACGTATCGGAGCTTGTGTTGTGTGAACGTGTGTCAGTGCTCTTGAAAATCGCCATAAGCTGTCTTGTGACCATATTTTGGGTAAGTTTTTTTTACAATACTTGTAAATTTAAGAGTGAAAACTGCAGTATCACAATATAGTACTGTTTTTTTCGATCGTAATTTGAAAATATGTCATTTTTTACTCTAAAAAAGTGTCATAACATAGGTTATGATACTATTTCACTCAACATTGTATTATATTTTTACGTTTTAACTGGGTAAAAAACAGTTGTATTTTTTTTTGTGGCACTTTATTATAATTGTTTTGCAAAATTTACTTACCGAATGTTTATAAAAGTAGCCTTGAATAGGTTATGACTGTTTTTTTACATTTTTTTTATTCTACTTTGAACTAACGGGTACTACAATGTTGTCACATCAATATGTTATGGCCATATTGAACTGATTTTAGTATTACTCTTTACTGTAGTGCTACATAACTTTATTGTATAATTTACCTACATTAACATCAATACCTACGGAAATGTTGATGTTCTGTTCATACTAAACTTGTACTTATTTATTTCAGAATAAAAATGTGTGACAGATTTAAGGACAGCAGGGGCAAAAAGTTACTACAACTTTTAAATTCTGAAAGAAAATTGTGACCGCAATCTGAACAAAGGTAAATTTAACTAGCTGCACGACTTAATTAATAATGAATATGTTATGTAGGTGGGTACCAACAGTTGTTCTAATAAGTAACTGTGTTTATGGTGAGTTTACTTTTTATTTTTTTTGCAGAAGATTCCGAGGAGATAGTACAAAATAATATTCCCAATGATGATAATACCAAAGAATGTTTCAGTAAGTTTTTTATATAAACTTTTAATGTCAACTTTAATTTGAAAGTTATTATTATTGGTTAGTTGAATTTGTTTTATTTCAGAAAATTCAGATAATGTTACAACTTTTGAAGCTTGGAAAGAAGCTGAGCCTATTGCCCATTGCAGTTGCAATCCGCCTGAAAATAAATCTTCATATACCGAGCCACCACCCGCTGCTTATGAATCGTATTCGGAAGATGACGATGATTCAGTAAAAAATCCTAACTACAAGTCTAGTTCCTCCAGTAGATCATCTAGTTCTTCTAGCAGTTCTTCGAGCACTTCTACGTCAATTGCGATTACGAATAATGTACAAGTATTACCAACTAACGGTCAAGTGGAACCAGTTTCGATCCAGACTTCTGCTGAAACAAATAACGAAGAAATACAAGAAGCCGTACAAAATGAGAATGAATCAATAAACAAAGATGAAATAGTCGAACAGAATACTTCCATGAACGAAATAGAAGAAAATAGTAATGTTAAGAAAAGTAGAAAGCGCGTTGCAAGAGTTGAGGAGTGGCTTAGTAATAAAGCGAAAAAATTACGAAATACTGGCAAATGTTACATTTCCAGATCTAAAACCAAGAAAATTATACCTGCACGTTCTTTGAAACCACCTTGTGGCGGTAAATGCTAAATGGAATGTTCTACTAAAATTTACGAGGACTGCAGGAAGAAGATTTTTGCTAATTATTGGGGATTAGGAGATATTACCCCTCAAAGAAACTTTATTAACTCCTCTACCAAAGCTATAGTGCCCGCATGCCGTTTTACTGGAAAAGAAAAACCTCGAGGTTATAATAATACTTACTATTTTGACGTTGACAATGAAAAGATACGGGTTTGTAAGAAAGTATTTATGAATACGTTATATGTAAATTATTTAATATTAAGAAGAACCATAAATAAAAAATATTTTTTGTGTTACGATATTTTTTTATTTCATAAATTTTTAGTTTGCTACTATGATAATGTGAAAAAGTGGCATAAGTTGGGTAATTTTTAATTTATTTACTTTTTAAACAAATTTCATTTCATTTTTTAATATACTCTTATATTTTGAAAATAGCTTGATAAATTCTTTGTTAGTTAAAACAGTAAACAGATAAAAATTTGTACCTAACCTATAGGTTACAAATTTTTATCTGTTTACTGTTTTAACTCACAATAGCATTAATTTATCGAAAAATAATTTAAATCGTTTTTTTTCTCAAAACTAGCTTTCAGCGTCTTACGACAGTTTTTCAGAGGAAAGTCGATGTGTTCAATAGCTTTATGTCACTGATATTCACATAGCAAGTAGTGATATATGAATTTGTTTGGGGTAGGTAGGTACAACTAAAAAGTGAAAAATAAAAACTTTATTACAAAAAAAAACAACCGACTTAAAAAAAACACTACAAAGTGAAAAATAACTTTAATGTCGAAAGTCCGTGTCAAAAACGATCTTTTTATTTTTTACATCTCTCAGTCTTCAGTTTTTTTTTTACCATTTCTTATTCATTTATTTACTTACATTATTTTATTGATTTATACCATTGAAATTATTTACCCATTAACGTCGGTCATGAACCCATGACCATCCCTTGGAGCATGAAATGGCCGCGTGGCACGGCGCGGTTAGGCGCGGTTAGGTGCGGTTAGGCGCGCATAGGCGCGGTTAGGTGCGGATGAGCGCGAGCTGGCGGGAGGTGCGGGACACGGGCCTCAAATTGGCAATTTACCGTGTCGCGGTGTCGCGGGACCGAGATCATCGCTCTTGTTTCGTCACCGCACACGTGTCGACATATAAAACCCTTTGTGGCGTATTCTTTTGATCTATAAATCGATCACACGCTGAAAATTCACACTCTAATTTCTTGTTTCCAAATATTTATATATACCTACGATTTATGTGGCGACGCACAATTCGTTTACCTCAGCTCAGCACATATTAATTAGCATCCGCCCAATTGGAATGAAAACTTTGCAAAACCCTTTGAAATATTATTCATTGAACTCAGCATTGTCCGGTACAGGGCTCCCCTTACTTCTTTCTTTAGGCTTATAATTTGCTAATGAACACAAACTTAAGACACCGGTGAGGGCTGACATTTTCTGCATCGGACGAGATCACCTGACAGCAGGGCTCACGGCTCACGGCGCCGGTTAAGCCCGGTCCGTCCTCACTGACTCAGAGACTGCCACTCTCAATGTTTGCATTCGGCTTCGTTTCTTTTTAACCGAATTCAAAAAAGGAGGTTCTGTATTCGACCCGTATGTATGTATGTTTGTATGTTCGCGATTTTCTCAAAAACTAATGAACCAATTTTGATAATTCTTTCACTAATGGGATCTACATACTTTTAAGAAGGTCTTAGTATATAATACTTATTCTTATGTATGAAGTTATATGTATAAATGTACTGCTTCTCCAGCATTTATCTGCGAATTTTGATGATTCTTCTAGTCGGTGTCTTCAATTCTTCAGTGCACTGGTGTTAATTCAATTTATGTGGGGTAGGTACAAAGACTATACATATAACCAACTATATATTCATTTTGGGTACCTAGGTACCACTAAAAAGTGAAAAATAAAAACAATGTTATTAAAAAAACAACCGACTTCAAAAAGAACACTACAAAGTGATAAATAACTTTAATTTCGGAAGTCGGTGTCAAAAAACAAAAATGCGGAACCAACGACAAATAAAAAAAAGTTTTTTTTTTTAGATTTTTGTTTTTTTTTTGTAAAAAAGTTTTTATAGTATGTCTTCATATTGATTTCGTGAACATTTGATTTTAATTTAGTATCCAACTAATATAAGAATATGAGAGTCCAGCAGTGCGATTCTGTTAGGTACCGTGAAAACTTAGGTGTAGTGAGTGTGGAGTGTGCTGTCAGTGTCATCCCACCAGATACTAGGGATTGACCAGGCATACATTTACAATCATAATCTAGATTTTAATAATATTATTTTATGCTAATCCTATTGAAATTTTTTATATAATTTCAAAGCTAGTACTTATTGGTCAAAACATTAAGGGGCCGTAGACAAAATTTTTCCGATTCCGCTGATTTACCAGATTTTACAGACGTGATTTAACAGTTAAAATACAATATTTCGATAAGAATTAATGCACACCATGAAATATCATTTCAATTATAATCTAATGTTGGAGCTACTTTTTTATTTTTATTATCTATTTTTAAATAATCCACCTCAAACCCGCGACTGTTTTGTGATTTTTCGCTGTAAGAGGTTCACCTGTGAGGATATCACCTGTTTATGGATTGTATTGACGTCTTAACGGTAAATTACAATGTACTGTTGAGAAAGTCGTCTATATAATGTTGGAATTACTTTTTACCACTTTCATATGAAATATTTCAGTAAAAAAATATGTAACTTGGCCAAATTTTAGAGAAAATGGGCAAAGAATTGGTGATAATTTCTGCTATTTGGAACTCTCATTCATAAAAAAAACGACAGGAATAAACTATAGATCAAATTCTATCCATTTCGAGAAAAAATAAAGAAATAAAAAAAACAAATTTTGCCAAAAAATATATTTTAAAACAACCTAAATCTTGCATTATATTACTCGCCGCAAGCCTCGAGTCGGCAGTCCGCGCCGAGCGCTTTCAGAGGGTGTATCGCTCTGCGCTTCCCGCCAAGTTATCGAGATCGCGCAACGAGTACAACCGAACGTGACCGGACCGTGATTTCTTGATACATTAGTAAGTTTTTATTTTTGAAATATTTTGTGATGATTTTGACATGTTGTTTAGAATACTTACCGCAAATATAATCATTTATTGTTAGGATATTTATTATAATTCCTTGCTTCCTTTTATTTATTATAATGCTTGACATACATTCACAGCTATTGGGTTTGCTGGACTGTTTTTGTATTTTTTTTAATGATCATTAATAGTTATTTATGATACTAGTGCGGTAAGTTGGTTTTTACAAATGAGTAGACGAATGTAAGCCCGAGACGAAGTCGAGGGCTTACCATAGTCACGAGTTTGTAAATACCAATTTCTGCACGTGTGCCATACAATGTTTTTCAACACATTTGCGAGAAAACAGTAGGTACAGTATGTAATTAAACAAACTTTATTTAACAGTGGGAAAGTCGCAACAATTTTTGAGGTTTCTAATATGAAAATGGCGTGAATTTGCAAATGGCGCCACATGCACGTGGTGAAAATTAGAACTACATCTTTCGTCTCGTTTACTCTTTAGTATTAAAGTGAGACAACTTATTGAGCAAAAGCGCTTCCAAGGAGGTTCGATCAGTAAGGTTGTTTATTCTCATAATGTAAAACTCTTTGGTGGAATTCTTATATTTTTTTATGGAAATTAAAAAAAAAACATAAAGAAAACGCACGGTGCTATACAACGGGATATGCCATAAAATAGGTACTTAGGTGAGAATACCTATTTTACCGCACGTTCCGTTGTATGGTGCGTAATTTTTAACTTTCGAACAATGTATAATATATACATTGTTCGAAAGTGTTAAAATCTTCAAAATTTGGTTAACTTGGTGTTAGCCGCAATTTTCACATATTTATATCTATTTTATCCAATATTTGCAACTACTAAGCGATATTATAAAGTTCATATAATTTGGTCACTCATTTTTATTTATATCACTATATTTTTTATTTCCGAAAATCGCTTCTTTCTACTCCTAATATCAGTCCCTAGCCATGTAAGATCTCCAAAATTTAGCATGCATTTCACTGTTATTCTAATTCAATTTACAATACTTTAATTTAACTGGACTTTACACGTTTACTATTATATTACTAACCTTTTCATTGCGATTAAATTTTAAAAACAAATTTTTTTATCAGATTATTTCAAGTCAAAAAGTGTAAGCGTTAAAAAACATCAGTCCCTAGCTATTTGCGAAATTCTAAAATCCGCAGCATCTAAGCATATGGCGTTTCTCAAAACTTACTCAAGCGAAAGCATCGATGTGAAGTTAGTTGTAAACGCGACCAATGCCGCGTCAGCCATTTCGTTTTTAGTGCGGTCGCCACCTTTGTTACGGAAACACGTACTGTGCCAGTCAAACTCTCAGGCCCTAGGTAAGTCGTTTCAAAGATAGTTAATTAATAATTGATCTCATTACTTGTTGTAAATTTAAGCTTTGTCTGCCTTGTTATTTTGATCACCTACTGGTTTTGATGTTTATTTTAAATAATAGGTTATGTTTGATTTTGTTTTGATTCGTCAGTCCCTAGACAATCAGGCACTCGTCGTAAAAGTGACTAGGGCCTGACGCCACACCTAGGGACTGACTGCCATACTGCGTGATCCATGGTTTTAATCATAAAATCAATGAATTTGTTGTAGAATATGGCGCCTAGAAATAAAAAATTACTGTCCAAAGAGGAACTCGCCCAAAAAAAGTCTGAACAGGCAAAAAGACGCTTGGAAAAAATTAAAAACGACCCTGTTTTACTGGCAGAGTACAAAGAAAAAGAACGACAAAAATATCTTAAAAAAAAGAAAAAGGACAAAGGAAATGTGTCAAGGACATGACTCCGCGTGAGCACAGAAGAGTTCGAAAAAAATGGGTAGCCTACTCATCAGATTATAGAAAAAAACAAAAGATTAGTGGAAATGCTAATAAATACATGGACCAAAATACGCCGCTGTTATCGGACAAGGACAATATTCCTGAAGTTCCTGTTTTAAACAATGAAAGAAGGAGTCGAAGCTAGAAAAAGGAGTATTGTCCAACGGAAAAAAAGAAATAGTTTACTGAAAACGAAGGACTTAATCATTGATAATTTGAAGAAAAAGCTTGCCAGCGAACAACAAAGAAACAGAAGACTGAAACGTGGGATTGTGAAAAATAAGAAAGCACTTACACCAAAAAGTAAAATTGAAGTCATGGCTAACGACCCTAATCAAAAAGCAGAATTGGTAAAAAAGCATTATTTGGCGAGATTATCCAGAGGCAACTTTTAGATAAAAATATTGACCCATCCCAGAAAAAAACCTCCTCCTCCTTAAAAACGATGTTGTCCAGCCCACTGACACATAAATATAAGATATGGAGACTTGGAAATAAAGCTATTACATAAAAAAAGATGGGATTTAATCGTACAAAATATAGGGGGTTGAAAAAATCATTCAAAGATTTTATGAAGATGACAGCAACAGTCGTTGTGCGGCAGGAAAAAAGGAATGCATTACTCGCAAAAAAATAAAAAAGCAAAAAAGATATCTGTTGGATTCTTTAAAAAACTTGCATCTATAGTTTCTCAAAACAAACATGATGACAATTGGGTACGCCGAGTTCTGCAAATTGCGTCCATTTTGGGTTGTTGTGCCTAAGCTGACAGATCGTGACACCTGTGCCTATGTTACTCATGAAAACATCAATTTGAAACTAGATGCCTTAAAAAATGCAAACATTCTTAACTTTGCGACTTATCAAACTGCCCTGGAAACACTTTGCTGTGATCGTTATTCAGAAAATTGCTTAGCGAGAACTTGTAAGAACTGTTCAATGAAGATTTTACCATACATGGAGTTTGATAATAGTAAGGAAATTGCAGTTAAACAATGGAAACAAGGCAAGGAATTGATCAAGGACTTAAAAACTAAACAGAATCGATACGTCTCAAAGTATAAAAAAGAGATCTACAGCCTAAAACCTCGTGATTTAATAACGCAACTAGAAGAGAGTGATCTTCCAAAATTGTTTAAACACGAACACAACATCGTTCACCAATATAAAACCGTTAAATCTTTGAAAGATTCACTTACGGAAAAGGATGTAATAATACACATGGACTTTTCAGAAAACTATACAACGAAATGCAACCAAGAAATTCAGTCGTATCATTTTGGAGGCTCCCGGACTCAAATATCGTTGCATACTGTGGTAGTTTAAACAATGGATAAAATAACTTCTCACTGTACTGTATCGTTAAATTTATCTCACAATGCCGGCGCCATTTGGGCACATTTACAGCCTGTGCTCATAGCGTTGCCTCCCTCAGTAGAAAACCTTCATTTCTTGAGTGACGGTCCTGTGACCCAATATCGAAACAAAACAATGTTTTATATTTTGGCGTGCAGAATCCAGGACCTCTATCCACTCGCTTTGAATTACACGTGGAATTTCCATGAGGCCGGACATGGAAAAGGAGCACCAGATGGAATAGGAGCAACTTGCAAGCGTAGTGCGGACCAACTCATAGCTCAGAAAGGTGACATCACAAACTTATACGACCTTGTGGCTGTACTCCGAGAAAGGTGTCCAAATATACAGATTTCTGTTATAGAAGATGCTGAAATAGAAACAGTCAACAAAATGATAAAGGAGCATGAGAAAAAGCAGAAACCGTTTAAAGGCACTCTGTTAGTGCACCAAGTCTCGGGTAATATTTATAACCCGAATAAACATGTCTTGAAGTCACTAAGTTGCTTCTGTGATGACGTTGGATGTAATCATTATAACTTAGGGATTATAACGTACCGAAGCGAAACAAAGCTTCAAGTTCCAGATATTTACACAGATTCCGAAGATGATGTGTCACTAGCAAGCATAAGCCAGGATGCGCAGGAAAAGTCTTAAACGAGCTATGGCAGTGGGGATTATGTTCTAATCAAGTTAATTATGAAGAGAAAAGAATATCGATACGCTGCGATTTGCTCAAAATATGATAATGAAGATGGAGAACTGACAGTTACATTCCTTAAAGTTTGCAACGATAATGGCACAGAATTTCAATTAAATGAGAATGATATCGCTGACGTTCCTTACGAAGATGTTTTAGGAAAACTGCCAGTTCCTAACCTAATAGTCAAGAGTGGAAAAGTATTTTACAAATTTAAGAAACCTATTGACGTTTATGAAAAGTAAAACAAATAGTGATGTGATAGTCTTTGTGATTAATTAGAGAAAGACTGAATATTACGTTCAAATTATAATTTTGTTACTTAGAAAGCTGATTTTTTAAAATATTGTTAATTACTTAAAGATTATTGGTTTGTAAGTACTGAACTCAAAGTACAGTTAATTTCTAAGAAAAATTATAGTTAATGAAAGAAAGCCTGTGATTGTAATTTTTAAGTTTACTCATAGTTCATACATTTTGTTTACTGGAGAGATAGATAGGTAATAAGTTTGACTGATATTAAAAAAAGCTTGTTAAGGTAACTATTTATCAAAGAACTGATTGTCTACCTCAATATACTGAATATTTTTGAGACTGAAACTAGACTATGATACTAAATTTAAGATTGTAGAAAGAAAATACTACCAACCATACAAAAAAACTAATATTTTAACTGTTCGTTATGATAATTAGTAATAATTTGTGAGTTATTTGATTTTGTAAAAGTTAATTTTGCAATAAAAATGTGATTAAACACACTAACCGTGTTTGGCGTCAGTCCCTATCATGTCTCGTCAGTACCTAGAAAACTGATTTAAAAAAAACTTGAATTTCTCCTAAAATACTTAGTAAAGTGACTGACCCTTTTAGATGAAACAATGTATATATTTTACCCACAGCATAGGATTAGAACTTTGCTGATAAACATCTAAAAACACCTTTGTCAAAATTAGCCCAAAAGTTAACCAAATTTTGAAGAACCACCTTACAAAAGGAATCAAGTCGATTTTATTTCCTGTAAAGTTACGAATATAGTACCTACTAACCTAACCTTACATTTTTATACAATAAATTTCATGCATAATAATTAACCAGATATTTTATTTCAATTCAAAAGCCATGATATTCAAATGCACGTAAAAATATCTAAGGATCAAAACTGTTTAAACGCTGAAGTGGCCGTCGACTCACGCACACATGCGACAGAGCGCCCTCGCGTTTGTGTGTGTGCGCGATAGATACCTAATTTCGCCAGTCTCGATTTTGTTACCGCCGTCTTAATATTTTGTGGAGTTTTACAATAAAATAGCAAAACAGAAACTCAGTCAGAATCTCAATGTTGTTTTTTTTTCTTTTTAACCGACTCCAAAAAAGGAGGAGTTTCTCAATTTGGATGTTTACATATATATTTTTTTATGTTCGGGCACAACCCCCCCAGATGGACAAAAAAAAATTTGTTCGAAAGAGGTTTATTCCGAAATGGTCCCATTTAAATTTCGTAAAGATCTGATGATGAGTTTCGGAGACAGACAATGGAACTTTTCAATAAATGCCAGCAAATCAACCGCGATTGCTGCTATAGCTTATATATGCATTGTTTACGCAATCACACAATATAACATCACGCCTGTATCCTTTAAAGGGGTAGGCAGATGTGTTCAATGGCTTCCTGCCATGATATTCACATAGCAAGTAGTGTTTATACGAATTTGTTTGGGGTGGGTAGGTACAACTAAAAAGTGAAAAATAAAAACTTTTTTACAAAAAACAACCGACTTAATAGACTAGTAAGTCCTTATACATATAGCCTGAGGCGCGAGCGCGTCACGCACGAACAGTAAATAAAATAAAACATTCACGTTTAAGACAGCTAGACTGATGAAAATACGCATCGACATTGTTTGTTATTATGAGCGATTGTAGATCAAGTCTAGTAAAGACTGCGACGATGTTCAGTATTGTTATTAACCCAAATCTATTCAATTAGAAGAGATAACCGAGTGTATCAAGTCATCGAGTGCTAACGGTGTGCCTGGCTGACGGACCCTAGAATTTAATCCCACGTAGTTTGTGTGGCGTGATCACTTCACCTGATTCACGACATTTCATGTCGTGAATCGGGTGAAGTGATCACGCCACGCTTGCGCGTTAGTCACTGTCATTATCACATTGCAGATTGCGTTTAAAATCTCGATTATGATTGTAAATTTTTGCTTGGTCAATCCCTAGCATCAGTGGGATGACACTAACAGCTCACTCCCCGCAAGTTTTCACGGTGAGCTTTTACATAATCGACATGCTGGATCCGTCTTGCGCAAGCGTGGCGAGCCCTGCGCGTCCCGAGCGCTCAGGGGCCTTGCGCAAGCGTCGCGAGCCCTGCGCGTCCCGAGCGCTCAGGGGCCTTGCGCAAGCATGGCGAGCCCTGCGCGTCCCGAGCGCTCAGGGGCCTTGCGCAAGCGTGGCGAGCCCTGCGCCTCCCGAGCGCTCAGGGGCCTTGCGCAAGCGTGGCGAGCCCTGCGCGTCCCGAGCGCTCAGGCGCCTTGCGCAAGCGTGGCGAGCCCTGCGCCTCCCGAGCGCTCAGGGGCCTTGCGCAAGCGTGGCGAGCCCTGCGCGTCCCGAGCGCTCAGGGGCCTTGCGCAAGCGTGGCGAGCCCTGCGCCTCCCGAGCGCTCAGGGGCCTTGCGCAAGCGTGGCGAGCCCTGCGCCTCCCGAGCGCTCAGGGGCCTTGCCCTGCTGTGGCACAACAAGAGGCTGCTATTATTATTATTTTGACATTTTGGATGTTTGTCACTCAATCTGTCCAAATCAAATCGGCTGAACGGATTTGTATGAAACTCACATTAATTAACCCACAAAAGTATCATGTCATGGGTTACCATACCACAGCTATAGCAAATAAAAAAGTAAATATAAAAATAAAAGCAAATATAAAATAGTTGCTTGAAACCCCCATACTGGGTAAGTGTTGGATAGCATTTTCATGAGTATATTTTGTGTTCTTTTTTCTTGCAGGTTAACTTGGCATGTATGCTTATTTTATCTGAATTTATTATACGCTAATTCATGTATTTCATTTTAATCTAAGGCCTTCAGCTTAATGCATTTTGACTTTTCGTGCTTCACACTCAAAATGTATTGCATCATGCCTTTTTTCACTCTTCCCATTATTGTAAACTCCGTCTGATTGTCAATCAACAATCCACCATCACCTTCATTAGCGCACTGTATTGCTACTCGCTCTGCTTAGCTTGGTGTCGCAATCAGCGGAGTTGACCAATGGTCATCTCGTGACACGCTGGACGTCATGTTCCAGGGTCCAAAGTTCCGGTTAGGGAACATCAACAAGCTTAACGGCAGCACATCTGGAGCCACGCGGCTGATTCCGTCGTGACTCGTGCGTGCCTGCAACTACCGGCATCGGACGCCCCACGTTGGGCGCCAATGTGACGAAAGGGGTATGCGTGGCGCAGGTTATATAGAAATAAGACCACGCATCCAAGTCAACATAAAAAATATATATTTAGAAAAAGGTGTGGGTAGGTCTACGGTTCACAATTCCCAGAGTCCACCCTGTGGGTAGCGCTGTACTGCCCTGTTAGCCGGCGTGGCGATGACCGCAGCGGGGTGCCACGCTGGATGCGTAGGGGTGCCGGTCGTCAGGTGTTCGCGACGACCGCCGTTAAACTCAAACTCAAACTCAAACTCAAACCATTTATTTCAATTAAACCATTTACAGGCACTTTTGAATTGTCAAGAAGTCGGTCAGTCAGAAAATATGAAGCTAGATGCCCATTCCAAAGCGTAGGTACCTATGGAGAAGAACGGGCAAGAAACTCCATGGACACTCTTTTTAAATGATATTTTACAAAAATATTAGTTACATCATTACTTTTGATTTTAAAATTATATAATGTGAGAACGATGTAAAAAAATTAAGAAAAACGTAAGTGTTAAAAGCGTCCAGAGTGCAACAAATAGTACTTAACAAACTACAATCCAAAAATAAATTAATTAAAAATAAGCCGAGGCAGCTAAGAGATGACCAGCCCCAACTGACGGCGCCCGTTCACGAACATGACGCATAAATCAGCACCATTTAGCTCAACCATTTTGAAGGGAGCTAAATGATCTAACACACACGCCACCGTCAGCGAGACATTTGAGTGAGCATGACATACTATCAGCTGCCAGGGCACATTCGAGTCAATGAAAGACATATTATTACCCGGTAAATGGTAGCTATAGGGTACATAGAACTCACATCTGTGCTATGCAGTTATACAATACAAAGGAAATTGATTTTATACATTGCAAAGATAGTCTTACAATCTTCAGCAGCTCCAACAGTATTTTCATGTGTTAATCAATTAGTTGTGGAGCAGGACCAGCATTGAGCCAGGCATTTTTGTCAGCGATATAATCCCCTAACTTATAATATGCCTGACTGCATAGTGTGCGTTTTATACAAGACTTGAATTTTGTCTCATTCAGTTGAAGAATGTGGGGAGGTATTTTATTATAACATTTTAAACAGTACCCCATAAAAGATGAATCTACTTTAGCCAGTCTGAAACCTGGTTGAACTAATAGGTCCCTATTTCTAGTACTATAATTATGTCTTTCACCTCTTTTACTAAAAAGATGTAAATTTTGTAAATTTAATGTAAGTTAAACAGCTCGGCCCACGTGGCAAGATGGCCAACAAATGGGACGTCCGATGCCGGTAGTTGCAGGCACGCACGAGTCACGACGGAATCAGCCGCGTGGCTCCAGATGTGCTGCCGTTAAGCTTGTTGATGTTCCCTAACCGGAACTTTGGACCCTGGAACATGACGTCCAGCGTGTCACGAGATGACCATTGGTCAACTCCGCTGATTGCGACACCAAGCTAAGCAGAGCGAGTAGCAATACAGTGCGCTAATGAAGGTGATGGTGGATTGTCACAATCAGACGGAGTTTACAATAATGGGAAGAGTGAAAAAAGGCATGATGCAATACATTTTGAGTGTGAAGCACGAAAAGTCAAAATGCATTAAGCTGAAGGCCTTAGATTAAAATGAAATACATGAATTAGCGTATAATAAATTCAGATAAAATAAGCATACATGCCAAGTTAACCTGCAAGAAAAAAGAACACAAAATATACTCATGAAAATGCTATCCAACACTTACCCAGTATGGGGGTTTCAAAATCACCGAATTTAATTGCTCGATGGCGGAGAATTATTTAGATTAGGTAGTTGTTTTTAGGCCCGGATAATGGCGAGTTAAGACACGTGTGAAATCACTGATAAAAATTTATCTGGTGAGACGTGTGACCGCTTCGGGGAAAACCAAAATTCCTAGAAAGACGCGTTGGATAGAGATGGGACATGCGCGAGCCCATAGATAAATTCTCACTCGCGCGCCGATAGCTGAATATCTTGTGCTCTTAGTCATTACTATTTACTACCGCTCTACTTGTAATATTCTGTGGTTGTCATATTTTGACGTCTGCGGCTCTTTGACAGTTGAGTGTATGTAAACATTGGAATGTTGCTGTGATTTTGTTGTTAAATTAGTTATTATGTGTTTAATAGTGAAAAATGTAACGTGCGACGTTACATGCTATAGCAACTATTACATGTACCCGGATAAAAACCATCCTATAGGATGCGAGCAAATATGCGAGTGAAGCCGCAGGCGACAGTAAGCTAATAATATTGTGTGCAAGTATACGATTCGAAGTAAGATCGAGCTTTACCCATCTGTTTACCGGATCGGAACTACCTCTTGGAAGGGGCGACTAGAATCAATTCTATTTTACTGTAATTTTTGACGTTCAAAAGTGCTTATTTGAAATAAATGCTTTGACTTTAACTTTGGATGAAAATTACTTTTTATAGTTTTGGCCCGCGACTTCGCCCGCGTGGTCGGACATTATCCCACGGAAACGTATTACCACAGATTACTAAATAGTTACTACGTAACAGATACTTCACTCAGTAGAAAATTTCCAATACCTATTGCTATAATAGCCTACTCCGTCGCGTCAGCAACCGCTGCATGCTAAAATGTGCCTAAATGCTCAAGCGTACAGTTGTGATTGCTTCGCACCGCGCGATCCCACAGCAATCGCAGGGCTGCCTCTTCGATAAAATTAAATTAACATAACTATTTGTGTCTATTTTATTGAGAACTGTGAATAATATATGTTCGGTAGTTTAAAATTGTATCGTATAAAGGTAAAATATGTTTTCAATAAATTGGTGCTGACTGTAATAATTTTGAAACGACAAAAAATGGTAATAGTTTATCACTTAACTTTCTTCATTGACAGGTAAATGGAAAAATATTAGGTGTTTATAATTTCTTTTACTTGATTTGCACCCATCTACTGCACATAAGGCACCAGACTTCATTGTAGGTAAGTACCCGTACAAACGAATGGAATGATTAAAATTGAAAAACGTGCGTGCGCTTCGCTTGCGAAAACCGCACTGAATATGGTCCGCAAACGGCCTGAGACCGCTCGGCCGGGCGGTAGGTAATTATAGCGCGCAAGTACATGGAGTGACGGAGGCCTGGTATTACGACGTTTAATAGATCTTTTTAAGAGGAATAATTCCTTAATACATTGTTTTTATACATGGTTACTGGAAAAACACCAACAACCTCTTAAGAGGTCATTGTACCTACTCATCATTATGAACTGTCTTGTGTTGAGCTAGATAAGCATGTTATAGTGTGCGTTTACAGACCCCCAAATTATCAAAACTATTCTATATTTGAGTCAGTAATGGAAGATGTTTTGGCAAAACTTGCAACTAGTAATAGGTCAATAATTATCTGTGGTGACTTTAATATTAATATTTTAGAAAATAATTTAAATACCAGTAGATTATTAAATTTGTTTAAATCGTTCAATTTGTCAAATGTGTTTGTAGAACCAACCCGAACAACTACGACTACTGCTACATGTATTGATAATGTTTTTTGTTGCTGCGACTATTTAGATAAAGCCGTTGTTAATTATCTCCCTTCTGATCACAGTGGTCAAACTGTAACTTTTGAGTCCAACATGCCAATACAAAAAGTGCAGATTCAATCCAGACCAATAACATCAAGTAATTTAAATAAATTTAATAGCAATTTAATTTGTAAATTAAGTAATCAGAACCTTACAGTGAGCAATGTTAATATTTTGTATAATGAATTCTTTTCGTTAGTCCAAGCCGAGTTCAATAATTCTTTTAAGATGAACACTAAAAGTATCAGCCCTAAGTTTTTATTTTGTGACTGGGCAACTAAAGGACTCAGAAAAAGTAGGGAAAGACTTTTCGAGCTGTATGGCCTTAAGCCTTATATTAACACTGAAACTTTTAATAAGCATGTTGCTACTTACTCTAGAACTTTTAAGAACGCTTGTAAGGCAGCTAAAGCCTTATACATTAGCAACAAGGTAAAATCAGCAGACAATAAAATAAAGACGGTTTGGAAAATTATAAATAATGAAACGAACAGGAATAAGAAGCATAATTCTGAGTACACACTGCAGACGTCAAGCGGTCTCATTTGCGATAGCAAAGAAGTGGCTCAAGAATTTGTAAATTTCTTTACTAGTATCCCACTCAAAACAACTGAAACCTTAAATTCCTCGCCCTCGCTCGCTTTTGATTTAGTAAGGGCGAACGTTTCAGCCTGCCCGATTGAATTTAACTTTAGGCATATTAACCCCATAACAGTAATTAAAGCTTTTAAGCAAATTAAGATCAAATTGACCGAAGATCTTTGGGGAATGTCCATTAAGGTCTGTACCTCCATAATTGAGACTATTGCGCCCTACTTAGCCTTAGTATTTAATTCGTGCGTGGATCAAGGAGTCTTCCCCGACTTAATGAAATACAGTAAGGTAATACCACTTTACAAATCCGGGGACAGTAAAGACACCAATAATTATAGACCCGTATCCGTTTTGCCGGTTTTCAGCAAAGTGTTTGAAAAGATAATGCTTAATCAGATGCTTAATCATTTTAACATGAATAAGATCCTACACGATCAACAGTATGGTTTCACCAAAGGACGTTGTACGACCGACGCCGGTGTAACTTTATTAAAACACATTTTTAACGCGTGGGAAGAGGCCCAAGATGCCATAGGAATCTTTTGTGACCTCTCCAAGGCATTTGATTGCGTCGATCACGAAACCTTGGTTTTGAAACTTGAGCATTACGGACTTGGAAAACTTGCGCTCAGTTTAGTTAGTTCTTATTTAAAGGATAGACAACAACAAGTTCAAATAAATGGTGTCAATTCACTTGGTTTAATAGTAAAAATTGGTGTGCCACAAGGCTCGATATTGGGTCCTTTCCTCTTTTTAGTGTATATAAATGATCTACTCCATTTATTAAAAAATCAACCACAAATGGTGTTATTTGCTGATGACACTTCCTTAATTTTTAAGGTAAATAGACATGCTACAAATTTTGACGACGTAAATAACGCCCTACTGCAGGTCCAAAATTGGTTCACTGCTAATAATTTAGTATTAAATGGAAAAAAAAACTAAGTGCATAAGATTTTCTTTACCAAATGTCAAGGGTAGTGATTGTGAGATAATATTGAATCAAGAGAAACTAGAATTCGTCGATAAAACTGTTTTCCTAGGGATCACGCTCGACTCAAGGCTACAATGGGGTCCTCATTTAACATCTCTTGCAGGACGGCTAAGTTCAGCAGCTTATGCTGTCAGAAAAATCCGTCAATTTACTGATGTAGATACCGCGAGACTAGTCTATTTTAGTTATTTTCATAGTATCATGTCTTACGGTATTTTACTTTGGGGACGGGCTGCAGACATCGATTCTATTTTTATTCTGCAGAAAAGAGCTATCAGAGCCATATATAATCTCCGCAGGCGCGATTCTCTAAGGGAACGGTTTAAGGAAATTAACATCATGACGGTACCTTGTCAATACATCTATGAAAACATCATGTATGTAAGGAAAAATTTACATCTTTTTAGTAAAAGAGGTGAAAGACATAATTATAGTACTAGAAATAGGGACCTATTAGTTCAACCAGGTTTCAGACTGGCTAAAGTAGACTCATCTTTTATGGGGTACTGTTTAAAATGTTATAATAAAATACCTCCCCACATTCTTCAACTGAATGAGACAAAATTCAAGTCTTGTATAAAACGCACACTATGCAGTCAGGCATATTATAAGTTAGGGGATTACATTGCTGATAAAAATGCCTGGCTCAATGCTGGTCCTGCTCCACAACCACAACTAATTGATTAACACATGAAAATACTGTTGGAGCTGCTGAAGATTGTAAGACTATCTTTGCATTGTATAAAATCAATTTCCTTTGTTTTGTATAATTGCATAGCACAGATGTGAGTTCTATGTACCCTATAGCTACCATTTACCGGGTAATAATATGTCTTTCATTGACTCGAATGTGCCCTGGCAGCTGATGGTGTGTCATGCTCACTCAAATGTCTCGCTGACGGTGGCGTGTGTGTTGGATCATTTAGCTCCCTTCAAAATGGTTGAGCTGAATGGTGCTGATTTATGCGTCATGTTCGTGAACGGGCGCCGTCAGTTGGGGCTGGTCATCACTTAGCTGCCTCGGCTTATTTTTAATTATTTTAATTTTGGATTGTTGTTAGTTAAGTACTATTTCTTGTACTCTGGACGCTTTTAACGCGTACGTCTTTTTTAATTTTTTACATCGTTCTCACATTATATAATTTTAATATCAAAAGTAATGATGTAACTAATATTTTTGTAAAATATGATTTAAAAAGAGTGTCCATGGAGTTTCTTGCCCGTTCTTCTCCATAGGTACCTACGCTTTGGAATGGGCAACTAGCTTCATATTTTCTGACTGACCGACTTCTTGACAATTCAAAAGTGCCTGTAAATGGTTTAATTGAAATAAATGCTTTGAGTTTGAGTTTGAGTTTGAGTTTGAACAACTTTTACTATGCGACCAAACATGAAATCGAGAAAAAAAATCAGCTGTTCTACATTTATACCTATCTATACCTTACATTTATGTTCGTATAACTCGTTAAAATGTAGGGAACAGCAGATTTTTTTTTCGCGATTTCAAGAGGTGACAGGATTTTTCATAACGATCATGGGTACGGTTAGATTTACTTTTATGGTTTGAAGAGTAGTCCCTGAATGTGAATGATGTCAGAACTCAGTGGTGGTCATGGCCAAAAAGCACGCTGTCTCACCTGGCTTCATGTCCGACAGAGCTAGTATCAGTGATGAGCAGTTAAACGCTAGTCTACACGCACAACGTTTAGTTCTCACGTACAGAAACACAGTTCCGAACAGATAGGCGCGTAAAAAATTTCGAAAAGTGCTTTGGAAAATTGAGTTTTATAAAAAAATCAGTGCATAAATCAATTACAAATAAAGTTTATTGAACTTTTCGATAACTGAGCTTTGTCGGTACGAACATGGTTTTGAAGATTTTACAGTTCTTTTATTACTTACTAGCTTCTGCCCGCGACTTCGTCCGCGTGAAATTTCTTGTTACTCCGACTCACCCCGTCGCATCGCATCGCCTGCCCGCGCTATTACTTCGTTTTTACTTAGCGTTCTTTCTGACTTTTTTTCTTTTTGCTCGGCTCCTAAAGATTATAGCGTGATGTTAAATAGCCTATAGCCTTCCTCAAGAATTGGGCTATTAAATGCAAAAAGAATTTTTCAAATCCGACTGGTAGTTTCTGAGATTAGCGCGTTCAACCAAACAAACAAACTCTTCAGCTTTATAATATTCTTAGAAACCAGAAGTGAGGACAGTTTTTTTAAAAATAACGCAGAAGTATTTCCTAAAATTATTTAATTAATAATCAAAATTTAATGACCGAAATTACAACACATGAAAATTTAAAATTATGACATCCGAGACTCTAATTACTGCAAATCATATGTAACAAAATAAGAATATTACGACCGAATAAAAAGTACGAGCGAGGGTAGCGATGTTCAACCGTTGCCGACCGATGACAAAAAGGGGCCGTTGCTAAGCGCGCGCCGTCTTTTATAGTGCACCGCTTGGGCCAGGTCTTGGAGAGGAGGGTTCTGCTAAGACGGCCGTTCCTGACAGCGAGGCGTCCTCGACCGCATCTTGCCTTGCGCCGCCACTAGGTCCACCATCACCAGACTGGTCATCATCCTCAGACTGGCCATAATCATCTGTAAAGAACACATACTGTACATTTGTTTTCTTGCGTTACTTATGTGTCTGAAGCGAAAGAATAGTAAGCACTTGAATTAATGTTGTTAAGTACGCGATAGTGAGCGTGCACTCCCACCATCAGGCACCCAACTAAACAAGAACGTTTCTTAGGTAATTGAAATGTAAATTTAAATGCTTCAGACTAGAGAAAAAGAAAAGAAACAATGATTTTAAGCATTAAAACGTAAATGGAACTAAATAGCATTCCAAGCAATGGAATTCCGGACTTCAATTGGGTAGAATACTAGCCAAGATAAATAAACAGTAGTGAAGCTAATATACTTAACCAGAACAGAAGCCATGAACCATAGGTGCAGGCCAAACAGAAGTCATAAGCCAGGAGCTCAGACCTTATGGAAGTCATAAGCCAGAAGCTCAGACCAAACGAAGCCATGAACCAGGGGTCCAGGCCAAACAGAAGTCATAAGCCAGGCCAGGGGTTCAGGCCAAACAGAAGTCATAAGCCAGGAGCTCAGACCTTACGGAAGTCATAAGCCAGAAGCTCAGACCAAACAGAAGCCATGAACCAGGGGTTCAGACCAAACAGAAGTCATAAGCCAGAGGCTCAGACCAAACAGAAGCCATGAACCAGGGGTCCAGGCCAAACAGAAGTCATAAGCCAGAGGCTCAGACCAAACAGAAGCCATGAACCAGGGGTCCAGGCCCAACAGAAGTCACAAGCCAGAGGCTCAGACCAAACAGAAGCCATGAACCAGGGGTTCAGGCCAAACAGAAGTCTTCCGGTTGCGGAGCATGTGTCAGGCGTCCACTCGCCGCGCCACTGCATCATACGTTCCGCGGCGGCCCGGGCTTTCCCGTCGCACGAGCCAGCAGGCTGCTCGAGCTCGTACCGGTGATGTGGTAGCGCTCGTACCACCACTGTCATTCTGCTTCCACACGTCCTTGTGTGTTAACCTGTAACCCAAAAAATCAACAGCAGTGCATGTTCCACTCGGCCAATTCTGACCACATTTAATAAAAACAATAACAATCATTGATAACAAAGATTCCTCTAAGCCTTGGCCTACCCAAAATATTACTTTGCAAGTAAGTATCGTGTAGAAATGTAATAAAATCTCAAGTTGTGGCTTGCTATTGGCAACGCTTCTTATGATTTGTTCTGAGCTGAATACACGCGTTTAACCAATACCAGTCAACGCAACAGCATTATTAACTCGTTTGGCACTTAATTTGGCTGCACAACTCGTTTTTACTAACGAGCATTCAGCACCAGAATCGTAAACAAAACAATACAGCTCAACTTTATGTTCTAACGTGCCTGAGGGTAGTTGTACGACGCAAACATCCACTCGCCGTTGCTGCTTGCAGCGTGGGCTGCTGCGCCGCGGGCTTTTGCACCTCGGGCTGCTGTACCACTGGCTGCTGCGCCTCGGTCTGCTGCGCCTCGGGCTGCTACGCCTCGGGCTGCTGCGCCTCGGGCTGCTGCGTCTCGGGCTGCTGCGCCTCGGGCTGCTGCGCCTCGGGCTGCTGTGCCCCCACAATCCTGTCCGCAGCATCAGCCTCTCGCGATGTCTCAGCGGTTACGGCTCCATCCGCAGCACATGCCTCCGCACCAGCGGCAACAGGTGCCCCGGCAGCAACCGAAGCCGTCAGCGGCGGAGCGCCGCCCGGATGCGACGACACGGGCGTAGACGCACGTATAGCGTCTGAAGGCAAACGCTCCCCTAAAGCGCTCGATCGAACCAGCACTCCATCCAAAGGGTCGCGTCGAGGGCTACCCCGACGCCCATTCGAAATATCCCGGCGCCTACGCGAACTTTGAGAGTACTCTGATCTATCACGACGACGCCTAGGAGTTCTACTACGTGATTGACGATAACGGTCACGACGCCTTTTATAAACATCACGACAGCTACCTATGCGAATCGTTTTCCCGAGAATTATGCCTAGGTGTATTCTCAGGCGGCGAGCATCCACGACTCGACATGATTATGACTAGGCAACGTAAATGACCACTACGTGAACTACGGGACATATTGCGATATCTCGAAGAGGTACGTTCGCGAGCACGAGAGTGCTCACGGTATCTACGGGGTGAAGAAGTGTGATTGCTCCTTCCGGAACCATGGCTACGATTACGCGATCTACTTCTCAACGTTCGAGAACGATTACGATGCGGTCGACGCGAATCGTCTAGTTTTTCAATACTTGTCGAACGTCCCGGCGGCATATCTCAGAAATTAAATGATCAGGAATAAAATCTAACACTCGCCGATACGCGCGAACACACAAAACAACAAAACTTGCAGTAATCAGGTCAAATTCAAACACTAACGGACATTTATTTAACTTAAAATAGATGGCACAAACAGCACTAAGCACGTGATTTATCCCACTTCTGATCTTAGAAACCAGAAGTGAGGACAGTTTTTTTTTAAAATAACGCACAAGTATTTCCTAAAATTATTTAATTAATAATCAAAATTTATATAGTATAGATTAATCTTTGTTGGCTCATAACTTTTTAAATGGCTTTTTATTTTACTATTCTGTTTCCGTACAGACAAAATTATTAATAATAAGTCAAAACGATATCATGTTTAACTTTGGGTGCACAATGTCAAACAGTAGAGTAATAGGTACTCTCACGAAATTTTTATGGAAAAATATCGACTAGTAGCACCTTAAGAGGTTGTTGTTCATAATGATGAGTACAGTGACCTCTTAAGAGTTTGTTGCTGTTTTTACAATATTCCTGTATAAGTCTTAATTTACCCGGCGCGGTGCACTTCATCGCCAGTAAAGCTCCCAGTGTCGGCATGATTTTTTCCGAGTCATATTTCAGCCAACTTACACACAACCTTAATGAATTTTATACACCAAAACTTTTCTCATAATTCATTGGTGAAAACCGTATGAAAATTTGTTCAGTAGTTTTTGAGTTTATCGCGTTCAGACAGACAGACAGACGCGGCGAAGGGACTTTGTTTTATAATAAGTATATAGTGACACACAACACGTCACTCTTCTTCTGCCGAATATCCTGTGTTCACGAGCCCATTGTAAACGGCTCTGCGATTGCGGGAATCAATATTGTTACGAGCTTGGGGTTCGTGACAATAAAAACTTCCGATTTAATCACCAAAAATTGACACTTTAATCACAACACTAATTACAACTCAAACACACTAATTAAGAAACACAATTGCACTTACTGATCACTCTTAAGTCGCACTTGAATATCGCTTTCGATGTAATCGCATGTATCGCTTATTCAAAACTATATGTCTCGCGGCTCGCGCCCGCCTTATACATATGTATAGTGCCACAGAGCTACTCTATAAACATCTAGTATGTTCGAGTACATAGCGGTCCCGACTGACTCGACGTCGATAGTTCTCGGAATTACTAGTACATGAAGGGTCAATGTCCTAGTACCAAGGTACTAGTTCCGCTACCCGATACTAAATGGCGCTAGTGGTAACTAATGTCGCCATGTATCAAGCATTATTTGTGGCGCGCAACAATATGTACACGTAGCGACCTTCGGGAACGGAGATTGACTTCATGCAAGCGATCTCTTATGGTTTGTTCGCTTATTAACATCCCTGAAGAGCTATGAAGCCTCGTAACTAACTTCATCGCGGTCATTGTACGATTTCGTCGAACAGTATGTAATTTGTATGTAAAAATCTTGTCTGAGTGTAGTGATGCGAGCTCGTCCTCCATGTCGCATGCATGTCGCATGCATGTCGCTCTGCTACGCTGCCAGTGATGCGGTAACGTGTCCAAAGTCGACTTATAACACTCTGCGTCGTGCACAGCACGTTGCCGAGACCCAGCCTCCAGCATCCTCTCATGGCTCTGATAATTTCTTCTCTAATTTGGCCTCAAACTCGTTGCAGGATTATAATAGGAATACGACAAGATGTGTGTACTTCTAATTGGAATCAGTTCGTTTGGTAATCAAGTCAGCGAAATATTAAAAGAAAAATACTTGCAGTAAGTATTTTTAATTAATTAAAGCCATTGAAATAGTTAGACAACCCATTTGTAATATATTATATTTGATAAAAAATAAACATTCGGTGAATAGCTGGTGGGATCTTAGACTGTGAGCGTGTCACTGTGTCAGTATACCGTGCGTGTGTGTGTGGCGGCGAGCGCGGCCGACTGCGACGAGGACAGCCGCCGCCGCCGCGCCGAGCCGCGACCCGCCACGTGCGGCGCCACGCGACTCGCCCCTTTGTTTATGAACTTTCAGTTCCGGCACGTTTCCACATTTTCCTTATCGCCTTGTTTAGAAAAAATAAATGAAGAACGCCAAAAAATTGTGTAACTGAGCAACATGAAATCGTCTTATTTCAGGCGGATCAAGACGGGTGAGGAATTGATGACGGTATATTTCGCTCGATCTAAAGCCGAGCTTATCCAGTTTGTGGGGAAATCGGTGGAAAAAATCTTTTCGTAATACATCGTCCCAGAGTACCGCGCGAGTAGAGCTACGCTGATAGACAAGAGTGCGGGGGGCGCGGGGGCGCGGGAGGGGCGAACCGACGCAATTAGCCACTACAATTGAATAAGGCTGGAATGGGCGCGCCGCGCGCAGGCTATGAGGCTAAGAATTCGACCCTCCGCAAATGTTTGTCGCCGTCAAAGCGAACGGAAATAAGTAATAAAATTAGACGATATTGTCGCGCCGCGGCGCAGTAATGTGTGCCTCGGAGAGAAACCGCGCGCCGCCGCTCTGCCGCCGCTCCATGCGGTGTGGAGGCGTGGAGCAGTGCGGAGCGGTGCGGTGCGGCAATGTCATACCGCCAGATTTATTAGCCGTTTGTCAAACATTCCGGCAAGGAGCGTTCTTCTGCACAATATGTTTGTGGTTTACAATAAGTTATTAACCGACTTCAAAAAAGGAGGAGGTTCTCAATTCGGATGTTTATATTGTTTTTTTTTATGTTCGGGCATAACTCCCTCATATTATAGACGGATTTGCAAAAATTTTTTTTTGTTCGAATGAGGTTTATTCCTAAATGGTCCCGTTTACATTTCGCAAAGATCTGACGATGAGATTTGGAGACAGACAACGGAACTCTTCAATAAATGCCAGCAAATCAACCGGGATTGCTGCTATAGGTACAACTAAAAAGTGAAAAAAAACTTTTTTACAAAAAATAACATCGTCTTCCAAAAAAAAAAACAGTACAAAGTGAAAAAAACTTTAATTTCGAAAGTCGGTGTCAAAATACGAAAATACAGAACTAACGACACCGACTTCCGAAATTATTTTCTTTTACCTTGTAGTGTTTTTTTTGGAAGTAGGTGGATTTTTTTTGTAAAAAAGTTTTTATTTATTACGATGTTTATTTTATATTTATTTTTTACATACTTCTTTGACATAATCTTTTTATTATTTGACATTAGACAGGGTTATTGGTAAAACATTAACAACCTCTTTACTATGGGACCTAAATTGAAATAGCGAAAAAAAAATCAGCTGTTCCCTACATTTAGACTAGTTATACGAACATAAATGTAGGGAATAGCTAATATTTTTTTTGCAATTTCATGTTTGATCCCATAGTAAAAGTTGTTCATAATGATGAGTACGTTGTTAATGTTTTACCAATAACCCTGTATACAGACAATTATAATTTTTCACCTCGTTATTAGTGGTTGTAATGGAAATCTTATCACTTGGTTTTAGTAGGTTTTTATATTATGTATATTTTTTATTTATCCTTTTTATAGATTCTTATTTCGTAAATGTGAGGACTTTGTAGGTCTTGTAGACTTTAGATCTGTATACCATTTTTTATTTCATCAAGTACCTGGTACTTGTTGACAGGCCTACGCTGTCCTCCCATATCCACTGTAATTTGAAAACATTGTAAAAGCCAATTATTTTTAAAAAGAGTAACCGTGGAGTTTCTTACCGGCTCTTCTCCATAGGAAACGACCAATTGGAACCGTGCACCTAGCTTCTGACGGTTCATAAGTGCCCATGTAGGCTTATGTGAAATAAAATATGTGTCTTATAATGATGGGCAGTGGAGACAAGCGGCTATTCCTATCCGGTATGGGGGTCTTGGGGTGGTGCGGTGCCTGCTTGATGTGGGGGACAACAGGAATTCAGGGGTCTGCCGGCTTTCCTGGCGTCAACACATGGGGTAGCTGACCTCGTCACTGTAATTCTAGATTCCAATGGTGACGGTGAAAACATACCATTTATGTTGGATGCTGGGTCAGCTTGGTCTGTCCTCAACGCGGCGGCAGCAAGCCCTGACGCAACACATGTTCAGTGCGCTTGGGACGACGTCACGTCCAAGCTGATCCAGGAACAGATGTTGGTGGGTTCCTCGGGGGCTAATTTAGCCAGACTCGGGCTGTATCGCAGCCGAAATCGGGGGCGTGGTTGCACGCGCTTCCTTCGCCTCACCTGGGCACGTTGCTTGATGACGACTCTTTGCGTGTGGTGGTGGCCCTCCGCCTGGGCTGCAAGGTGTGTGAACCCCACAGATGCACCTGCGGTTCTATGGTGAAGGCCGATGGCCATCACGCTTTGAGTTGTCGTCGTTGCTCGGGGAGGTTCCCGCGCCACCATGCGCTCAATGATATTGTGCGGAGGGCTTTTGTGTCGACTGATGTCGCCTGCGTGTTGGAGCCTCCGGGTCTGTGCAGGACTGATGGCAAGAGGCCGGACGCACTGGCCCTGATGCCTTGGAGGAACGGCAAGTGCCTAATTTGGGACGCAGCTTGCGTCGTCACTGTTGCTGCCAGCCACCTTTGTCGCACCGTCCACTCACCGTTAGCAGCAGCGGAAGACGCCGCTGAGAGGAAGAGGTTGAAGTACGCACCGTTGGTGGACCGTTATCATTTTGTGCCCATTGCCGTGGAGACCATGGGTGCTTGGGGCACTGAGGTCAGGAATCTCATCAGTGAGATAGGGCACAAGTTCCGTGACAAAACGGATGACTTCCACTCCGGCTCGTTCTTGGCGCAAAGGTTAGCCATTGCCATCTAACGTGGCAATGTAGCAAGCGTTTTGGGCACCTTTGGGCCGGGAACAGTTAGGGGCGGGTTATTTGACGAGGTTGATTTGTTGTGACTGTTATTATTATTATATTAATAATTTATGACATTGTATTGTACAGTGTACAGTATCATACGGTGGAGGTTTGCCCCGCTTGGGTGGAGCACCGCCGTGTCCTCGTAGAGGCGATCGGCAGCGGCGGCGACCTCTCGCGTCCGGGCCTGGTTCAAGCCATGGTCCGGGTTGAGAGGGAGTGGGGGGCAGTCGCCTCCTTCTGCAAAGCAATCATGCTAGCAAAGGAGGCGGCGGGACGGCTGAGGGAGAGAACCTCCCGTCCTAGCCGCCGCGGGAGACGCTCCGGGCGTCGGGAGCCGCGCGACGACTTCCGGCCACCGTAGGCGCGGGCCTGCGGGTGGAGAGTAATGGGTAGCTCACTGTCCGATCAGGACCAGGCCCGTGCCGGACGGCGCATACCTATTCTACGCGCGCCTCAAAGAAATGCCAGCATCAAATGAAAGGTCCCGTCAGGGCCGAAGCCTGCCGGGATCAGCGGGATTGTCCGAAAGGGTTACCGCTGGCCCGGAACATAAAGGGCTAAGGAAGGAACACGGGTGGGTTTTAGTCAGTAAGAGTCTGATACTCCCTTCCGCTACACCCAGAGCGGGAGGGATCATTTGATGATTTCCCATCGTGAAAAAAAAGGGGGTCGTTTAGAAAAACAAAAAATGCCAAACTTCATAATTTACTTAGATAAGAATGAAGAATGTTAACTAATTTTGATTATTAGCACTCCATATTCTCTGTCAAAAATAAAAAAAAATACTAGTGAAAGAATTACTTCGATACGTCAATTAGTTTCCGATTTAGAAGTTATAACGACGCGGGCTGCCGGTGACGGTGTGACGTCATCGCACAACACGCTCAGTCTGGCTCACTCAGTCCGCTCGCGGTCGCGCGCCCGTGCCGTCTAAATTATATCTAAATACTTTTAAAAATGTCCAATCCAAATACTAGGAAATCATGTGTTGTGCCTAAATGTAAAAATACAACTACCAATTCGCCGGAAAAGTTTTTTTTTATAGTTCCAAACGACGTTAAAATGCGAAAAAAATGGATAAAAGCTATGAAGATTGTTCGTTCGATTGAAGCGGTGTTCTGGCGTGATTCTAAATTTAACCGTACATATGTACATCACCTACTCTTTTTACTTGAACATAACCAATAGATACATCTGTAACGTTCAACCCACTACATCTACATCCTAAGTACCTATGCTACTTCCTACTAATATTATAAATGCGAAAGTTTGTGAGTGTGTGTATGTGTTTGTTATCTTTCACGCAAAAACTACTGAACGGATCTAGACGAAGTCTGGAATAACACATAGGCTACCTTTAATCCTGGGAAAATGTACAGTTCCCGAGGGAAACGGGGGCGAAGCTGCTGGCGGAAGCTAGTTTGCAATACTCGTAAATCAATGTATGTATTCATTTAAATTTAGAGCAGTACCTACCTATATATATGTATGTCGCAGGTTTTTCATAAAATTAGGTTTTTGATGAAAAACCGGAAGATGACACATTTTAAACTCAATTTCATCATGAACCTCTAACAATCCAGATTTTTGATCAAAAACCTGAACTAGTTTGGGTTTATGATAAAATATAAGCGCTGGTCAAATCAAATCATTTATTTTTTGCCAACATGGGTAGGGGTATAGATGTTATATATGTTACGGCTAAAGGTAGGTGTGAACATAAATTGAAGATTAGCCGGCTAAACCTAGGTTTATCTTCGACGAGGTGTTAATGTTAGTTTCTTCTATCTTTAGCCGGCTAAACTTAAGTGTAACTGCAGGCCCTTGGCTAAAAATGTAGAAGGAAATCGGTCGACGTCAGGGGCACCCCGAGGTTCGGTTTGGTTACGTTCCTTTAAACCAGGGGTTCCCAACGTTTTCTTGGTCAGGGACCATTTTTACATTCTTTTTTTTGGCACGGACCACTATTTAGTCACTAAATAACTAAATTTTAGTGTAATAAAAATAAACTGTAATAATCAAACTGAAACTTTAATTAAAAATCTAATATGAAATTAAATAAAAAGAAATAATAACATTTTTAGGATAATCTTTTGTAATTTTGAATTAATGTGATTTCTGAGCTTGCATCTTCTGCACGAGTTCGGCTATCCTAGGACTGATATTGCTACTCAAAGCAACACGCAAATCATCACTTACTTTCAAACGATTTCTCGCCTTGTTTTTTATTACCAACAAAGCAGAAAATCCTTGTTCACATAAATAAGTGGTTGAGAAAACCATAAAATAGCGTAAGGCGATTTCCCGAAGTTTAGTATAAGAAAGTGCTTTTTTACACCAAAATGACTCAAGTGAATTCGATTCATAAGTATCCTTGCAGTTTCTGTCATTTTGTAATTCAATGAGTTCTTCTTGGATTTCTTCTGTAACTTCACCAGCGTCCGTGCTAAAAGGGTTACGAATCAGTTTTTGATCAACTTTAGCTTCTTCGGTATATTCTGGGAAGTAACGATTGAATTCATCAATCAACATATGTAAATGAGTCTTAATGTTTTCTTGTATATTTGCTCTAAAAGCGTCATACTTTTTGTCTTCCACAAGTGATTGTAATGTCGCAAACGCAGAATAATTATTTTCTTCAATTTTACGTAACCACAATTGAAGTTTGCAAATAAAAGCACGAAGTTTATCTTCAAAAATGAATATATTTGCGACATTCTCTAATTGTTTATTTCCGGAACCTTGCAGTTGCATATTTAATTTATTTAAGTGTGTGAAAATATCCACAAGATAAGCCAAATTCATCTGACATTCTAGATTAGTAAACTGTTTCAACAAATCATTATTTTTTTTGTCAACCAGAAAAATCTCAACCTCTGCTCTCAGTTCATATAATCTTCTCAACATATTACCTTTCGATAGCCATCGAACTTCTGTATGAAAGAGAAGTGCCTCATGGTCAGAGTCCATTTCAGTGCATAATTTTTTAAAAAGGCGTGTATTTAAGGCACTGCTTTTGATAACATTTACAACTTTTATGGCCATTTGCAATGTATCATTGAGGCATCCAGGAAGAGTTTTTGAAGCTAACGCCTGGCGATGTATGATACAGTGCGTTGTAATTACCTTAGGATTTTTCTGTTTTACTAATGTCGCCAGCCCGGAACGCGATCCCAACATTGCTGGAGCACCATCGGTACAGAGAGCAGCGAGTTTATCCCACATAAGATTATGTTTCTCGAAAAATTCGGATATTGAGTTCATGACGTCGATACCTTTTGATGTTGTGTCCAGTTCCCGTGAAATCAATAATTCTTCTTTAATTATGTTGTCGTCGTCTAAAAAGCGAACAAATACAAGTAGTTGACAACAATTTGAAATGTCGGTCGATTCATCACACTGCAAAGCGAAAAATGGCGAATTTTTGATTCTTGACACAAGTTGCTCCTCTATATCATTTGACATAAGCTCAATTCGAGCTTTGACCGTGTTATTGGACAGAGGTATATCTTGTATTTTTTTCTTGGCCTCTAATCCCAAAACTTCTTCGACGGCTTTGATCAAACACGGTTTCACGAGTGTTTCTCCAACTGTGTGTGGTTTTTTAGATTGTGCTATTAATTTAGAAATCTCAAACGACGCTACTAATAATTTTTCCGACGTTGCAAATCTCGTACCACTAGGCCCGAGTTTCATTTTTTTTAGGACCTCTAATTTTCCTTGAAAGAATTCAAGCGGGCGGTTAGAAAAATCTGGATGTACCGTTTCTAAGTGGCGTTTTAATTTTGCTGGTTTCAACGCTTCATTTGCGAGAACGGTTGCGCATATAACGCACTGTGGTTTTATTTCGCCGTTACTTTCTATCGAGGTAAATCCAAATTTTATATAATTATTGTCATATTTTCTCTTAGGCGCCATGTTCTGAAAATAAGATACAAAAAATGAAACTGAATACAAACCAAGAAAACAAAAGCGTAAGATTAGGTATTATAATATGATCGTGTAAGCTAGTTTACATAAAAAATATTTTTGAAATAATATCCAAAGTAGTTAGTAGGTAATTTTTGAGGAAAATTAATTTAGATCACCGGCAGGATTCGAATACCGCGTAAAGCTCGCGATGCATTACCAAAAATTCAAAATTTAAATTTAGTTTACGCTTATCATTGCGAAAATGAATAAATAAAAATATACTACTTTGCCATACGTAAGATCCAGCAAAATAAAATAAACAAAAATAGACGCATTGAAAATGTTTACTTGATAACGACCCGAAAATCATCATTTTTAATACCCAGAGAAAGGTTTATCGAAACAAAATGTTCACTTACCTGTATTTACGAACTATTTCAAGAAATCAAGTTAAGAACAACGATCAGTAAGTAACAAATGATTAACTTCCTCACACAGTTAAGTAATAATAAGTGTTATTACTGACACAGAAACAGGTAAAACAAATGGCAGCGCAAAGCGTAGGCAATTCGTTGCACACGATACACGTTCAATTGTGGGCAGATCGCAGACGTTGTATTGTCTTCGCAGAGACGTGCGGCGGCCCCGCGTACCGCCCCCCTTCACCCGCACTCTTCTTACAGCGCGCGGCGGCTCTGCACGGCGACTGACGGTTCACCGCCTTTCACCATAACTTTAAATTTAAAATCGTTCGCGGACCATATTTTGGCTTCTGCGGACCACTGGTGGTCCACGGACCACTGGTTGGGAACCATTGCTTTAAACCCTGCAGACAGAAATAGGAGCCCCGCGCAGCCCTCCGTCGACCTGACGTCGTTAGAAATAAAACTGCTCGCTCGTTTTATTTCTAACGACGTCAGGTCGACGGAGCCCCGCTGCGCGGGGCTCCTATTTCTGTCTGCAGGGTTTAAAGGAACCTAACCAAACCGAACCTCGGGGTGCCCCTGACGTCTACCGTCTTCTTCTGGTTCAAAAGCACAAAAATAGACAAAATCACGTTTTTAGCCGTTTCGTTTTTCGCCGTTTCACACACACATCACACATATTATTTTTTAAATGTAGGTATGTAATTTCATAACAAATAAATCATTGTTTATTGTTTCTTAATTGTTTTATTTATTTAAAGAAATAGCAACCAACATTGTTTTTATCATAAAACTAATACAGTCTAGGTTTTTGATAAAAAAAAACTGGATTTTCTCAGGTTTATGATAACATAAAGTAATAATATTGTCTTCTTCCGGTTCTTGATCAATAGCCTAGGTTTTTGATCAAAAATCTGATTTTGTCATAAACCTGCGACATATACATACGTACCTACTTATAGCTACAAAACTATAATACATACATATTTGTTGTCTTTAAGGTAAAAATTTAATGGTAGGTAGGTACTTCTACTATTTGAGTTGCATTCTTCCATTACGACATTAGTTGGGTATTTTGTTTTGATAAAACAATTTAGAACAGATAAACTATTAAGAATAAGTAGTAGCAAGGAAAGTTTACTTACCTTTGCATTTTTATTCCTCGCATTTCGGCGCTAATCACTATTTGTAGATAAATAATGCGCAACCATTAATCCACAGAACAGGTAAAATAGGTAAAGAGGTAACCTCTTTTATCTGTTCTGTGCATTAATCCATCTATTTTAGTTAGATTATCCGATTGCCCTTTTTCGAATCGTTCATCCATTTTATTAATTGAATAATATTTACTATTATTAGACTATTAACATAATACGCGGACGAAAACACAACAAAATACTGCGCAAGCTATTACACCTACTATAACCGCTGGCGACTTGATTGCTACTAAGCGGGCCGCGGCCCGCGCGGGGCGTTGTGACATGACGTCACAAGCGGTCACTGTGACTGTTAGCGGGACTCGATATTTTTCGAAACTTTGAATGCCTATAAAATCTAAACTACTAGGTATTTTTGACTACAACAAAAACTAGTGTATTTGTATACATAGTACAGGCTTTACTGTGACAAAATTTCGATTTGGCATACCTAGTAACATTCTTCATTCGTGCCAAGTTTCAAGTTTAATAACCAAATTAATATGATTTTTCATATAAACTGTATCTCCGGTTTTCAGCCCCACAGGGGTGGAATTCTCAAAACTCTTTTTGGGTGTGCTCTTGACTCAAAGATTATTTATTTGGACAGTTGCCCGCCAAACACAACACCAGTCTGGTCGGAGGATCCTCCCTTTTCTATAGAGTATAAGTGAACTTTACACCCTGTTCCCCATACCTCTATACTAGCAACTCAGTAGCTGATGTTACTAGCTGTTAAGGCAATTGTTTGGTCGGAAATCGGACAGCTTGCTCACGTTATGACCATTTTGTGGTATCTTATTTGGGCTCTATTTAGGTCTGTTGAGCCGCCGGCTCCGTTTGTCTATCAATTCGAGACGTATGTATGTAATATTCTTGGAATTGCATTATATTCACATATGACAATCTATTAGTGGTTCCAAATGAATATACAAAATTTTATAGATGTATGTATGTATGTTTGTCCACGCATTTCTCCGCAACTCAAAACTCAAACTCAAAGCATTTATTTAAATTAAACCATTTACAGGCACTTTTGAATAAAATTGTCAAGAAGTCGGTCAGTCAGAAAATATGAAGATAGTTGCCCATTCCAAAGCGTAGGTACCTCTGGAGAAGAACGGGCAAGAAACTCCATGGACACTCTTTTTAAATGATATTTTACAAAAATATTAGTTACATCATTATATTAGTAAAATGAGAACGATGTAAAAAATAAAAAAAGACGTACGCGTCAAAAGTGTCCAGAGTACAACAAATAGTACTTAACAAACAACAATCCAAAAATAAAATAATTAAAAATAAGCCGAGGCAGCTAAGTGATGACCAGCCCCAACTGACGGCGCCCGTTCACGAACATGACGCATAAATCAGCACCATTCAGCTCAACTATTTTGAAGGGAGCTAAATGATCCAACACACACGCCACCGTCAGCGAAACATTTGAGTGAGCATGACATACCAGCCAGCCACATCCAGTCAGCCAGGGCACATTCAAGTCAATGAAATACATATTATTACCCGGTACATGGTAGCTATAGGGTACATAGAACGCACATCGGTGCTATGCAATTATACAATACAAAGGAAATTGAGTTTATACAATGAAAAGATAGTCTTACAATCTTCAGCAGCTCCAACAGTATTTTCATGTGTTAATCAATTAGTTGTGGTTGTGGAGCAGGACCAGCACTGAGGCAGGCATTTTTATCAGCGATGTAATCCCCTAACTTATAATATGCCTGACTGCAAGTGTGCGTTTTATACAAGACTTGAATTTTGTCTCATTCAGTTGAAGAATGTGGGGAGGTATTTTATTATAACATTATAAACAGTACCCCATAAAAGATGAATCTACTTTAGCTATTCTGAAACCTGGTTGAACTAATAGGTCCCTATTTCTAGTACTATAATTATGTCTTTCACCTCTTTTACTAAAAAGATGTAAATTTTTCCCTAAATACATGATGCTTTCATGGATATATTGACAAGGCACCGTCATGATGTTAATTTACTTAAACAGTTCTCTTAGGGAATCGCGCCTGCAGAGATTATATATGGCTCTGATGGCTCTTTTCTGCAGAATAAAAATAGAATCGATGTCTGCAGTCCGTCCCCAAAGTAAAATACCTCAAGACATGATACTATGAAAGTAACTAAAATAGACTAGTCTCGCGGTATCTAGATCAGTAAATTGACGGTTTTTTTTGACAGCATAAGCTGCTGAACTTAGCCGTCCTGCAAGAGATGTTAAATGAGGACTCCATTGTAGCCTTGAGTCGAGTGTGATCCCTAGGAAAACAGTTTTATCGACGAATTCTAGTTTCTCTTGATTCAATATTATCTCACAATCAGTACCCTTTTTTTTTTTTTTTCAGAATGGGAAATCATCAAATGACTCCTCCCGCTCTGGGTGGAGCGGAAGGGAGTGTCAGACTCTTACTGACTAAAACCCACTCGTGTTCCTTCCTTCGCCCTTTATGTTCCGGGCCAGCGGTAACCCTTTCGGACAATCCCGCTGACCCGGCAGGCTACGGCCCTGACGGGCCCCTTCACTTGATGCTGACATCTCTTTGAGGCGCGCGTGGAACACGTACGCGCCGTCCGGCACGGGCCTGGTCCTGATCGGACGTTGAGCTACCCATTACTCTCCGCCCGCAGGCCCTCGGCTACGGTGGCCGGGAGTCGTCGCGCGGCTCCCGACGCCCGGAGCGTCTCCCGCGGCGGCTGGGACGGGAGGCTCTCTCCCTCAGCCGTCCCGCCGCCTCCTTCGCTAGCATGACTGCTTCGCAGAAGGAGGCGACTGCCCCCCACTCCCTCTCGCCCCGGACCATGGCTTGAACCAGGCCCGGACGCGAGAGGTCGCCGCCGCTGCCGATCGCCTCTACGAGGACACGGCGGTGCTCCGCCCAAGCGGGGCAGACCTCCACCGTGTGCTCCACCGTGTCCTCTGGGCGATCCTGGCAATGGTGACACCCGGGCGTTTCCTCCCGCCTGATTATGTGCAGGAACCTCCCGAAACTTCCGTGTCCGGTGAGGACCTGCGTCAGGCGGTAGGTGAGGGCGCCATGACGCCTCTCTAGCCACTCCTCAAAGAGGGACAATCAGTACCCTTGACATTTGGTAAAGATAATCTTATGCACTTATTTTTATTTCTATTTAATACTAAATTATTAGTAGTGAACCAATTTTGGACCTGCAGTAGGGCATTATTTACGTCGTCAAAATTTGTAGCATGTCTATTTACCTAAGAATTAAGGAAGTGTCATCAGCAAATAACACCATTTGTGGTTTTTTTTTAATAAATAGAGTAGATGATTATTATACACTAAAAAGAGGAAAGGACCCAATATCGAGCCTTGTGGCACACCAATTTTTACTATTAAACCAAGTGAATTGACAACATTTATTTGAACTTGTTGTTGTCTATCATTTAAATAAGAACTAACCAAACTGAGCGCAAGTTTTGCAAGTCCGTAATGCTCAAGTTTCAAAAACAAGGTTTCGTGATCGACGCAATCAAATGCCTTGGAGAGGTCACAAAAGATTCCTATGCGTCTTGGGCCTCTTCCCACGCCTTAAAAATGTGTTTTAATAAAGTTACAACGGCGTCGGTCGTGCAACGTCCTTTGGTGAAACCATACTGTTGATTGTGTTGGATTTTATTCGTGTTAAAATGATTGAGCATTTGATTAATCATTATCTTTTCAAACACCTTGCTGAAAACCGGCAAAACGGATACGGGTCTATAATTATATTGGTGTCTTTACTGTCCCCGGATTTGTAAAGTGGTATTACCTTACTGTATTTCATTAAATCGGGGAAGACTCCTTGATCCACACACGAATTAAATACTAAGGCTAAGAAGGGCGCAATAGTCTCAATTATGGAGGTACAGACCTTAATGGACATTCTCCAAAGATCTTCGGTCAATTTGATCCTAATTTGTTTAAAAGCTTTAATTACTGTTATGGGGTTAATATGCCTAAAGTTAAATTCAGTCGGGCACGCTGAAATGTTCGCCCTTACTAAATCAAAAGCGAGCGAGGGCGAGGAATTTAAGGTTTCAGTTGTTTTGAGTGGGATACTAGTGAAGAAATTTACAAATTCTTGAGCCACTTCTCTACTATCGCAAATGAGAACGCTTGACGTCTGTAGTGTGTAATCAGAATTATGCTTTTTATTCCTGTTCGTTTCATTATTTATAATTTTCCAAACCGTCTTTATTTTATTGTCTGCTGATTTTACCTTGTTGCTAATGTATAAGGCTTTAGCTGCCTTACAAGCGTTCTTGAAAGTTCTAGAGTAAGTAACAACATACTTATTAAAAGTTTCTGTGTATATAAGGGTTAAGGGTTAAGGCCATACAGTTCGAAAAGTCTTTCCCTACTTTTTCGGAGTCCTTTAGTTGCCCAGTCACAAAATAAAAACTGAGGGCTGATACTTTTAGTGTTCTTCTTAAAAGAATTATTGAACTTGGTTTGTACCACCGAAAAGAATTCATTATACAAAATATTAACATTGTTCACTGTAAGGTTCTGATTACTTAATTTACAAATTAAATTGCTATTAAATTTATTTAAATTCACTGATATTATTGGTCTGGATTGGATCTGCACTTTTTGTATTGGCATGTTGGACTCAAAAGTTACAGTTTGACCACTGTGATTAGAAGGGAGATAATTAACAACGGCTTTATCTAAATAGTCGCAGCAACAAAAAACATTATCAATACATGTAGCAGTACTCGGAGTTGTTCGGGTTGGTTGTACAAACACATTTGACAAATTGAACGATCTGGTATTTAAATTAACTGTTAACCGGATCGTGACCATTTTTTTTTGTTGGCTTACATGTATTCAACTTCAGTTTCATCAAAATCGATTCAGTAATTTTCAAGATATGTCCATGGAGTTTCTTGCCCGTTCTTCTCCATAGGTATTGTAGAGACTACTGTGTAGCTCTACCTTTAGCAGTACAGGCTGGTTATATTTTCCGGTGTGTTACATTCGAACGTTCCAGCAAGTGTCAAATATTCTAATATGGTAGTATTGTTTTAGAAGTGCTAGAAATAATATGACAATGTAAAGTCGTGAATATATTTAATACAAGTCAAAGTTCTTTCAATTATATCGTGAAGCTCCCATCTGCACCCCCTACAGTACCTACCTACGCTTTGGAATGGGCAACTAGCTTCATCTTTCTGACTAACCGACACCTTGACAATGGGCATTGTTCATATTTTTTTAAATGTTGTAATTGAAAAACCATTTCGAGGAATAGCGTTACTGATTATTACGGACTAATTAATTATGAAAATTATTCATATTTTATTGATATTTTTGATAAAATACGGTTGACCTTCGTTGCCCTTCAAATTACGTCGGCTTTGGCCGTACAGTTTTGTATCGATACCTCAGAAAAAAAAAGTAAGAGGTAAGTATTGTCTACAATCTGTCAAATGTCAAATTATTATAAATATCAAAAATATAAACATTCTTGTTTATCTATCATTACATTACATACATTATTTGAACACTCGACAATATTTAATATATTGGAAGGGTTATGGAATACAGGAAGTGCTTTGTTCCAACTTACAGCAATAATAGTAATAATGTCACCGCGTGCGTTATTATTCTATTTCTAAGTCGCCGCGTCGAATGTTCTAGTGACGACAGACAGTATTATATTCCTTTGAGAACACTTACTCAGAAAAAAACCATTTGTAAATAAATACGCTAATATAGGATTGGATTATTTAAGACGTCTATTCGGCCTATTGACACTTTGACAGATGTGAGATTGATGACGTTGTGTTGACAGATTTGAATTTTTAATTATGTACTAGTAAGGCAACGGCACTTAATCTGTTATGCCACTGATGACGTCACCTACCTTAAAAACTTAAAATTATATTTTTTTTTTAAATAACTATTGAGCCAATAATCAAAATATTAAAATTAGTTTCTCAAAAGGCTCTAAATTTTCAAAAAATAAAATAAAATCTAATGGTTAGAAATTTTGGACAATCCCCATTCAAAAGTGCCTGTAATTGGGTTAATTGAAATATTTTTTTTGAGTATTACAAAGATTTTAATATAGATTGATTAATGTATTCTAAATCTGGGTTGCACAAGTATACATTCATTCATCAAGCTCAAATATATACAGGGCGCCGCCGGACGGTGTCTGTGTATGCCACGCTAGCGGAGAAGCGCGGCACCCGCCGAATTCATACATAGTGCTTCCGTAAACTATACAATACATGTAAAAATTGTAATTGTAATCTTGTAATTGGCCTTCATCATGTTAAAAACTTAGTAACTATTGTGTCAGATTAGCTGTAAGTTTTCCAAAAATAATAAAATAAAATAAAACCAGGATTTTTGTCGCGCGAACAGTATTAATAATTTCAAGTCTCTTTGTGGTGCTTGAACCTCGACATGACACGACGCAAGTTGCGTGCGGCGCAGGCTGTTGCTCCAGAGTCATTATGTATGTAAAGCTGAGGCTCGTGAGCCGTGCAATGGCGAGGAGACCCGATAAGGCCGGAAGGTCGCGAGTTCATTACCCGGCCCGCTTGCCAGCGCTACGGCGAGCGCCCTTTAAAATAGTAGCGCACAAAATCTTAATTGTAGAAAGTAGACTCGCCCGTGGCCCGAGGGACCTCGATAACGACGCCAGATAACTAGAGCACTATAATCCCGGGCTCATTTGGGAATAACGCTCAGATTTAAGTAGACTTTGGTACTGTATCTAAATGTATCTTCATAGTTACGTCTCTTGCAACTATGTATTTGTAACGCTAGCCTGCAATTGCTGTAATTTTTAGCAAGTAGGATGATACACACACGATGACTGAATGCAAGTTAGGTAATTTGGCACACACACAATGACTGCATGCAGGTGAGGTAATGTGTTACACACACAGTGACTGAATCGTTGGTAAGTTCGACTGAATGTAAGTTAGGTGATGTGTTATACAGACAATTACTAAATGGTGACTAGGTGAATGTGTAGATTTACATAATAGAATAGTAAGTAACTTCATCTAGATATAAGAAATTCATAATAGTAAATAAACAAGCGCGCCTACGTGTTCTCTTCTGAACACTCGGCCAAAGTGAACACATCATACATTGTAATGTAAGATGTGTTCACTTTGGCCGAGTGTACTGTGTAAAGTACAGAGAACCGCACGCCAGTGGCAACACTAGCACTACGAAAGTCGCTCAAGATTACTAGTCAGCGTAACAAATCAAATTATTGTTAGGAATTTCATTTCTTAAAATAGTACCTATCCATGTAAATTGTGAATAATGTCGGGCCCAGTAGACGACCCTGCGGTATACCAAAAGATACACCTAATTCGTCGCTCATATGATTTTCGACTCTAACACACTGCCGGCGATCGGTTAGGTTAGTCAAACCGGGTGTAATCCAGTGCTTCATTATAAATGTTTTACGACTTTTCTTGATATTTTGGGTGTTTCTTGAGGTAATTGCGCCGAGGATATCTTCAAAGCTTTGAGCGCTTCATTGACATCTTGACTAAAAGTGACAGGTGACCATTCTTCATTATCAAGATTTGAATTCAGCTTTTCAAAGTCGACTTTTTGAATGACTTTTCTGATAATTTTGTTACCACTTTCCATTTTAGGTTTACAACATTTTAGTTGTCCGACTATAGCAATGTCGCGATCTGTCAACGATACCAATCACTGGGCCACAGACTTTTACGTAAGCATGGTCTCGGCAGGTGTTACCTCGGGTTGGCTTTGTGATCGCAGGTAACATGCTTGGTACTGTTGCGTCCAAGCACTGTTGCGTCGCGTTGTCTCCACTAGGATTGCGCGTGAGTATGTCAATGTTTAAATCTCCTGTGATTCCCAGCACCGAGTTTACTTCACTTGATTTAAGTCCACATCTAGTGACGATAAGAAGTTTGTTAAACTACTAAAAGAAGGGGACCGGCAAATGCCGAAAAGATTAATAGAGCCACCAAGACGAACCATAAGGCAGTTTGCATCGTCTATCTCAGGCTCAGTCAAGACGACTTCGTGGCATTCCTCTAGATAAATTATGACACCTCCGGCTTTATTTATTGTATATTTCGTTGTGCGTTATGAAGTATATTCAGCATTCTGTGAGAACCAATGCATCAGATTCGATGTTTCAACGTTTTGGTAATATTTTTTTTTGCATACTTCTGAAATTTTTATAAAGAATTTAAGGTTATAACCTTTGATAAAAGATGCTGACAGTGTCCCAGGTCGATCAATAAGTGACAGTTAATACTTAGAGATTTTTTAATATTCTCATGAACTTCTGGGTTATCCACCGGAAAAAGACCTGAATTAACATATAGGGTTTTTATTCCAGTGGGATATTTCTGACATCCATGCGGGCGCAGCCGCAGGCAATAGCTAGTTCATAAATACAGATTGATCATTACATACATGGTTAGTGTATGGTGCGGTGCGGCGTGGATCGATATCAGCATCACACTGGGGTGAATCCTCAGTATGAATTGCAAATGTATGCATTTATTCATTTTTATATGAGAAACATATTAAATTGCTGGCGCCACGCGCCGATTCTTTGAAATGAAAAATATTGTACGTTCTCCTTAAAATATTTAGGTAAATGAGTTTGATATACTTAGTCAAAAGTTGTAATAATATTATTTCATCTAATCATAAGGCTGTAGAAGGACCAATGACAGAGTGGGGAACCGATCACTTTTCCGAATTTTTTTTTTTCGAAAATCATTTTACCGAAAACTATTGACCGACGTCTTTTTTGCTATATGCATTATTTTACATATTTTTAGATCATCGAAGTATCACGTGTCATAGGTATTATTTTACCGAACTACACACATCAAAAGTGTCTAGGGATCAACATATATTTTTGCAATAACTTTTCTCCTGATTGATATTAATTAAAATTTTGTTTAAGGATTCATCAAATAAAGTGTTTTCGTTTGTCACAGTAACGATAAACCAAGTCACCTTTGCATAAAGAAATTTGCCATTTTCCTAATAAAGGGATTTTTGACATTTGAACCACTAACATTAAAGTTCGAAAAAAAGACTGAAATAACAGTTTTCTTTGACAGTTTTCTGACAATCTGTATTATTTACTGAGGCAAATGTTGCCAAATTTCAAGTTTCAAAGGAATAAGATTTTTCATATTAACTGAATCCCGCCTTTTCAACCCCCACAGTTTTTATCCCCATAGGTGTGAAATTTTGAAAAAACCGTTTTGGATGTTTGTATAACTTGACTCAAAGATTATTTAAGTAAACCAATTTTCCAGTTAACCAAGACACGCAGTAAAAACCGCCCCTGGAAAAGTAACCACCCCTTTTCACCCCGTCAGGGGTAGATTTTCAAAAAACCCTAATACACGTTATTCTTTATTTTTTGTCCTTAGTATAAATACTGAGTTTCGAGTTAATCGAACAGAGCGTTAAAATTCTTCCATACAAATTTTGACACACCCAATCGCCTTTTAGGGAGCAGTTTAGAAAAACAAAAAACGACAACATCATAATTTACTTATATAAGTATTCTTGCCAAGTTTTAAGTTTATTTAGGTACTCAAGGAATAAGATTTTCCATACAAACAAAATACCCCCATTTCACCCTCTTAGGGTGGAATTTCGAAAAATCCTTTCTTAATGGATACTTACTCTTCACAAAGAACACACCCTCCAAGTTTCATGTCTCTAGGACCAGCGGTTTGGGCTGTGCGTTGATATATTACCCAGTCGTCAGTCAGTCAGTTTACCATTTTATATTTTGTATATATTATATACCTAATTATATAGATTTATTCAAAGTCTATATTAACAATAGCATACATAAAGACAGCTCCGGCTCCGTATGCCTGTCGTTGTATCCGATAGAATCCTTTCGGCTGTCGTCCAAATTTTTCTATTCCTCTTCTGTGTTTTATGATTATTTTCTTCTTCTTCTAATGCAATAGCCAACTATACTACGTCAACTTCAACCATTTTAAAAAATTAGAACATTACAACACGGTAGGAATGAAACGATTTGACTAGGCGCAGAAACGGATAAGTTCGCAAGGGACGTACAGAGCCGATCGTATGTGTCGACATGCTGCCGGATGCAATCGGCTGTCGCCGCATCCGTTCATATCCTTTCCAAACCGATGCGATACGAGCCGTTTGGTGGAAATCATCCTTAACAGTTACGAGCGGCCCTCACACCCACTACTGCAGTTACTGGTAGGAGCCTGTTCAGGCCGCACCACGACCTCAGATAATACAGTGCACCTTCTGCGGCAGCTCGCAGCCCGGAGCAAGGGGAGGCGACGCGCGGGCGTGGGGGCCCCGCGACCTGCCATCGCTCATATAAATAGCTTCACCTTCGCCCTGAGTTTGTTTCGGCCTTTCTTCTCGGAGTAGTCAGATAGGAAACGCTGACTTCATCAAGCTTAAATAATAATTATTTTGTTATTGGATCGTGTAAAGAGAAACTCTTATTTCTACGTATTAAACATATTAGTTTATTATTTGGAATTACAAAATATAACCTTTTACTTAGTGCAAGCCATGACAGGACAGAAGTGGAGTTGCCAACTTAGAAAAATAGAAATGTATACCAATGTATAAAATACTGATATTCTAACACGCCTCCTTACATTTATATTTTAATTTTCACATCTAATTACTTTAACAAATACTTACTAGGCAGCATCAAATACTTTTACTTAATAATAATAATTATGTACTTAATCTTATAACTTCTATATTTATTTACTAATACTAGTAGCTAGCTTACACTCTCTTTCCTCTTTAAACAGTTTAACAGTATTTTACCTTAAATATTAACAAAATAAAATCAAACTTACAAAACCTTCCTTTCTTATTCACTTAATTACTTTAATTTCTTATTTATTTATTAACTTTCTTATGTATCTACTAACTTAACTTTCTTGTTTATTTAAGTTTAACATATGTAATTCAGTATTCTATTCTAGTTTCAAAATTTCTCTAAACTTAAGAAATTTTAATTTACCCAAAGATTTGGTAAGTATATCTGCAACATTTGAATCTGAGTTTATTTTTACAATGTCAATAACTTTATTTTTATAGTTTTCATGTACATAGTGATATTGTATCTCTATGTGTTTAGAGTTTTTAGTAAAATTTCCATATTTAGCTATAGCAAGTGCTCCTGAATTATCTTCATAAATCTTAATAGGTTTACATAATATTTTAATGAACATATCACTAATTACATTTTTTAAGAAATTTATCTCAGTTACAGCCTCAGATAATGCAACATATTCTGCAAAGGTAGATGATTTAGTTACACAAGTTTGTTTCCTAGATTTCCAATAAATTGGATTTCCAAACAATTCAATAACAAAACCTGTAGTTGACTTCCTATCTGTATTGTCTCCTGCCCAATCGGCATCTACATAACAATTTACAATATTATCAGTATTAAGACTCTGTCGGTAAGTTAGTTTTAAATCTTTTGGGTGAATTTCAACAAATGCCATTTTTTTTATCATATCGCTGAACTTTTTTATTTATATTTTTTTTGTATATTGTTCAGGTTTTTTGTAATCTTTAGGATATTAAATATCCCCAAATTTAATATCATCAACATATCATTTAAGACTAAGGAGAAAATTCAATTTGAATTCTGGTTTCCACCGATATGACAAACCGGCACCGATTATTTTTCTGTACACCGATATGATAAGTTTATCCACCGAAATTATGTACATATCCAGCGATATGATAAACTATCCACCTTTGAACATCAAAAAGGAAATAGTTAGTAGGTATCTATATCTATAATAGGTATCTATCTCTATCTTTTCTTAAATGCTCCTCTCTTAACACAGGATCGCTTTTGATTTTAGCTTTTCTTATACTTTTCCAGCAACTTTTTTCTCTCTTTTTTCTCCTCCTCATTTAGTTTTGGCCTCGGCATTCTTAAACAAAATTAAGCTATTATGATGTTTTCTTTTTATCTATTTATTATTATGTACCTACTTACTATTTTTTTAACTAAAAATATTTTCTAGAGAAACTTTTAATGCGTTCAATTGCTCCACCTCACCATCATCATCTCAGCCTATAGACGTACATTACCGAATACAGACCTCTCCTAATGATACATTTATACATCTACTACTCAGTGGTATCGTGGTAATGATTTTGGCAGTCTATGTAGGTAAGTCTGTATGTATGAATGTTTGCATATAGGTATATATGTATGTATAAAATGTATGTGTTTGTATGTATGTTTGTATGTTCCATTGTTTCTTTGTATAATTAACGAAATGACACGGGATCTACCGATATGATAAAACGACTCACCGAGATGATAAAATATCTACCGATATGGTAAAGCAATCCACCGATGTGACAAAACTGTGCGTTGATCATGAATCAAAACACCGATGTTAGATATAAGACACAGATTGATTTTTTCTTATCATTTCGGTGTAAATTATCACATCGTTGGCAATAAAGACCACCGATTACAGCGATATGAGAACAGCGACGTGAGAAATAACACACTTTTTAGAAAATTACAAAAAATGCATAATATCTAGGACAAATTCAATAACAGTCAATGAAGCTAATTCACTTACTACCTCTGTTAGAACCAAACAACAATAATAAAACTACTCATTACACTAGAAAAATGCAACCACCGATAATATAAAATAATTGTCCGGGAGCTACTGAAATGGCGTACTTACGTTATGGGCGGGAATATGCAGCGATTTGACACAGTCCGTCCTGACTGCGCACTAGTACTCACTAACGAGGGAAATAAAATAGGGGTGGGGACGCTGTCAGACTCGTCGATGTAAAGTTAGGTTTAAGTTACTTTTATCCAGCGATGTGAGAACATTTTGCAGGACAAGTACGTTTGTGCCTCTCAGTAATAATAATCGTTAATTATGTAATAAAATATGCAGTATATTAATAACAAAACTAATATTCTATGAAATAGAATAAGTTATATACTTAAGTTACTTATTTTTATTAGTGTATAAGCTTTTTTGTTTGTAAAAAAAAGTAGAGGGACAGCACCGATTTGAAAAAAATAGAGGTTTATGTGTTTATTTCTACCTTTGTAATAGTCCTAGGCAAATTATATTTTTGCCACTACCCAATAACTAACTATTGAATATTAAAGAAAATAATTCAGAACAATATTCCTTTTTTCAAATACTAATTTCACCAAAGACAAAAAAATAAGTCATTTGGGAAATTCACCCTTTTGTCAGATACAAATACTTTAGAACTCTCAAAGCATATTTAAAATGTGTTTCGTCATAACAATTCTGAAATCTACTTAAATAATTTACACTGTAAGATATGTCTGGTCTAGTACCATGACTGATATACAAGAGTGCAACTATCAAGTTTCTATATTTAACATCTTCATTTACATCACATTTGCTTAGTTTCAAGTTAGGTTCCATAGGTGTCTTATACAACTTTGCATTTTTAATATTATATTTTTCAGCTAAAGACTCTATGTAATTTTCCTGACACAATGTTAGGACATTTGTAGAGTTATCATAATCATATTCAATATCAATTACCAATATAGCTTCTTACTTTATTTAAATCCTTCATTTTAAATTTATTATGCTACTGTTTCTTTATATTATTAATAATGTCAGTATCTCTACAACAAATTAATAAATCATCAACAAATAAAAGTATATAAACTGTTACATTGCTCTCTCTTTTTACATAAAGACAATAATCATACTTGCTTCTATAAAAACCAAGATTCTTAATAAAATCATTAAAACATTCATACCAAGCTCTAGGGCTTTCTTTTAATCCATACAAAGCTTTATTTAGCTTATAAACTTTATTGGAAACATCATTATAACCTTCTATTTATTTTACATAAACTTCAGATACTACTTTACCATTTAACGTTTCCACATCCATCTGATGAATGTGTAAACTGAACTGACAAGAATAAGATAACAACAATTTTAATGTTTGCATTTTGGCAACAGGTGAGTATGTATCATCAATATAATCCTGTTGCTGAAACCTCTAACTACTAAACGGGCTTTAAAAATGTTACCTGGTTTCCTTTTGTAAACCCACTTCACATCTAGAATATCTTTGCCCTCTGGTCTACTCACAAGGTTCCATGTATCGTTCTTAACAAAGCTGCTCATCTCACGGTCCATTGCATCTTTCCATTGAATGGCCTCATCACATTGCATCGCCTCCGGAAATGTACCTGGAATCATAGCATCACAAAAATTTGCACAAATGCAGTAATATCCGAATTCTTCATCAATTCTGATTGGACGTCTGATTTGTCTCTTTGCTCTTCCTTGTTCGTTATCGTCATTAGGATCATCATTCATCGAGTTGTCATCAAATCTTGCTTCTTTTAATTGAGTCTCTTCCGGTAAGTTATTTTCTATTAATTCCTTTTCTTCTTCTAGTCTTTCTTCCTTTGAAACTGTATCTTCATTGTTATCCATAAACTTGACATCTTATTCTATAATATCAACATGTCTGGCAACTATTATTCTATTATTTATCAGTACTTTGTAGCCAACTTCAACATAATTATGGTATAGTAATATTCCTAATTCTGTCTCTTTATCCCATTTTGATCTTCTTTTTTCTTCTGGTATTCTCACATAAACTCTACTTCCATACAATTTCAATTGTTCTATTGATGGTTTCTTATTGAAGAATATTTCATAGGGTGTTTTCCTTACTATAGTATTTGCCAAACTTCTATTTTTCAAATAAGCTGCTGTTGTAATTACTTCCGGCCAATAGCATTTATTTACTCTTGCTTCTGCTAGTAGACATCTAGCCATATCCATTATAGTCCTGTTATATCTCTCTGCAGTTCCATTCAACTCATGTACATATGGCGGCATGCCTTTATCATTATTCCCTTTTCTCTTGCAAAACTATACATCTTACTGTTCATATATTCTTTACAATTGTCACATCTTAATTCTTTTATCATTTTTCCAGTTAAATTTTGAACTGTATTTACATATTCTATAAAACAATCTGTGACTTGTTCTTTGGACTTGATGCAATAAACTTTTGCCAATTTACTGTAGTCATCTATGAATGTCATGAAGTATTTTTCACCATGATGTCCTATTGTATTATGTGGTCCATTTACATCTGTATGCACAATCTCTAATATATCTTCAGCTCTTCTTCTATTGTTTTTAAAGGGTAAGTTATGCATTTTGTTCTCTATACATATAGCACACTTCATATAATCTGATTCAATTTCCTTAGGTATTCCTTCCAGTAACTGTTCCTTACATAAGATTTCTAGATATTTGAAATTTACATGTCCAAGTGTACGGTGTAATTTTTCCTTCACTGTCAATTTACTTTCACATAGATTTGCTTGTACTTTACTTTGTGTATCTATGTAGCTGATCACTTTATATAAGCTCTGTTCCTTTTGTACTATAGCTATTACTTTTCTATTTGAATCATAAATTTTTGACCATTGTCCTTTTGATATTACTGTATTGTTATTATCTGTGATCCTTGCATAACTCAATAAATTTGCCTTCATTTCTTTTACATAGAATAGGTACATTTTTTACTGTTATATAGGATTTGGAGCCATAGACAAGAAAATATATTTTAATGTCATCAACCTTTGTGGCCTCCAGTATCCGTCCATCTCCAATTTTCACTTGCACTGGTTTTTTCAATATAACCGACTTTTCAAAATACTCATCGCTGTTGATTATGTGATCTGTGCATCCACTGTCTAATAACCATGTAATTTGGTTCTTATTTAACTTATTTTCACTCACACTTGATGTCATGTTACTTTGAATAGCTGAAGTTTGGAAAGCATTTTGATCATTCTGTGTATTTGATGCACTATGATCAGTGTGTCTACCTCGACCACGATTATTAAATCCATGACCACGTCCCCGACGATTCGAATGACCTCTTCCTCTATTATTATTGTTATTAGTATATCTGTTATGCTGTCCTCGATCGTACCAACAGTTGCGTTTCACATGGCCTGGTTTTCCACAAATGAAACATGAATTTGAGTTAGGGGCAGGCTTTGTTTCTGTTTTAAAGGCATTTATCTGGAACTTCTGACTTTTCTTGTGTTTTTTGAGCCAAATATTTTATTTTAATTTTATTTGTTAGATATTCCACAGTTCTTTCTTCTTTTGGCAACACATCCAATAAGTCTCCAATGTGACTATATTTAATGGGCAGAGCTCTTAACATATAATTCAACTTCTCATTTTCTGATACAGTGGCACCTGCCTGTTTAAGCTCGTTTACTGATTTTTCAAAATCATCAAAAAAGGAGTAGACTCCTTTTTTGATGATTTTGAAAAATCAGTACTAAATTAACTAACTAAAAGAACTAGAGTTCTTGATAGTTTTTTAACTTTAAATTTTCAAGATTGTTTCGGTAAACTATGTATTTGCAAGGACGTTGAGCCTTGTAGGTACATAGAATCAAATTTGCAAATTATGTCGTATGCCGTTTCACACTCTGATATATATTCCAATTGCTTATTCGTTATTGCCCCGTAAATGTAGTTTGTTGCTTGCATATCTTTGTCTGTCCATTTTTCTTTGTCATCAGTGCTGATTTTTCTCGTAATAACGTCTTGACACTTTTTATATTGCAGAAATTTTGTTAATCTTATTTTCCAATTTGCGTATTCTTTTCCATCGAAAATGGGTATAGCAATATGTTGATTATGCTCCATTTTTAAAAAATTTCAGCCCACATGTATTACACGGCACAAAGACAATTTCACTTTTTTTAATCCTGCGATATTTTAGCAATCCCTTTACATATTTTATTAACCGTGTTCTGCTATCATATTTTGTTATTGGATCGTGTAAAGAGAAACTCTTATTTCTACGTATTAAACATGTTATGTACTTTATTATTTAGAATTACAAAATATAACCTTTTACTTAGTGCAAGCCATGACAGGACAGAAGTGGAGTTGCCAACTTAGAAAAATAGAAATGTACCTATATCAGTGTATAAAATACTGATATTCTAACAATAATAATTTGATCCAGCCTGTCCCATCTTGCTGCCCTCTCCCCAGCGACGCCCTAAGCCGAGGTTCGTACCCCATAGGGGGTGCCCTTATGTAGTCGCTTAGTATACTAGATATTCGCCCCTGGCTGGAGGCTTTGAGCTTACTTAACCACAGGATAGTCCGGTTAAGTAGTTACGACCTCTCAAGGTCAACTACGAGATACCATTTATAAAACAAAAAAAAACAAAACTTTGTCGACGAACTTGCTCACGCGTAAATGTATTGGCTGTTAATGTTAAGCTCTTGTCGGGTATTTGTGACGCTTCATCGCTCTAGCTAAACGACTGCCAACTGAAAGCTGTCTTCGGGGGAGCGATGAATGCTTATACGAATCCCGAACCCCCGGTCATAGGTAGAGGTGAAACACTGCGGTGGTTTTAGCCGGTAAGAGCCCCTTTGTCACTCCCACAATGGAAAAAGTCCATGAGGATTTCCAACGAGCACCAAAAAAACTGTAAAGCTGTCAACAGCGGAGGTGTTAGCGTTGTGTATCTTACTCCATGAAAGATTTGATGGGGAACGGACTAGCGGCACGGACTAGACAGCACACAAAACAGCTCTTAGTATCATCGATTCTGACGGTAAAATATTGTTTTGTTTTTCAAATAGGATGGGCATCCTTCTGATGGATAACAAAATACGGCTATTATTTTTAACCGACTTCAAAAAGGAGGAGATTCTCAATTCGGCTGTATGTTGCTTTTTTTGTATGTTTGTTACGCGATATCTCCGGCATTTTTATTGTAAATCGAATTATGGATAGGGTATGCCTTAGGGGTGGCCCCATATAAACTTTATTAACTTTGCTTGGGTAGTTTTTGAATTAGCTTCAATAATACGTATTTTTGCCACTTAGTATTGATGATTAATGACTTTTTGTCACTGATATTTACATAGCAAGTAGTGTTACACGAATCTTTGTGGGGTAAGTACAACTTAAAAGTCATAATCATACTCATTTATTCATTTGCGAATATGGGTACAAAAGAAAAGGTCTCATACAAACAATAGTGTCCATTAGCCATATCCTACCATGAGGCATGCAAATTTACAAATACACAGGTATCTACGAAAATAGAATTTAACATTTTAAGACATTATTTAAAATATCGTATGGAGTAACATTATACATATAGGTAAGTTTATCCTGTAAATATTTAGTGATAGAGTAATATGCTTTTTTTAGTAACAGTGTTTTTATATTGTTTTTAAATATATTTATATCACCTATCTCCAGAAGTGATTTTGGTAAATGTTTATTTATATTTTATTTATATTTATGTATTTATTCTTTAACTAAAACGGTTTACAACCAATTACAGAAGTTAAAGACAGTTTACACATACACATAAAACATTAAATATAAAATCAAGTAAAAAGTTAACAACACTTTCATACATCCCTCTCACAGTACTTCTGACATGCTGACAAAATCTTCGTCCATTCGTCCGCAAACAGATCGTTTGTTGGATTGGAGTCCAAGATATCATTAAGTGCGGCCAGAGTACGTGGTATTGGGGACTTAGCACGCGCAACTGTGCGACATGGAGGCACAGCAAACAGCCTGTGCCTCTTGCCGCGGCAGTAGTTGTCTGGCACAAAGAAGCGAGCCAGAACAGCAAGTAGATCAGGCGCGTCAATAGTGCCACGGAGCGTATTACAGGCTATGGTGAGCTGGTCTTTTGCTCACCTTACCTCTAACGAGTTATATCCGAGGCATCCCAGTAGAAATTTAGTCGGATAGAGGTATGGGTAATAGCCGTGTTTACGCTTATAAAGAAACCTAAGGAACGCTTTTTGTACCTTTTCGTGTGGATTCCACACGCAGGAGCTAGATTCCGATTTGCTACGCACGAGTGCATTAAATATAATTTTGATGGCATGTGCGGAGCGAAAATCACGGCAATTACGCAAAACGAAACCCAATCTTTGGTAGGATTCCTTAGCTACCTTGGCGATGTGGTCGTGGAAAGTGAGCTTTCGGTCGAATGTGACTCCCAGATCTTTCATGGCTGATGTTTTCATGATGGTATTGTTATTTAAATTATATTCATAATTAACTGGGTGCCGCATTCGACCTAATGTCATTGCAAAGCATTTGGAGGGATTAAATTCCATCTTATTATCTAAGCTCCACTTGTATATCGCATCTATGTCTTGGTGCAGTGCTAAACAGCCACGCTCGGAGTTTATTTCGAGGTACAATTTCAAGTCATCAGCATACAATAGACATTTTGCATGACGGAGAACCTGGGGATGACCATTAACCATGATTAAGAATAATAAAGGCCCCAAAATTGAACCCTGACTTACTCCGGAACGCGTGTGGTAGGTGCCTGATTCGTATATACCGAGCCTAACAAACTGCTGATGATCGCGTAGGTAGTCTGCGAAAAAACGGAGGAGAGATGGTGCAAAACCGATTTTGCTAAGTTTCATCAGCAGCGTGTCGTTGTTAACCCTATCAAACGCCTTCCGAAAGTCGAAATAAAGTACGTCTACCTGACGCCCGCGGTCCAAGCTGGAGGAGACATATTATTAGACATACATAAATAAATATAAATATATAGACATGGTAACGTAAGAATATTTAATTTTAAAAATAATGGTCTGCAGCTGTCAGTTATTTTATACTAGTTATGGCTCCTATACATTTCTTTTGGGATTTAAATACCGCTTCCTTATTAGTAGAATTACCCCAAAAAATAACACAATACTTTAGAATAGGTGCAACATAGCCGTTGTATGCCGTAAGGACTGTAGAGGTATTGACCGTTTGTTTAAGTTTAAACAATGCATAAGAGAAGGTATTGAATTAAGTGTATAATATATGGATATGTTCTTTAAAATTCAAATTATTATCTATCTTTATACCCAGAAATCTTGTATCGTCAATTTCTTGGATCTTGTTACTTCGGTGAATGTCATGAAGTTTGTTTTGTCGAGATTATAAATTGTTGGATGCCAACCAGTTTATAGTGCTATCTAAAGTCATATTTATCTCAGGTTCCATGTGTGCTTTATTATCTCTTGTGAACAGTATGTACAGACAGCGTCAGTATGTGCTAACCCCTCAAGTTTTAAAATGTTACACATTAAATTCCTTACAAGTAATCTAAAGAATACTTCAAAAAGAACTCATTGTTTCGACTCAGATTCGAACCATCGCATCACCGAACGTCGTCATACTCATACCGGCAGTTTGACGAACTAGCCAGCGAGCCCATATGAATTGCGTTGAAATTGTTATCTACTATGGTCTGAGTCATTTTATCTTTAGGTGGGATGTCTAATCGATAGATGTTATAATTTGAGGGTATCCATTAATTTTACTTACTTACGTTGTTTTTATAAAATTAATCCATACCCTCAAGTTATAACTACGACGTTTGATGTATACGTTCACTTAAAACGGCGAAGAGTAAACGACTACGATTTATCCATTAATTTTTAAAATGATTTATGATTTTATGAGAACTAAAATAGTTGTTCTGTGTGAACAAAATGTGAGTGAGCATAAAAGGAATTGCGAGACAGCTTGGCATAGCAGTAAGTTCATTATAATATTAATTGTGTTCTCCGATTTTTTTCTTGTTGAGCTATTTGCGGTATCTTGTGTGTGGTATTTAATAACTTATTTAAAACCATTTTTTTCTATACACAGACAAACGGTGCGCTTATGGGTGCGCAGATTTCAAGAAACCGGCGATGTTAAGACAATGTCCATGGGTCGGAGAACTACTGGGATCTATACGGACCAATCTGAACATCATCGGGATATTGTTAAAGTTCACACTACACCGCCGTTTACATCCACTCGTTACAGTTCGCAACGGCATGGACTATCTCTGTCCACGGTTCGAAGACATTTACACGCAGCGAACATTCACAGTTATCGACCTGCAAAATATGTCTAACAGAAGAACATCGAAGAGAACGATTGTGATTTGCCCAGATGTATGCCAGTATGACAACAAAATAAACAACGAAGACATTTAACTCATTTGATCCCACTATTTTACTTTGTATAGCAAAATATTCTAAGTAAATATCATGAGCTAATAAGAGATGTTAATTGATTATCTATTGATAACATGTTTATTCACTTATTATGCTCATGATTGTAATCCTGCCAAACTAACTTCTAGTTCCTAGACAAGTTGCAAACGCTTCAAAACTTGTCTCTTTCGATGTCACTTGTCAGACTGTCAAATGTCAAATTTGTATGCTGAGACGACATGACAGGTCACGTGACATTTCGTTAGGTTATGTCAATCTAAAATATTTCTACCGCTTACTGTTTTATCGTTTACGTTAATAGGATGTCACTTGTCTAGGAACCCAATTGTGTCAGTTGGCAAAATAGTATATTATGATACCTGTAAATAAAATTATCAAATCAAAATAAATCTTTGTTGTAAAATAAGATCATAGTTTTGTTAAATAATAGCAATAATAAATATTATTATATGATTATTAAGGTATTTTATTTTTCTTTATTTTTAAATTCTTTATAAATAATTACTAAAACAAAATAGAAAAATATATTAAAATAATAATTATAATGAACAAAAAGCACATTTCGTGCCCATGATTTGAACTTCCACTCATAGGCACGGCAAGCGGTCTTGAAACCTCTAGTCTATTTAGACTATGAATAAAACGTTCGTAAATGTTAATCCTATCCTATTATTGCTTGTCGTTTTCGCAATAATAAAAGTATTAACGTTTTATTGAAAAAAACAATAATAAAAACAGAATTTTAAAAAATAAATACTATCTTAAACTTATTTATTCACAAAAACAATAAATTATTTAAAATAAAATGTTTTTGCAAAATACAAAAACCAACTTGGGCCTATCACGGATTTGAACGCACGTGTCTTTTGGAGGGGTAACTACTTAATGCAGCTCTGTGTACTATCCAATATACTGTACCCTGCCAATTACTGTACCCTCCATGTCGTCTTTGGGTAAAATCGGCATGGTTTTTGAACCTCGCTTCTGACACCAATTGTTACGAGCTTGGAGTTCGTGACAATAAAAACTGCCGATTTAATTAATGATAAAACGAACTTACCTGTACGTGAAGTTCTATCATAATTATGCGAGCTGCTCAATTCGAAGCGATTAATTTTTACTTGTAGTACTGTTTCGTATTTCTCGGCCATTACCACGAATATTTTAAAGAAAATAATAATAATCTAAAAATTAAAAGTAATTTTTTGACTAATACCCCCACTTATGCTTGATGCCACCTCGCTCGACTCGTACCATTTTATTCTCATTAAGTTTAAAGCATTTTCTGAAACATATACAGATTAGTATGGACAACATGGGTTAAAACAGATCTTGACTGCTGTGGGAGGGTTAATTAACGGGCGGGTTGTTATATTAATCGCTTCGAATTGAGCAGCTCGCATAATTATGATAGAACTTCACGTACAGGTAAGTTCGTTTTATCATTAATTATGCTTACGCTGCTCAATTCTCGCGATTAATTTTTACTTGTAGATGTTTAAAGATGCTCAAGATCTGCATTTTACCCGTTTGTTGTTCTAGAGGTATGATTAGATAAAAAGAAAATATACACTTAGATTCTCAATCAGACATGTATTTAACGAATATTATATTTTATCAAATATAATAGCAAATACAAAGAAATCAAAAAAAAAAAAAAAAAAAATAACAAGTAGTAGTCTTCTTTTCCTTGAAAAATAATTATCATTAATATTAACGTGTAATCAACCTATTCTGACGATTGAAGAATAGAACGACCAAAAGAATCATCAAGATGAGAAATAATGATATCCCGATTGTAAAACCTCGCAAAAACGGATGACGACGTGCTCCACCCTGCGGTTTTTCTAATTGTATCCACATTCACGCCAACAGCTATCGCCTTTGACGTGGATGCGTGACGCGTGCTGTGCGAACTGTATACACTTGTATCGATACCGCTTTTGTGGAGCATGTCCTTTATCCAGTGACTCAAAGTTTGAGCAGTCACTTTTGCATGAGGTTTTCTATAGCTAATGAATAAATCGTCAGAGACTCTTACAGGATCCGTTTTATTTTTATAACACAACAAAGTCAAAGCTGGACAGATTTCTGGTTTTTCATTAAAGTATGGTAGTTTTAATAATGGTTGATGAGTATTCGGTTTTGAAGTCTTAATAATTTGTGAAATTTTTATTAATATACAATTATGGTCAAAAACCATATTTTTAATTTCAATTTTTGAAAGTGTTTGAACTCGGTGAGCTGTTACAATAGCTAATAACGTAATTAGTTTTTTAGACAATAATTCGAGGCTTAAATTTTCATTAGGAAACAATTGTGATAAATAGTTTAATACAGTATCAACATTCCAAGTGTATTCATATTTTGGTTGAGGTGGTCTAGTCTTAAAGACCCCTTTCATGAACCTCGCAATTCTATCATCATTAATGCTGGTTGACCAAAGAATACAAGATAAAGCAGATTTGCAGCTATTGAGGCTGCCGTATTTGTAACCTAAATTATAAAGTTGAGTCAAAAAATATATAACATTTGGAACCGATGCTGCTAAATAATCAATATTTTGAATTTGACAGAAATTAAACCATTCTTTATAGTAACAATCATATTGCTTGCGGGTATTAGGCGCTAATGAATTAATCATAATATCTACAGAAGACGGGGGAACGCTTCTTTTCAGGAGTGCTTCCCTGATAATACTGCTGCAGCCAGGGTAAGACTTTTGTGCAGACTGTGTTGCATCCTGGAATCACCAAAAATTAACAATTCACAGCTAGGCTTAAAATATATAACATCGGAGCTGACCAATTTCTTAAAAACAGGGTACCATGGCTGGGTAGGCCAATTAGGTACAACAACTATGCCTAGAGCTTCGTCTGCAATTATTTTATTTAAAGTTTTAAGAATAATTGCGAATGGGGGAAAAGCATAGAAAAAATACTCATTCCATTTTATCGTAAACGCGTCTATACAAAACGCGTATGGATCAGCTCTCCATGAGACATATTTTTTGCATTTCGCGTTGGATCTACTAGCGAATAGGTCGATTTCAGGAACACCAAAAGTCTTAGTAATGTGTAAGAAAACATAAGGTGCTAGCTCCCATTCAGTTTCAGTCTGCTTTCTTCGAGACTCAAAATCAGCGATAGTATTTTGAGATGATTTAATATAAGAGGCATAAATAAACAAATTCCTTTGTTCACAAAATTCCCAAATTTGTTTGGCTATTTTGTGTAAATGAGGGAACTGAACACTGCCCATACGGTTGATACACGAAATTGCAGTAGTATTATCTACTCGTAGTAGAACTTGTGTATTAGAGAGGTCTTTGGCAAATATCTTTACGGCAAATAGAGCTGCCAACAGTTCTAATATATTAATATGATAATTTTTTTCTTCATGTGTCCAAAAACCATTTGCTTTTTTATTTAAGCAAGATGCGCCCCAACCTGTCAAAGAGGCATCTGAAAATATTTCGAGGTCATAATTTGGATATCGAATAGGAGATGACGATTCAGCAATATTTTTGTGCCACCAATTTAAATCGTCTTTAATTAAATTGTGATTAATTTTCATTACTTTTTCATAGTTCTGATTTTTATCCAAGTTTAAGAATTTAATTCTCTCAAATATTTTTGTGTGTAACCAACCATATTCGATTCCTGGACAAATGGATATTAATAAACCAATAAACTTTGCAAAATCTCTAATTTTACATGTGTCAATAGTTTTAAATTTTTCTAATTCCTTTTTAATTTTATCGCGTTTTCCTTGGGGCGGTTTCACACAATATCTTTTCATATCCAATTCAAACCCTAAGAATTTACAATGTGTTTTGGGTATAATTGCACTCTTTTCATAATTAATAAGAAATCCTAATTTTTCTAAGAGACGTAACGTATTATTTACATTTTGAGTACATTTGTCAAAAGAACTGTCAATACACAAGATATCATCTAAATAAATAGTGGATAGCCATCCATGCAGCCGTAAGTGTTCCATAACCGGTTTCATGATTTTTGTGAATACCAGTGGACAAGTATTCAAACCAAATGGTAAACAATTAAATTCATAGCAAGTATTTTGAAACTGGAAACGAAGGTACTTTCTATGTTCTAAATGTACAGGTATCAAAAAATACGCATCTCCGGTGTTACTAGTTTTATTGCGGTTCTTAAATCTTCCATTTTAAAATGTGGGGGGGTAATATGTTTATTTAAATTTTTTAGATTTAAAATAAATCTTTTGTCGCCATTTGGTTTTTCCACAAGAAATATACTAGACAAAAAATCTCCATCAACTCGACGGCATGCAGATATAGCACCTTTTTCAAGTAGTTTATATATTTCATTTTGAAAATTTAATAAATCGCTTTTATTATTAACTTGATTTTTAGGATAGTTATCCTGCTTAGGAACTGAAGAAAAAGGTATTTTATAACCTTGAACCCAGGATAGTATTGTCTTATCATTTGTAAGCTTATACCAGGTACTTAAAAAATATTGTAATCTGCCTGCTGGTTTAGTTACCTGCAGGTCTATTGCCTCCTCGGGTTCTTGTAGTGGGCACTGCTGCGATGTGCACGCGATGATGCTGCTCTGCGTGTCGTCATCTCGTTCCGATGAGCAGTCGATGAAGACCCCGCAGCCCTGTGGGTTGTCGATGTCGACTTCCGATTCGAATTCTGCGTATTGAACTGCGGGTTCTTCCAGTTTAAATGATTAGGTGGGTTATTAAATCTGTTATTTTTTATAGCAGGTTTAGGCTTTGCTACATAAGATTTTAAATCTTGACCAGACTTGCTTATGGCCTTACTAGCTCTTAGGTTTTCAGGCAGTGATTCTCCGAACAAATGTTTGTCTCGTTTAGACTCTTTTAATGTATCTTTCAATTTATTATTTAGAGTCGAAATTAAAAAGTTTCTCCTAAGCTTTGTATCTATGTGATGAGAGTCGCATAGTAAACGGCTGGCATTGCTTATATGTCTTAAAACAGATTGGTTGGTATCTGATTTTTCTGAGACCAGGATGTCTATAGCACCAGTCAAAGCTGATAGGACCACGCCGAGTTGTCCTTGTCGCGCAGCTAAAGATGCATCTTTTTTCTGTAAGATATCTGATACTGCTGCTTTGACTTCGGGGTTTAAGATCGGTGCCTTAAATAGTTGGCAATTGCCAGGGGTTGGATATTCTTCTATAATTTTATCTTTTTCATCTTTTTTCAACCCATTTTGTAAGACATGTAGTAGCCGTGCAGATATATCTGGATGTACATTTTTGCCTACAGCTGTTTCCTCTCTTGGAGCGTCCCCCAGAAGAGTCAGTATTTCATCATCTAAATGCTCTGGAGATACGGATACTTCATCATTTTGATGGCAATCTACTTCAACTGTAATGTTAGTTGATGGTTGTGGTATTGTCTCATCTCCCGCTGCGGGTGTGAGTGGTAATATCTCATGATCCACATTAGGGACTGTCTCCTTATCTTCTGAGCATTGGTAATTGACAACGTAATCGTCCACTTCAGGGTCTGGAAGGCAATAAATGCGATGTCACAACTGTGAAGGCAGTGATCCCAAAAATCACTCGCAACACTGGACAACTTATGTTTGTAAGAATACAATTTTAAAGTATTTGTGAAGGTAACGGTCCCCATATGTACCGTTCGCATCACTACATTAATTAAACGTATGTTCACACAGTTAAATTACGTATAAAATATCGTACAGTGTCGAATATTGTACACTGCCTATGATACTATAGTTATGTGAAGGTAACAGTCCCAGTGTGTACTGTTCGCATCACCATAAAGTACAAAACAATGTGTTTTGCTTAATCTCAAATGTATAACATAATGTATACAATGTGAAGGTAACAGTCCCAATAATGACAGGTACTGTTCGCTTCCGTTAATCATTAAATCGCTTGTTTGCACAATTTGTTAAAAAATGAGGGTACCTTCTAAGATCGTGCTATATTATCTCTTATCTCACGCAAAATAGTATAACAATAGACATATTAAATAGTGTTTACAGCCGCAAATCAATTTTAAGTATAGTGTTAGACACTTACCAGAATTTTCTGTACTTGCAGAGCTGGATGAATATCGCCTTCGTTTACGTAATTCACGCTCCAACTTTCTTAATATACGTTCACTATCCTTGTCCCTATCCCTGTGTTTCCGTTTTCTTCCCATGTTTACAGCTAGATTTTTAACTAAACACTACCAAGAACTGAAAAGAAAAGCACTATGATCACAGAGAATTTGACGGGTAACGGCCGGTACTGCACGAAAACAGATAATGAGAATAAAATGGTACGAGTCGAGCGAGGTGGCATCAAGCATAAGTGGGGGTATTAGTCAAAAAATTACTTTTAATTTTTAGATTATTATTATTTTCTTTAAAATATTCGTGGTAATGGCCGAGAAATACGAAACAGTACTACAAGTAAAAATTAATCGCGAGAATTGAGCAGCGTAAGCATAATAACCAAAAAAATGACACTTTACTCACCAACACTAATTACAACTCAAACACTAATTAGAAAACACAATTGCACTTACTGATCACTCTTAAGTCGCACTTGAATATCGCTTTCGATGTAATCGCATGTATCGCTTATTCAAAACTAATGTGTCTCGCGGTTCGCGCCCGCCTTATATAGTGCCACAGAGCTACTCTATAAACATCTAGTATGTTCGAGTACATAGCGGTCCCGATTGACTCGACGTCGATAGTTCTCGGAATTACTAGTACCTACCTTGAAGGGTCAATGTCCTAGTACCAAGGTACTAGTTCTGCTACCCGATACTAGATGGCGCCAGTGGTAACTAATGTCACTATGTATCAGGCATTATTTGTGGCGCGCAACAATATCTTTTATGGGGTACTGTGTTAAATGCTACAACAAAATACCTTATGACGTATTGCAATTAAATTAAAGAAAATTTAAAACTCATATTAATAGTACACTATGTTGACAAGGTTGTAGTGACACAGTTCCTGTCACAGTCATTAGTTACCACATACCACCGAACCAGTTACCACATACTACCGAGTCAGTTACACATACCGTCAGAACAGTTACCTTACCACGTTTTTGACAGTCTGCAAGAAATAGTGAAGCAATCGTCTTGAAAAAGACACTACCGAAACAGTTACCACGTTTTTGACAGTCTGCAAGAAACAGTGAAGCAATCGTCTTGAAAAAGACGAGTACGTAAAAGCACACTCGATAAAGAAACAAGATTGCAAACACCTATGCTGCACGAGCGTCATCACAACCTCGCGCCGCACACGATCGCCGGTTCGCTTCGAAAGAAGCGGTTTGTAAGCGCAAGCTGCGCAAGCAGAGCCTGCAGAGCAAGCAGAAGCACCAGCAGTCTCCGTGTCATCACTGTTCGCTTCGGGACCTCGCAGATAGACAGACACGTCCCGCGGATCGGCTGGCAATCTTCTCGGTCTTCACTCGACGACGGCGCCGAGACGAAAGGACCGCGATCGGCGTGTGACTCCTATTTATGCCTTCGTGGCGAATAGTGCCGTGTGCAAAACAGCGCCCCGCGCCCCGCGCGCAGCACGCTCTACGGCGCGTCGCCATTGGTCAAAATGAATGGCAACAGTGAAATGCTAGACCTAAGTGTACCTTTGTTAATGTATAATAAGTAGCGCGTTTTAGGAAATAAAACAGATAGTCCGGTTAAGTAGTCACGACCTTTCAAGGTCAACTACGAGATGCCCTAGTAAATTAAAAGAAATAAAACAGTTTTCAGTTCCAGTTCCCAGTCTGAGAAGTTATTATTTACTAGAACCTCTCTTCACTCTGCCCAACACTAAAAAGTTATTACAAATTCGAGGATTATATCCAAGATAAGAATGCTTGGAAACATGCTGGTTCTGCTCCATAGGACAATCTAGTGTCTAGACAAAATCAAACTGGTTCCTAATTTAATTTATATTTTTTTAAAATGTATGACATTGATTTTTACAATCTGTGACTACAGTAACTCACACACTTGTTAAAATTCTAGAAAAACCATCTACTTTTCCAATATTTGTAAATAATTTGTAAATATGTGAGCACCATGTGTCTATCACATAATTGATTTACCTGTAATTGCTTCATTTTTAATTCTTTTTTTTTTTTGAGGTAGACTTCTTTTATTCTAGGTGCATCGTCTTCACATATAATTATATTGTGTATACAAAACCTTGTAAAACATTTTAAAAGAGTAACGGTGGAGTTTCTTGCCCATTTTTCTCCATACGAAAACTACCTTTTGGAAGGGGCGACTAGAATCAATTCAATTTTACTGTAAGTTTTGACGTTCAAAAGTACCTTTAATGTGCCTATTTGAAATAAATGATTTGAATTTGACGTTATCATCTGCAAATAGGATTGTGTTGTATTTTGTCGCTTTTGGAAGGTCTTTGATGTATATTATAAAAAGAAGCGGACCTAATACACTTCCTTGTGGGACGCCTGATGTAACCTGTCTACATGAGGATGAATAAGTTATCAGTTTTTTCATATAGGGACATATCCTTGTTATTTGCGTACTATTACTTAAGTAAGATTTAATCAGGTCATAAAATGTTTCCTCTGACAAAATAGGCGTATAATTTATTTAAGAATATTTTGTAGTCTACATAATCGAAAGCCTTTTTGAGGTCCATAAACAATGCACACGTTTGTTTACCTCTATCCATGTGGGTTAATATGTCGTGGAGAAAATTATATACTGCTATATTAATTGATTTACTTTTACGAAAGCCAATCTGTTCTTCACAAAGTAAGTTTTACCTTACAAAGTAACTGTAAATACCATCATAGATCACTTTTTCGAATATCATCGATATGACTGTTACAAGCGCTATTGGACGATAGCAGCTCATGTCATTTTTATATTTTTTTTTAAATAAAGGTATACTTAGAGTTAATTTCAACTTTTCTGGGTAGACTCCATTTGCTATACTTAAATTTATTATATGAATAAGTATAAATGATAACTTGATGGATACGGGCTTTAAAACTTTTCTTGATATATTTTCACATCCGGTACTATTTGTGTTCTTTAGGGCTTTAATTATTTTGTTTATATCTTCTGGTATAGTTGGACGCATAAATATTGAGTTTGGTTCGAACGGGATTTGGCATCTTGAATGGTTTGGTATGGATGTTTTAGTTTTATCGATGAAGAAATTATTTAAATAGTTTGCAATCTATTCAGGGTCAGTTATTATATTACCATCTAAAGTAATCTGTTGTATTTGATCGTTTGGTATATTAAGTTTATTGGTATTTATAATCTTCCAAGTGGCTTGCGATTTATTTCGGGCAGTTTTTATGTAATTATCATTGAGAGACTTTTGCGTTAACTTAATGATCTGATTTAATCGTGAGGATAAAGTTAATAATTTAGTTTTATTATTTTCTGTAGTCCCACAAAATTTGTCGCTCACGCTTACAGCACATTCTAAGACCTTTTGTAATCCACCGAGGGCGAGATCTTGCTGATATTTGTATCTGTAAATTGGGGAAGCAAAGATTATAGAATATATGGAATAATTCATAAAACTCATCAAATGCTAGGTTTGGATCTGTATTGTCAAAAACGTTATAGAAATGAAGAGAATTTATGCACTTTTTGAATTTACGAATGTTCTCTTTAGAGTAGTCTCTTTTTTCTATGTTCCATGATTTAAGGAGGAAACTACATAGATTTGACTGGACAACTGAGCAGTGTGATCAGAAAGTGCATATTCAATAACCCTAGCGGAATAAATAAATAAATAACATCCCTTAATATTAAATATAATATACCAATGCATGTTTTGCTTGATAACAGTGTCGATTCGTTGATGCCTAATTTTAATTTGTAACTGTGCAAAATTTGCATATATTCAGTAGCATCGTAACAAAGCAAATTTTTAATATAAATTTGCTTTGTTACGATGCAACTGCAGTTAAGCAAATTTATATTAAAGTCGCCGCAAATTATAACTTTCTTTTTACCGTAACAAAATCGACCAAGAAGGGAGTCTAGGTTTCTAAAGAATATATTTATATCATCTGTGTTTGGCCTTGGAGGTCTGTAGATGCATATGACGTATATTTTATGGTCTAGTAACTCTATACCAGAATATTCGATGATATTTTCAACTGAGTAATTACTGAAATCATTTATTGGTGCATATTGTAGCGATACGACCTACCACGCCGGTTATTCCTACAGAAACAAGAAGCTAGTTTTTAGTTACTGATATTTAGTATGCTTTTGTCTGTTTCTATCATCCTATGTTCATGTTATGTTGTAAAGTGAAAAACTACATTAACATTTTTATCTGATGTATGACTATTATCTGACTATCTGGTGTATTGTGTCTTTTAGTCTGTGCTAAATAAATGTATTTTCTTTCTTTCAAACATGAAAACTTAAAAAAAAAATAACCGAGTTCCAAAAAAAGACACTACAAATTGAAAAATAACTTTGATTTCGGAAGTCGGTGGCAAACAACGAAAATACGAACCCAACGACACCGACTTCCGAAATTAAAGTTATTTTTCACTTTGTAGTGTCTTTTTTGGAAGTCGGTTGTTAATTTTTATTAAATACTAGCGACCCGCCCCGGCTTCGCACGGCTGCAATGCTGATACTAAATACACTACAGAAAAACTGTGAACGTTGTATATAAAAACATAGCGGCCCGCTCCGGCTTCGCACCGCCGCAAACGCTACGTCCCGCAATTTTTTAATCTGTAATATCGAAAATATTCATTTAAATCATACGGTGTAAAGGGCCATATAGATCTATATTAAATGAACAATGTATTCAAGGTATTTAATTGGTTAAGGATTAATGCTGTATTGGTTAAAATCGCTTCGAAAATTAGCCATTATTTGTCGTAAAAAGTAAATGACAAAAAAAAGTTATTGTGGGTTATCCATAAGAGATAGACATATACCATCACGGACTTTTCTGTAGACCTTTTCAATGTGTACAATACTTAGTACATTATTTTGATAAAACTCGTAGGGTTCAGCCTGCGTTTGCAATGTAAGCGGAAAAAATTTAATTATTTACGACATCACATTAGAAACCTCAAAAATAACAGTACTTCTCCACTATTTAATGGATGTTATTATACATATAAACCTTCCTCTTGAATCACTCAAAATCCGTTGCGTAGTTTCAAAGATTTAAGCATACAAAGGGACATAGGGACATAGGGACAGAGAAAGCGACTTTGTTTTATACTATGTAGGTAATATCTTCGAAAATATTCATTTAAATCATACGGTGTAAAGGGCCATATAGATCTATATTAAATGAACAATGTATTCAAGGTTGTTGGGTATTTAAAATGAAAGTGACTCCGCTTGATTTTAGCTTATAATTTCGACAATTGGTTATGTACAATATTACTATATTTAATAGCGCGGTACGTGTGTCGCTGTCCGAAGCCGTAGGCGAGAGTGCGTTGCGCCGCCGCCGACTCGATCAGCTGTTGTCCTCCCGCGTCCCCCGCCGCCGCTCGTTCACGCGTATGATGCGTGAACATCCTCCGGCGCGTTGAAAGCCATAGCTTTCAAGAAGTAGACGATGTAGGGGGCCTGGGTGTGGCCCGCTCCGCTTCGTTGTCATCCTTGGACTGTGAAGTTGGCAGAAGGCATAGTCTGTTGATCGCCCTTCGTATAATGCCCCTTGAAGTAGTGACGTCAGCTACCCTGCTGACACCATCGGCCCCTGGATAGAGGCGAGACACGCGCCCCAGCCGCCATTGTAATGGCGGTAAGTTGTCCTCCTTCAGTACCACCACGTCACCGCAGTTGAGCCCTTGCTGTCCAGTGCGCCACTTGGTGCGCTGCTGCAGCTCAGAGATGTACTCCCTGCGCCATCTCTCCCAGAAGTGCTGCCTTATCTTCTCTAGGAGCTCGTATCTGTTGGGTCTAGTAGCAGTGATGGGCTTCGTTGGAATAGACATCAGTGGTCTCCCAATTAGGAAGTGGCCTGGAGTCAGAGGGGAAGGATCAGTACAATTGGACGAGAGAGGAGTCAGCGGGCGTGAATTCAGGATTGCTTCAATCTGTGTAAACAGCGTTGCTAGCTCCTCAAACGTCAAAGCAGCATTTCCAGCTACACGTTTCAAGTGAAACTTAGCTGACTTAATTCCAGCCTCAAATATTCCACCGAAGTGGGGAGAATAAGCGGGGCTGAATACAAATTTGATGCCTTCAGAAGTGGCATAATCACTGACAGACTGACGGCTGGATCGAAGCAGCTTACCCAATTCATTGTTGGCACCTACGAAATTCCTACCGTTGTCGCAAAAGATCTCATGACATTTTCCCCTGCGTGATATGAATCGTCTTAGGCATAAAATAAAAGCTTGAGTACTTAGGTCACTTACAAGTTCCAAGTGAATTGCCTTTGTACTAAGGCATACAAATAAACATAAATAACATTTACTAATTCGGTTACCACGACCTTTACGGTTACATATCATAAAAGGTCCAGCAAAGTCAACTCCACACGAGTAGAAAGGGAAACAAGCATTAGTACGCGCTTCAGGCAAATGACCCATAATTGGTTGTAAGGTGTTCGCTCGCAGTCGAACGCAAACAATACAATGTCTAACTACTTGCCGCGCTAGGCATCTCCCTCCAATAGGCCAGTACTTATCACGCACTGACGCTAACAGTAGCTGTTGACCTGCGTGAAACAAACGTATATGTTCACTTATCATTAATATTTTAGTAAAATGATGTTTTGAATCTAATATTATAGGGTGTTTCTTATCGAAATTATAATTGGAGTTTTCTAAACGACCACCCACACGAACAATGTCATTGGAATTTATGAATGGAGTTAATTGTAATAATTTATTCTTCCGTGGTAATGTTTTTCCTTGTTTAAGTAACCCAATTTCGAAAGAAAATGATTGTAATTGACTAAATTTAATTAAAAGCGCAGTTGATTTATCTATTTCATCTGAGTTTATAGGGCCTGAGTACTTTTGTTTATTTTTATTACAGTTGTTAACAAATCGTAGAACATATGCAAATATTCGAATTAACCTATTAAAATTGGAATGCTTAGTGAAATCGATAAATAAAATATTGTTGACAGAATTGTTCGCTGCAGATAATAATGAAAGTACCTTCAACTCTGGTAATTTTTGAAATACGATTTTACTTTGGGGCCATTCTAAACGTTCCTTCTTAAGGAAAGAAGGACCTTCCCACCACAAGGAAGAAGATGATAGACCTTGGGGTTCAACTCCCCTTGAGGCCAAGTCAGCCGGGTTCATATTTGTAGGTACATGTCGGTATTCAAAATCATTAGTTAGCTCATTAATTTCATTAACCCTGTTGCAGACAAACATTTTAAGATTCCTCACATCTGTTTTCAACCATCCTAAAACCACTGTTGAATCAGTCCAAATGGTTTTACAACTTATATTAAATCGCAATGACTGTAGAATTTTATTACATAATTTAGCCCCCAGCAAACAGCCCAGTAATTCTAATTTAGGTATAGTCATTGGCTTTAAGGGCGCAACCCTTGCCTTTGCGCACAAAAGTCTTACCGTAACCTCATTTTCTTCATTTATTGATCGCAAGTACACACATGAGGCATACGCTTTCTGTGACGCATCGACAAAGCAATGTAATTCTATGGATATCGGGAAATTGCAAAGAACATTTCTGCTAATTTTAATATTAGAAAGGAAGTGCAAATTAGAAATGAATTTTAACCATGTTTCTAATAGGGTTTGTGGGATAGGCTCCTCCCAATTTAACTTGATAACCCATAACTGTTGCAAAAAGATTTTAGCCTTAATAATGCATGCACAAATTAATCCTAAAGGATCAAATATTTTACAAATACTAGCTATAACGACCTTTTTTGTAATGATTTGCGGTGGCGATTTGACCTTTGAGGGAAACTCTATAACATCTAATTTCGGAGAATAATTCAAACCTAGCACACTGGATTCTTTTGTTAAATTTACCGGGTCGAACATAGTTTCATCAACAGTGAATGCATGTAAACAGTTAGTACGAATCTTTCTTAAAGGAAAACATGCTGAATCTAGAATTTTCTTAACATTCATATACAAATGCTGCAATTCACTTTCACTTTCCGCTCCCGTAATCAAATCATCTATATAAAAATCACTTTTAATAATGTTAGCGATATTGTCGTCACTACATTCTTTAGCTAATTGTAATAAACATCTAGTACTCAGAAATGGAGCGCTGGCCATTCCATATGTTACTGTATTTAATTGTAAAACTTGTAAATCATTAATATCATTGGGTTCCGTACGAGTTAAATCTCTCCACAGGATTAGCTGAAGGTGACGTTGAGAAGTATGCAAGGCCGTTTGTCGGTACATTTTCTCAATGTCTCCTAAGAGAACAAACCTATGCCCGCGAAAGCGTAACAAAATTGAGAATAAGTCGGACTGAACAACTGGACCTACAGCCTGTATGTCATTTAATGACTTTCCAGAAGAAGTCTTGGCTGAGGCGTCGAATACTACCCTCAACTTTGTCGTTTCACTTTTCTCGCGAATTACGCAGTGATGTGGAAGGTAGTTACCAAACTCTGGACGTTTTACTTCACTCAAATGACCTAACTCTTTATATTCTTCTATAAATTTAGTGTATGACTCCATAAGTTTCGGATTTTTATTTAATTTTAATTCTAAATTAAAAAAACGTTTCTTAGCCAGATAATACGAATCACCGAACCTAGTTTCGGGTTCTTTTAATGGCATACGAACACAAAACCGACCTTCAGGTAAGCGGCTCGTGTTTTCTATAAAATCGTTTTCGCAAAACTGTTCCTCTAATGAATATGTTTTTGTCTTTGTAGGTAGTTCTTCAATCTCCCAAAATTTCTTAAGGGAATTATCGAGATTCGAAAAATGATTGAGATAACAATAAACCTTAGACTTGGATTGACTGATACCGACTGGGCCGGCTATCAACCACCCTAATTGTGATTCTTGCAAAGTAGGCTTATTAGACCCTAGCTTAATTTGATTTGTCCCAATAACATTCCAAAATATATCAGCCCCCAACAGTATATCTATATTCGAAGGCTGGTAAAACTTTGGATCTGCGAGTTGTATACCGCATGGGATATCTAATTCTCGGGCGTCTATTTCGACGCTGGGTAAAATACCTGTTATCGTTGGCACCAACAAACAGGAGACCCTAGTACTATAGGTGCTTGAATGTGATTTTATTTTTATGATACACTTTCCTAAGATGTTAGTTTTAATATCATTAAGTCCACAAACCTGGAACGTTTCTCTAGAACTTTTACTAAACCCTAATTTCTCCCTCAAAACATCTGTTAAAAATGACGATTGACTGCCAGTGTCTAACAGTGCTCGCGCCATTACCTTTCTATTGTTTGACTCATTAACGATTTCTACTTGCGCCGTACACAACAACGTGTGAGTCATCGTTGTAGCCGATAATGTAACCGGTGGACTATGTACGCTTTGCTCTTCGCACGTATTAGTGTCATTTTTATGAATCAAAGTGTTGTGTTTCCCTTTACATATCTGGCATGAACGTTTGAAACGACACTGATGACTATTATGCCCACTACGTAAGCATTTGGTGCATAGTTTTAACTTACTTACTTCGCGAATCCTATCATCGCAGTTCATTTCCTTAAACTTCGAACATTTATAAACAAAATGATTTTGATTACAGATTACGCATTGATTCTTATGATCTTTCCTTTCCGTATCCGAATCCGAAGCAGCTAAGAAAGATCTCACCGATTTATTACTTTGCGAGTTCGATTTATTATGTTCATGTTTATCGTATCTGTTACAGTGGGTAGTTTCCAAGATGTCCGCTCGGTTACGCAGAAAATAATGTGAAAAAATTATCGAGTGTCGGTAGATCTGATAAACTATTTTTATATTCCTCCCATTTCATACTAGTGGCGGAATCCAACCTTGCTGAGACTATAAATATTAACAAATCATCCCACTGTTCGGTAGGACGGCCTAAAGTGTGCAAAGAACTCAAGTTTTTAGATATGTGATCAATTAAATAACGCAATGCCTTATATGATTCCTTCGCAATAGGATCGATACTTAATAACGACTTAAGGTGGTTATTAATTAAAATATTTTTGCTGTTATAACGGTCACACAAAATTTGCCAGGCATTTCTATAATTATCAGCAGTAAACTCAATTGATCTTATAACGACAGCGGCACTATTTTCTAAGCTTGATCGGAGATAATGATATTTATTAATTAATGGAATCGAATCGTTTTTATTAATGAGGGATTCGAAAGTATCCCTATACTCCAACCACTTTAAATAGTTCCCATCAAACTTCGGTAAGTTTATTGTAGGTAATTTTACAGAATTCATGGAATGTGGACATTGAGTCGATATGCTTTCATCATTCACTGATCTTTTTTCCAAATTGGCACATTCTATCAATTCTTTAGCTGTGGACAGAAGAGAAAAAAATTGTGACTCAACTAATTCGCGCTCTGTTAACTGTTCATCCTCATTTAAAGAGGATAATTCTAATTCCGATTGAACTACGTTGAACTCTGATAACAATTCTTGAAATTTGTCAACCCGTAACGATAACTCTTTCACTTGAACACTAGTCATTTTATTCGCGCCTACCTGCGTTAAGACATTCACGTAGTCTCTAAACTTTGTTAATCTCCCCTTCATAGTGCTGCGCTTTTTAACAAGAACCTTAATACTGTCTCTTTCGTCCATAACTAATTAAGTATATGAAACAACAAATTAAACAATGAATTAGGCAAAAGAATGAAATGATCAAACCAGTTAAAGCGGTCCCGTGATCCCGTCGATCTTCGATCCAGCCGCCCTCCCGCAGTCGGCACTCAAGCGCTCGATGGGCAAACCGAGCCCTGGGCTCAGCGAAAAGACACCTGGCCGCGACGTACGGCAGTAACCTTAGAGCTTATCTGGAATATCTATAAATGAGCAACAGTTAATAATAAATCTTATGATTATCTTATGTGGGGTATTTGGAAACAAAGTCGCTAACGGAAAAAATGACTAGGCAATGTTTGAATAAATGAGTTTAAATTGCTACTGGAAATAGGCAATTAGAGATAGAAATGAAAATAAAAACCTAGAATAGTAGGTAGATTATAGGCCAGCTGTCGCAATAGCCGAAGCGTATATTAGAAATAGATAGTACGTGCACACGAAAAGCTATCTTATAACGCTATCGGAGCGGCAAGCTGCACACAGATTTGAAGAGGAAAAATAGTGGAGGAAAAGGAGTGTAATACAGGCCTACTTCCCTTGAGTACCCAACCGGACGTTCAGCACGGTCCTCGGCAAAGTTCTTCACTCCACCGGGCAGAAGGCAGCAAAGCAGTGTAATTCTTCAGTCCTCCCAGGGCAGAAGGCAGCATATGCAGCAATCTCCTCCAATCTCTTCAGCTTTTTGAGGCTGGTCGCCCAAATGACCAGAATATTTGATTTTGTTCACGGTCGCCAAATGTTGGGTATTTAAAATGAAAGTGACTCCGCTTGATTTTAGCTTATAATTTCGACAATTGGTTATGTACAATATTACTATATTTAATAGCGCGGTACGTGTGTCGCTGTCCGAAGCCGTAGGCGAGAGTGCGTTGCGCCGCCGCCGACTCGATCAGCTGTTGTCCTCCCGCGTCCCCCGCCGCCGCTCGTTCACGCGTATGATGCGTGAACAAAGGTATTTAATTGGTTAAGGATTAATGCTGTATTGGTTAAAATCGCTTCGAAAATTAGCCATTATTTGTCGTAAAAAGTAAATGACAAAAAAAAGTTATTGTGGGTTATCCATAAGAGATAGACATATACCATCACGGACTTTTCTGTAGACCTTTTCAATGTGTACAATACTTAGTACATTATTTTGATAAAACTCGTAGGGTTCAGCCTGCGTTTGCAATGTAAGCGGAAAAAATGTAATTATTTACGACATCACATTAGAAACCTCAAAAATAACAGTACTTCTCCACTATTTAATGGATGTTATTATACATATAAACCTTCCTCTTGAATCACTCTATCTATTAAAAAAAACCGCATCAAAATCCGTTGCGTAGTTTCAAAGATTTAAGCATACAAAGGGACATAGGGACATAGGGACAGAGAAAGCGACTTTGTTTTATACTATGTAGTGATGATAAATATTATAATTGATTTTGTCCTGTTGCCCTGGAAGTTACTCACAGTTTGTTTAATTGAATTAGTAAATTGCCGGAGGGTCTTCATCCCTCCTTACGCCCACTATGTAAAGACGATCATGGAATCAATACGATTCAATGAGCAATCATTAACGCTGGCCTACACTGGCCATCTCTGTGCGCTAGTGGCCGACATCGGGCGGCGCGGCGGTACTATCGTTTGCCGAACGGTTTCTCAAGTTTCCGTTCTGCCGACGGCGCCTAGTCGACTACATCCACACCGCTGTTGTTATTATTGAAAATAGTAGTCGGTAGAGCGACAACAAGATCGACCGTACCCCCCAGCGGTGGTTCTGCAAACTCAAACTCAAAGCATTTATTTCAATTAAACCTTGTACAGACACTTTTGAATTGTCAAAATTTAAATAGTCCAGTTAGTCAGAAAATTGAATCCAGTTGCTGCTCAACAATGGCACCTCACACTCACATCAGGTCGGCAAACAGTTGCGAACCCTTTGACAACCCTCATCAATACATTCCGCCACTTTAGTAAACTCCGCACTTTGTGTTACTCTGTGGTTTTATTTAATTAGCGCACGCTTTGTAATCAGCCTAAGCTGTGCGTTAATCACGTTACTCAACGCTCGATCACACACGCGTACATAATGGCGCTGTTATAATATATAAGTGCATTATGCGTATGTTTGACAGAGTTCCGCAGTTAATTGGTTTGGCTTGTAATTGGACGTGTTCCAATATGTTTACTAAATGAATTCTCCAATACAATTGGCTGATTGGAATCGGTTTGTTGTGCATCCCCACAAGTCCACCGCACGGTGGTCACGAAGAAGGTCACAGGCCTCCGATGGCAATGATTGAGCTAAGCCATCATATTTGATTCAGTTACCCACTAGTTTTCATACTACCTGAGGTTATAAAAGGTTTTACAATCTATAGTTCGCAACATTCCTTTTTCGGCATCGGAAGTGAACACATCTAATAAGTCATCAACCGTGTTTATCACCAAGCGCTAATTAGCCTAAGACGCGACGCGTGTTTTCAAGTTCCAACTTGTGTGTGACCTGTTATTTTGCAATGGATATTCAAGTTACAGGTATGTATTATTAAATTACTATTTTGTATTTTCAATCCACCATTTTTTTTTAAATAAAGTGCTACGCCGCAGCATTTCTTACGTATTTATTTCTGTATTTTTTTTAATATTGTAGCTTAACTTATGTTTGTATCTACTTGTGCCGTTGAATTAGGTATAAAAATGTCGCTTGAAATCTCTACTACTAGACTTTAACAAATGTATTTGCGCATGCTGCAGCTGTAAGTTGCAGCCAGGGTCTACGCCGAGCGCCTGGGCGCGTAGCACTTGCTACGAAATATGTGTTGATTTTGATCCGCATTTAACTGTTTTTTGTTTTGTTTTAGGTACTAGTATTGAGTGTTCTTTCAAAAGAATGCTTGTAATATATACTTGGCAGTCTATTAAGGACAGCAAATCCAAACTGGAACGGTGGCGTCGAGTTTTTCAAGCCCTGACACAGTTGCTGCCTGATGTTGAGAATTTGATTGCTGATGACTTAGAAAAAAGAGTTACTAGTCTTTCAAAATGTCAGCAACTGTTTAGGCAGCGACTTGGTCAAATAGTCGACAAACCGTGACGTGGAGGAAGTGGCACATCCAACGATGGAAACACTGCCAGAAGGATTTTTTCTAATTCAGCTATTTCAGCGGAAAATACTGGATTAGACAAAGACCTTATTGACAGATGTCATAATCTGCTGCAGTGTCTTTCGTCGGGATACAAAATTAATAACGCGGCTTTTAAAAAGTATGCTCTAGACACAGCACGTAAGCTTGTTGCTACCTATCCATGGTACAACCTGCCCTCGTCTGTACATAAGGTCCTCATTCATGGTTCGGAAGTAATTGACCATGCATTATTGTCAATAGGTGAGCTTTCGGAGGAGACCGCCGAATCTTGCAATAAGTTAGTTAAACTTTAGGTGTAACAACACGAGGAAAATGTCATGGGTTGTCACAAACACCGACTTGATACATAGACTTCTTCTTAATTCGGATCCTTATATTTCTGCTTTAAGAAGGAAGAAGAAGTCTATTCTATCTAAAGAGGTGTTGAATTTGTTGTCGGTATAGAATAAAATGTATATAGTTATGGTGTCTGGTTAACGGAGAGTCCGTTAGCCAGACGAGAACACCTGGAGATGATATGACTGATTGATTCCCCTGGCCGGTGACATGCCCGACAGATGTCAACCGTAATTGACTTCAACTTCAACTCTTGATTAATGGCTTTTTTGGAATAAACACCACAATTTTGCCAATTTCACGTACTAAAATCCACTAAATGAAAAAATTAAATCTCTCTGACACGTGTGACAGCTATCGACCGATGCTGGTGTTGTTCGTCATCATAACTTCGTCCATAATTGCAAAAACAAAACCTTCGGTTTTTCCAAAGAGGTCACCGAAACGCAGTCTGGCTACGGACGCTGGTAGATCTACACCGGGTCCGTGTAGGGTCCGGAAAAAGCGTCCGTGAAGCTCCTTACTCTGCCATACTTCCATGCGTGATGCGATCATTAGCAAGCACTACTGGTTTGCGCCAGTTCTCTTTAGCCAAGTAAGTATTTACTTTATTTTTACCATAAAATTGTAAACATTTAAGTTTATTACTTATTAAGTTGCAATTCTTTTCTTGTATTTTAGTATGTATTTCGTCAAGTATAATACCTGCATTATTTTTTGGAATAAAAACGTTTTTTAACATTAATTCGCTTATCTAATAAGCATAATAATAATAATTAGTATTGATAACGACAGTCATTACCTTCGCGAAACCCTATGAACGCCTCTCTTAGGGCGCGAAACCACTGTGCACCGGCGCGCGCGCGCGCGGTGTGGCGGGCGCGCGCAGCGGGTGTAGCGCGTGGCGGGCGCGGGCAGCAGGTGTAACGCGCCGCGTAGGTACCTACTCCTGTGATCGCATCATCATGTCGAGTGGCATGTGCAGTGTACTCATGGCTCATGGCTCACGGCTGACTCTAGCTTGAAAGTCAACAATGTGATATATTTCAATTGTTGAAGGTGACGAGAGTTCTGGATAATGGTTCATATTTGCATATTAACTGTGGTTCAAGCCTATAGGCTCATTTCCGTTCGGCCCACGCTTGAATAACATTATAATTATTTGTAATGGTTGCTGTCAATGTAATTAATGCGATGGACTCGATGCTTCGGCGACTGCGAACTAGCGGTTTACGCTGCCAAATGTAAATCAAATAACAGTCACGTACATAAATATTATTGTAACATCGTGCCCGGAGCACAGTATAAAGACATACAGTATTGTGTCTGGGCCGTAACCTTGAATTAAATGCCTACAGCCGCGCGGTACGTAAACATGCGATAGGGCTGCCCGCCTCCAGCATTTTAATTACATTTGCCTACTTTGTGTTTCCATTTAGTTTTGTTATTGTATTTTACTGTGTGTACATAAATAATAAAATAATTCGTCATTTCGAATTAACCATTTATTTAACATTAATCTGATTAAGTACAGTTTATTTCTATGAAAACTTATTCATGTGTATTTTTAAACAAATTATGTTAAATTATTATTATTATTATAGTTAAATCAAACGTTCAAGAACTACAAATAAAATTCAAAATTTGTATATTAATGTTTTTTTAATCTTTCCTATCATCGTGCTATCCTTAACAGAATAACACAGATTGGAAGAAGTTAAATAGCAAACATGTATAATATAAAAATTATAATTAAAATAATCTGTTCATTGAAGTAATAAACATATTTAAATTAATGAGTGCAAATAAAAGCAAATTTATCAATTAAATTGTAGATTTCATTTCACTCCTTCCTCCTTTCTTTCCTCCTTCTTTCCTCCTTCTCCTTCATTCATACAAAATATTAATAATTCAATAAAAATAATTAAATTTTATTCATAAAAGTATGCAATCATTTCATTAATGTTTTGTTATGATGTTGTCACGTTAAACTATCGTCCGTAAATCGACTTTACAGACAACCAATTTTTTTCTAGTATTATTCATACACACAGTACAATAAACAACTATTATTAATAATAAAAACCACGTCTTTACTTGGAATTATACAAACTAACAAAACACACATGCCCCGAGGTTTTAACACCAGCGTACCTACCGTTTAATGATTCATGAACCGCCTATAACTACCTACCTCACTCGTGTTTATCACTTTCCTTTACTCTATTCACTTCATTTATTAATCCAGACATCTTTTTTTCGGGAGATAAAATCAAATACACATTATGTACCTACCTACAAGTAAGTAAAATTATTTTATAGTCTTACCTTTCAGAGTTTCCAGGTAATCTAAAAAAAGTTATCTCTGGATGCGTTATTGACGAATTCATGCAACCAAAAACAGCACAATATAGCCTACTCGTCATATTAAATATGTACTTGAACTTATTTTTAGTGAAAAAATCGCGCGGTTATTGTTAAAAAAAACAACACACCGTCCGTTCGTCACTGCAGCACAGTCGCGACTGTCATCATGCTGAGGGCATGCCGTGGTCGAGGCGCGTAGGTATAGCTCGCGTTTCGTCCGTTTGTATGAAGACGACGTACTGTATGTTTTTATTTATACTGTGCCCGGAGTGTCGGTCCCGCGGAACTATAGAAATGTGTCGTATAACTCGCAATTAGTACAATTTGTCATCGGTCATGAATGCAGTATCGTGCCACCTAAACCACTCGGTTAGATCGGTGCCTCTCTGCGCTGAGGTCAGCACTGGACTGATCACCCGAGGAGCGCGAGCATGTGTCGGCGACCGCGCCACGCACTGACTTCAATATAAGTCTGTGGCGCCACGTGACAACTTTGTAACTGACGCCGTTCGTGATCGATAGTCCTCAGCCAGCATGAAAGGATCATTATTTTAAAGCGACAGTATACTTAATCGTATTGTCTGGAAACACAAAACATGGCAAACACCAACTGTTTACGTCATTAAAGAGTTTCGCTTGTCCTTATAGCACGGAATACTACCTAAACGCAGGAAACTTGGCAACGATGTTTCTACAGAAATTAAGTAATTGTTAACAAGATGAACGAAGACGTAACGCAGGTTTCGAGAGTCAAACTCCGGGCAACCGCCAAGCTCTAGTGCGACACTTGTGCGACGCGCCCACATGTGGTCACTTGTGCGACGCGCCCACATGTGGTCACTTGTGCGACGCGCCCACATGTGGTCACTCGCACATGACGCGTGCATCAAGCTTCACAATAAGAGTCGAAGCAGCGTATTGTTCATAAATATGTAGTAGATACACTCGGCTGTGAATGTGGCGTTTCGCGTTTTAGGGAAAGTTTGTCTTTGTAAAGCGTCGTTTCTGTTATTCAGACGACTGGTATAACCTTGTGGGAAATGTAAGCTATAATAATATGTGCGTCGCATTGTTCCAATTTTGGCGTAGCGTCTTAGACGATCATTCACCATTATACGGCGGGACGATTTTATTGCGTGACATGATTAACTCGAAAAGTATAAATAATCTCGAGTCAGGTTATGGAAACATGCCAAACGATTTTTCCAAATTCCATCCCTGTTGGGGTGAAAGAGGGAACACAGTTTCTATGAAAAATCTTATTCCTTTGGATAATTTACTTGTAATTTGTCAAGAATACTTGTTACAAATCTATACGGGCAGGTAGTCCAAATAGAAAAGTCAATAAAAAAATATTAGATTTCTCATACCTAGGGGTGTCCGAAAATACCACATATATGTTCCGCAATTTTTGATAGTCTAGGAGATGTGAATATTTTGTTTTAATTTTTGGGGAAATTCTTCGGGGACATCTTTTATAATCGTGTATTTATAAAAAAGCGGGATACATATACAATGAATAGCTTAACAATTAAAATAAAATACCGCACAGTTACTAATTTGCCTGAACTATGTTGAACCTGTGCTTCAGGCTAGAAAGTGCATAAGTATAATGTAATAAATTAACAATCAATATAACGTAAAATAATAAATTAAAATTAGGTAAATAAAGTAAAATGCCGTGTAAAGTGCCGTGTGGTGCCGGCCTAGAATAGCACCACCCGAACTCTTCCCGTGGGTGTCGTAAGAGGCTACTAAGGGACATACACCGGGGGGCGGGCAGCAGCGCCCCTTGCAGACTGATAACATCACCAAACTGCGATCCCCAACCCGCATGCCCAGCGTGGGGATTATGGGCATGACCCCTTAATGATAAGACAAGCCAGAAAATGGCCCCCAGTTCCCGGCCGCCTCGCTATCCCTGGTCATGGTAGCGGCCATGGTAACGGCGGGTCAGGGGGTGCTAAGAATCCCCGGGCTACATTAGGCTACCGAAAAAATAAAAATATGACCCTGGCTACATTTAACGGACGCACTCTGAGGCTTGACCACCATCTAGCGCGGTTGGAAGTGGAATTAGAGAACATTAAATGGCATGTTCTGGGGTTCTGCAAAGTCCGTAGAGAGGGGGAGGACACCGTTACCTTAGACTCGGGCCATCTTCTCTACTTTCGCGAGGGTATAAAACATCCCAGGGTGGCGTAGGTTTCCTCGTCAACAAGGCCCTCTCAAACAACGTCCAAGAAATCTCCAGTGTGTCGACCAGGGTAGCGTACCTGATCCTTCGGCTGTCCAAGCGGTACAGCTTGAAGGTAATTCAGGTTTACGCACCGACCTCGGCGCACTCGGATGATGAAGTGGAGGACATGTATGATGACATATCCAAAGCCTTTCACAACACCACTAAGGCTCACTTCAACGTTGTTATGGGGGACTTTAACGGCAAGGTGGGAACCCGGACTGACAACGAATCCTGAGTAGGCCCGCATGGTTATGGAGTTAGGAACCACAGGGGGCAAATGCTTGTCAACTTCCTTGAGAGGGAGGAGCTGTTCTTAATGAACTCCTTCTTTAAGAAGCAGCCCCAAAGGAAGTGGACGGGTCGAAGCCCCGACACTGTGACTAAAAATGAGATCGACTTCATCATGACGGATAGCAAGCATATTATATTCAGTGATGTCTCCGTGATCAACAGGTTCAATACCGGATCTGATCACCGACTCCTCCGAGGCTCTCTGAATATCAATCTGAAGCTTGAAAGAAACCGTCTGATGAAGTCCACGCTCCGACCTAACCCAATGCAAATCATGGCGGGCACCGAGAAGTTCCAGCAGCTTCTCGGGAATAGATTTGCTGCCTTGGATTCCACTGATGACGCTGACGAGACCCTACATAATCTGGTCGAAACTATGAGAGACGAGAGCATCAATTTCTGCCAAAAGCAGCGTACTGGTAAAAAATCCAAACTCTCGGATGCGACTCTCGGGCTGATGACAAAAAGACGGGAAACCACCCAAACGACTTCGTCAGACAGGTCAGACCTGAACAAGCAAATTGCGAAGATGGTACAGCGCGACCTTCGGAGCTCCAAGACACGCCTCATTGAAGAGGCAATAGAGCGAAACCGAGGTTCCAAAGTATTCACTCAGCAGCTTGGCAGGAGCCACCTGACGAAGCTCAAAACGCACGACGGGAGGACCGTTTTGTCGAAACCGGAGATCTTCACGCCGCACATGCCCTTCGTCCCCAACGAGACGGCCAAGATTTCAGAGCCACCCTGACACGCCACTATACCGACGAACTGCCTGACACCAGTCAAGACGAGATCGTGCTTCTCTGAGACAGCTTAAAAATGGAAAAGCCCCCGGTGAGGACGGAATAACATCAGAGCTTTTGAAAGCCGGAGGAGCCCCTGTTATACAGGAACTACAGAATCTCTTCAACACCGTCCTTCACAGTGGGAGAACTCCAAAGGCGTGGAGCGGGAGTTTGGTGGTGCTCTTTTTTAAGAAGGGAGATAAAACCCTCCTTAAAGATTACAGACCCATCTCGCTTCTGAGTCACGTCTATAAGCTTTTCTCACGAGTGGTCACGAACCGTCTCGCCAGGAGACTCGATGAGTTCCAGCCACCGGAACAGGCCGGGTTTCGCGGAGGATACGGGACCATAGACCACATACACACAGTGCGGCAGATTATACAGAAGTCCGAAGAGCCCCTGTGTCTGGCCTTTGTGGACTATGAGAAGGCCTTTGACTCTGTCGAAACCTGGGCTGTTCTGGAATCTTTACAGCGATGCCAAGTAGACTGTCGTTATATCGAGGTGCTGAGATGTCTCTACGACGCCGCCACCATGTGTGTCCAAGTACAGGACCAGCAGTCCAAACCCATCCAACTGCGCAGAGGAGTGAGACAGGGGGATGTCATATCCCCGAAACTGTTCACGAGCGCATTGGAAGATATATTTAAGACGCTGGACTGGAAAGGTAAGGGCATTAACATAAACGGCGTTACATCTCACACCTGCTATTTGCTGATGACATAGTCTTGATGGCGGAGTCGCTGGAGGAGCTAACCCAGATGCTGGAAGGCCTAGCTTCAGCCTCGCGACACATCGGTCTCGGCATGAATTTGCATAGAACCAAAGTCATGATCAATGGCCTCATTGACCAGGGACCGGTCGTCGTACACGGCCACCCTCTCGAAATTGTTTCCGAATACACTTACCTCGGGCAAATTCTGCAGTTAGGTAAAAACAATTTTGAGAGGGAGGCCAAGAGAAGGATCCAGCTAGGCTGTGCAGCGTTTGGGAAACTACGTCAAGTCTTCTCGTCATCTATACCGCAGTGCTTGAAAACGAAAGTTTTCAATCAGTGCGTCCTACCCGTCATGACCTACGGGGCTGAAACGTGGACACTCACGATAGGGCTGGTCCACCAGTTCAAAGTCGCTCAGAGAGCTATGAAAAGAGCTATGCTCGGAGTCTCTCTGAAGGATAGGATCCGTAACGAATGCATCCGACAGAGAACGAAAGTTATCGACATAGCTCAAAGTATTAGCAAGCTGAAGTGGCAGTGGACCGGCCATATCTTGCGAAGAACCGACAACCGCTGGGGTAAACGAGTTCTTGAGTGGAGACCGCGACTCGGCAAAATGTAGTGTAGGACGCCCTCCGGCCAGGTGGGATGACGATCTGCGAAAGACTGCAGGCAGATGCTAGATGCGTCAAGCTGAAGACAGGGCGCTATGGCGCTCATTAGGGGAGGCCTATGTCCAGCAGCACCTGTAATGATGTCGTAAACACGCCGAGAAGAGCCTACTTCAAATATGTTTATCATATCACAGCACTATTCCATCCGGGCCTGCTTCTGAGCATCGGTGAGGTTGTGCGGCACCCAGCGTGAAACTATCCTCCTCACAAGAAGATGCACGTATAGAATTACATGAAAGCTTCCCGATCCAACCTGCAGTATGTGCTGAATCTCTTGATACGTGACTCGCCTATTGTCTTGGATTAAATTTTTTACTGCTTGCACGTTTCCTTCCGTAACAGGCAACAGCCGTCAAAGGGCGACCACTTCTTTTTACATGCCCCAAAGTTAGTCGACCGCGCTTGAATTCATTATATCAACGAACTTCATCCATGAATGCCATTTGAAGTCTATCGTACGGTTCGTCTGGTTTCAGGCGACACTTGAAATCGTAAAAAATCATAGCGCGAAAATGTTCCCGGCGCAGATCCATTTTTATATGAGACACGATAATTTAAAATTGGATCGATACCATCATGCTTTCCATGAGGTGTGGTCGAGGTCAAGAGGAGCCCATTCAGCAATAAAAAAATAATGATACTTATTGACTGAAAGTAAAGTTTAAAAGTGTAATACATTTTATTGCTTGCTTCAATTAACTCGAAAATGATGGGTATAAAATAATGTTTAAGTACTGAAAACGTATCAAACGCTTCTTTTAAAAACAAAAGGAGGACACAGTTTATTTGAAAAAAATCTTATTTCTTTTATCTATAAACTTAAAAAATTGTCCTGAATACTTATTTATGTAAATAAATAAATGATAAAGATCGTAAACATTAATTTTCTAAATCCACCTTTCAAATGGGAGTGGAGGAGGTGTTAAACATTTTTGAGGAAAGTATAAAATCCCTGCGAATGAAGTCGCGGGCGAAGTGCTAGTTAGGTATATGACGAATACGTGTCTTTGAAGCTACGTCTCCGCGGACAATAATTGCTCTTATGACTTCTGCACGCCACACTCATCGTGTTATGAAAAATAAAATTTTTATCTTGTTACCTTCATCGATATAGTTGCTCGCCGTACAGGGTGACTTGCAATCACGAAACCAACATTTTTATTTATCGATGATCGAAGATAAAACGTCAAAACATTCAGCATTTTCTCTCAGAAAGCAACTACCTATTGTAAGGTTTTTCCAGAGAATAATAAATGTGCAAGTAACGAAGGTTCTGAACTGGCTTCATGAATAAGTCGGTGTCTATTGTTGCTTAGCGTTAGCGTCAAATGAGTTGCAAAACGGCTACAGTAATGGATGGAGCGTCCGCAACTCCGCAAGCGGTCGCCGCGCGGGCGAGCGGCCGAGCGGGCGAGCGGGCGAGCGGGCGAGCGCAGTGCTCCAGCGCTCTGATGCTCGCCACCGCTTGTGTGGTTACTGAGGTGTGCTGTGATGGGAATGGGCTGCTCCTTCACAAATCACAACCGTTGCAGTTGGTAGGTTTAACTATTTTTACAACGTAAGGATATTTAAAGAACAATGGACTCTCCCCAACATGGATGGACTAATAGGTAATAAAGACACGGATAGATTTTAATCTATCGAATTAATATGCGATTGATCTATCTATATCAGGGGTGGCCAACCGGTCGATCGCGACTATTAGTTCAGTCGATCGTGGCAAGGAAAAAAATATGAATGCGTAGAACAGACTGCGCAACGTACCTAATCACTAACTGCTGCACGCATCATCTTGTATCATTTTTCAATCGCCGTTCCGTCACGTTATTTATCCTCTTTTCTATGCAGTAGCTCTCTTTTGTTTTCGGCGCGCGATAACAATAAGCGGGAAGCGTATGGGACGCGGGAGTGGGGCGCGGGCGGTTGTCAAACCGTCAGTCAGTTGATGACAGACTAGCGGAGTTACGAGTTATATTTTCCGTCTTAATAAAATAAAAAAATACTACATAATTGTGTACTGAACTATGCTGTTTCATTTAAGATTTCAAGAACTATGTAATTGGTAGATCGCCCAGGGTGTCGTCAGTGAACAGTAGATCTTGGGTCTAACCAAGTTGGCCACCCCTGATCTATATAAATAAAAAGAAAAGTCCTGACTGACTGATTCAACAACGCCCAGCCCAAACCCTTGGACCTAGAAAGCTGAAATTTTGCACAGAGGTTTCCATTATAATGTGGACAAGAAATAAGGAAGGATTTTTCGAAATTCAACCCCTAAGGACGGGATTTAATAGGGAATGAAAGTTTGTATGAAAAATCTTATTCCTTGAGTCAATAAATTTGAAACTTGGCACGAATATTTATTTCTAAGTAAATTATGAAGTTTGTCATTTTTCATTTTTCTGAACTAAAGGGAGATTGGGAGGTGTCAAAATTTGTATGGAAGAATTTTAATACGCGGTCCGATTAACTCGAAACTCGGTGAACAAAATCTATATAAATAAAATCATGCAAAGTCCTGACTGACTGACATCAACGCACAGTCTAAGCTGCTGGTCTTAGAGACATGAAATTTGGAGGGTGTGTTCTTTGTGAAGAGTACCTAGGTACCCGCTAAGAAAGAAGTTTTCGAAATTCCACCCCTAAGAGGGTGAATGGGGGAGGGTGAAAAGATCATGACCGTTGATGTATGGAAATCCGTATTAAGTTGAAACACAATAAATCTTTATTTATTATAGACTACGGTTTATATACCTACTATTAAATAAAAGTGTTTATTTTCACACAAGTATCCGAGTTTTAAAGTAATTAAACAAATTCGGAGATAACCTAAAAATTATGTCTAAACTACTCGCAACTTATAAAATGACCACATGTAGGTACAAAACAACAAAGATAGTTAAAAACAAAATAAGAGAACAGCTGCTAATTGAAAAAAAACATGAATAATCGTGCTAATAATAATTAAAATGAAAACGTCCTATCGTTAGTTACATGAAACACGCTAAGTTGTTTAAAACAAACACACTAACGAATTTCCGTAAGTATTACTATTTAAGGCGAAAGCGCCAGGGTAGCCCGCGAAATTTTTTTTTTTTTAGGTTTTTTGGAATTTGCTGGTCAGTATTAAGTAGTACGTTAATTAACATATGAATCGCGGCCGTAAGAAATATGTGTTTACATAATTATAATCATTAAAGTCATCAACACAACTCTCTAAGACCACGTAAGTCCAAAGAATAACTGTTTCATGAAATCATCATTCTTTGGACTTACGTGGTCTTAGAGAGTTGTGTTGATGACTTTAATGATTATAATTCTGTAAACACATATTTCTTACGGCCGCGATTCATATATTAATCAACATACAACTTAATACTGACCATCAAATTGCAAAAAACGTAAGAAAATTTGAATTTCGCGGGCTACCTTAGCGCTTCCCCCTTAAGTGGAGAGATTAATCGCAGTGACTATTCTCAATCGACACATACTTAAACAATAATAAACAGTAATGGCGGCTTACGCAGGCGCCGGCGCTTAGGGATGGCAATCGATTTTTATCGATTTTAGAAACTGGAAAACGAGTTCCAATGTTTTTCCTGCGGATTGCAACTTTTAAGTTTTGATACGCAGTTTCTTTGTTCTGTTTTTTGTAACCAACAATATTATTTAATTTATTTTGTATTCGATTATTCATTACATTTGACTAATTATGCTGGTAAAGTTGTCGATGTAGAATAATAACGGGAACAGATCTATCAGAACTCAGTTTTGCTGAATCGATACTTTCCTGCGATTCGGATAGATTTAACAATCGATCTTGTTTAGGAATAATCGTCATCCCTACCGGTACGTCTGTCATCTGCCTTGACAGTTGCATCTGCGTGAGACGAAACACAAAAATAAATATTTTCACAACGGAAATATGAAATACATATACAGTACCTACGTTATAATAATGATATTACTAATTATTTAGCTATTTATGAGTTTAATATCATTTTGTGATGTTTTTATGTAAAGGCTCATACTTACGTAACTCGTACAAATGAAGAGAACGAAACGTCCATCATCACTATACGAAAATGTACCTAGCAATCGTTAATTTACTGTTTATCTTAAAATCATAATTCTGGATACGAAAACAAAATTCCTGAAGTGAAAAGCTTGTAAAAAATAAGCAAATAATTTGCATATTAATTTGGTTTTCATACGTGCAACTTTCCTAGACTGGTTTTGAACAATCTCCTTTCACGCGGAAGAAGTCGCGGGCAGAAGCTATTTGTAAATAAAATGGTCTCTTCACAAATTTTCGCCGGTTTTCAATCTTGTGAGCTTTTTTAAATTGCGGTATTTGCAATAACTTATTTAATAATAATAATAAACTTAAAGAAGAAGTCACAAGAATCTGGAGTCAAGAAAAAGTGTACATTATTCCTATAGTTGTCTCCACGACTGGCGTTATTCCCAACCATCTTCTCCGTAGCCTAAAACAAATAGACTTAGAAGAGTCTGTCTATATCAACATACAGAAAGCTGGCATCTTAAACACCTGCAGAATAGTTAGGAAATTCATGCAGTTAGAGGAAGAAAACACACCCTAATACACACCACACGCTACATTTACTTGGCTTTAGCCCGTAAATGTAGCTAAAACCAGCCTAAGAGCTGAGAAAAAAAAACACTCTCAAAATAATAATAATAATTTTTATTTCTGAGTATATGGTACAAAATAAAAATTAGGATCTTAATATTAAAAAGTTTCACATACACTACCGTCGCCGGTGTAGAAATATTACAAAGTTAATAATGTCAAGTTTTATAAGCACAATTTTTGTATAATATATTAGTTATGAATGAAATGTCAAAAAAGAAACAGTACAAGTCAATAGGTATACATACACACGCAAGGTAATTTTAAAATGTAATGTCAAAATTTATAATTTAAAAATTCATTAACTGAATAGAAACAGTTGTCTAAAAGCCAGGCAAATATTGTTTTCCTGAATTTATTAGTGGGCAACACTCTGATGCAAGGGGGTAAATTGTTAAAAATTTTGATTGCCATACAATTGGAATTCCTGCTATACAAATGTAAAAAAAAATACGCAAAATACGCGCATTGACGTGGAGTTGCGGACACCAACCCGTATTACCTATACAAATGTAGTCTCTGGCTAGGTGCAAGTAATATATTTGGGCTTCTGCTTTTCACTCTTTTCGAAATGTGTTCATACAATCGAATACCTTTTTATAAACATGCAAATTTCAAAAATATATAAGCAAGGAAGTGGAAGAATTTTTTGTGCTTTAAATAATGGCTTACAATGCTCCAAATATTCTGCTCCATACATAGCTCTAACACATTTCTTTTGTACAATGAATGCTCTGTTTACATCTACTGAATTTCCCCATAACACCAGGCCGTAACGCAGCACTGATGCAACATAGCCATGATAAGCATTGAGCGCTGTTTCTTTACCAGCTATTCGTCTCAGTTTTCGAAGAGCAAACACATAAACGAGATATCTTACATAGAACATACTTACTTATTTACATAGAACTTCTATGTTACAGTAACGTAGAAGTAACTCATAATAGTTGTAAGGCTAATTGCATAATGTGCTATTTTTAACCGACTTAAAAAAAGGAGTAAGTTCTACGATGTTCTAGGACCAAAAGCTTCAGTACGAAATTTTTTACCTATTACATTTCGACATCTGTGAAAGGTTCAATGATATCGGAAAAACATGCTAAATGCGCGTGAGAAGAAAAAGGTTTAGAACTGTATATAGTTTGCAATTATCCCAGCCATGACAATTTGACCACTTACCAAATTAAGGAACATTATCAGGAAAACAAAAAAGTGTAATAACAAGATATTTAGGTTTAAAGATAATTATTTATTCTCAAAAAGACACAAAGCCATTTACATGAGAACAATGCTTAAGGTAAATTATATAAAGTTCGTTACAGACGTCACGGTAACAATTCTAGTGCACCCATCCAATGCATTCAGCTGAAGAGTGAGAGTTCATTCGGTTCATTCGGTTGAGACTGGTCATTTCTTAACTGCCAAGGCTTATTTTTAATCTTATATTTTGAAATGTTTCTTCATTTGTGTTTTTTTTTACATTGTTCTCGCATATAGAAGCACACAACAATAATTATGTACCCACGATTTGTAATATCTTGATTTAAAAGAGTGTCCATGGAGTTTCTTGCCCATTCTTCTCCATAGAGATCTATGTTTTGGAATGGGCAACTAGCTTCAACTTTCTGACTGACGGACTATTTTAATTTTAATTTTGACAATTCAAAAGTGCCTGTACAAGGTTTAATTGAAATAAATGCTTTGAGTTTGAGTTTGAGTTTGAGTGTTATTTGTGATCAAATATGCAAAGTCAAAGTCAAAGCATTTATTTCAAATAGGCACATTAAAGGCACTTTTGAACGTCAGAAATTACAACAAATAGGATTGATTCTAGTCGCCCATTCCAAAAGGTAGTTTTCGTATGGAGAAGAATGGGCAAGAAACTCCACCGTTACTCTTTTAAAATGTTTTACAATATTTTGTATACATTAATTATATAATAATAATATGTGAAGACGATGCACCTAAAATAAAATTACTATACCACAATAGGTAAAAGAATTAAAAATGAAACCATGACATATACATTAATTATCTGATAGATGCATGGTGCTCACATATTTACAAACATGGTAAAAGTTTTATTTAAATAAAATAAAATAAAAATTATAAGTAATAAGTCAGGGTGTGAGTTAAATAGTTACAGAATGTAAACCAATTTAAATAAAAAAAATATATAAATTTACAATTAAATTAGCAACCCGTTTGATTTTGTCTAGACTCTAGATAATGCAGTTAATTGAGTCTTGAATGCATTGAATGAGTGCAACTTTTTTTATACATGAGGGTATTTTGTTATATAATTATAGTATATTTATTGTGATATATCTATCTAAAACTCTTCTTGCAATAAAAAGGTGCTAAATAAAATTCATTATAGATATTATGTTTTAAACCTAGAAAATAAGCTACACACTATGAGATCAATGGTGTTTAGTAAAATCACAAATATGAGAACAACCTTATATAGTAGGTAGGTACCTACCTACAGACGCTAGCACATCAAACTATCCGAAACTGTAAAATTTTCCCAATCAATCTTGAACCTAATGCTTTAGCGATAAAGTTGAAAATCTATTAAATAAATTTGACATATTGTAGTACTTACTTAGCTTGATGTGCTGGCGTCTGTACCTAGGAACATGTCTATTTAGTTACATTTATTAGAAATTAGCATTTTATTTAAATCACACATGCATTATCTTTTAATTATAACAGTAACATAATATTAATAATTATTGTTTCTTAAAATTTCTTCATAAAAGAAAATTAAAATATGCCTATGCCTTTGTTGATTAGAAAGTACTTAGGTAATTAAATTGTTAAATCACAGTAATAATAACAAATCTAGTAAGTCGTGCAGATCTTTCTTTAGCTTTTCTTCGTATTTCTTCATATTTTTGAGAATTTTCGGTTAGCTTGTCTCTGTATTTTCTTTGTCAGCCGCAATCAACGGCATCTGTGACAATGTTTATATTGGTTAGTCGTCAATCAGAAAAGTGAACTGAATCAAAAAAGTTAAGGTTAAGGAATTTCAGTCAGACTACTCGTCTTGCAACACATATTTTCGTATCTCTCTTGTTACCGCTAAACATTTTCTTGAAAGATAATACCACTCGAGGTGCGGATGCCGAAGAAGGCGTACGTACGGGTGCGCGTAATTTTGTTTTTCTGTACACATGCCATTAGAAACGCTGGCTCCTAAATTACAAATAGGGTGGGAAATGTGTTACTCAACCGTTAAGTGCTTATGTATTTTATGTGCCAGTAGCGAACTATAAGTCATCTTGAACTTCAAAAACGCTACTCTACTTGGTGAAAACCTCGAGCAAATATTAAGTAGGGAAGTATTTTTACAAGGGTTGCCTTGCCGTGTAAAAGGAAAAATTAGTCATCTTGAACTTCAAAAAACGCTACTCTACTTGGTGAAAACCTCGAGCAAATATTAAGTAGGGAAGTTTTTTTACAAGGGTTACGTTGCCGTGTAAAGGGAAAAATATAATAACCTGCAATACGCACAAACCTTTACAACACTTCAAAGTTACCGTAGCATACAATCAACGTTACTAGTAACATAGAAGCTACATAGAAGTAACGTGTAAGCGCGATTTTCGAGGTTATAAATAGGCATAATTTCAAAACCAAGCTGAATTTGAAACAACGACACACAATCACGAACTTCTTAGTCACTCGCGCATAGTAATATGTAAGAGGTGTGTAATAAAAACTATTATTTACCTTTGAAATCGCCAAAATTCACAATAACAATCCGCTGCCGAAACACACATGTACACTTTGACAACACTCCAGAGATGAAAAAATGGCGTCTTTTTTTTAAAATGCATTGTCTGCACAGTCAATATTGCCAGTAAAATTACTAAAAACTACCATTATCCGTTTTAAACAACTAGAAGCCAAACTTTGGTATCATAGAAAATATTAACGTACAAGTAAAATATGGAGACAAATGTTTGAATAGTGATAATTCAATGAAAAACGCATAATTAAAGATATGAAAATCACGATATAGCAGCTTAAGTTTGAGACATTTCAGAGTCACAAATAATTAGACTTTTATTAGAAAAAAAAAGTTTTATAGCTTCAAATGTGTGGCCGAACCTAAAAGACACCGTGTTTTTGACGTGGGTCTGACCAGATTTAACTCATCGTATTTTATAAACTTTATGACTTAGATTCACTCTAAGAATACAATCTAAAGAGTTTAAGAATTACGTAATCTATAATAATGTTTTCATTGCAATTTACCAAGCATTTTATTTTTTATGAGCAGTCAAAATTTGGGACATATTTTTCATTCAAATAGTGGCAAAATTCGCGGCCTTACCCAGGTATGTAAATTGTTGCAAAATTATTTTTTTTTGTAATGTAACTACTTTACGGTTTTCGAATTTTTTCCTTTACTTGTGCTACATGACATTGCTTCTTTCCAAATTTCATGATTTTAGGTTAACTGGAAGTACCCTATTAATTTTGGAATATAATATACGCCCGTATCTTTTGATTTGGTTGACTTAGAAGTTTGATTTTTTCACTGCTTCAAGAGAATGCAGTCTTGAGTAGGTATTTGATATTTATTTCAACTAGATAACTCCACGCGAGCCTGAGAAAAAGGGCCTTGACTGCCGGACAGACAGACGGACAACGAAGTGATCTTATAAGGGTTCCGTTTTTCCTTTTGAGGTACCTACGGAGCCCTAAAAATTGGATTGTGAAAATAGGAGAATACATTTTTATTATTGAATGTATAGCTAGTAGGCAGATTCATGAAACTCGTAAGTAGTTGCTTCGTCACAATTACTAAGATTGCTTTATTTTTATTATTGAATGTATAGCTAGTAGGCAGATTCATGAAACTCGTAAGTAGTTGCTTCGTCACAATTACTAAGATTGCTTTATTTTTATTATTGAATGTATAGCTAGTAGGCAGATTCATGAAACTCGTAAGTAGTTGCTTCGTCACAATTACTAAGATTGCTTTATTTTTATTATTGAATGTACAGCTAGTAGGCAGATTCATGAAACTCGTAAGTAGTTGCTTCGTCACAATTACTAAGATTGCTTTATTTTTATTATTGAATGTACAGCTAGTAGGCAGATTCATGAAACTCGTAAGTAGTTGCTTCGTCACAATTACTAAGATTGCTTTATTTTTATTATTGAATGTACAGCTAGTAGGCAGATTCATGAAACTCGTAAGTAGTTGCTTCGTCACAATTACTAAGATTGCTTTATTTTTTTCTAGCAGCGCCCCGCGGTTTCACCCGCGTAAGTTTCGATCCCGTTAGAATATAGGGATCAAAACTATCCTATGTCCTTTCCTAGGACTTAAACTATCTCTATAGGTACCAAATTTTATCTAAATCGGTTCAGCGGTTTAAGCGTGAAGAGGTACAGACAGACAGACACTTTCGCCTTTATAATATTAGTATGGATTTACTATGTTTAGCATAAACATAACCAGCATATTATAATGTTCCCACCGCTGGACACAGGCCTCCTCTCTGCAAGAGGGAGTGGGCCGTAATCCACCACGCGGGCCCGGTGCGGGTTGGTAGCTGTCACATGTCTTCGAATTTTATATTCTGAGATATGCCTGCATGTTCTCCACACATGTTTTCCTTTACCGTTGTTTAAGAGCAATGGTGATGAAATAAATTACACGAAGAAAAGCGTCTGCCTGGGTCCGAACCTACGAGCTACACCTTGCAAGTCGGGTCCGATAGTACTGGGCTACCGCAGCTTGCTATAGTAGGTATTATAAGGAATTGATATAGAGCAGTTATTTATTGATATAGAGCGGCAGTTGTTTATTGATATAGAGCGGCAGTTGTTTATTGATATAGAGCGGTAGTTGTTTATTGATATAGAGCAGCAGTTGTTTATTGATATAGAGCGGCAGTTGTTTATTGATATAGAGCAGCAGTTGTTTATTGATATAGAGCGGCAGTTGTTTATTGATATAGAGCGGTAGTTGTTTATTGACATAGAGCAGCAGTTGTTTATTGATATAGAGCGGCAGTTGTTTATTGATATAGAGCGGCAGTTGTTTATTGATATAGAGCAGCAGTTGTTTATTGATATAGAGCGGTAGTTGTTTATTGATATAGAGCAGCAGTTGTTTATTGATATAGAGCAGCAGTTGTTTATTGATATAGAGCGGCAGTTGTTTATTGTAGATTTGGTAAATTAAAAAAAGCATGTTTATTAACAAATTCGGTAGTAAAAACTGAGCAGTAAACTAAATAAAAATGAGTAGTAACAAATATTTAAAGGGGTAATTAATAACGGTCAGTCTTAAGTGGTCAGTTAACAAATCGGAATTAGGTAGTAGGTGAGAGATCTAATTTGAAAGTAGCACTCATCGGCCGCTGCCGCTGCACTGCTTGCTTCGTTCGCTCGGCTCGCACGCGATTGGTCACAGTTCTAACCTAACGTAACCCATTTGCTCGGAGTGCCCTGGTTTAGTTACTGCGACCAATTCGGCTCACGCGTGGTTGGTCACAGTTAAGGCGAAAGCGCCAGGGTAGCCCGCGAAATTCAATTTTTTTAGGTTTTTTGCAATTTGCTGGTCAGTATTAAGTTGTAAGTTGATTAATATATGATTCGCGGCCGTAACAAATATGTATTTACAGAATTATAATCATTAAAGTCATCAACACAACTCTCTAAGACCACGTAAGTCCAAAAAATAACTGTTTCATGAAATCATCATTCTTTGGACTTACGTGGTCTTAGAGAGTTGTGTTGATGACTTTAATGATTATAATTCTGTAAATACATATTTGTTACGGCCGCGAATCATATTTGGATCGACGTACAACTTAATACTGACCAGCAAATTGCAAAAAACGAAAATTTGAATTTCGCGGGCCACCTTAGCGCTTGCCCCTGAACTTCTTTTTTTTTTTATCCGTGGTGGAAAATCCTCGTGGATGTCCGCCGCCCTGGGGCGGGCGGCGGGGTCTGTCAGACTCTTACTGACTAAAAACCACCCCGGTGTTCCATCTCACACCTACGCCGGGGGTCGCGGGAACGTACGACCATTCCGCAACCCCCGGCTGGTGCCGGCCCGCCTCTGCGGGCCCCGTCTGGTCAGAGGGGGGAGTGAGGTGTTTGACTCCCCCCGCGACGTCTAAGAGGGGCGCGCGTGGAACACATCGCGCCGCCACCTCGGGTCCTGATGTGTGGGGAGCGACGGACGTCCCCGAGTCCGTCGCCCCTGGACCCGTTTAGGGGGGCCGGAAGAGGGCGTTGTCCACCCTCCGCCGACGCCCGGTGCGCCTGCTGCAGGCAGGGTGAGTGGACGAGATCTCCCTCTCCCTTTCCGCAGCCTCCTTCTGCGAGACGACCGTTTCGCAGAAGGAAACCACCGCGTCCCAGGACTCCTCGCTGTCGACCATCGACTCGACCACGGCCGGCAGCGAGAGGTCACTGCCTACTTCTGAGTACTACAGAGTACTCAGAAGTAGGCAGAGTACAGGTACTTCCCGAAGCAACCGTGCCCCGAGAGCATCTGTGTCACCCGAAACGACAGGGAGCCGTGCCTCCTCCCGAGCCAGCGCTCGAATAAGTACTGGCCGGACCGCCTCGATGGTACCGAGGCGGGTAGGGCGCGAAAGCCTGTCCCGCCATTCCGCCACCAGGACCTCGCGAAGCTGAGACCGACGCAGCTCCATATGGCGCTCCGTCAGCCCCTCGCCTCGCGCCCGCGCTTCCTCGCGCCACCGGTACAGTGACGCGAGTACTTTCGCCTCCAGGTCCCAGGGCGGGGATCCAGCCAGTACGCAAGCCGCCTCGTAGGAGATCGTGCGATACCCCCGGACGACTCTGACGGCCATCGCTCTCTGCGGCCTTCGCAGGACTGCGATGCTACCGGCCGTCAGGTCGGTCGCCCAGATCGGGGCCCCATACAGGGCCATGGATCGCACGATCCCCACGTAGAGCCGCCTACAGGCGGCGCTCGGGCCCCCCAGATTGGGAAGCAGCGTTGACAGCGCCCCAGCCGCGCCAAACAACTTGGGCGCCAGCCGCCGCTTCTAACCTAACCTATGAACTGCTGAACTCATTTGAAATTTTTACTGAATATTCATTACTACTTGAGTCTTGAGTCTTGGTCTTGAGTCTTGAGTCTTTTTTTTCTACTTGAGTGTTTTTTGCACTGACATTATAGGATAAAATAACCGTCAAAATTATTACCCGTATTTTATGGTTTCAAAATATTACTGCGCACTAGCATTGACATTCATTTATAATATTGTCATATTATCATAATGTTCCTCATTCGATCAGCGGCGCTGACTCGCCACTTGATGGCTTGCATGATTTATGGCGAGCCGCCCCGCGCCCCGCTTCCCGCACCCGCCAGCTCACGTAAGTAACCGGCCGCGCGCCGCCACTCGTACGATAAACGAGGTATTTGCCTCCGCACGCCACGTGTCACTCCATCTTACTCGTCCAGATTGCGAAACCTCGGAGCTCCCACTCGGAACGGGTTTAACGTTTTCGGCTGTCAAATGAAGCGAAAATATTATTTACTAGCTTCTGCCCGCGACTTCGTCCGCGTGAAATTTCACCCTCCCCTCATTCACCCTTTTAGGGGTGGAATTTCTAAAAACCCTGTCTTAGTGGATACCTACTCTTCACAAAGAACATACCCTCCAAATTTCATGTCTCTAGGATCAGTGGTTTAGGCTGTGCGCTGATATATCAGACGTTTCACCCGCGGTAATTTCAGAAAAAAACCTACTAAAAACTTTATTACAAAAAAAAAACAACCGACTTCCAAAAAAATACAAAGTGAAAAATAGCTTTAATTTCGGAAGTCGGTGTCGCTGGTTCTGTATTTTCGTTTTTTGACACCGACTTTCGAAATTAAAGTTATTTTCCACTGTGTAGTATTTTTTTGGAAGTCAGTTGTTTTTTTTTTTGTTAAACGTTTTTATTTTTCACTTTTTAGTTGTACCTGCCCACCCCAAACAAATTCATATAACACTACTTGGTATGTGAATATCAGTGACAGTAAGCTATTGAACACATCTGCCTACCCCTTTAAAAGGTACAGGCGTAATGTTATGTTGTGTGATTGCGTAAACAATGCATACTGTATATGCTATAGCAGCAATCGCGGTTGATTTGCTGGCATTTATTGAAGAGTTCCGTTGTCTGTCTCCGAAACTCATCATCAGATCTTTATGAAATTTAAATGGCACCATTCCGGAATAAACCTATTTCGAACAATAAAAAGAGTTATGCCCGAATATACATAATATACGTACAAAATTTTGCAAATTCAATATGAGGGAGTTATTCCCGAATATACATACAAAATAAAAAATAGAAACATCCGAATTGAGAACCTCCTCCTTTTATTTTTTTTATTTATTAAACTTTATGCACAAGTAAAAAAAAACTGTACAAAGGCGGACTTAATGCCTTGGGCATTTTCTACCAGTCTACCTTAGGGTGATGCAGAGACAACATTCAGTAGGTGCAATAGCAAAAAAACATAGAAAATATTTATAATTAAAATATAAGAATAAATACATATATACATACATATAAAAATATATATACAACAAAACAAAAGAAAAAGTTAAGAGAGATAAACAAGGAAACCTACAACAACTTAGTTCTGAGACAAATCTGCCAACTTCTTGTGTAAGTGTTCTCGAGCTTTCACTTTAAATGTGAACGGGTTGAAAACCGTCCTGATATTCTGAGGTAGCGCATTCCAAAGGAAAACCGCCTGGACAAAGAAAGAAGACTTTATAAAACCAGAGCGATGAGAAGGACAACGAAGAAGACAATTATTCTCGGAACGAAGATTCTTGCTGTGTGCTGAGCATAAATATTGACAAAGAGAAGTCAGATAAGAAGGAGAAGTGGGTTTGTGAAGAATAGAAAACAGGGTTGTCAAAGCCCTCAACGCTCTACGCTCCCGGATAGGTAACCACTTTAAAAGCGATCGATGTGCAGATACATGATCATATTTGCGGAGATTGAAAACGAATCGAATGCAGCTATTAAGAAGTCGGTCAAGTTTATTGAGGAGATCTGCATTCAGGTCGTAGTAGCATACATCACCATAGTCAATTATGGGGAAGATAAGGGACTGTACAAGCATTGCCTTAATGTGTGATGGGAGAATATTTTTCAACCGATAGAGCGACCGCAACGTTCCAGTGACCTTCTTGCTCACAATCGCGACCTGCTTACGCCAGTCAAGGCAAGTGTCGACATGCAAACCCAGATCCTTAACGTCAGAGCTAAACGGAATCACTGTGCCATCAAAGGTAACCGGGTGGCACCGTTAAACCATTCAGCTTCCTCAAGCTATGGGGGCTCCCTATAATGATAGCCTGACACTTGGTTGGGTTAACCGCCACCCCAAAACGATCAGACCAGTTTTTGACAACTCGTAGATCCCGATTTAGCTCCTCGACCGCACCGGATAAGCTGTCAACACCCGCCTGACAGTAGAGCTGTAAGTCGTCAGCGTAAAGATGATACGCACACTGAAGCTCGGAAGTTATGAGATCTATAAAGATAGAGAACAAAAGTGGAGATAGAATGCCGCCTTGAGGGACGCCAGTTTCAAGATCACACCAGCTGGAGTTAGAGTCACCAGCAAGAACTGATTGCTGACGCCCCCGAAGATAGGAAGAAAACCATTCCAGAACCTCGGGAGAGACCATGCGATAGGAGAGGATGGATAAAAGGACTTCGTGACTGACGGTATTGAAAGCATTGGAAAAATCGATCAACACTAGAACCGTAACTTTAGTGTCTTCCATTCCTCGCCTTATATCGTCAGTCACTTTAAGGAGAGCAGAAACGGTACTGTGCCCGGGCCTGAACCCGGATTGGAATGGGCTGATGAGGGAGTTTTTGTGAATGAAGTTGGAGAATTGTTTATGTACACAGGCCTCGAGTACTTTGGATAAAAAGGGGAAGGATGGAAATTGGACGAAAGTGACTGAGAAGAGTGGGATTAGGGATTTTAGGTAGTGGTCGAACATGGGCTTTCCGCCACAGGAAAGGGAAAACACCAGAGTAAAGGGAGAAGTTAACTATGTATATGGGAAATTGGAGGAAGGAGCTGATCAACCACTGTCACGATCATGTGTCGACTGATGTTATCACAACCAACGGCTTTGGACTTAATGGATAGGATAATCTTTTTGATCTCTCCCGGGTCGACTGGGGTGAAGGCAAAGGGGGTAATATTAGGGTCGCGTCAGACCAGCAAGGTAGTCAAGGGTTTGGCATTTGGTTGGGTTATCAAGGGTGGGAACAGTGGAGAAATGACGATTTAGATCATACAAGCCAAATGCATTAGGAAGGTCTGAATGCCGCGATTTGCCGATACCTAGAGTTCCAAGGAATTTCCAGATATCAGCAGGAGAAGTTGAAGTGATGTTATCAAGAATGTGGCGACGTTTAGCGTTGCGTATCATCTGGTTACAACGATTGCGAGCAGTTTTGAAGAGGGTCCAATTATCATCAGACCGATCTTTTTTAAACTTCCGAAACGCGCGGTCCCTTCGTCGCATCGCCATCCGAACTCCCACATTCATCCATGGCGCTGGTGGGCGCTTCAGCTTGACTCTCCTGATAGGAGCGTGGGTGTCATACAGCTTAACTACAACATTGTTAAAAAACGTAACTTTATCGTCAACTGTAGTGGCTTCCTCCAGGGTTGTCCAATCAATATTAGAAGTATCTTGTGCAAGCTTTTCACTATTCATCCGCGCAAAGGCACGCCTGTACTGGAATGTAGGTTTGGGTTTAGGACATTTAAGGACATAAGAGAGGAAAAGAAGGTCGTGATGGGAAAAACCAGGAGCGTCAAGCTGACCATGTGAGGAGACTAGGGAAGGATTTGAGGTAAGGATCAAGTCGAGCCAAGTATCATCGCCGACAGTGTTATGATGAGTTGGTTGGAGAGGCAACATATGCAGATTAGCTGACTCGACCAGATGTAGAAGTTTACGGGATCGATGGGAGTTGTGGGCAAGGAGATTGGTGTTGAAATCACCCATGATTATGTGATGTGCATACTCCGAACCTAAAGATTCTAGAACCGATTCGAATTCGGTGAAGTAATCAAGTGAGGGGGGACAATACACAACACCAAGAACGGTTTTAGGTCCTTTGACACTGACTTCTAGAAAAAGAAACTCAGCCGAAGTATTACAGGAAGAAGTAGAGAGAACTTTCAATGGAAGATCAGCACGGAGGTATATAGCTACACCACCCCCTCTCCTACCGACTCGGTCATTCCGCAAAAGAACGAATCCTGGAAGAGAGTAAGTGGTGGATGAAAGTTCAGGTTTTAGCCAAGTTTCAGAAATCAGGACGGCATGGATGTTGTTGTTCGAGAAAGTTTCATAAAACTCATTGTAGTGACTCGGAATGCTTTGAGCATTTATATGACATACGTTAAACAACCGGCCTAGATTTTGGCTGAATCTATGACGTAAAAGTTCACTAAGGTTTTCCGTAACAGAACAAAAGCTATCATCATCAGAAGTGGCAGTAGATTCGTTGGCAGAGAAAAAAGATTCATTATCAGATGTTGTCATGGATACAAATATATATAAATACAATAAAAGCAGATTTATATACTAAATAAATATAAATATACGATTTTTAAAAAGAGACCTACACGAAATACTGGAAGGACGTTTGCATCTCTGCACCACCCGCCAGCTAACATCATCATTACAGACAGTGAATACAAAAATAAAATCAAGAAACATTACATCCATACAAAGTAGTAACTCAGCGATAAGGGAATGCTTCCGCTAAATTTAATTATTCCGAACGCACCCTTCAATCATGATATCTTTTGATATTACAATTTCCATGAACGTATCCAAACTTACAACGAGTATGCCGTTTACTATGATTGACATCTACTATTAAACGTCAGTGTTGACAGCCAACAATTAATGTTGACAATACTGTTGACATTATTAATTTATTACCTATAGTTAGAGAAACGTAATCTGAGGTAAACCGTAAAAACAAAAAGTGAAAATATAAATCCGATTGTGGGCAAAAACCCTAAAGTATGCGTTACTTGTATAATTATTGTCAACTCAGAGACTTGCAAGGAGAAAGAGAACAGAAACAAATACGTTACTACTATGCAAAAATACGAGACAAAAGGGAGACAAAGGTTATCATAATCAAACAATGGAAGATAGCAAACTTTAAAGTAAGGAAATCCTAATTACTTAATGGTTGTATAATGCGTAAATACTATGCTGTGTAATAATAATTGAGGATGGTACCTAAACTAACGCGTCGTGTTTTTCAGGTTATCTCCAGACGTTTGAACCCGGGGATACTTCACCAGCAGCGGACTCAGTTCTTCAAATGATGTCACCTTATGTTTGCTTCCATCGGGGGCTTTAATAACGATGACACCGTCCTGAGTCCAACACGACCGCATAGTAAAGTGAAGCCGCGCCTTACCAAAGATGGATTGTCGGGTCTTAGTCAAGAACTCCTTGACAGAGATGGATGAGCCCTTCAGCCCTGTCTTCGCTCTCCAGACCGCAGACCTGTCGTCATAGTTCGAGAACTTGACTAGGATGGGCCTATGGTGATCCTTTTTGGCTAGGCCAAGTCTGTGGCAAACCTTTATGGAAGATGCAGTGACAGTGTTAAGGGACAGCTTCCTGCTTATCACCTCCAGGATAACTGTGCTGCTGACTTCCCCTTCAACCTCTGCTATGCCCTGAAAAATGAGTGCCTTCCGCCGATGCCTGGTCTCCAATCCGTCGACCTGCCTGGCACACTCACTGATCTGTCTCCTTAGCAGACTCAGCATGCTGAAGATCAGCTCCCTAAACGTGCGAAACTCCTCAGCTACCCTCGTCACAGTGTCCTTGGCAGGTCCTGCACACTGTATCTGCGCTTCCAACTCACTCATCTTCTGGATAAAGCTGTCCTCTAGAGTCTTCTGTGCAGATATTATCTCTTCAAATTGAGACATTGTAGCTACTGCAATTGTCCACTTCTGCTCAGTGAATTTAAAAATAGTGTTGTGAAGTGATGAGCTGGCAGGTGGTGTAAAATTATTACTTGAGTCACATAAACGTGCAAATGTGAGTACCCGTTGTGTATAGGCTATACGCTGATAATATATAAAAATGTAGTGAAAATACTGCAAATTACTATTATTAATAAATAATCAATACTAGAGTTACGTCTGTCTTTCTTTTGCACCTACCCGCGAAAAAAAAAAAAGTTTTTTGAAGTCGGTTAAAAATATATTCCATTACTTTTATTACTTTACATGTAAACTATGCAACTATATTATTTGTAAACTATGCAACTCCTAAAATATTCATTGAAATCAAATGATGTCAAGGGCAATTTTATTCAAAATTAAATACTTGTGATGAATAACGTATTTATTTTGATAAGAATTAATATTATGTTTATAAAAAAACCTTCGCAAATAATGCATTAGTTTAGAAGAAATTTGATTACCATAAAAAAGGTTATACTGAATAAAACCTTAAAAGATAGACATATGCTGTCGCGGACTTTTTTTTTGAACTTTTAAAGGGAAACAATTCCGTCATACATGATTTTTGCGTAACTTTAACCGTTTACGCAGCGTACGCAACGAAAGCTCTCAAAAGGAATATTTTTTTCCCGTTTTTGCATCATTTTTCATTGATGCTCCGCTCCTATTGGTCGTAGCGTGATGTTATATAGCCTATAGCCTTCCTCGATAAATGAACTATCCAACACAAAAATATTTTTTCAATTCGAACCAGTAGTTCCTGAGATTAGCGCGTTCAAACAAACAAACAAACAAACAAAAAAACAAACAAACAAACAAACTCTTCAGCTTTATAATATTAGTATAGATTTATGTGAACAATTCGGAAGGCCCGGCCTCTTGGCTGTTTGCGCTCAAATAGTGTTTACGCTTCGCGTGCGCCGGCTGATGTCCGTCGATTACACGGAACAGATAACCTTATTATCTGTTCCGTGGTCGATTACTAACAAAAAATCGGTTGTCTGTAAAGTCGGTTTACTGACGATAGTTGAACGTGACAACGTCATAAGAAAATACTGATGGAATAGTTGCATTGCATTTGTTAATATTCGCTTGCACTTCAAGCCGCCATGGAACGCTACAGAGCAAGGCCGCGAGGTAACGCTACATGAGTCATGTTTTTTTCGTGAGTGCAGCCAGCTTCATCGATTTATTAGACGTTGTCACGTCAAAAAACCAATGGTGCAACGCGGACGTCAGCGTGATGAATGAACGTCCCGGCGCCCGGCGTGCGGCGAGCGGCAGTATCGTGCGGCGGTGCCGGACTGGGTTAGTCAAAGTATACTGTCTATAACGAGTATTGTTTGTTTCGAATGCATTCAATACCTAGTCGTCATGATTTCTGTGTGACCCATTTCACAAAACTGCATCTACTGTGTAGGTATAATGATACTATGTAACTATAATGATATTTCAAATCTTACCAAAAAATATTTGTATGTTAACTTTAATATAGGTACTTAAATTTGGTATATGTTGCAACATGCTTTTTTAAACTTTCAGTATTGATGTAAGGTTCAAGGCCATTCAGCTCGAACAGTCTTTCCCTACTTATTATAATACCTCACAATAGTACCAAATTAATCTCATTAATCCTCAACAATTAATTCTCAACAACCGCTGATCTGCGGTGGCACTCCAATTTACGAGTTTTTTCATTTCCACAAGCAACATCTTGGAAAAGTTAAAAACAAATCATAATGTTCTTTGAGGAGGCTTACAAAGCCGTGTTTAGATTGGGCAACACTACACCGCGGGTCCGCCCGGGCGTCTCTGAGAGGATAATGAAAACAAAGCAGACGAAATACTTTAATTAATTGCAGTTTCTTTTTGTTTCTTGTTGACAATCTTGTTTATGTCGATTTATTCCGGGTCTGCCGGAGCGCGATTAGCGAACTACAATAATGAATAATGTCGGGAATGAATGTTCAGCGTGGATGAGGCTATGTTTGATGATACTGAACATACAGGGGTATTGCGGATAGTCCTTAGCAAGAGTTTTGGGGTGGTATGGGATCTACCTCCTAGTGGTCCACCCCGGGCAACGGCACTACAGGCTCGCCTGTGGTACGGCTAAAGATCCCACTTAGCGGTGGTAGGCTCCGCTTGCAGCCGCCTGGCTCGCGACCACCATCCCATCGGATTCCGGCGCCAAGCAGCTTGCTGTGTTCCGTCGGTGTGTGGGAGTGCCAGTGCCTTTGGGGGAGAAGGAGGTTGTCAGTTGCTCTGTTCAGAACCAGTTTTGGTCCCTGGGCACAACTTGCCGGGTAACTAATTCTGGACGGTAGCGGGATCCGAAGCACGGTGCCAGCCATTGGCCGACCGCAGTCAGTAGGGAGCCCAAGTAGCACGCCAGCCACGTGCCAAAGGCTGCCCCGCCAATGCGCGAAAAATCCCGGTATACACCGCCGTGCCAGCCGGCGACTGGATGGGAGGATCCGGTGGTCATATCCGGGGGGGTTCGGGTGTACCCGCAGTCTCCAAATGAGTTCCCCATAGGTTAGGATAGCGCTAGTTTTTCACTTGGTTCACTGAGCAGAACCTCGACAAGTCGACTTTTTTCCCCAACAACTCTACTAAAAATGTTTTATGGACACCGACGAAGCAGTGGCTGCGTTTCAAAATGCCGTCGAAGAGACCCCTAAGGACGAGTGGGCAAAGTGCTTTTCTCAGTGGTTCCATCTGATGCAGCGATGTATTGATGTAAATGGACACTATTTTGAAAATATATAATAAAACTAATAACTTGCTAGTTTGTTCAGTTTTAGATTTTCTAAGAACTTTCAGTGTCACCGTCATACATATACGTATCTGTCCGCAAGATTTTTGCCAACACTTGCGAAAAATTTATTGACCTCATTTATTGAGGATTTCTCATCATGACCAGGAAGGGTCAAGAGGTCTGTAGGGGGAGATTTAGAAACTAGTTTACCTAGAATGCAATTTATTACTTTCCAAGTCGCTTTATATTATTTTTTGCATTAATAAATTCATTTTTCTCATAATTAGTTTTAAGTCGGTTCAATAAATTAGTTACAGAAGTTACGATAACGGAGGTAGGTAGGTATGTGATTTTCAAAATGTAATTTTCTGGTGATTTTTATGTTTCGTATGCATCCTATCCCTGTTTCGAATTCATCTGAGTAGCCCCTGTGTGATCCAGGGCTTAATTATTTGCATCCTAGAGGGCACAATACTGATTTTAGTGTTTTTCTGTACAATTGCGGTAAGTGTATTTATAAGAATATCAGTAGCATGTAACACTTTGTCATCAATGGTGCAAATGGCGTTTTAACATCACTTTTTTGACGGGAGCATAGATGAGAAAAAGGATGTTATCACAATATCATAGAAGATCGCACTCTGCCGTCAGCGGAAATGGGTGGGTGAATTTCCCAAATGACTTATTTTTTTGTCTTCGGTGAAATTAGTATTTGAAAAAAGAAATATTGTTCTGAATTATTTTTTTTAATATTCAATAGTTAGTTATTGGGTTGTGGCAAAAATATAATTTGCCTAGGACTATTACAAAGGTAGAAATAAATACATAAACCTCTATTTTTTTCAAATCGGTGCTGTCCCTCTACTTTTTTTACAAACAATAAAGCTTATACACTAAATAAAAATAAGTAACTTAAGTATATAACTTATTCTATTTCATAGAATATTAGTTTTGTTATTAATATACAGCATATTTTATTACATAATTAACGATTATTATTACTGAGAGGCACAAACGTACTTGTCCTGCAAAATGTTCTCACATCGCTGGATAAAAGTAACTTAAACCTAACTTTACATCGACGAGTCTGACAGCGTCCCCACCCCTATTTTATTTCCCTCGTTAGTGTGTCCTAGTGCGCAGTCAGGATGTACGTGTGTCAAATCGCTACATATTCCCGCCAATAACGTAAGTACGCCATTTCAGTAGCTCCCGGACAATTATTTTATATTATCGGTGGTTGCATTTTTCTAGTGTAATGAGTAGTTTTATTATTGTTGTTTGGTTCTAACAGATGTAGTAAGTGAATTAGCTTCATTGACTGTTATTGAATTTATCCTAGATATTATGCATTTTTTGTAATTTTCTAAAAAGTGTGTTATTTCTCACGTCGCTGTTCTCATATCGCTGTAATCGGTGGTCTTTATTGCCAACGATGTGATAATTTACACCGAAATGATAAGAAAAAATCAATCGGTGTCTTATATCTAACATCGGTGTTTTGATTCATGATCAACGCACAGTTTTGTCACATCGGTGGATTGCTTTATCATATCGGTAGATCATTTTATCATCTCGGTGAGTCGTTTTATCATATCGGTAGATCCCGTGTCATTTCGTTAATTATACAAAGAAACAATGGAACATACAAACATACATACAAACACATACATTATATACATACATATATACCTATATACAAACATTCATACATACATACATACTTACCTACATAGACTGCCAAAATCATTACCACGATACCACTGAGTAGTAGATGTATAAATGTATCATTAGGAGAGGTCTGTATTCGGTAATGTACCTTCGTGTATAGGCTGAGATGATGATGGTGAGGTGGAGCAATTGAACGCATTAAAGGTTTCTCTAGAAAATATTTTTTAGTTAAAAAATAGTAAGTACCTATATAATAAAAAATAGATAAAAAGAAAACATCATAATGGCTTAATTTTGTTTAAGAATGTCGAGGCCAAAACTAAATGAGGAGGAGAAAAAAGAGAGAAAAAAGTTGCTGGAAAAGTATAAGAAAAGCTAAAATCAAAAGCGATCCTGTGTTAAGAGAGGAGCATTTAAGAAAAGATAGAGATAGATATAGATACCTACTATTTCCTTTTTGATGTTCAAAGGTGGATAGTTTATCATATCGCTGGATATGTACATAATTTCGGTGGATAAACTTATCATATCGGTGTACAGAAAAAATAATCGGTGCCGGTTTGTCATATCAGTGGAAACCAGAATTCAAATTGAATTTTCTCCTTAGTCTTAAATGATACGTTGATGATATTAAATTTGGGGATATTTAATATCCTAAAGATTACAAAAAACCTGAATAATATTCAAAAAAAAAATATAAATAAAAAAGTTCAGCGATATGATAAAAAAAATGGCATTTGTTGAAATTCACCCGGGTATTTTAAATAAATTTTTGGCTACTTTAATTTTGGGTCGGTACAAAATGTTCGAAACCTGAATGATGTCCTTTGTTGCACATTTTAAAAAAGAGTTTGAATTTATAAACTTATGCTAAGCTCCTCATGTGCTCATGGCCCTCTCGGGCCGGGGGCCCCCTCTGGCTGGGGGCCCGTGGTATTTTGCCCCAATGCCACCCTGTAGTTTAGCCCTGTCTCTAAAATACATAAAGTAGCCCACTTACAACATTAGTCGCTGAGTTATCAATTCAGAAGTAAATACATTTATCGGTAGCTCTGAGTCATATTAATTTACGTGCGTAAATAAGACGCTGGTTTTTACGGTTCCGGACCAAAATGATAAAACGGAACCCTTATGGTGAGACTCAGTCTGTCTGTTTATCTGTCTGTCTGTCACAGCTGGATATCTCAAGAACTACTTATGCTATCAACTTGAAATTTGGAATAGTTTTAGATGACGTTTGCCTAAATATTTTGTAAATATTAAAGAAATAAAAAAATATATATGTACTAGCTTCTGCCCGCGACTTCGTCCGCGTGAAATTCGTACTTTCCTCTAAAACTTTCCAAAATGTATGTTTATGATCTTTATCATTTACTTAGAAATAAATAAGTATTCGAGCCGGTCAGATTTTTCAAATAAACTGTATCCTCGCTTTTCACCCAATGCCCTTCAGGGGGTAGTTTAGAAAAACAAAAACAGCCAAACTTCATAATTTACTTATAAAAATAGTTAAGTATTCGTGCCAAGTGTCAAGGTTAAAATTAAAATACTTTGTCAAAGTTAAAATTTTTCATACAAACAAACGCAGGGGGCGTTTTTTTGCATGAAAAATTTTAACTTTGACAACCCCACTTTCACCCCCTTAAAGATTGAATTTCCAAAAACTCCTTAGCGGATACCTGCTTTTCACAAAGAACGTACCCTCCAAAATTCATGTCTCTAGGACCAGCGGTTTAGGTTGTGCGTTGATATAATATAAATCAGCCAGTCAGGACTTTGAATTTTAGGTATATACATTAAAAACAAAATTTCTCCCTTTTAACCCCTATTAAGGGAAAAAGGGAAATTCTAACAACACCGTTAGCTTCCAACCATAAGCCTAGATATTAAATTAAGTGATTTTTACTTCGAAAATTAAGGACTTTCCATACATAACTTCATCCCCTTTTTCAACCCTTCGGGGTAGAATTATCAAAAACACTGAGACACGTATAAATTAATTTTCAAACATTAGCCTAAACACAAAAATTTGAGATCCTAACTTCAAAACTGACGGACTTTCATATGGGTCCTTCCATAAAAATAGGGTGATTTATGAAATATTATAAAGTTGTCATAATAATAATTAAATCCCAATTAGATCGCCAATTGCTATTTATAGTAGATAGCTGCCCAGCGCTACTTCGTTCGCGTGGTGTCCTACCCCGTACCCTACCCTACTCCTACACTACTTCTACCCTACTCCTACACTACTCCTACCCTACTCCTAACCTACTCCTACACTACTCCTAACCTAATCCTACCAAAAAAAAAGTATCCTAGTTGATTTTTTTTTTCAATTTTTCTCGCCGTAAAAACCATCCTTGAACTTCAACGAACATTTAAAAAAAAGAATTGGCCGAATTGGTCCAGACGTTGTTGAGTTATGCGCTTACCAACACATTTTGCGATTCATTTTTATATTATAGGTAGATATATATTTTTTGCAACAGGGACTGAAAGGGGGTCTGAAAAATTCGAAGTGGGGCTAGTAGGGCATGTGGGTAGGTATCATAATATGAAAGAGAGCAGTTTTCACATTCTCAAAAATTTTTTTAGGCCCCATAGTTTTCGACTTTTGATGAAAAATGTAAAAAAGAATACCATCCCCCCGCCCCCCATTATCGCAGAAGTTTGCAAAGAGAAAAATCTGAAATAATTCTATGTGATAGAAATTTGTGTAAAGATTACAGGAAAAATAAAACTATGTCTCTAAATAGCACACTTTTTCAGAAATCATCAACAAATGTTACACTAGTTCCACTATCGATCAAGAGATGGCGCTGACCTAAAACTGCAATATTCTACACCGCAGTGCGCAGTGTTAAAATTCTCTAACGAATATAGGCCTCAGCGATGAAAATTTAAAAACATGATGGTACGGAACCCTCGGTGCGCGAGTCCGACTCGCTCTTGCTCGGGTTTTAATATTGTGTTGGAATAGTAAAGATGATGAGTTATTATAATATAAGCTGTTCTATTAACTCGTTGCCTACATACAAAAAAAGACGTTAGGTTGCAGGAGCTAAAGAAGACTTCTGTTGTTGCACTCAAAATTTTCTCTCTAAGCGACTTAACGCCACGCGCCTTCCGCGCATTGCCCAAAATACGGCTACACAAAGGGCACCTTAGCACCTAGACTGTAAGAGATAGAGAGAAATGAAAGAGATATCAGACGGACATCTGACACTTACCAAAAACGCAATAGCTCCAGAAATCAAAATTATTGAGGGAAGCTCTCTTCGCCTCCTTAGGTCTCCAATTTTTGACAATTCCTTTCCTGTTTTTATTGAGGAAAAAATCCAAAATTTCAATGACGTTTCGGAAAGATTGTTCCAAATTAATATGCATTCGGCCATAACCTTAATCCGCTTCTGCTGTTTCGGCCCTAAATTAACTTATTTCCTTCTCGCTTCCCATTTTTGGAAGCATACTCACCTTTTAGACAAAATGGACCAAATTATCAGGCATACATTAACTTCCATTTTAAATATGGCCATGGACGACCGAGCTTGGGCACAAGCTACTCTTCCCATTAGTATGGGGGGCCTCGGTGTCCGCAAAATTTCTAGTATTAGTTTACCGGCTTTCATATCTTCGGTCCACGGCACTGATAATTTAATCAGGAAAATCCTAGCCTCCACACTGATTAATTCTGATGTGCCGTGTTTCACCGAGGATGCCTGGAGAGTCGCTTGCCCGAATACAGATCCACCCGACAATCTATCTTCCCAGAGACGGTGGGATGAGCCGCTCTGTAGAGTAGTACAGAAAAATTTACTTGACTCATCTGCTACTACTGCGGAACGTGCGCGCCTGCTGGCTGTGGGTAGGTGGGAGTCGGGTCTTTGGCTTCATGCACTACCTTCTTCGAACATAGGCACTTTGTTCGACGACACTACTTTTCGCCTCGCTGCTTCCCTACGACTAGGCACTCCTTGCTGTTCTCCCCATCGCTGTCACTGTGGCGAAGATGTCAACAGCCTCGGACACCACGGCCTGTCTTGCAGCCGAAGTGCGGGTCGCTTAGCACGGCACGCGAACATTAATGACATCATCCGACGAGCTCTTGTTACCGTCGGCGTTCCAGCTGTATTAGAACCCAATGGCAAGAGACCGGACGGTATGTCTTTATTTCCATGGAAGGTGGGTGTACAGTCTTAAACTGTACATGTTTTGCTGACGCGGTGCCTCGCACCATACGTGCGTCATTTTAGTGGTATAAATATTAATGCCTTACAATAAATCAATGAGTGCGATTACTGCAACGCGGTGACTAACATTAGAGAAAGGAATCGTCAACAATTTTACCTGTAAACACGAATAAATCTATCGGGAACTAAGTGATCTTTTCTCTACGCGCTCCAACCTCAACTTTAACTACTCTACAAGTGTACGAACCGTACATTTTATGGTCCTTCGAGCCGGATTTTGGTGCTGGTGTGTCTCTTTACGGTAGCGAATCGGTTTAGCTGGTCTTCCAGAAGCGGTTCGTCCCAGTTAGATTGAGAAGTTGCGTTATACCGCAATCGAGGCGCAAGAGTGCTGAGTTCCACATATCACAATCAAGAAAGATAACGCTTTCGTGATTTGAACCATAGAAGACTACAAGCAACGCTGTAGCCTTCACAACAACGCATTGCTCACCTGGCACCGTTCACGACGAGCCAGGTCCCTTGAGTCAACAACACCGATAACAACAAGAAGCATCATTATGGCTGAATTAGAACTGCAAGCAACGTGCTTCGATAACATAAAAACATTATGTGTTAACTATCGAAAGGATTCCGCATCACGAAAAACGGTGGATTACTTGCAAAAACGTCTGTTGTCGCTAGAAAACCAGTGGCAAGACTTCGAAAACAGGCATGCCCAACTGTTGCTGGAAATAGAAAACAAGAATATACCATATTTCAAAGATGACGTCTATGAGAAAACTAAAGAAATGTTTCTATCAACTAAGACGGATATCTCAAACAAACTAGCGGCTTCGGGAAAGCAAAACGTGAAGTTCGACCTAGGTGGGACTTCAGAGGATGACGATAGCAATAACATACAACTCTTGCTTAACAAGCAGGAATGCAACTTCAACGCGATATATCGTGTCATCTCCAAAATTGACGTAGCCACTATAACGGAAAGATGGGAGCTGGAAGACCATTTCACGACACTGAAATCAAAATGGGAACCCATCGATAATCTTCACTGGGAAATAGACTTTCAACTGAAAGGATCCAACGAACAATATTACCAAAGGTTCACGGACATCGAGCATAAATACGACGAACTGAAGAAGAAAATCAATGCCAAAATCTGGTCCACCGTACACTTCCAGAAATCGACACCTAAAATCGAAATCCCGGAGTTCTCGGGAAACTACAGTCAGTGGATCTCCTTCAAGGATCTGTTCTTGGAAGCAATACACAAAAACCCTATGATCAACAACGCGCAAAAAATGCAACACCTAAAGACCAAGCTGCGAGGAGAAGCCGAACGCTTAGTGCAGCATCTCACCATTAGCACTGAAAACTACAACTCATGTTGGGATATTTTAAATCAGCGCTACGACAATCGTCGGCTGCAGTTTACCTCGTTTGCGAATAACATGCTAAGTTTGCCGATCATACAAAATGCAGATTCATTCAACTTGAAGAAGATGCATGATGTCATCACCGAATGCCTGAACGGCATCTCTAACATTGGCATTGATACAACAAACTGGGACCCTATCATTGTACATATCATGTCACAAAAACTGAATCCCAAGACTTTGAGTGACTACATGAAGGAACTACAAGATCACAGAGAGCTACAAAGCCTTCACGACTTCCTGTACTTCCTCGAAACACAGTTCATGGCATACGAAACGATGAAGTCGGCTAAGGAACCGAATCCTACGGCTTCAGAAAAATCATCACGTTGGAAAACATTCAACAAGCGAACCCAGATGAAGAAACATAACTGTAGTAGCAATCAAAACAAAACAAGCAATTACCACACATTGCATGGAAAATGCCCATTCTGCAACGGAAGTCACATACTGCGTCAATGTGACAAATTCCTTAAAATGGACTTTGGCAAACGAAATGACACAGTTACAAAACTGCAGCTCTGCAAAAACTCTTTATTCAGCCATGGAAATGACAAATGCAAATCAACGAAAACGTGCAAAGAATGTAACTCGAAACATCATACATTATTGCACAATTCGGACAATCAAAACACAACGTCAGGGACTGGAAAAAATGAAGTTGAGCAACGCTCTTCATCATCAACTCAACAACCAACATCAAACCATTTGTTCGAAAACAATGTAGAAGTGCTGCTGACTACGGTTCAGCTGAGGGTTAAGTCCGTAGATGGAGCTTACATAACACTGCGTGCGCTACTCGATCAAGGTTCACAAGTGAACTTGATAACGGAAAACGCTGCACAAATCTTACGCCTTCCTCGAAAGGGGATTAACGCATCAGTATCGGGAATCGGCTCTGTCTCAAGAGAATGCAAAGGAAAACTGAAACTTACTTGCCAATCGATTCACTCCGATTATAGCTTCGAAACTCAAGCACTTATCATGACGAAGCTAACAAACAAATTGCCTGCGAAAACGTTCGAGAAAGGTGCATGGACGCACTTAGAAAACTTGAAACTTGCAGATCCTGACTTCAACGTATCTCGGCAAATCGACCTACTGCTAGGAGCCGACGTATACTCCGAAATCATCCTAGAGGGAGTATTAAAGAGCATTAACAGCTCTCTAGTTGCACAACAAACACAAATTGGGTGGATTCTATGCGGAAAAATGAAACAAACGTTTGATTGCCACACTACTCTACTTAACTTAGAGGATCTAACAAAATTTTGGGAGAATGAAGAAATTCATAACACGAAAGATATACCCAAGGACGACCAGTGCGAACAATTTTATAAGGAAACTGTGAGAAGATCATCTGATGGAAAGTACATCGTTAAAATGCCGATGGTTCCAAATTACGAACAGAAGCTAGGCAAATCTAGAACAACCGCGGTAGCACAGTTCTTACACTTGGAAAAACGACTGGAAAAGAATGGAAGACTCTCAGCAATGTATAAACAATTCATGGAAGAATATGCAGACCTGGGTCACATGAACCCTGCAGCTCAGATACATACTGACGTCTACTTTTTACCGCATCACGGGGTCTTGAGAGAAAACTCGACAACAACGAAGCTGAGGGTCGTATTTAACGCCTCTCAACAAACTACGAGTGGCTACAGTCTAAACAATGTCATGGAAAAAGGCGCCAATTTACTAAAAGATATTCAGGCTCTGATACTGAAATGGCGAACTTATAAATACGCATTCACGGCCGACATTGAAAAAATGTACCGCTGCATTTGGATTTCAGAGGAACAACAAAACTTACAAAGAATTGTATGGCGGGACTCACGAGATCACCATCTCCGCGATTACTAGCTCTACACAGTAACCTACGGGACCAAATGCGCACCATGGTTAGCGATGCGAACACTGAAGCAACTAGCCATTGATGATGGTCACAAACATCCAGAAGCTGCCAAGATACTCATGGAAGAATGCTACGTAGATGACGTCATCAGCGGTCATAACAACCTCACAGAAGCGAAAAACCTGCAACAGTCTTTGATCCAACTGTTAAAAGGAGGAGGCATGAATTTACGGAAGTGGACAGCCAATGACCGAGCTATAGTCGAAGACTTACGCGAGGATCAAATTTCGAAACAAACCATGTTCGATTTTAAGGGCGAAGAAGCAAGCAAAACATTAGGTCTCAGCTGGGACCCAAACAGCGATACTTTCCACTTCAATTGGCCTGTAGAAGAACAAAAACAGCTAACAAAGAGATCTTTACTCTCAGCCATATCAAGATTTTACGACCCACTGGGGTGGCTCTCCCCAGTGACAGTCAAAGCCAAACTTCTATTCCAGAAACTCTGGATGAGTAAACTTAACTGGGACGACGTAGTTCCCAGCAATATCGAATCTGAGTGGCTTAACCTAAAAACAGAACTACCGTATGTTAGCAAGATAATGATAAATAGATGGATTGGCGACACACAACAATGTGTCGAGTTACTGGGCTTCTGTGACGCAAGTGAAAAGGCGTACGCTTGTGTGATCTACAGCAAGGTGTTCAACGAACATGGCCAACCTATCATAACTTTACTAGCTGCTCGAACAAGGGTGGCTCCACTGACACAGAAAACAACATTACCTAGACTGGAACTGTGTGGTGCTCAATTACTGGCTAACTTGATGGAGAAAACCAAGAATCATTCTGTGGATATGACATATCAATACGGGCCTGGTCGGATTCTCAAGTTGTTCTGGCGTGGATTCAAGGTGAAACATCAAGATGGGAGACTTATGTAGCGAACAGGGTCACAAAAATCAAAAACGTCATTCCCGTAACTCAGTGGCGTTATATCAAATCAGAGCAGAATCCCGCAGACTGCGCAACAAGAGGTCTTTTGCCAAGCAAACTGATGAACTTCAACCTATGGTGGCATGGACCCGAACTTTTAACAAAACAAGATTCGGCGAACAATATTGCTTGCGTTTTCCAAACGAACTTGGGCTGCATAAATCACGTTCAAATCAAGAAACCTTTACAACAAAATAACGAACATCACATAATAACAGAACTAATGGAAAAATGCAGTTCATTGACACATGTAAACCGGGTCATTGCATGGACATTACGCTTTATAACAAATATGCGCAATAAAACGAAATCGGAAACCACGTACCTAACAACAAGTGAACTAAGCGCAGCGCGTAAAAGTATCATAATTCATGCGCAGCGACTGCAGTTCAACTCTGAATACAAACAACTTGTTAACAACGAAACAGTACCGAAGAAAAGCGTAATTTGCAAATTGAATCCCTATATAAATGAAACGGGGATTATTTGTGTTGGAGGTCGTCTCAAGCACTCAAACTTACCCGGGGAGATGAAAAATCCAATCATCATACCACATAGAGGACGATTTACACAACTTCTTATAGAACAAGCACATTCAGCAACGTTACATGGAGGAGCTCGGCTGACGTTGACTTATATAAGACAGCGTTACTGGATTGTCGGCGGTAACCGGGCCGTCAAGAACCAACTTCGAAGATGTGTACGTTGTAATCGCTTCAACAAAAAAGACGGTTACCAACTGATGGGTGACCTACCACAACAAAGGTTCATTCCACGCCGTCCTTTCACGCACACAGGAGTAGACTTCACCGGTCATGTGGATGTTAAACACAACAAGGGCAGAGGCGTTAAAACTTCAAAGGGGTACATAGCCATATTCATATGTATGGTGACGAAAGCCGTTCACATTGAGCTCGTATCAGACCTTAGCACAGAAACGTTTATTGCAGCTTTCCAGGGGCTGTGTGCGAGGCGCGGTACTCCCAGGCACATATACTCTGAACGGAACAAACTTTGCTGGCGCTGCAAAGGTAGTTCGTAAAGAATTCGAGGAGTTTAAACAACTACTGAAACCAGATCTTTTCAACGAACTGGCCAAACTGGAGGTGGAGTGGCATTTCAACGCCCCCGCTTGGCCAACTGCTGGCGGTCTGTAGGAAGCTGCCGTCAAGTCGATGAAACACCATCTGCGGCGAGTACTAGGAGACCAAAAACTAACCTACGAGGAGTTCACAACGATTTTAGCGAAAATAGAAGCCTGTTTGAACTCAAGACCTCTGTGCCCGTTAACTGAAGATCCAGAAGAATTTTACAACTGCCTCACTCCCGGACACTTCCTAACAGGAAGCCCAATATTGTCCATGCCACTCTCGGATTACAATGACGTAAATAATATCGATTTACGCCGTAGGTGGCAGCTTATTGAACACATGTTTCAACAATATTGGAAGAACTGGTCAAACGATTACTTTACTACTCTACAAACACGTAGTAAGTGGAACAAACCTTCCAGAAACGTCAAAGAAGGTGATGTAGTACTGGTGAAGGAAAACAATCTACCGCCAGGAAAATGGGTCTTAGGTCGTATATTGGAGACGCATCCAGGAACTGATGGATATGTCCGAGTTACTACCGTCAAAACTCAAGCAGGAGTCATAAAACGCCCAATAACAAAACTATCACCATTACCATTGTACTCGGAAACTGAAGATGCCAAGAAAAATGAATTAAAAAACAAGCCTCAACAGAATTCTAAACGTGAACGGCGGAAGAGGTCAAATAATCCTATTTCAACTTTATTAATAACAATGTTATCATTGTTTACATTTGTAACGGGATCTCATAGCGCCATGAATGGCACGCGCGAAGCGCCGGCGTCGTATGCTCAGATTACAAGTTTGGAACGCGAGCGGCCCATATACTACGACACCGTCGGCAAACTGCAAGTAGTGCACGATGAATGGATATTAATGATGTACTACAATCTAACAAACTACTGGGAAGGAACTCGTCGTACACAAGCTTACTTCGAGAATATCAAAAACATATGCCATAAAACAAACCTACAACACTGCAGACCAACTATGGAAAAACTACAACTCCATACTTATAAACCCTCACAAACACTTGAGCAACAGGAAGAAACGGGGCCTAATAGACGGAGTCGGCTACATAGCTAATAGTCTGTTCGGAATATTGGACCAACAATTCGCTAAGAAATATCAAAACGATATACAATCTCTGCAAACCAACGAGAACTACTTACTTGAGTTAATCAAGAATCAAACAACTATTGTAGAACTTGAGAATCAAGTACTGAAACAAAGTGAAGACAATATTCAGCGTCAATTCAACTCAATTGATAACTTCATTAACCAGACCAACATGAACATAGCATCTATCGAAACGGAAATGGAAATACTTTCGGCCACTACTTTCATTAACTCTGCCTCGTTAACGACGTATCTTCTGATCAACAGCTTGAGAACGTTCCAGGAGATGCTGTTCAACACTCTAACCAACGTCTACCAAGGACATATAGACGTTCACCTGATAACTCCGGTCCGTCTGATGCAAAAACTAACGGAAATATCTGGAAGCCTTCCGAAATCTTTATCACTACCAGTTGATAACTACAAAGAAAACATTAAGGATATTTACAAGCTGATCAACGTGAAAGCACGAGTTACCGAAACCTATTTCCTATTCGAAGCACATATTCCACTTGTAGCTAACGAAGATTTTGATATATATAAAGCTATACCTTTACCGGTTAAAATTGATAAGGAAACTACATATTTGCAGTTATGAAACAACTACATAGCTGTAAACTTCAAGAAGAACGTCTACGAATCTATGTCGGAAAATGACTTGAAACATTGCATGCAACCAAAAACACAGAACTTCTTATGCAAGAAAAACCGGCCGTCATATGACCTACACAGCAAAAACGCTCCGTGTGAAGCCAAACTGCTATCACATCAAAACAGTGGACCTTGTGACGTCAAACGAGCGTCATGCAAAGACACTTGGATAGAGTTACAAACACAAAACAGCTGGCTGGCAATCTGCTGCGAAACGTGTTCGTTACGAATCATATGCAACAACGATGTCACATCACAAACCATCTCATCAACGAGCATAGTCACTTTATCCCAGGGATGCGTATTGCAATCCACTGACTTTACCATCTACGCTCAACGCCAATACAGCAGTCGTATGAAGATGGATTATGAGTTCACAGCTCCAACAGTTGATACATCGATCAACAAGATAGTGAACTTAACTTACCGCCATTCTCCAAAAATATTTCAGTCAAAAGCTACGAACCAAGAAATTGCAACAATTGAACAGAAACTTGTCGCTCAACGGAAAAATGAGGCATCTCTACCAACAATAACAAGTCACGACATTCATCAATATGTCATCTGTTACTTTTTGCTGTCGGCCGCCATCATAGTTGCACTTGTTGTGGTTGGGAGGAATCGCTGTCAAAACTACTGCACAAACAAAGCTAAGTACCAAACAACTACTAGGCAACCACCTGAAGATATTGAACTACAAGTCATCCGGAAGCCAGAGTACAAGCAAGATGCAGTCGCAACACAAACAACAAAGGACTTGCGGTCGAAGCCTCAATTAGGAAACAGGAACATCGCCTTTCAATTTGATTAATTCACTTCAACTTTGTGATGGCCTTTCCTTTCTCTTCTCGTTCATTTCTCCCATTGGGGTTGCCAAGATGTACAGTCTTAAACTGTACATGTTTTGCTGACGCGGTGCCTCGCACCATACGTGCGTCATTTTAGTGGTATAAATATTAATGCCTTACAATAAATCAATGAGTGCGATTACTGCAACGCGGTGACTAACATTAGAGAAAGGAATCGTCAACAATTTTACCTGTAAACACGAATAAATCTATCGGGAACTAAGTGATCTTTTCTCTACGCGCTCCAACCTCAACTTTAACTACTCTACAAGTGTACGAACCGTACAGTGGGTAAACCTTTAGTGTGGGACGCAACGTGTGTCTATACTCTTGCGCCATCCCATCTTCCTGGCTCGGCATGCTGTGCTTGCGCTGCTGCTGCGGCTGCGGAAGACCTCAAGCGGCGAAAATATAATAACCTTATCGAAAATTATATTTTCGAGCCGTTTGGGGTTGAAACTCTCAGTCCGTGGGGTCCGAGTGCTCATGGTCTTTTTAAAGAAATTTCTAAACGACTGGTTGACACTTCCCGTGACCCAAGGGCTGGCTTTTACCTTGGCCAGAGGCTAAGCATCGCCATACAACGTGGTAATACCGACAGTCTCTTGGGTACATTACCAGTCGACAGCGATGCGGATGAATTTTTCGACGCAATTTTTTAATTTCTGTATAGTTTTAGTTAAGTTAGAATTTAATTTTGTTATTTTTGGTTTTTATGTCTGTATATAATGTCAGTAAAAAATAAATAAATGAAATTAAAGGGAAAAAAAAGAGAAAGAGAGGTTTTGTTTTTTTTTTCAAAATGAAGCCTAACTCAATACCCCGCGGCTTTTTTCATTTTTTTGACATCGCATTTAGTTTTTGAGTTATAGACGACGATCTCTTGTCAATACGCATTTTTAGAGACCTCAACCATTCACGCAGCCCTAAATCACACGGAGCCCTAGCCAAATCTCACTATTTCGTAAAATTAGGGCCTATAATATCCGGAGCCAGTGAAAAAGCATTTTCAATGCTAAAAACACGTATTAAATACTGTACGGTACTTGACTGCCTTGGCGATCAAGTGGCAGCAAGCGTGACTGCAGCGCAGGGGGTCTGGGTTTGATCTCCAGGTCTTTTTGTCCATAAGGAACCTCACAGTACTTGGAGCCCAAAGTCTGATTAAAAACATGGATGGCACCGATTGCCTACATCTGTGACTGTATACTACTGTCTGTGTGTGACTGTGTACCACTGTCTGTATACTACTGTCTGTGTGTGACTGTGTACTACTGTCTGTGTGTGACTGTGTACTACTGTCTGTGCATGACTGTAGTTGGAGCGAGTAGCGGCGAGTAGGAGCAAGTAGGAGCGAGTAGCGACCCACTACCACGAACAATGCTGTCGGGGAGCGCGGCACTGCACTCGGCAGCGGAATTTAATAATCGTACCGACCGTGCCGCTCCGCATCAGATGGGATTGGCTCTAGTATCGCACCGACGACGGCGACGTAACGCGGCTGGCCGCAATTTATTAGCGGCAGTAAAAAACGGCTATCACAGACTTTAATTATTTCTTGTCCATGTTAAATTCGCTCGCGTCTATGGGAGCAGTTTTGCTTTCCTTTCTTTTATTTTGGCACAATATGCTGCGGGTTCCGCAGTTTGTTTGTTGTTTTGGTGCTGCTCCGACTCCGCGCGAGCACGCGGGAGCACGCAACACGTCACCGCACGTTACATAAATATCCTCCTGCCGTACTCGTCGTTCATAGACTGTTTTCGCAGCTATGGCTGGCCTCGCTGCTGTCTTACTTTCTACCAGATAGTGGAAATCAATTAGTAAGACATTTTCTGCCAGATAAGTTAACTGGAACTTATTCGGAACTTGTTAACAGTCCGGAACTGTGGAACAGATGTTACACGAAGAACTTCACGAACTCTTTATGTTACAATCTGTTTATTGCTACAAGCAATTACAAGCTATGAGTTTCTAAACAGTAATTAATTGATAAGTATGCGTTACACAATCACTAAGTACCTACTGGCAGGCACACCATTGCATGGTCCCCGCTTCACCCGAGTTCTGTGTGGTCAACTGCGTACTCTGCAGATCGCACTTGCTCTTGCGCGGGCGGGTGTGTGCTAGTGGTCCACGTGAGTCCTGTGTGCTCAACTGCGCACTCTGCAGATCGCACTCGCTCTCGCGCGGGCGGGTGTGTGCTCAGTGGCACACGTGTTCACGATCATGTCGGCCCCGCTGTCCTTAGCATTTCTTATTTACGCTTCCAGTGAGTACTTAATTTTGTTTATGGTTTCAAAATAATATTGACTATATAATGTAGGTACCATTGAGTATCAATAATGCAGTTACAATAAATATGTTAAAAGTGCCATTTTTTTATTATAAAAGAAAAAAAAAATGCATACAAATCCTTCAGGAACGATTCCGCTGCGTCATGTTTCACCAATAACCCTGTATATTAGTATGGTTTGCTTGCGGGGCGCGGGGGGAGAAATCACTTCGCGGTAGTGTTCTCCAGAAGAAGACATTTCGTGATTTTTTTAAGTGCGTGATAACAGCTCTTCAAAATCGCTTTCTGAACGTGTTTTTTTTTTTAAACCTAAGCTAACATCAATGTTCTTTGTAAGTAATGAACGAACGCGGTCTTCTTTTAACAAAAACATTGCCTCAAAATTCGCAACGGACTGGCTGTTTTGCTGATATGTGTGACATCTCAAGCTCCGCTAATGAGACACAATTGATTTTATGTTCCAGTGTTGTGGTCTTCTTGCAGTCCTTTCTATAGGTATGGCACAGAGTATAGACAACGAGGAAAGCTTCAATGGATGTCGCGCGAGCTGATGCTCGACGCCGAGATGAAGATCAAATCCGTCCAGCACTACCGTGACCAGTACTACAAGTCGCTGCAGTTCCAGATGGGGGACATGATATACGAGATGCGAGACTTCTACAAAAAAATGGTTAGATTTTACCAAGGAGTTGACAGGAATATTTCTTATAAATTTTTTGACCACTACAAGGTAACACGCGATGGAAATTACTATTATTTAATACCTTGTGACTTTTTTTTCTCTTTAGCAGTTTTCATTTGTACTTTACTAACTTTTTTGAACAGAACGTCCAAACTATGGTTCGAGTACACCAGATGAGCCTGGAAATCGAAAATAAAGTCATCATGATACAACAGTGGCAAATTAAAAGGGACACTAGGGTACTGCACCACGAACGCATGCAAGCAGTGATGCGAAGCGGAATTAACCATGAGTACGACGAGCTGGAGGACGTGCCTCTGCGGGAGGTGCAGGTGCGCGAGCGCCTGGCGCGGAGGGCGGCCGTCGGCGCGCTGCCGCTCCGTGCGCCGCGCCGACGCGCGCGCACGCACCAGCCCGCGCTCGAATTCGGAGACCAAAGGAAGAACAAGAAGTGGCGGCCCGTTCGTGACGTCGACTTTGCTCGACGCTCCCTATAGTATTATGTAGAAGTTGAAAGGTGTAGCGGCGTAGCGGGCGGCGGCGACGCTCCAATCACGCCTATGTGTAAAAGTATTAGCCATACTTTAATATTATAAATTCAAAAGTAACTCTTCTGTCTGTGTGTCCTTTTCACGCCTAAACCACTGAATAAATTTCGATCAAAGAAGACTGGTTAAAATTGATCCAAAATTTTCATAACGCCCGGCGCTAAAGAAATTTAAGTATCTCAGTTTATGCATTATCATGAGTAAAAAATAACTATCTATCATGTAAATATTGCTATTTCTTTTTTTAAGAGTGTATCTTTATTGTGAGTGAGATATAAAATTAAAGGAACTGTACAAAGGGTGACACAATGAGCGGTCTTATCGCTAAGCTAAGCTAAGCCATTACTGAATGAACGTGATATTGCTACGCATTTTAGATCTGAAAAACATATAGTTCACTATATATCTTATCATCATCATCATTTCAGCCGAAAGACGTCCACTCCTGAACATAGGCCTCCCCCAAGCACCTCCATTTCGACAGGTTTTGCGCTTTTCCAATCCAACGAGTTCCTGCGTCATTCACAAGGTCGTCGGTCCACCTTGTGGGAAGCCTTCCAACGCTACGTCTTCCGGTACGCGGTCGCCACTCCAAAACCTTTCGGCTCCATCGGTCATCTGTTCTGCGAGCAAAGAGCCATGCCCACTGCCACGTAAGTTTGGCAATTCTTCGGGCCATCTCTGTTACCTTGGTTCTCCTGCGGATCTCTTCATTTCTGGTTCGATCACGTAGGGAAACTCCAAGCATAGCCCTCTCCATTGCTCTTTGGGTGACTTTCAGCCTTCTAATAAGGCCCATTGTGAGCGACCACGTTTTAGTGCCATATGTCTTCATTGGCAACACTCACTGACTTTTGTCTTGACATGTAACGTTGTACGTGATCGCTGACACATTTGAATCGTAGCTACAAACAGAAAAATATAAAATCAAATAGCTATTTACGCTCGCAACTGAAGGTATTTTTAACTGGCGATATTGGAATCATTATTAACATACCGTCGCAAAACTCGCGCACGGAACTGGTTGTGGGTGAATGATTTCCCTCTCCATACCGCACGCCTAACGTTCACGGATTCCCAACGGCTCGAGGAACAAAAGGACAGTCTCAACCGGCGGGGACGCCACTTCACACTAAACATCGGCAGTGATCGTGTGTGCACAATACTTAATTTTACCTCTGCCAACCTCCTCATCGTTATTGCCTTGAACATATTTATAAACATTGCCATACTATTATACCTGTTTTACTATTTAAATTCAGTGTAACCCCGATCGGGTGAGTGTTGAAAACTGTTATTAACTAGATTTAAGTATTCGTTGCATGACCTACCTAAATTTCGCTCTGCAATAGTGCTAACCTACGACGCCTGTATCGTTGATTCATATTAAATTAGTGAGCGGGTTCTTCAACGGTGATTGCTATTTTAAACACCTAGTTATTTTTCTTCTTTTATTTCCACCGAATATCCGTAACATTGGTGTAAGGGGACATGACGGTTATTTTATATTATCTTCGACCTTTATGTATTTAGTTTCCTTGTTGTGAATTGTAGTCAATAATTTATTGTAATTTTCTGTAAATCACTCTTGTTATTTTTCCATCTACCTCACATTACTAGATATCATTTTTCTGTTTCATCATGCTTTTAAATTGTACCACGCTGCTTAGACTGCTTCATCTTGATGGCTAATTGATGCTAGAACACCGCTTTCCACCGTAGATTCCACGTTCGACCGTTGTCGGGATGTTGCAGTCAGTAGTACGAATTCGGTCATTTTCTAAAATGCCCAATTCCGGATATTCCAGGGTTCTTCCGTACCGGTCAACTATTGATTAGCTGCCGCTGCAGGGACTGTGGCTGGACAACCCTGCATGCTACGCACGACCCTCAGACTGGAAGACCGACTTACCTACCTGGCTACTATCTATCTCCAACGTTAAACACGAGCTCGATATTGAGAACCCACGCCAGTCTTCTAGTGGGGTGATTATAGAAGTCTCAAACTCAAACTCAAAGCATTTATTTCAATTAAACCATTTATAGGCACTTTTGAATTGTCAAGAAGTCGGTCAGTCAGAAAATATGAAGCTAGTTGCCCATTCCAAAGCGTAGGTACCTATGGAGAAGAACGAGCAAGAAACTCTATGGACACTCTTTTAAAATTATATTTTACAAACATATTAGTTACATCATTACTTTTGATATTAAAATTATATAATGTGAGAACGATGTAAAAAATTAAGAAAGACGTACGCGTTAATAGCGTCCAGAGTACAACAAATAATACTTAACAAACAACAATCCAAAAATGATGCTAAGTGATGACCAGCCCCAACTGACGGCGCCCGTTCACGAACCTGACGCATAAATCAGCACCATTCAGCTCAACCATTTTGAAGGGAGCTAAATGATCCAACACACACGCCACCGTCAGAGAGACATTTGAGTGAGCATGACATACTATCAGCTGCCAGGGCACATTCAAGTAAATCTATAGGGTACATAGAACTCACATCTGTGCTATGCAATTATACAATACAAAGGAAATTGATTTTATACAATGCAAAGATAGTCTTACAATCTTCAGCAGCTCCAACAGTATTTCCATGTGTTAATCAATTAGTTCTGGTTATGGAGCAGGACCAGCATTGAGCCAGGCATTTTTATCAGCGATGTAATCCCCTAACTTATAATATGCCTGACTGCATAGTGTGCGTTTTATACAAGACTTGACTTTTGTCTCTTTCAGTTGAAGAATGTGGGGAGGTATTTTATTATAACATTTTAAACAGTACCCCATAAAAGATGAATCTACTTTAGCCAGTCTGAAACCTGGTTGAACTAATAGATCCCTATTTCTAGTACTAATTATGTCTTTCACCTCTTTTACTAAAAAGATGTAAATTTTTCCTTACATACATGATGTTTTCATAGATATATTGACAAGGCATCGTCATGATGTTAATTTCCTTAAACAGTTCCCTTAGAGAATCGCGCCTGCGGAGATTATATATGGCTCTGATGGCTCTTTTCTGCAGAATAAAAATAGAATCGATGTCTGCAGCCCGTCCCCAAAGTAAAATACCGTAAGATATGATACTATGAAAGTAACTAAAATAGACTAGCCTCGCGGTATCTACATCAGTAAATTGACGGATTTTTCTGACAGCATAAGCTGCTGCACTTAGCCGTCCTGCAAGAGATGTTAAATGAGGACCCCAATGTAGCCTTGAGTCGAGCGTGATCCCTAGGAAAACAGTTTTATCGACAAGATAAGATAAGATAAGATAAGATTTCTTTATTTGTTAAACATTGTATACATACAAGAGCATGCAAGATACGAGTATTATGTAGTTTGAGTCCAATCATGTTTAGCCGTAAGTATCGGCGTACAAATATTTCCATAACAATGAAAAGAATTAACAATACTAAAAATCGAAAAATGCAATTACAAAGTTTTGATTTAGAAACTTTACAAATTAGAAATTATTTTTTATGTTATAATGTCAAAATTAAATTTAAGGCAAAAAACTTTAATGTCAATCAAATACAAGAATAATGTCAAAGTAACTACATGTCTGTTATTAAAAGATTTATGTCAAATTTACAAGATAGATGTCAAAATTACAAGATTAATGTCAAAAATTACAGGAATTATGTCAAAAATTACAGCCGTGGTCATGTAAATTTAATTTTAGTGTCAGGAAAAAAGCAAAATTATTCAATCAAAAACTTTTTCGGTTAGAAATTCGGCGACATTATAATATGCTTTTTGCGATAGAAACATTTTTAATTGGCGCTTAAATGCATTACTATTCAGCTCCTTCCAACGTTTAGGTAATATGTTAAATATAATAGGTGCCATGCATAATATGATACTTTTGCGCACGAGTGCCGTTTTCGCTGGGTAGACGCGAAGAATGGTCATATCCCGTCTGTTGCGCGGTACAATGTCCTGTAGACGTGAGAACAGATTCGGGTTTGTTTTAACAAACATTGCAGATTCTAGAATATATAGACACGGAAGCGTTAATATATTGTACCTTTTAAAATATGGTTTACATGTGTCAACCGTTTTAAGCCCAAACATAGATCTAATGCATCTCTTTTGGGCCTTAAATGCCTTGTTAGAGTCGGTAGAGTTTCCCCAAAATATGATACCGTATCTTAGGTGAGACGCAGCTAAACCATGATAGGCCGCAATCAAGGTATCTACATTCACCACTGCAGCTAGAGAGTGCAATGCAAATGCAGAACTACAAATTTTTTTGCAAAGGTTTTCGATTTGTGATTTCCAGTCAAGTCTTTTGTCAATTATTAATCCAAGGAATTTAGTTGTATTCACTATTTCAACATTTTTATTATCTATATTTATGTCCATATTTTCTATATTTAATCGTTGGCTAAAATGTATGATTTTAGTTTTATCTTAATTAATCCTTAAATTGTTATTATTTAACCGTTTTATTATAGATGTCAAGGTATTGTGAATGTCAAGTTTATATTGAATCATGTCATTATTATTACTAGAAATTGTCACTGTACTATCATCTGCAAATAAAGTCATAGGGTGTGAAATTGATTTTGGCAAGTCATTAATATATAGTGTAAAAAGTAGAGGTTCCAATACACTACCTTGTGGAACACCAAAAGTAGTTTGACGTTCATGTTGGAAATAATTACAACAATGATGTTGGCATACACATCATCATGGAGTTTGTATATGTGTCCCAATATAAACTCTGGTGATATAGACATATGTCACATTCATAAAAACGTGTAGCTTGTCTTCTTATCGTTGCCTGTGCGGATGCACGTCATTACATTTTGGAATCTAATATGTTATTTTATTGTGTTGTCCACGGAATTTCCAACATGGTAGCAGAGCGTGGTTGCTAAATGTGTGAAATTTAATTTAATAATTTTAGCTGTGTACGTGTGAATTCGTAAAATTATTTTCAAAATTTATTCGCAAGAAACAAAAGATGGCTTCGACCATTCAAAATGTTTCTATTGAAAAATTATCCGGGATCCAAGATTATCCATCCTGGAAATTCATGATGCGGATGGTGCTCATTCACGACGATCTTTGGGATTGTGTGGGCACAACTGAAAATAAAAACGAAGATGCGAAGAAACAGGAAAAGGCGCTCGCAAAAATCGCTTTAAACGTGAAGCCTTGTGTATTTCCACAAATTAGAAATGCCAAGACGGCTCGCGAAGCGTGGAGCAACCTTCAGAAGGCATACGAGGACCGAGGCTTGTCACGACGGCTCGGATTGCTTCGCACATTGTTCGCCGCTAAATTAAGCGAATGTGCGAGTATGGAGGCATATATTAATAAGGTTATGGATACATCGCAACAACTGAGTGACATCGGAGCGGCTTTGGAAGATGACTTCGTGGCCGTGATTTTACTCAGCGGTTTGACAAGCGATTACGACCCGTTGATTATGGCTCTAGAAAATTCGAACACGTCACTGTCAAGCGAAAATGTCAAAGCGAAATTGATTCTGGAAAATGCAAGACGCAATGAGAAAGGCGAAGATGCTACGGCTTTAGCAGCTCGGAAAGCACCTAAACCAATTAAGTGCTTCAGATGCAAAAAGAGTGGGCATATCAAGAAGGATTGTCCTGACAACTCTGACGGCAAGAAGAGTGGCCGGAAAAGCCAGGCGCATCTCACAGCGTTGGCCGCAGGTGTCAAGCGAGACGTTTGGTACGTCGACAGCGGTGCGGCGCAACATTTTTGCAATGATCGCAGGTTTTTATCAGATTTTAAAACTGAAAAGCCAAAGAAGGTCTTAATTGCCAATGGTGAAGTATTGCCAACAGCTGGAAAAGGAACTGCGCAAGCTGTGTTAAAGGACAATAGTGTGAGATCGATAAGTAATGTGTACTTAGTCTCTAAGTTGTCTGCTAATTTATTATCTGTTAGTGCGATGGATAAGAAAGGTTACGAAATTGTGTTTCGTTCTGGCGTGTGTACAGTCTATGACAACGGGGAGGTTTTGGCTACAGCTACTCTGAGAGATGGTATTTATGAACTTGATGCCATTGAAACTGTTTCTGTTTCGTGTAGCGAGCTATCCTCGCAGGCCATGTGTTCGTCTTTATCTGTAGGTACAGGTGACAGCGAAGCGGTGCCGGCACGTCAACTGAAGGATGACAGTCGTCCTGTTGCCGTGAGCGTGAAGCAAGCGCCGCAGTACCCTGCTACTGGAAGCCAGTCAACGCAACAAATTTGGCACCGTCGTCTATCACATCTGAACACCAGAAGCATGGAGTTACTGCGAAAAGGTATGGTCAAAGGTATTTCTTATGACAACAAGAACTTTCAGTCGTGTGTTTCTTGCATTTTAGGTAAACAGACTAAGTTGCCATTTCCAAAGAAATCTGAGACTAGGGCCAAGGAAATCCTTGGAATAGTTCACAGTGACGTCATGGGACCACTGTCGTGCCCGTCTCTAGGTGGAAAAAAATATTTTCTGTTGTTCATTGACGACCTGTCACGAAAAACATTTGTTTATTTTCTTAGGAGGAAAGATGAGGTTTTCGAGTTGTTTAAAGAATTTAAAGCTCTCGTAGAAAACCAAACCAATAAGAAAATAAAAGTTCTTCGTAGTGACAATGGTGGTGAATATGTCAATTCTAAATTTCAGAAGTTCCTGAAGAAGCATGGGATTCGACATCAGACCACGGTTCCAAGGTCATCAGCTCAGAACGGAGTCGCGGAACGCGCGATCAGAAGCGTTACGGAAAAAGCCAGGTGCATGCTTCAGGAAGCAGGCTTGAAAAAGGAATTCTGGGCAGAAGCGGTCAACACCGCCGTCTACCTGAAGAATCGCTCTCCAACTAAGGCTGTGATGGGCAGTACACCGGAAGAAAAATGGACAGGTAAAAAGGAGAATCTGAGTTACCTACGCATTTTTGGATGTCAAGCTTATGCCCTACAGCATAAACGGGACAAATTGGATCCCAAAAGTAAGAAATATATTTTTGTCGGATACTGTGACGAGTCAAAGGGTTACAGATTGATAGATCCGGCGAGCCCGAAGAATGTCATTAAAGCAAGAAATGTCAGTTTTCTAGAACATGCTTTTTGGAATGACACTTCATCAGATATGGATGACAGTTCACGTTACACTCAGATTGGTTTGTTTCCAAACAATGTAACTGTCGCCGATAATATTCCAGTGCAACCCGCCTTACCCGATTTACCCCAAGAACCTGCAGAAATATCTAACGAAAACTGTCAAGATAACAGGGCCATTACGATAGATGATTCTGAGAGTAGTAGTGAGAGCCCAGATGATCCTGCGGATGAGACGTACCTCCCGGGAGATTCCACACTAGAAGACTACGAGAACTCTACGGACGAAACTAGTGAGTTTGAGTCGGCTAGTGTAGCACGCACTGTATGCAGTGACATGGGGGACCCTCAGACAGTACGCGAGGCACTGAATGGCCCAGAAGCGAGTAAGTGAAAAGCCGCGATGGCGGAAGAGTATAAATCCTTCATCCATAATAAGTGTTGGACTCTGACTAATCGCGATACGAAGCAACGGCCTGTCAAATGCAAGTGGATCTTTAAAAGAAAGCTTGGCCTCGACGGGGAAATATTGAGGTACAAAGCGCGCCTAGTTGCAAAAGGTTATACCCAGAAGTACGGTATTGATTACGAAGAAACGTTCTCCCCTGTAGTACGTTATTCTACTATACGTACGTTACTAGTTTTGGCAACAGAACATAACATGAATATCGAGCATCTGGATGTAAAAACGGCGTTTTTAAATGGAGACTTAAAAGAAACCGTTTTTATGGAACAGCCAGAGGGCTACAAGATTAAAGGCCAAGAAGATAAAGTTTACAAGTTGAATAAGGCTATATACGGACTGAAGCAAGCTTCGAAGTCTTGGTATGAGAAAATAAATAGCGTTTTGACGAGCAAAATGAAATTCAAACGTTTATCTTCCGAACCTTGGGTTTATGTCAAGTCGAGCGGGAAATCTATGATTATAATTGCGCTCTATGTTGATGACATAATGCTATTTTCTTCAGCTGGTTGCCGAGATACGGCAGGAATCAAAGAGGAATTGAAGAAGGCCTTCGAAATCAAAGATTTAGGGCCAGCACATCACATTCTTGGAATGAGGCTTTGCAGACAGAACAAGGAAATAACTCTAGACCAGTCAAGCTATATTAAGAAGGTGCTAGAACGATTTCATATGTCAGATTGCAAACCTGCGCAAACACCTATGGAGACAGGTCTGAAGCTCGTGAAATCTACAAAGAAGGATTGTACGCACGACTACAGAGGCCTGATAGGATGTCTGATGTACATAGCGGTATGTACGCGGCCGGATATTGCGCACGCTGTAAGCTCGCTCAGCCAGTTCAACGACGCGTACGACGAGACTCACTGGAAGGCAGCAAAACGTGTTCTTCGCTATCTGAAAGGTACGCCTGATCATTATTTAACTTTTCAGAAGTCAGGGTTGGATATTGTTGCATATGCTGACGCTGATTTTGCGTCAAATGGGGTCGATCGCCGATCTTATACCGGCTATGTGTTCAAAATTGGAAATTCTACCATCTCTTGGGAGAGTAGAAAACAAAAAACCGTGGCTCTTTCAAGCACAGAGGCCGAATATATGTATCTGTCAGATGCTTGTAAAGAGGCTCTTTTTCTACGCAAGTTTCTGTTCGAAATTTACGGGGTACAGTACAGGATTACATTGTTTAATGATAATCAGTCTGCACTGAAGTTGTGCACTAATTCTATGTACCACGCCAGAACGAAACACATTGACGTAAGACATCATTTCATCAGGGAAATCGTTGAGGAAGGTACAGTCGTTATAAAATACCAATCTACTGATGAAATGGTGGCCGACGTTTTAACGAAACCGTTGGCAAAGGAAAAACACGATAAGTTTGTATGTCGTTTATTTATATCGTTAAATAAATGACATAATGGTTCTAAGCAGTAGGTAAGGTATACTTGCAGAAGTATAATTTGTTTTAGATCCGTATCACATAGTTTTGAATATTTACTGTTTATATGTGACGGATACTTTGATAAATTTATACTTTTGCTATGTCTTTTGCTATTGTAATGTTTTATTATTTTTAGACAGCGGATGTATCTATGCTTAGATTATTTATAGTGTTCAACGTGTGTAATGTGATTTACATGAGTTTATATTGGTTCAAGGGCCAGTGTTGGAAATAATTACAACAATGATGTTGGCATACACATCATCATGGAGTTTGTATATGTGTCCCAATATAAACTCTGGTGATATAGACATATGTCACATTCATAAAAACGTGTAGCTTGTCTTCTTATCGTTGCCTGTGCGGATGCACGTCATTACATTTTGGAATCTAATATGTTATTTTATTGTGTTGTCCACGGAATTTCCAACAGTTCATCGGATAAGTATATCTCTTCCTTTTTCGTTATTATATTAATTCTCGTGATTTCTGTCTTTTGCTTTCTTTTGTTTAAATAGGATTTAATTAAATTAAGAACATTACCTCTTATACCATACGCGTCAAGTTTTTTTATTAAAATGTCATGATTTACGTGGTCAAATGCTTGTGTCATATCGCAGAATATAGCACATACAGGTGTTGTTTTGTCCACTTTTGTCAATACCGTGTATAAGAAGTCGTATATCGCCATATTTATAGTCTTATTTTCGCGAAATCCCTTTTGCTCATTACATAATAATATTGTTTTTTTCTAAGTAACCGTTTAGCTCCTTTTGAATGACTTTCTCAAATATTTTAGAGAAGATAGGAATCAGAGAAATAGGCCTGTAGAATTCCATGAGCTCTCTATCTTCTTTCTTAAATAATGGCTTAACGATCGCTATCTTTAGTGCGTCAGGAAAAGTGCCAGCTACAATACATAGATTTATAATATAAGACAAATGGTCACATATTTCCGATGCTACAGCTTTTATTACTTTGGTTGATATGCCATCGTACCCCACGCTATTTGTGTTCTTTAAGGCACTGATAATTTTCTGTGTCTGTTGTGGTGTACAGGGTGCCATAAACATCGAATTTTTTTTGTTAAGGATTGGCCGTGTAGTTTTATCACTAGACTGGATGGGTTGTATTTTATTAATAACTAGCGACCCGCCCCGGCTTCGCACGGAAACATTATTATTATTATATTATACATATAAACCTTCCTCTTGAATCACTCTATCTATTAAAAAAAACCGCATCAAAATCCGTTGCGTAGTTTCAAAGATTTAAGCATACAAAGGGACATAGGGACAGAGAAAGCGACTTTGTTTTATACTATGTAGTGAAGTAGTCATTGAATTTATTAGCAATTTGTTCCGCGTCCGTAATTATGTCATTCTTGATTTTAATTTTCAAAATATAATTTTTAGGTAGGTACATTAAATTTACCTTGATTTATTATTTGCCAGGCGGTTTTACATTTATTGTGTGATGTTTTGATTTTATAGTTGTTTTGTGAACGCTGTGTCATAGTCATGATTTTCCTAAAAAGCTTGGAGTATTCCTTAAAGCGAGTTCTATTTAATTCATTTGCTTTTAATCTGTAGGTCCACATGAGTTGCCGTTTTTTCTTACTACAGGATTTAATACCTTTAGATATCCACCTTGGCTTTTTTATTACATTAATTGTACTCATAGTCTTAGGAAAACAGAGGTTGTAGTATAGAGAAAATATTTCATGAAATTTGTTGTAGGCCATGTTAGGGTCATCCGTTTCATATATTTCAGAGAAATAAACTCTGCTCATACAATATTTAAATTTAGATATATTTTCCTTGCTGTAATTCGACGAATTCTAGTTTCTCTTGATTCAATATTATCTCACAATCACTACCCTTGACATTTGGTAAAGAAAATCTTATGCATTTAGTTTTTTTCCATTTAATACTAAATTATTAGCAGTGAACCAATTTTGGACCTGCAGTAGGGCATTATTTACGTCGTCAAAATTTGTAGCATGTCTATTTACCTTAAAAATTAAGGAAGTGTCATCAGCAAATAACACCATTTGTGGTTGATTTTTTAATAAATGGAGTAGATCATTAATATACACTAAAAAGAGGAAAGGACCCAATATCGAGCCTTGTGGCACACCAATTTTTACTAGTAAACCAAGTGAATTGACACCATTTATTTGAACTTGTTGTCGTCTATCATTTAAATAAGAACTAACTAAACTGAGCGCAAGTTTTCCAAGTCCGTAATGTTCAAGTTTCAAAAGCAAGGTTTCGTGATCGACGCAATCAAATGCCTTGGAGAGGTCACAAAAGATTCCTATGGCGTCTTGGGCCTCTTCCCACGCGTTAAAAATGTGTTTTATCAAAGTTACACCGGCGTCGGCCCTACAACGTCCTTTGGTGAAACCATACTGTTGATCGTGTAGGATTTTATTCGTGTTAAAATGATTGAGCATTTGATTAAGCATTATCTTTTCAAACACCTTGCTGAAGACCGGCAAAACGGATACGGGTCTATAATTATTGGTGTCTTTACTATCCCCGGATTTTTGAAGTGGTATTACTTTACTGTATTTCATTAAGTCGGGGAAGACTCCTTGATCCACGCACGAATTAAATACTAAGGCTAAGTAAGGCGCAATAGTCTCAATTATGGAGGTACAGACTTTAATGGACATTCCACAAAGATCTTCTGTCAATTTGATCTTAATTTGCTTAAAAGCTTTAATCACTGTTATGGGGTTAATATGCCTGAAGTTAAATTCAATCGGGCAGGCTAAAACGTTCGCCCTTACTAAATCAAAAGCGAGCGAGGGCGAGGAATTTAAGGTTTCAGTTGTTTTGAGCGGGATACTAGTAAAGAAATTTACAAATTCTTGAGCCACTTCTTTGTTATCGCAAATGAGACCGCTTGACGTCTGCAGTGTGTAATCAGAATTATGCTTTTTATTCCTGTTTGTTTCATTGTTTATAATTTTCCAAACCGTCTTTATTTTATTGTCTGCTGATTTAACCTTGTTGCTAATGTTAGGCTTTAGCTGCCTTACAAGCGTTCTTAAAAGTTCTAGAGTAAGTAGCAACATGCTTATTAAAAGTTTCCGTGTTAATATAAGGCTTAAGTCCATACAGTTCGAAAAGTCTTTCCCTACTTTTTCTGAGTCCTTTAGTTGCCCAGTCACAAAATAAAAACTTAGGGCTGATACTTTTAGTGTTCTTCTTAAAAGAATTATTGAACTCGGTTTGGACTAGCGAAAAGAATTCATTATACAAAATATTGACATTGTTCACTGTAAGGTTCTGATTACTTAATTTACAAATTAAATTGCTATTAAATCTATTTAAATTAACTGATGTTATTGGTCTGGATTTAATCTGCACTTTTTGTATTGGCATGTTGGACTCAAAAATTACAGTTTGACCACTGTGATCAGAAGGGAGATAATTAACAACGGCTTTATCTAAATAATCACAGCAACAAAAAACATTATCAATACATATAGCGGTAGTCGTAGTTGTTCGGGTTGGTTCTACAAACACATTTGACAAATTGAATGATTTAAACTAATTTAATAATCTACTGGTGTTGCAATTATTTTCTAAAATATTAATATCTCTACCTACACTTAATTTTATTTTTATTAATAATTAAATTTTTGTTATACTTACTCTTCCGAGTTTTATTTACCGGCTGAGCTCTAACCGTTACAGACACACTGCGGTATGTAGGATGAGAAGATATTGCATAGCTTCCCGAATGCTGCCCAGCCGAGTCGGATTCGACGATTGACCTCTTTCTCGAATTCGGACCTACCTAACTGGACAGACAAAATGACTATAATACTCTAAAAATGGTGACAGAGCTGTGCTTGTTCCTGAAATCAATTAATTGTCCTGTTATTATTTTAGGTGTGAATAAAAACATCTGCTATAAAGAAACTAAAATGAATGAAATGCTGCATCTTATCTGTAGACAGGGTAAAGAATGCTCATTTATCGCAAAATATCACAAGTTTCCATCGCTATGCTATCAAATAAATTCGATTTTAGATCAATTGGACTATGACAAAACCTTTTTGTCACATGGTTCTAAGGTTCGGAAATCAAATGCGCATTGTACAAAAAACCAGAGTACACAAACGAATTACTCACTTTTAGAACAATATTCGAATGACGCTTCTCACGTTAATGGCATCATAGGTAATATGGCAGACGAAGCCTTTTTTCGTACCTAAAACAGCTCATGGAAACCATGTCGTTTTTCATCAGAATATTGCTGGTGCTATAAATAAATCCGATGATATTGAAATGGCACTTAACTTACTTCGAGACAAACAATGTATGGTTGACTTTATATGTCTAACTGAAACATTTATTAAATCGGGAGATGAAGAAAACATGAGATTAAAATCTTATAAATTAGCGAGTTACTACTCCAGGAAAGATCAGAGACGTGGCGGTGTTTGCATTTTAGTAAAACAAGATATTGAATTCGAAAACATAAAATGGCTAGACAATATTGCTCTTGAAAAACATTTTGAAATATGCGGTATAAGACTACAAAAATATGGCATTAACTTATTTTGTGTGTATAGAACTCCAAATTCAGACGTGAGCATATTTCTTAGGAAACTGCAAATAGTGCTAAATGGGATGCATGACAAAGATAACAAATATAATAATATAATATGCGGTGACTTTAATATTGACATTCTAATTGACACTAAAAATAAAAATGAATTTATCAATATTCTATACAATTATAATTTGACATTCCATATAAATGAACCAACTAGACAAAAAACATGTATTGACAATATAATTAGTGATATAAAAGATGCGAAGGGGAAGGTACATGAGTTAGGACTGTCTGATCACAACACGGGGCAAACTTTGTCAATAAAAACAAAAGCAAGAAGTCTTGTTAAACAACATTGGTTTGTATACAAAAGAGACCTATGTAAAGATAATTTGCAAAAGTTTAATTATTACCTAAGTAATATGTCCTTCTCACATATATTTGATGAAACAGACGTAAATAAAGCATTTTCTTTATTCCATGATGATATTTGTCTCTTTTTTAATCTTTGTTTCCCACTGATAAAAGTCAAAATGAACCAAAACTCGACAAACCCAAAATGGATTACAAAAGGATTGAAAAAGTCTTTTGTAACTAAGCGAAAATTACAAAACGAATATTACAAAAACAAAAATAGACAAAACAAGCTAAAATACACAACATATAGTAAAATATTAAGAAAATGTGTTGCCAACATTCAAAGCAGTAAAAATAAAAATACTATAGAAAAAGCTAAAAACAAGTGTAAAGCCACATGGAAAATAGTAAATGAACGTCTAAAGCAAAACAATGCAAACAATGAAATCAAGGAAATTTCGGATGGAAAACGTATCTTGGACAAAGGAGATGACATTGCAACATATTTCAACAACTTTTTCATAAACATCGCGAAACCAAAACCTATCGAGCACCCAAAAAACAAACCAAAAATGGGAAGAAGGTTAGCAAACTCCATCTATCTTGAACCGGTTGATAATGTAGAGGTATATAAAATAATAATGGAGTTACGAAATACGAATTCAGCAGGGTATGATGGTATTACAACTCGAATATTAAAGGACAATATATCTGCTATCATACAGCCATTGACCTATTTAATAAATCTGTCCTTGGAAAACGGAACGTTTCCAGATGCTTTAAAATTCTCTGTCGTAAAACCGCTACATAAAAAGAGCTCGAAAACGGAAGCGGGGAATTACAGACCAATTACTTTGGTACCGATTATCTCCAAGATATTTGAAAAAGTAATGTGTGTTAGGCTTATGAATTTCTTTGAAAAAAATGAAGTAATAAGTAAACAGCAAAACGGTTTCATTAAAAATAAATCCACTACATTGGCATGCTTTAAATTAATAACAGAAATTCTTAGTTCAGTAGACAAAAAAGAAATTCCAATAGCTGTGTTTTTGGATATGACCAAAGCGTTCGATATGGTATGCCATGATAAACTATTGAATAAATTAGAACAATACGGCATAAGAGGCCTTGCCTACAATTGGTTTGAAAGTTATTTAAGGGGTCGAAAACAATGCACCGAGATTGTAAAAATGCATCTGGAGACTAACACTCAGGTAACCTATAGGTCACCATACTTAACAAATAAGTATGGCGTACCACAGGGGACTGTAATAGCCCCGATATTGTTTTTAGCCTATATAAACGAATTGCCAGAATCAACGGATCAGTATACTGTATTATTCGCAGATGATACCACTTTGCTGATTAAGGAAGCTACTATTGATCAGGCGATAAACGTCACCAATGTCGCTTTACAGGCTATACATGACTGGTTAACTGTAAATAATCTAGAAATAAATACGGAGAAAACTAAATTCATGAGATTCCTGACATATAATAACAAAAGAAACAAAAAAGATAAATTTGACTTGCCAATAAAATATAATAATAACACCATTGAAGAAGTAAATGAAATAAAATTTCTAGGAATAAATATTGATAACTATTGTAACTGGAAATATCATGTAGATACTGTTTGTAAAAAAATTCACAAATTCGTTTACGCACTTCGTAAAATAAAAAAAATTACTAATAAAGAAACAGCATTAATGGTCTATCACAGTCATATATGTTCGGTATTGAGGTATGGGCTAATCATATGGGGAAACTCTACAGACGCCCAGAGAGCTTTCATAGCCCAGAAAAAATGCATTAGGTCAATCTTTGGTCTCAAGTGGTCTGATTCGTGCCGGCCAGTGTTCACTGATAAGCGTTTACTTACACTTCCATCCCTTTATGTCTTTGAATTGTGTAAATTCGTTAGAAACCACCTTTCACTTTTTGAGCAGGATGATAAGGCCCAATTTAAAAGGAAAATAGTACAAAAACCTCTGGTAGTACCTCGAAGCAGATTAAAGTTATGTGACAGAAACTGCTACGCCATGGCGGTGAAAATTTATAATAAACTACCGGAAAAAATAAGAAAAATGAATAACTTAGAATTTAATAGAACTATAACCAATTGGCTTTGTGACAGATGTTTTTATTCAATAGATGATTATTTAAATTTTAAACAGACATGATGTAAATAAATTAATGAAGACTTATTTAAATTTAAATTGACATTATTTATATATTCCTAAAATAGCTAATCTACTAACTACTTATTTTAATAATTATTTTTATAATGTAATTAATGTTCCTAACTAATATTAATCGAAGCAAGACTAAATTCTATTATGTATGACAATGATGTGTATATTGTGTATGACTAATGTCATTAAATGATATTATTATGCATGTACTAGAAATATTTGCACGACTGATAAGTCGAATATAGTGGAACTAAAATTATTTTACCATATTATGTAAGCACCTATATTCTGGCAAATAAATTTCATTTCATTTCATTTCATTTCATTTCATTTCATTTCATTTCATTTCATTTCATTTCAGGAAATTATAAAGAAATATCATGAAGGCAAAACCAATCATAGAGGCATCAACGAGTGTTATCTAGCATTATCGCATAGATATGGTTCAAGGTTTTTATTAACATTTTCGGTAATTTCAGTGCGGCGATGAAGTGAAGTGTCGTTGAGAATATCGTATACTTTTGACATTCGTCTTCGGTGTTCCTGGATATATTGTTGTAAAAGATGTTCTGATAGATTCATATCAAAAGGATCCCGGGGATCAAAATGACCGGTGATTATATCGATTGGCCTGCATTTTGTAAAACTATGTATTGAGCTGTTATATGCCAATATAGCATAAGTTATAAGATTAACAATTGATTCTCTTCGGTGTTCTAATTTTAATATACGCAAATGTTCTAACAGTGTGGAATTAAGTCGTTCTACCATTCCGTTTTCATTGGGTGTATTAGGACAGGTTTTATGATGTTGAACTTTATGCAATCTAATAAACTCGGAAAATATTTGATTGTTGAATTCCGGGCCATTGTCTGTTACAATAGTTAAAGCCACTCCGTGATGAGTAAAAAACTTTAGTAAAGCTTGTACGACACTAATAGCTGTAGCATCTCTCAAGAAGTATGCTTGACCATACTTAGAGAACGCATCTATAATTATAAGATACTTATTCATTTCGATACTAAGTAGATCTAAATGTACAACCTCAAAAGGCTTTGTAGGTGGAGGTACAATTTGTAACCTAGGTCTAACTGGATTGCGATCATACTTAGCTTGCCCGCATATTTGACATTCATTGATATATTTCGTTACATGCTCTTTCATATTTGGCCAATAATATCTATGCGATAATGCTAGATAACACTCGTTGATGCCTCTATGATTGGTTTTGCCTTCATGATATTTCTTTATAATTTCCTGAAATGAAATGAAATGAAATGAAATGAAATGAAATGAAATTTATTTGCCAGAATATAGGTGCTTACATAATATGGTAAAATAATTTTAGTTCCACTATATTCGACTTATCAGTCGTGCAAATATTTCTAGTACATGCATAATAATATCATTTAATGACATTAGTCATACACAATATACACATCATTGTCATACATAATAGAATTTAGTCTTGCTTCGATTAATATTAGTTAGGAACATTAATTACATTATAAAAATAATTATTAAAATAAGTAGTTAGTAGATTAGCTATTTTAGGAATATATAAATAATGTCAATTTAAATTTAAATAAGTCTTCATTAATTTATTTACATCATGTCTGTTTAAAATTTAAATAATCATCTATTGAATAAAAACATCTGTCACAAAGCCAATTGGTTATAGTTCTATTAAATTCTAAGTTATTCATTTTTCTTATTTTTTCCGGTAGTTTATTATAAATTTTCACCGCCATGGCGTAGCAGTTTCTGTCACATAACTTTAATCTGCTTCGAGGTACTACCAGAGGTTTTTGTACTATTTTCCTTTTAAATTGGGCCTTATCATCCTGCTCAAAAAGTGAAAGGTGGTTTCTAACGAATTTACACAATTCAAAGACATAAAGGGATGGAAGTGTAAGTAAACGCTTATCAGTGAACACTGGCCGGCACGAATCAGACCACTTGAGACCAAAGATTGACCTAATGCATTTTTTCTGGGCTATGAAAGCTCTCTGGGCGTCTGTAGAGTTTCCCCATATGATTAGCCCATACCTCAATACCGAACATATATGACTGTGATAGACCATTAATGCTGTTTCTTTATTAGTAATTTTTTTTATTTTACGAAGTGCGTAAACGAATTTGTGAATTTTTTTACAAACAGTATCTACATGATATTTCCAGTTACAATAGTTATCAATATTTATTCCTAGAAATTTTATTTCATTTACTTCTTCAATGGTGTTATTATTATATTTTATTGGCAAGTCAAATTTATCTTTTTTGTTTCTTTTGTTATTATATGTCAGGAATCTCATGAATTTAGTTTTCTCCGTATTTATTTCTAGATTATTTACAGTTAACCAGTCATGTATAGCCTGTAAAGCGACATTGGTGACGTTTATCGCCTGATCAATAGTAGCTTCCTTAATCAGCAAAGTGGTATCATCTGCGAATAATACAGTATACTGATCCGTTGATTCTGGCAATTCGTTTATATAGGCTAAAAACAATATCGGGGCTAGTACAGTCCCCTGTGGTACGCCATACTTATTTGTTAAGTATGGTGACCTATAGGTTACCTGAGTGTTAGTCTCCAGATGCATTTTTACAATCTCGGTGCATTGTTTTCGACCCCTTAAATAACTTTCAAACCAATTGTAGGCAAGGCCTCTTATGCCGTATTGTTCTAATTTATTCAATAGTTTATCATGGCATACCATATCGAACGCTTTGGTCATATCCAAAAACACAGCTATTGGAATTTCTTTTTTGTCTACTGAACTAAGAATTTCTGTTATTAATTTAAAGCATGCCAATGTAGTGGATTTATTTTTAATGAAACCGTTTTGCTGTTTACTTATTACTTCATTTTTTTCAAAGAAATTCATAAGCCTAACACACATTACTTTTTCAAATATCTTGGAGATAATCGGTACCAAAGTAATTGGTCTGTAATTCCCCGCTTCCGTTTTCGAGCTCTTTTTATGTAGCGGTTTTACGACAGAGAATTTTAAAGCATCTGGAAACGTTCCGTTTTCCAAGGACAGATTTATTAAATAGGTCAATGGCTGTATGATAGCAGATATATTGTCCTTTAATATTCGAGTTGTAATACCATCATACCCTGCTGAATTCGTATTTCGTAACTCCATTATTATTTTATATACCTCTACATTATCAACCGGTTCAAGATAGATGGAGTTTGCTAACCTTCTTCCCATTTTTGGTTTGTTTTTTGGGTGCTCGATAGGTTTTGGTTTCGCGATGTTTATGAAAAAGTTGTTGAAATATGTTGCAATGTCATCTCCTTTGTCCAAGATACGTTTTCCATCCGAAATTTCCTTGATTTCATTGTTTGCATTGTTTTGCTTTAGACGTTCATTTACTATTTTCCATGTGGCTTTACACTTGTTTTTAGCTTTTTCTATAGTATTTTTATTTTTACTGCTTTGAATGTTGGCAACACATTTTCTTAATATTTTACTATATGTTGTGTATTTTAGCTTGTTTTGTCTATTTTTGTTTTTGTAATATTCGTTTTGTAATTTTCGCTTAGTTACAAAAGACTTTTTCAATCCTTTTGTAATCCATTTTGGGTTTGTCGAGTTTTGGTTCATTTTGACTTTTATCAGTGGGAAACAAAGATTAAAAAAGAGACAAATATCATCATGGAATAAAGAAAATGCTTTATTTACGTCTGTTTCATCAAATATATGTGAGAAGGACATATTACTTAGGTAATAATTAAACTTTTGCAAATTATCTTTACATAGGTCTCTTTTGTATACAAACCAATGTTGTTTAACAAGACTTCTTGCTTTTGTTTTTATTGACAAAGTTTGCCCCGTGTTGTGATCAGACAGTCCTAACTCATGTACCTTCCCCTTCGCATCTTTTATATCACTAATTATATTGTCAATACATGTTTTTTGTCTAGTTGGTTCATTTATATGGAATGTCAAATTATAATTGTATAGAATATTGATAAATTCATTTTTATTTTTAGTGTCAATTAGAATGTCAATATTAAAGTCACCGCATATTATATTATTATATTTGTTATCTTTGTCATGCATCCCATTTAGCACTATTTGCAGTTTCCTAAGAAATATGCTCACGTCTGAATTTGGAGTTCTATACACACAAAATAAGTTAATGCCATATTTTTGTAGTCTTATACCGCATATTTCAAAATGTTTTTCAAGAGCAATATTGTCTAGCCATTTTATGTTTTCGAATTCAATATCTTGTTTTACTAAAATGCAAACACCGCCACGTCTCTGATCTTTCCTGGAGTAGTAACTCGCTAATTTATAAGATTTTAATCTCATGTTTTCTTCATCTCCCGATTTAATAAATGTTTCAGTTAGACATATAAAGTCAACCATACATTGTTTGTCTCGAAGTAAGTTAAGTGCCATTTCAATATCATCGGATTTATTTATAGCACCAGCAATATTCTGATGAAAAACGACATGGTTTCCATGAGCTGTTTTAGGTACGAAAAAAGGCTTCGTCTGCCATATTACCTATGATGCCATTAACGTGAGAAGCGTCATTCGAATATTGTTCTAAAAGTGAGTAATTCGTTTGTGTACTCTGGTTTTTTGTACAATGCGCATTTGATTTCCGAACCTTAGAACCATGTGACAAAAAGGTTTTGTCATAGTCCAATTGATCTAAAATCGAATTTATTTGATAGCATAGCGATGGAAACTTGTGATATTTTGCGATAAATGAGCATTCTTTACCCTGTCTACAGATAAGATGCAGCATTTCATTCATTTTAGTTTCTTTATAGCAGATGTTTTTATTCACACCTAAAATAATAACAGGACAATTAATTGATTTCAGGAACAAGCACAGCTCTGTCACCATTTTTAGAGTATTATAGTCATTTTGTCCTACAGATATAATTAGTTTGTCATCAGGGGTAATGTTAAACAGTTTAACACAAGTCAAGATTTCCTCTGTAGAAGCATTTGGCTTGACAATTGATAGGAAACGATAATTATTATAAGGGTTGTACCATCGAGATTTATAAAGTCGTGCAGCTAATCCACTACATTGTCTACCCCCTATAATAAAGTTGTTGTTGCTTGAAATAATCTTTAATATTTTCTACTTCGGTTGCTTGAAATAATTGTTTGAACCCTGTTGCTTGAAATAATCTTTAATATTTTCTACTTCGGTTTTGGTGAGTACTAATTTCATTGAGGAATTTTTAAAATATTTTTGAATTATAGGTATTATAGAATACATTTCTAATGAAGGATTAATTAAAATACCTGTCTTTACTTTTGGATTAACGTATTCTTTAATTGCGCTAATTATGTCTTGTTCTAAACTAGATTTTGAAATTTGTATGACAGTTTTAGTATGTGTTTCAAATGGTTTAGAAACACTAGGCTTGCTTTTTATAATAAATTTGTTGATTAAACTTATTAAGGGGGTCGTCGGAAATAGGGATTTCTAATATGGGACTTTCTAAATTACTATGGGCGCTCAAAGTCCTAGAATCCGCGCTTTCAGTTCTAGAATCTGAGTCTGAAGGTGCACCTTGTGACGTGTTAACTACTAACGAACTAGCCTCTTCATGATGAATTTCTATTCGTGATAAGGCATCTGCATTAGTGTTATGCTTTCCTTGCTTATAGACAACTGTGAAATCAAATTCGCTTAGCCGTAATCTCCAACGGGTTAAACGGGAATTCGGCTCTTTAATACTCATTACCCATTGTAAAGGACGATGGTCAGTCACTATTTTAAATTTACGTCCAAATAAATATGGCCTGAAATACTTGGTTGCCCAGACTATAGCCAATAACTCCTTTTCAATAGTGCTATAATTTATTTCGCTAGAGTTGAGCGTACGCGAGGCATAAGCTATGGGTTTTTCAGAGCCAATAGACCCTTGTGAAAGAACTGCACCAATTGCCAAATTCGAAGCGTCCGTAGTGAGTATAAATTCTTTTTTAAAGTCAGGGTATTGAAGAATTGGATCATTGACCAGAAGGTTCTTACATTTTTCAAAGCATTCGACATAATTTTGATCAAGTGTAATTTTACAGCCTTTCTTTAAGCTCTGAGTCAAAGGTTTGGTTATTTTAGCAAAATCGGGAATAAATTTTCTATAATAACCAAGAAGTCCTAAAAATCTCTTAATTTCTGTAGGGGTTTTAGGTAAGGGATATTTTTGTATTGCTGAAATTTTATCTGGATTAGGTTTTATTCCATCTTTGCCTATAATGTGCCCTAGATAAGCTGTTTCTAATTTAAGGAACTCAGATTTGTCCATTTGTATTTTAAAGTTAGATTCGCGTAATCGTTTAAAAACTCTTTCTAGGTTGACTATGTGCTCTTGCAATGATGTACTAAAAACTATTATATCATCTAGGTATACTAGGCAAATGGTATTCTGGAGTTCTCGCAACACGTTATCCATTACTCTCTGAAATGTGGATGGACTATTTTTAAGTCCCATGGGCATTCTTAGAAATTCAAAATGCCCGTGTTCTACATTGAATGCTGTTTTTGTAATATCTTGGGGGTCCATCTCAACTTGATAGAAGCCACTAGCTAGGTCTAATGTAGTAAAATACTGGCAGTTACCTAATTTGTCTAAGACATCAGCTATATTGGGGATTGGGTATTTATCATCTATGGTTTTCTCATTAAGTTTCCTGAAATCTACTACAATACGCCACTTCACCTTTCCTGATGCGTCAGCTTTCTTAGCTACCACCCAAATGGAAGAACTCCAAGCAGAATTTGAAGGTCTAATTATACCTTGTTCTAACATTTTACCTATCTGTTCTTGTACTTCCTGTCTATGAATATATGGATATCTATAACTCTTTGTATAGACTGGAGCTTCATCTGTGGTTTTAATTGAATGTTTGATTTTATTTGTAAATGTTAATTGTTCACCTTCAATATAAAATACGTCTGCATATTGCGAGCACAATGATTGTAGGTTAATGCGTTCTTCTTCATTTTAATGGTCAGTATGAAGGCGCGATAGCACGTCTTTTACGCGTTGCTCTTGCTGTTTAGTGCGCGTGCACTCAACATTATGAACTTCTGCAGACACTGCATGATCCATTGAAAAGATTATATCATTTTTACTTGGATTCTGTACTTCTAATATACCCCTATTCTGTTTCACCGTAGTAAGGCATTCACGTATGATACAATTTGAAATAGATTGTTCAGGAATGTAAGCGTCTCCATCGCGAACGTTAATCGGAATCTTTATTAACTTAGATGAACCTGCTGAAATAATATTCTCATATAAATTAGTATTACGTGAATCATACATTCTAATAGGGTTTGTAGCAAACTTAGTTGTAAATAATTTATTTTTATAATCTATTGTAGCTTCCCATTTTTCTAATAGATCGGTACCAATTAATCCATCAAAGTAATCGTGGAATTTATAAATATCAAATGAAACTGTACTCGTATCGTTAAATTCATTAAAAATAGGTAAAGTAATTGAATAGTCGTTTCTAGTTTTAGCATGAACACTGTGCACTTCGAATGGAGAATAAGTTAATGGAACATCACTAAAGTATTTTTTTACAGCATTAGGACATAAAAATGACTGGTTCGCACCTGTATCTATTAAAAGCTTAAGAGGGGGTGACGCGATTTGAACATATGGAAGGTACCGTTGAGTTTGAAGATTAATTTCTATTTTAATTTGTCGGATTTCGGAGTTTATGTTTCCGGACGGTTGGGGATATTCTACACATTCCTGAGGGGATGGTTGAAATTCATAGTACGCATTTTCTGGGAACTCATAGTAATCGTAATAAGTTCCATCATAATCGGTAAAGTAATCATTGAAAGAAGGATCATTAGAACAATCACTGAAATGCATCTCCCGACTTTTGAAATAATTATTGGGTCTTGGGTAATTAAAATGATCACCGGCTTGGTTATCGTTATTAATTCTTTTAAAAGGTAAACGGTCATTACGATTTTGCAGATAGATGGTATTCGTTTCTTCATGAACAAACTCTAGTGCTTGTTCTATACTTTGAGGGCGCATACAACGCACACGTAATCCTACAGGATCTTTTAATCCGCGCACAAACGCCTGGAGCGTTAATTTCTTATATAAATCCCTTTTAGCGTCTATGGTAGTTTTTAAAGTGTCATGTAAGGAAACATACGTCATTATTGTACTAAAAAGATTCTGACAACGCTCATAGAACTCTTGCGGAGTGTTAGAGCCCTGTGTTAAAAGAGATAAATCACTATAAAGAGCGGTCTCGTCTCTTTGGTCAGCAAAATTATTTATTAATGCTTTACGGATGCCATCCCAATCACTTGCTATACCATTCGAGTTGATTAAGCGAGCAGCAGACCCTACAATTTTATTTAATATGCCATTAATAAGTGCAGAGTTAATTAACTCGGAACCACCTTGCACATTATAATATTCTTTAACTAAATGATCACACAAATTAATAAACCTAGTCAACACATTCGGGTTCCCGTCAAAGTCGGGTACCAACCGTAATGCTTTATAAATGATATCTAAATCTAAAGACATTTTTCCAGAAAACGATTCTGTATCCTCGTTTAATAATATATCTAAATTAACCCATTTGAACCTATAATTTTTTTTATGAAAAATATGTATTTCTTTGAAATAAACCTACATAAGGATGCCTAAATATTACGAAAAAAATAGAAAAAAAAATCTTTAAAAAATTGGGGGGCGCTAGGGGGGCGTACCATATAGGGTACGGTAGGACTATATACATACAAAAACTACAAGTTTTACAAAGTACTATTTTTATTCATTTTTTCGTGTGATACACGATAAAACATTCTACATGGACACCAACGTTACACTTACACATCTAGTAGGACATTGTTTGTGGCATTGGCCACACCTAGTCCGCTTTTCTTGTTTTGTGATAAAGTGATCTTTGCCATCATAACGAGAGTCCAGATCTGTTCTCTCTTATAGTCCCAGTCAAATGAAACCCTCTCTCGGTCAGCTCGTGTACTAAGGGCAAACCAGTGAAAAAGTTGTCTACAAAGAGATGGTAGTCATTGCCATATCCCAATTGCGCTAATTGATCTGCATAGGTCAAAACCACGCTTGCACCAAGACCCAGTTGAGAATATCGGGGATTTGTAAATGTAGACGCGCCTTGATAGGGTTCAAACCAGACATAGCCTCCCGATGTGGCTCCAACCCATAATTTATATCCGTACCTTATTGGCTTACCACGAATAAATTGTTTGCAGCCGTGACGACCAAAATATGGTACCATTGCTTCATCAATGCTATGGTTTTCCTTGTGGGGACAATGCTCGAGAAACTTTGCAGTTAAGAGTTTTAGTAAAGGGCGGACTTTTGCAAATTTGTCTGATGCGTCTAAATTCTGATTATCAGCAACATGTATGTTAGAAAATATAATTGTGAATCTATCCCTACTAGACAAAGCTCCAGCTATCAAATTTTTTTTGTATCTGGAGCATTTTCCCAGTACATTCTTCTTCTATTTACCTGACAATAGCCACTGACTAACAAAATTCCAACTAAACATTTCATCTCTTCAATCTTTACGTCAGCAGGAATAAATTTCCGAGATAAGTATTTATTTGTTTCAGTTGTTAGCAACTCATATACATTTTCAGAAAAGAACAAAGAAAACCATTCTACTGGATTTATCTCAACTAGAACATGATAAAAGGGCTGCCAAGTAGTAGGTCTCGGCTGCAAATCTCGTTTTCTCCAACTGTACTTCATCAGACGTTTTTGCAAAGGTTCTTGAGATTCACTAGGCTCTTGGTCTGCAGTTTCTTGTTCTTTTGCGGATGCGAACTCAGCTGGTGCTCTAAGCAAACTTGGAACAAATTATTTATGGTAACTTCATCCTCTTCGCCCGAATCTTCATCAGTCCGATCATCATTAGCAGTCGCAGGCGGAAGTAAAAAAATATCATCCTGCGTGTTGGAATCGTCTTCTTCTTCTAGAATTGTTGCGATATCATGCAGCGCCAAGGATCTGAAACAATAAAGTACAAAGTTAAGTGTAAACATACAACAACGATTTTTCAGAAATATTGCTCACTTATAGACCTACTGTACCATATACGATACACATACTTTAGGATTTAGTATATCTTACAAAAATAATATAATTGAGATTTTTTTGTTGCTATAATAACTAAAATAACATAGTCTTTATAATAATACTAACAAATTACGGGATTTATAATAAATAACATAGAACTTACCTTTTTGAAGACATTGTGATTATTTTCCTTTCTTTTCTTCCAGATAATTTCACTTTTTCTATTAAAATTACTAATACATTTGCACTTGTATCATTTTCAACGTAAGACTTACACTTTTACCTTTTCGACACAACTGAAACAAAAATTAATTATTTTGTGGGTATGTCGAAATATTTTTAAAAAGCTACTGTACCACATAGGGTACGGTAGGGCTATATGGGTTAAAACCTCTTCTAGAGTCTATCACTATTTCTCTACTACTACTTCTAACTATCCTAGTATTCCTGGATTTTCGTAGAAAGAAAATTTTGGAAAGTTATGTTAGTACGGGCTAGGATAAGCGGTCACTAGAAATAATCTAATGTACTTACATGAACATTATATCAGCCCCTTTACGTAATCAATGTCTGGATTCCTCGATACAGCATGACGTGTAGATTCTGGATACTCAGGAACGACTGGATAGCCGTACGGGCGGCTTAACGATTACGTAAATCTTCGTTTTTTTCGCGAAACCGACCGCGAGTATCCTACCGACTGCGCCAATTACGTTCGGCTGCAGGAGGATGTAAAAGGAAACCGATATAATTTGCTTAAAGCTATTTAATTAATAAAAATATTACAATTAAATCCGTAAAACTAAGACGCGTGACACTTGTTCGATGTGAGAATCAAGAGTGATCGACGCTATTGAAAATGTTGAGAAGGTGACGGTGCCGACGACAATGGTTTCTTTGTATTAATTATGGTCTTCAGATTTCAATCCACGCTATCGAAAATGTTGAGGAGACGATGGTGCCGGCGACAATGGGCTCTTTGTATTAATTATGGTATAAATCATGGTGGTCAACGATTTAAATGTGCCGCGAGTACGACATAATAGGGCGCTTTGTATGAGTCATGCTCTTCAGATTCAAGGTGACGCAAGTTCTACATAACAAGTTAGTAAATACTTGTGTTGGACAACTCAGAAAAACGGCAGTTTCAGGAAAATATACTTTTATTAATCACTTTACCAACATAAACAGAATCAAATCAGTTTATCACAAATTAGCATACAGTAAATTATAATATTTCCGGTAGTTAACGATATTTTAAAATTTCAACGACCAACGGTCAATCGGTAGAGATTTCACTATTAGAACTTCTCGAGTCGGCTGTCAGCGATCGAATGGTCGAGTCTGAGCCGTCTCTTATACACTACGGTTAGTAGAAGGGGTATGGTGTTGCCAACTTTTAACGGTGTTGCTAGTTAAATGTACACAATACTAACTACTGGGTTCGTCCATTAGCCGCCGCTGGAAGTGGACGTGTGTCGTTTGTGCTCATTACTCGGTCCGAATATTTATTTTTCTAAATTCCTATTGGTCAAAGTATACAATTCAAATTCTCGTTTACTCCTACGGTCACCTTACGGTTAGACTCCACCCCTCGAAAGGGATAGTCTACGTTTGCGGTGCTTCGTCGAAAACAAGTGCTGTGTGATTGGTGTTTGTCGAGAAGGATTTGAACTGGCGGCTCCTGCGCGGCAGTCGGCCGCTCCCGCCACTCAGCCACACGAACGTAAGCGCGGCAGGCGAATTTACTACTCACTAAGCTACGTGCTACGAGCGGTAACACGCACTGCGGTGACCTTGTGAACAGCGACGCGGACTAACAGTCCATAGGAGCGCTACGACCGCTACGAGAAACTGACGTCATCGTACCTGCTACATCAAGCGGTGCTACGAGTTGTCTACGATACTCCATCGACTACGCCGCGCGCCGTGTTTACGCGCCGCTGCGCCGCATAGTGTATGAGGACTGAGGAGTCGGTCTCGGACCGCTGTGCGTCGCCACAATACAAATAGCCGCATCGAAAACTTACATTGCATATAAGACTTCACCTTGAATATCGGATAAATATCGGACCTACTCTTTTTTATCATCGTTATTAACTGTACACTAAAATGGCAGGTGTTCGTCACACCCCACCTAAAACGCCAAAAACACAAATAAACAATATGACTCAGAGCCAAACGCAATCTGAACCCGACATTAATACAGCAATAATGATGAGCGACTTCGTAAATACTAATCGTAATAAACGGCCTCGGCAAGATAATTCGCCACAAGGCGTGTCAGTTTCAATTTCTGGAGACCTAGAAGTCAACAGCATAACTAAAACGCTAACGGAACAGACTACTTTAATGACTAAACTGTTATCCGAGGTAGCTCAAATCAAAACTCAAAACTCCCAGATACAGGCTACCAACACGGAAATTCGTAAGTCAAATGAAGAGATCGAGAAATCGATGTCTTTTATGAACCTAAAGTTCGAAGATTTGAGAAAAGAAGTTGAGGACTTAAGGAAGGAAAGGCAAGAACAGCAAAAGTATATAGAAAGCCTGGAACAAAAGATAACAGATTTACAGCACAAGTCCCGCTCGTCTGGTGTTGAACTGAGAAATGTACCACAAGAAAATTCGGAAACCCACACTAGTCTCATAAAAGCAGTATGCATTATAGGCGAAGCGGTAGGAGTGCAAATTACCGAATCCGAGTTGCGCGACATCTATCGTTTGCCAGGGAAGTCTACCATTGCTGACACCCCACGTCCAATAATTGCAGAGTTTACTAGAGTGCAGAAAAAACAGACACTCTTATCCGCAGTGCGGTCATTTAACAAGGATAAGGGAAAAGACGAAAAACTTAACACCAGCGTGATTGGATGGCCAGGGATACACCAACCGGTGTATGTCGCTGAACAACTACCTGCTAGTACCAAAAAGTTGTTTTACCAATCCCGTGAATTCGCCAAGAAGTACAAATATACATACTGCTGGATATCCAATGGCAATATTTTCCTGCGGAAGCAGGAGGGCGACAAACAGATTTTAATCAGCACCGAAAAAAACCTTCAAGATCTTGGATACACTAATATGTGACTATGCCTAAAACTCACCTTAAATTGCTCTTACTTTAATTTGTTTAGCTTAGTTAGATCACTTTTTATTCAAATAGTCATCTTTATACATTATAAAAACAATCAGTCATTAATTAACCCAACCATTCTCTCACAAACACTACACAGAACACAAAACCCAATTTACAAATATTTTCACATGACATACACACACATAACACAACTTCTCAATATCATAAAATACACATATGTGCGATGTACTTGCCATCCTAACTTGATGTACAAATATTACTTGCTCATTCAATTAGCTCACGCTCTGATATTTATTTCTTAATTAAAAATGACTAATTTGATTAATATTAACAACGACCTTGACAAATTTACCGTAGGCAACTCCTTTAAATGTAACCCAGAAGATTGTCTAAATTACGTCAACGTTACTGGTAGCGATATTAAATTATTGCATTTAAATATTCGTAGTGTAAATAAAAATTTCGATCAACTTCTTGTACTATTGCGCCTAACTAAAATTAACTTTGATATCATAGTTCTGACAGAATGTTGGCTGAGTAAAGCTAATAATTTACCTATATTGCAAGGTTTCCAGTCTCACTCAACTGAAAGAAATCTCAATCAAAATGATGGAGTTATAATCTATACTAAACTGGGACTGCAAATTAATGTCCGCGAACCCTCCTTTAGGGGCGGGACTTGTCTCGTGTGTCAAATAGAAAACAAGTTAGCAGTTGTGGCGATCTACCGATCTCCGTCATACAAGTCTAACGAAGATTTTGATAATTTCAAGACGAGCCTGACTAATGTCTATGATGCCATATCAGCCTGCCCAAATATAGTATTAGTGGGCGATTTAAACCTTGACATTATCAACCGTAATGAGGACAACAAATGTCTCGAATATCTCATCTTAAATGCTTCTCAGGGGTTATTGCCCACTCACGAATTTCCCACTCGCCTTGATAAAAGCCTAGATCACATACTTCTAAAGACTAAACTTTTGTCGACCACACTGGTTTTAGAGTCCCATATTACTGACCACAAGCCGATTCTCCTCGACATCATAGACGCAAACCCTGCGCGCAGAACATGTTACCTTTCCACCCGCCTTAATCATGAAGCAATTAAGCTCGACCTGGAAAAAACCGACTTTTCAAGTATATACACTGAGGAGGATGCTAATATCTCTATGAACAAATTTATAGACATAGTATCAATGGTCATATCCAAACACACAATTCAAGCAAAAATCCCTAGACAAAAAAGAACTCTAAAACCCTGGATAACTCCTGGTCTTGTAAAATGCATTAGACACCGAGATAAGTTACACATACAATCCAGGAAAGCACCAGATAACCTTATACTTAAAATTACTTATAATCGCTACCGAAACTTTTGTAACGACCTACTCCGAAAACTAAAAATATCATACGAAAGGAGTGAGCTTGAGAAAGCAAGTAATAAACCAAAAATGTTATGGAAAGTAATAAAAGAAATAACCAACACCACGAAAATATGTGCAAGCCCCGTTGAGCTATTAAAAATACGCAATGATCCTCAGTCTTCCGTAAATGAGGTCTGCAATTTCTTCAGTAATGTAGGAAAAAAGCTAGCTGACAATATTATATCACAACACCACACCCCATCACTTCAGTCTAATGGTCAGTCTCATCTAAATAGTATAAACCCCTCTCTTGTAAACTCTCTTGCGCTCTTAGAAATTGATGAAGCAGAAACTGAATCGCTTATACTACAGCTACGCAATGACTGTGCCATCGGATGGGACGGTATATCGCCTCTTTTATTGAAAAACTGTCGCCAAGTACTGATACCGCCACTTACCTTTATATACAACCGCTGTCTACAATTGTGCGTGTTCCCGGAGGCTCTTAAAAAGGCGATAGTCCACCCTATTCACAAGGGGGGGGACAGAATCTGTGTCAATAATTATAGGCCTATATCAGTTTTGCCAACACTTTCTAAGATCCTTGAGAGGATCTTAAACAATCGTCTCAGGTCATTTTTGGAAAAATACAATATTATAGCAGACAACCAGTATGGCTTCCGGCCTGGTGTTTCAACAGAAGACGCTGTGCTAGGATTGACTCAAGAGGTAGCTAAAAATCTAGACAAGAAGACAAAATGTTTAGGTATATTTCTAGACCTTTCTAAGGCATTTGACACAGTTTCTGTCCCCATCCTTACCTCAAAATTAGAACACTTAGGTGTACGTGGCGTGTCACTTGATATATTCAAAGATTATCTCAAGAATCGCACCCAGAGAGTTAAAATTGATACTCACCTTAGTGAAGAGGAGTTGGTTACTTTTGGCGTCCCTCAAGGCAGCATACTGGGCCCCACTTTATTTCAAATATATGTCAACGACCTTTGCAAAATGAACCTCCCAAATACTAAGATTTATACATACGCTGATGATACCGCGATCTTAGTTCATGGACCTACTTGGGATTCTATCAAATCTATAGCAGAATCGGCTGTAGCGGAAATTATGAAATGGCTCAATTCTAATCTCCTTACCTTAAACATAAACAAATCCTGCTATATCCCATTTGCAATTAGGCGAAATACCGCACCGTCACACAGTTTTGCAATTACGGCCCATTCATGCTCAAACCGATTAGCACCATGTCGTTGTCTAGCGCTAACTAGAAGTGATAGCGTAAAGTACTTAGGTGTCCACATAGATGACGGACTTACATGGAAAAAACAAATTGACGCTGTCACGACTAGAACTTTGCGCCTCATTCATATTTTTAAATCCCTCCGAAACTCTGCTAATGCGGATATCTTGAAAATTATATATTTTGCACTATGCCAATCGGTCATAGGATACTGCATCTCTGTGTGGGGTGCTGCAACGAAAGGTTACCTCCTGCGGGCAGAGAGGGCACAAAGAGCCGTACTAAAAGTAATGACAAGGAAGCCCCATAGATACCCAACAACACAACTGTATGCAGATTGCAAGGTTCTTACAGTCCGTCAGCTCTTTGTGCTTCAATCTGTACTTAGGAAACACACCAGCCTTCCCCCGTCTAACCCAAAAAAGCGCACAAACCTACCCTCAGGCACCCAACACAGGACCACGTTCTCACAGCATCAGTACTATGTAATCAGCGCTTATATTTACAAAAAGATTCATATAAAACTGAATATCTTAGACCTCAACAAACACAACCTAAAATTAAAAGTGACAGAATGGCTACTAAAACAGGATTATGCCGCAACGGAGACTTTACTCACCTACATCGCCTAGTAATAATAATAAGCACACACTCATCTTCATGCTTGCACGAATACTTCTATCCTCGCATTCATACACATTCGCATATACAACTCCCCCACTCACACATCAACACCACATTACCTACCTATCCCCACTCACACACACCTACACACCAATAATCACATTCATTTAATTTCATTACCCACACCCTCACACTCTCACATACTCTCACAAAAGTTAAAAACTGTAACATAAACTATAATTTTTATTTTCTTTATTTTTTTTTCTTTCCCTTCTGAAGGTAAATTGACACAGTCCACTCATACATAATATCAATTGGAACCTCATTGCGAATCACTCTCTCTTAAGATACAGGATACCCTAGTTTAAGAGATAGAGATTAATCTATTGTGTACAGATTTATGTAGCATCCAAAATGTTTTTATGTAAAAGTTCTCTGTATTTTTCTGTATCTGTATTTTTGGGAAATAAAGATATTTATTTATTTATTTATATATTTTGTAAAACTTGATTGTATTATTTATTTATTATTATTAATTACAATTTATTATACAATACTAGGTATGCAAAGTAATTAAAATTACAGAACATTAAATTAAATTATTTGCCATACGTCAGCTAGCCACGGCAATATACCAACAAATACAATAAAAAACTATACGTAATCAAGCAAAAAAATAATAAATCAAAATTAAAAATGTAAACAAAAACTTACTACCTAAATAAAAGCCTCCCGGTATAAAGGGTGTGACAGCTTACATATTTACGCAATGCTGTGTTCTGTGCACATAGCTGTCACTTAAAGTCACAAATGATAAACAAATAAATTATAATAAACTAAAATAAAATTAAACTGAATTGATTAATTTATAGTCAACAAAAGTATGCAAAGTAATTAAAATTATAGAACATTAAATTAAATTATTTACCATACGTCAGCTAGCCACGGCAATATACCAACAAATACAATAAAAAACTATACGTAATCAAGCAAAAAAATAATAAATCAAAATTAAAAATGTAAACAAAAACTTACTACCTAAATAAAAGCCTCCCGGTATAAAGGGTGTGACAGCTTACATATTTACGCAATGCTGTGTTCTGTGCACATAGCTGTCACTTAAAGTCACAAATGATAAACAAATAAATTATAATAAACTAAAATAAAATTAAACTGAATTGATTAATTTATAGTCAAAAAAAAAAACAATTAATTGAAGTCATATAACCTGTCAGTAAGCTAATACTGGAGAAAGAACATAACATTGTCGTGAGTTAATCAGGGCGAGCAACTATTTATATCGTTTAAGTAGTCGGGTGAATTTCCCAAATGACTTATTTTTTTGTCTTCGGTGAAATTAGTATTTGAAAAATGGAATATTGTTTTGAATTATTTTTTTTAATATTCAATAGTTAGTTATTGGGTTGTGGCAAAAATATAATTTGCCTAGGACTATTTACAAAGGTAGAAATAAATACATAAACCTCTATTTTTTTCAAATCGGTGCTGTCCCTCTACTTTTTTTACAAACAAAAAAGCTTATACACTAATAAAAATAAGTAACTTAAGTATATAACTTATTCTATTTCATAGAATATTAGTTTTGTTATTAATATAGAGCATATTTTATTACATAATTAACGATTATTATTACTGAGAGGCACAAACGTACTTGTCCTGCAAAATGTTCTCACATCGCTGGATAAAAGTAATTTAAACCTAACTTTACATCGACGAGTCTGACAGCGTCCCCACCCCTATTTTATTTCCCTCGTTAGTGTGTACTAGTACGCAGTCAGGACGGACGTGTGTCAAATCGCTGCATATTCCCGCCAATAACGTAATTACGCCATTTAAGTAGCTCCCGGACAATTATTTTATATTATCGGTGGTTGCATTTTTCTAGTGTAATGAGTAGTTTTATTATTGTTGTTTGGTTCTAACAGAGGTAGTAAGTGAATTAGCTTCATTGACTGTTATTGAATTTATCCTAGATATTATGCATTTTTTGTAATTTTCTAAAAAGTGTGTTATTTCTCACGTCGCTGTTCTCATATCGCTGTAATCGGTGGTCTTTATTGCCAACGATGTGATAATTTACACCGAAATGATAAGAAAAAATCAATCGGTGTCTTATATCTAACATCGGTGTTTTGATTCAGGATCAACGCACAGTTTTGTCACATCGGTGGATTGCTTTATCATATCGGTAGATCATTTTATCATCTCGGTGAGTCGTTTTATATCGGTAGATCCCATGTCATTTCGTTAATTATACAAAGAAACAATGGAACATACAAACATACATACAAACACATACATTATATACATACATATATACCTATATACAAACATTCATACATACATACATACATACATATATACTTACCTACATAGACTGCCAAAATCATTACCACGATACCACTGAGTAGTAGATGTATAAATGTATCACTAGGAGAGGTCTGTATTCGGTAATCTACGTCTATAGGCTGAGATGATGATGATGAGGTGGAGCAATTGAACGCATTAAAGGTTTCTCTAGAAAATATTTTTTAGTTAAAAAAAATAGTAAGTACATAATAATAAATAGATAAAAAGAAAACATCATAATAGCTTAATTTTGTTTAAGAATGCCGAGACCAAAACTAAATGAGGAGGAGAAAAAAGAGAGAAAAAAGTTGCTGGAAAGAATAAGAAAAGCTAAAATCAAAAGCGATCCTGTGTTAAGAGAGGAGCATTTAAGAAAAGATAGAGATAGATATAGATACCTACTATTTCCTTTTTGATGTTCAAAGGTGGATAGTTTATCATATCGCTGGATATGTACATAATTTCGGTGGATAAACTTATCATATCGGTGTACAGAAAAAATAATCGGTGCCGGTTTGTCATATCGGTGGAAACCAGAATTCAAATTGAATTTTCTCCTTAGTCTTAAATGATACGTTGATGATATTAAATTTGGGGATATTTAATATCCTAAAGATTACAAAAAACCTGAATAATATACAAAAAATATATAAATAAAAAAGTTCACCGATATGATAAAAAAATGGCATTTGTTGAAATTCACTCAGTCGTTGATGGAATAGTATGCCCTTAATAAGACAGTTTATGGCTCGGGAAACATCCTCATTTACATCGTCTCCACTTCATCGTCGGGGCGTAAACCTTTACGACCTTCAGCGAATACCTTGCGGATATTCTGAGTATAAGGTACGCCACCCTGGTCGACACACTCGATCTTCACCACGTTGCTCACAAGGAACTTATGGACGATAAACCCGACACCACCTTGAGACTGCTGGTCGCCCTCCCGGAAATAGAGCAAGTTGCCAGATTTGAGGATTATCGAGTCCTCCCCTCTCTTCGGACTTCAGATAACCCATCGTAACCTGCTCAATTCTTCCTCGAGTTAGGTGATCTTCTCGTCAGTCCGGAGTGTACAGTCGCCTGCAGGTAAAACGGACCCCTCAACGCTCACTGCTTAAAGGCGGGGGGGGTCCGTTTTCTCTGCAGGCGACCGTACGCTTGTTATATGTTGCCAGGTTCAGTTTTTGGTGATTGTGGTAGACGGATCTCTTCCGGGGATTCCTTTCACCCCTTGCCTCACCATGGTCTTGGCCGCTACCGTAGCCAAGGGTAGGCGGGCCGCCGGGCACTAGTGGCCAAGTATTATTTGTGTATGTCATTCTTAGGGGTTTGCCATAATCGCCACTTTTGGCATGCGGGTTGGCGAGCGCAATAAGATGGTAAGATGTATAGAGAACGCTGCTGCTCATTCTCTGGTACCTACGTCCCTTAGTCGCCTTTTACGACACCTACGGGAAGTAAAGTGGTGCTATTCATTAAGTCCGGCACCATACGGACGACTGTTATCTATATAACGGCGATGGAACAGGGCCGTTATCTTCGGGCAAGCCTTCCTCCTCGTACATCTTCAGGAAACAGGAAATAATACCACGAACAGATAGCGTTGATCTTCTTTACTGATTTTACAAACTTTTAAAATAACAATAATCACAAATATCCGCGATGGAAATGGATGGAGGTTGTGAGGTTGTCCGCTCATGTGCACGTTTCTTGGCAGAATGCCCCTCTCACACCATACCCACCCCCAGTCGCACTTGTCAAGACCATGACACTCCATGACATTAATTGACAGTGACAACTGACAGACAAATGGATTACCCTGACATTACTTGACAGTGACAACTGACAGACGTATGACATTACTTGACAGTGACAACTGACAGACAAATGGAATAACCTCACTACCTCCATCTTGTAACAAATGTTAGAAGTTTCTTAATCTACAGCCTCCTGCTGCGACACGGCCGTCCTGCGCCTCACACGTCCTCGTGTGGATTATCTGAAATAGAAAGTTCTGTGTTCTGTCAAAGTTCCAAGATAGGTCAGCTTAACCAGGACATCGCTTAGCCAGCGGCATCGCTTAACCAGCGGCATCACTTCACCAGCGGCATCGCTTAACTAGCGGCATCACTTAACCAGCGGCATCACTTAACCAGCGGCATCGCTTAACCAGCGGCATCACTTAATCAGCGGCATCGCTTAACCAGCGGCATCGCTTAACCAGCGGCATCGCTTAACCAGCGGCATCACTTAACCAGCGGCATCGCTTACCCAGCGGCATCACTAAACCAGTGGCAAGTCCATTAACGAATTACATGGCAATTTTTTTTTTTTTTAGTTTTTTATTTAATTTCACAAATTACCTTAATGATATCAAATTATGAGGAAAAAATCAAATTAAATCAGTCTTATCCATCGGATTCACAATTATTATCCTCAGATAATTCCTCAGAAATTTCACCACTGGGCATTTTACGCAGCCTGTCATGAGCGTATTTGTACGTCCGGTTACCATTAAGTGCCTTAAGCACATACCTATCACCATCTAAGACCTCAATAACGCGGAAAGGTCCCTTGAATTTAGGATCCAGCTTGCACTGATTCCGTTCTTCATTTTGCAGAAGAACGACATCGCCTACCGCATAGTTTTGGACTTTAGCCTTTGTACTATCAAATCTGACTTTATCGTATCGAGAGTTTTTGTCCATGTTAGTAATAGTGTGTTCACGCACAGTATCAACGTCCACTTCAGGCTCGTAATCGTTAGCACACATGAGTTCTAGAGGCCTAGCTACCTTCGCAATAAATAGTTCAAGAGGACTCGACTTAGTGACCCTATTAATCGTGCAGTTGAGAGCTAGTTGAACTTCCGGGAGAGCATCTTGCCACGACTTTTCTCCACTAGCCTCAACTGCAGTGAGCATATTTTTGAGCGTACTCATAACCCGTTCGACTTGACCGTTAGCACGGGAACTTCCTGTTGCAATCAGATGCAAGTCGATACAATAGGTTTGACAGAATTGCTTGAAATCTGCACTAGCAAAGCAACGGCCCTGATCAGCGATGAGTCGCTTAGGGGTGCCAAACAAGGAAATGCTGCTTTTTAAAGCTTTGATGTTACTCGCGGAGTCAATACGCAGGGTGTGGTGTAACAAAACAAATTTCGTGAAGGCATCCACCAATACGAACACGTATTCCTTTTTATCGTTTTTACCACTAAGTTTACCAGTGGCATCAATATGCAAGGTATGCCATGGTATAGGAGTCTTAGGGATGGGATGCATTTCCGCTTCTCCTCAATTAACTTTATAATCTCAGAGTCACGCTGCTGCTCTACTTGCAACCAATTTTCAGGTAAAGTTGTTAGATCTACTCGTTTTTGCTCCACCTTTACAACTGGTGTAGCCGGAAGAGGATCCTGGATAAGATAGAAAGATAAGATATCCTGGATAAGAAATCCGCATGACACATACGTTTTCCGTCCTTGTATACAATCTCAAAGTCGTAAGCTTGTAGGAATGCCCACCATCTATGTACGCGCGGGGTTAGATCAACCTTATTGCGGGATGACTTTAAGGAGTTACAGTCCGTTACAACGGTGAACTTATTGCCGTGAAGGTAATGCCTGAAATGCTTAATAGTATTCACAACCGCCAAAGTCTCTAACTCATACGAGTGATACTTGGACTCGGCGGCTGTGGTACGCTTACTAAAGTAAGCCACTACGAATTGTTTGGATTCCTTCGTTTGCAACAAAATGGCACCATAACCAATCGCACTGGCGTCGGTATGAAGCTCAATCGGACAGTCAGGATCAAAAATCATTAAGACCGGCTCGTTAGTCAATATCCCTATGATCGTTTGCCTGATGCCTTCGTGTTCGGGCTTCCATTCAACGTTACCCTTACCAGGGCTGGTGAGAGCGTGAAGAGGGGTCATTATTTGTGCAAAACTGGGGATAAATTTTCTAAAATAGGAAGCTAGTCCTATGAACTGGCGTAATTGTAGGACCGTTTTAGGAGGAGGCAGGGCAACTAAGGCTTCGATCTTTTTAGGGTTTGGACGAACCTCGCCGCGACTAACTACATAACCAAGATACTCCACACTTTTGTTCATGAAAGAACACTTTTTCAAATTAAAAGAAAAACCTTGTTCAGTCAAAATTTGTAAAACTGTGCGTATTCTCGCCAGTGATTCATCAATATCTGAGTTTCCTGTTACGAGAATATCATCCATGTAGACGATAGCATACGAATTGACAAGAGGGCCTAACGCCTTGGTAACAGCACGTTGGAATATAGCAGGTGCGTTACGAAGACCAAAGGGCATGGTCAAGTATTCGTAATTGTTAAATATAATAGAAATACATGAAAGAAAAGATAGTTTTATTATAAGCCACAAAACTTCAAAAGTATCAACAACCGTGTGTTGCCTAGCAATACTGGTAGGTAGTCCAAAGAGGTTAATTAATACCTATGTAATAAGGTATGTATACTTCACATCCTCTCACATTTTTAAGAATTTATAAATAAATTCTTGAGTCCCATTCTGGAACTTAAATCTTGCAGCCTAGGGCCAAACAGTGGCTTCGTTAGCATATCGGCCAACTGCAACTCCGACGGAACGTGCTGGACCTTTAAGTCTCCGTTGATAACACATTCTCTCACAAAGAAATGTCTCAGCTTGATGTGCTTAGTCCGTTTGTGATATTCGTATTGACGATTTTTAGCAAGTTTAATAGCTGACTCATTATCTAGGTTTAGTACCGGTTTCTCTGTGTTCTTGGACAGATCCTTAAGTAGTCTATCTAACCATATAATCTCTTGAGCAGCTTCACTGGCTGCTATCACTTCTGCTTCCGTTTAGGAAATGGAGACAGTCTTTTGTTTCTGGCTTCTCCAGCTAATAGCAGCTCCAGAGAATAAGCACATCGTTCCAGATGTCGATCTGCCGGTAGTCTGATCTCCTGCGTGATCTGAGTCACTATAACAGACCAAATATGAGGGTGGCTCCTTCGTGTAAGTCAGCCCGTTCTGTTGGGTCCCTTTCAAGAAACGAAAGATGCGTTTTACCAGCATGACATCTTTATTACTGGGTGCGTCAAGGTTTCTGGATGCGACACCCACAGCATATGAAATATCAGGCCTTGTGCCTACTGATAAATATGCTAAAGCACCCACGGCTTGTCTGTACGGGAAATTCGTGTTCTCATCCTCTCCCGTCTCATGCTCTTTGATGATGGGCGTTGGTGCTGATTTGCAATTGGACATTCCATATTTTTCCAAAACTTTCTTTGTGTATGCCTTCTGACATAGTGTAATGGTCTCGTCTTTGCGCACGTCAATTTCCAACCCAAGGAAATATGATGCAGGTTTAGTAATTATCTTGAATCGTGCTTTTAATTCCTTAATGAATTCGTCTCCTGCTTTGGTTGTGTTGTACGCTACTAATCCATCGTCAACGTAAAGACCAATAAAAACTTTGGATTGTCCTTTGACTCGAACATACAAGCATGGATCCGCTTCACTTTGTTGAAAGTTAGATTTCTTTAAGAACTCTGCAATGCAGGTGTTCCAGCAACGCGGCGCTTGCTTTAGTCCATAGAGACTGCGTTTCAGCTTGCAGACTCGTTTTGTGCCATCCTGATAACCATCAGGCTGTTTCATATAAATATCTTCTTCGAGTGTGCCGTTTAGGAAAGCTGTTGACACATCGAACTGGCATAATTTTTGATTTTCTTTTGCAGCTATGGCAAGTAGTGTTCGCACAGTGCTCAGGCGAACCACTGGACTGAACGTCTTATCGTAGTCTACTCCAGGTTGTTGTGAGTAGCCCTTGATTACCATTCTGGCTTTATACCTTTCGACGGAACCATCAGGATTCATTTTAACTTTATATACCCATTTGCAAGGCAGGGCTTTTCGTCCTTTAGGCAAATCAACCAGATCCCAGGTTTGGCTTTCGTTCAGAGATGCTATTTCATTTTTCATAGCTTCTTGCCATTTGTTTCTGCCTGGAGATTCTAATGCTTCTTTGAAGGTGATAGGTTCTTTAGGTTTGTGAAGGTTTTCAATTTCTTCAACAGCTGCCAAAATAAAATCATCGTATCGCTTAGGAGCTGTGATTTTAGTCCTATCTCTCAAAGATCTCGCTTCATTAGTCACGTTTTCAGCAACAGCGTTATGTACAGGTTCATCATCATCATCATCATGGGATAACCCGGAAAGAGATTCGTAGTCACTTTCGTTGTTTAGTGGTTCGATCCGTTGAGTGTTTACATCTAAATGTGGTGATGAAGTTCCGTTGTCATCTTGATCATCGGTGTCTGTATCACTGTACTGGTTATCTCCTTTGTTATCATCAAACGTAATAGTCACTTGCTTGTGTGATGTTTGTTGTGACGTTTGTTTGTTTTGATCTAATGAACTTTGTATTCCATTGAACAGTTTGGTAAGTTCAGTTTTATTATTTTCATCGTAGAACATATTCTTCATCACTCGAATATCTTTCGATGTAACAATACTGTTCTTCGAGGGTATGAAAATTCTGAAAGCTTTGCTTGTTTCAGAGTATCCCGCAAACATGCCAGGAATTGCCTTTGGTGCAAATTTGTGACCGTTGATGCCTTTCTTCAAGACAAATGTCTTGCAACCGAACACATACAAATGATTGATACATGGCTTTCTGCCAACCCATCGTTCGAATGGCGTTTCGTTCTGGATAGCGCTGTTAATACTCCTGTTTGATAGGTAGTTTGCAGTGAAGACTGCTTCGCCCCAGAATTTTAATGGTGTATGTGCGTCAATCATCATTGCTCTCGCTTTCTCCACGAGGGTGCGGTTCTTTCTTTCTGCAACTCCGTTTTGATTCGGGGTATAAGGTGCGGTGAGCCTTCGCTGTATACCGCAACGTTTTAGATAAGTGTCTAACTCTTTATTGACGTATTCAGTACCATTGTCTGACTGTAAAAACTTAATTTTGTTTCCAGTTTGTGTCTCCGTTAGAAGTTTGAACTCTTTGAACTTGTCGAATACTTCGTTCTTGGTTTTGATTAGATAAACTCGACTGTATCTGCTATAGTCATCAATAAAGGTAACGAAGTATTTGTTTCCGCTGATTGTGGGCGATTGTATAGGTCCACACACGTCGCTATGAACGATTTCTAAGCGTTCCGTTGTTCTTTGAGTATTTTTCTCACGGGGGGCTGCTACTCGATGCAGTTTTGCTTGGATGCAGGTTTCACATTCTGCCAAGGTTTCAGTAGCATCAAAGTTCAAGCCAATTAAGTTCTCGTTTATGAGTGCAAGTTTTATATCTTTGGCGTTCATGTGACCAAGTTTTCTGTGCCAGTCGCTGATGTTTGATGAGTTCGTTTTCTTCGTAGTAGTTGTAACGTCATCATTATCGTTGGCCAGGTTGTTGCGCTCAATTTTATTTGGTTTAATGTAGTAGAGACCATCCTTTTCTTTGTAAGCAGTGAGCGTTATTCCAGCTTTTGTGTTTCTGACCGTTGCTTTGTTCTTCGTAAAGAAGACAGAGCATCCTGCATCTGTCATTTTACTAACGGACATCAAATTAGTACAAAGACTAGGTACGTGCAGCGTGTCTTTTAGGTGTGTACGCGCAATACCGCTACCATTTTTGGATAAAAAGGTTACTGTGCCTTTACCTTCAATCTTTGCAGTATGTTCTTCAGTGGCGAAGCTTAATTTTCTGGATATTTGCTCAATGGTCGTAAATAATTCTCGTTGGTATGTCATGTGAGACGTACAACCGCTGTCTAAGACCCAAATGCTGTTTCTAGGCTTCTCGTTTTGTGTGAGGAGGCACTGTGTAGCATAATTGTTCTTATGAGAACCGTTGTTGTTTTTGGTTGGTTTCTCATTGTTCTTCTTCCAGCAGTTAGTACAGATTTTGTGGGTTTTGCGTTTAAAGATGTTTCCTCTTTGTTTGCAAATTTTACATGTGGCGTATAGCGCTTCTTCATGCGTGAAATATTCAGGTTTGTCGTTGTTTTCTAAAGTTTTGCTATGACGAGCTTCACATTCTTCGATAATTTTGTTTTTCAGTTCTTCTGGCTTTGGAAGAGTGTCTCGTGTTTCGATAGCGACTCTGAAATTCTCGTATTCGGATGAGAGACTGTACAACATCATTATTGTCAACAAGTCCTCGTTTATGGCTATATCCATGTCTGCCAGTTTGTCAACTATGTCCGTGAATTTGTTCAGATGATCACGTACGTCGTGTCCTTCTAATTTTGTTAGGATCAGTTGTTTCAGTAGGGATGCCTTTCGTGCAGGTCCCCTGCTGGCGTAGGTATCTTTCAGTTTTTCCCATAATGCTTTAGCTGTTTTGCAATTTTTAATTTGTTTGAGTTCAGAAGGAGCGATTATAAGAATCAGTTCTGATCTTGCTTGTCTGTCACCTTCTTTGTCAGCTTCAATAGCATTATTTTCAATGTATTTCCACAGTTTTTGTCGTACTAGGACGGCTTCAGCTTGTATGACCCATGTGTCGTAGTTTTCTCTCGTAAGAGGGTCGATTTTGGTGCTCGACATTTTAAAACAAACGCGACAGGTTATTCACTTAAATCTCGTAACTTCGTCTACGCTCTGCTACCATGTTAAATATAATAGAAATACATGAAAGAAAAGATAGTTTTATTATAAGCCACAAAACTTCAAAAGTATCAACAACCGTGTGTTGCCTAGCAATACTGGTAGGTAGTCCAAAGAGGTTAATTAATACCTATGTAATAAGGTATGTATACTTCACAGTAATGACCCTCTGGAGTTATGAACGCGGTCTTCTCTATTGAATCTGGGTGGATTGGCAATTGATGAAAGCCACTGGCCATGTCCAGTGTAGTAAAATAATAACAGCCATGGAGGCGATCGATTTGGTCAGAGATAAGTAGTAAAGGGAAACGGTCTGGCACGGTGTTATCGTTTAATTCTCGATAATCTACGCACATGCGATCCGTGCCGTCCTTCTTTTCAACCAAAAGAATAGGGCTGGCAAACGGAGACGAACTTGGACGTATGACCTTACATGCGAGTAACTCATTCACCTTATCACGAACAACACTACGTTCCTGGGGGCTAAGACGATAAGGTCGACGATAAACAGTTTTACAAGGGTCAATAAGACGAATTTCTACAGGGTCAGTATTGGCTGGGCCTGATGGGGTGCCGCAAACAAAGTAGTCCTTAAACTCAGTTAAAATATTTAGCAACTTGGACTTAAACTCTAAGGGGATGCTAGTGGCGATATTTTCAAAGCTATATATTATTATCATGGACAGTACTCGCATTAATTATTGAAGATTTAAGTTTGGTATAAAAACTCTGTCAAAAGTAACGTGAATTTTTAATCCTTGAGTCAACACTTCTTGCCCAATCATAATGTCATGTAACAAAAATTCATCAGGCAAAGCATGAAATTAAAAAATTAAAAAAAATTAAAATAGTTTATTTCTGTAACTTTCTTTTTACAAACTTATTCTGTGGCTAGAACTTCCCAGGAAGCATGTAGTATGCTTGTGTTGGGTGGTTCTGCTCCTCCCTCGGGTCAACATATTTTTAGGTAACTAGATAACTAAACTATTTTAAGTACATAATTACAAACAAGTACATAATGAATGAAGAGTTAGAGACACTGGTATGACTTCTATTTATGTGTGTGTGCATGCGTGAGTGGTGTGTGTGTGTGTGTGGTGAGTGTGTGTGTGTGATGAATGTGTGTGCGTGTGTGTGTGTGAGAGAGGGGGTGTGTTTGTGTGTGTGCCTTTATGATATTAAAACATACTATTTCTAATATAGACTGTGTGAATTTGACTCCTAATTAGGAGACTTCTAGCCCTACGATATAATATCTTGGGATCGGGAAGTACCACTAGAAGTCACGATTATGCTCTAGAATTCGTATTTAAATAATAAATTCTCTATATCACAGTATCCAAGCCGCTCGAGCTCGTGAACAATTGTTTTTTTACATTCGTGGAATTGGAGGTTGTATATTGTATATTTGTTGTGAAGCTTATTATATAGGTAGGCAGAGTGGGCTTGAAATTGACGCCTGGCAAAAAGAGTTCTACAGCGAGGAGCAGTGACCACATTACATTTTCTTCTACCTGTTTGAGCTATATGAACGTAAGGTAATGTTTTATGTAGTTTAAGTACTGAGTTGATAATATAATGTTGAATGTTGACCTTCTTTGATACAGTCACAGTTTGATTTATGGTTCTGATTCTATTCTGTCTAAGTTGATTTGAATGTTGAATGACTTTTTTGAATATTCGCCAATGCGTTGCTCATGTATTTTACAATATAATATCTCGTGTACGAGTTCAAGTCTTTAATTGTGTGTATCCACGTAAAAAACTTTTACTCAAAGGTTAACAGGGTTATGGGCCCAGAGTGCGCAAAGATGTGGAATTTTACTAAGATACAATGAGCGAACAAGACCTGGCAACTATGTCTGCAGGAGGCGGAAGCGTAAGTGGGCTTTGTATTGAGAAACTGAAGGGGCGAGACAATTACCTCCTCTGGAAGTTTAATATGAGAAACCTGCTTATCCATGACGATCTTTGGTGTTCTATCGACGGGTATCCGGAGTGCGATAAGTCTAATCCGGAGCTGAAACGGCGTAAGAATGAAAGGGCGTTGGCTAAGATCTGCCTGTCAGTGGACGCTTCATGCGTGTCCCACGTGATGACTGCGAAGACAAGTAAGGATGCCTGGTTGAACCTGGAGAAGGCGTATGACGATAAGGGCATAGGCAGGAGATTAAAACTGTTGCGGATGCTGTGCTCGGTAAAGTTAGACGACTTTGGTGGTAATATGGACAAATATGTTGGCGAATGTTTGTCGTTGTCGCAACAGTTGGCGGCTGTAAATAAACCGATTGACGATGAGTTCCTGGCGGCGATTATTCTTCAGGGATTACCTCCTAAGTTTGATCCAATGATCATGGCCTTGGAGAGTAGTGTGAGTGACCTAACCAGTGACTTCGTGAAGGCTAAACTGCTACAGAATACGAAGTGGTCTGATAATTGCAAAGGTGGAGATTGCCTGATTGCTGATAAGTCAGAGAAAAGGTCTGGTAAGAGGCGCCAAGAGAAGAAGCCGAGGTGTTGGAACTGCGGAAAGTCTGGTCACGTTAAGAAGGAGTGTACCCAGAAAAGTGTTGCGATGGTCGCGACTCGGTTCTTGGCTGACACGTGGTACGTAGACTCGGGTGCGTCGAGTCACATGACGGGACGGCGAGACTGGATACACGATTTTTCTACAAGGAGTGTAGAGGTGAACGTGGCAAGCGGACAGACTTTGAAATGCGTTGGTATCGGTAATGTGTGTTTGAAACTCAGAGATTATGTTTTGACTCTTAAAGAAGTGATGTACATTCCGGGAATGAGTGTTAATTTACTGTCTGTAAATAGTTTAGCAGTTAAAGGGCTTAGAGTGGAGTTTATTGAGTCTACTTGTAAGATTTTTAGAAATAAATCTTGTATAGCTAATGTTAGGTCTGATGGCGGGGTATACAAACTGCATACTAACGCGGTAGCTTTAAGTAGTGTAAATAAAGAGGTTTCAAAGGAGTCTTGGCACCATAGGTTGGGTCATTTGAGTTATGACAGCTTAAAGTCACTGTCACACGTTATTGATTTTCAGAATGCAGAAATTACAAATAATTGCGATGTTTGTATTCTTGGAAAACAAATAAGATTTCCGTTCAAGAAATCTGGTCGTGACGTAGCGGCTAAGCGGTTAGATCTGGTGCATACAGACTTGTGTTCGATTCCTCTTGCGTCCCACTCAGGTAAGCGGTACATTTTAACTTTTCTGGATGATCACTCGCGGAAAGTATTCTTGTACTTCTTGAAAAATAAGAGCGAAGTAGCTAGCGTCACCATGGACTTTGTTAGGCTCGTGGAAAACCAATGTGAATCCAAGGTAAAGGCAATACGCAGTGATAACGGTACGGAGTACGTAAATAAAGAGCTAAGCTCATTCTTCAGACAGAAGGGTATTGTGCATCAGGTCACTGTTCCGTATTCGCCTCAAATGAATGGTGCGGCAGAGAGGTTGAACAGAACTCTTTTGGAACGGGTACGTTGTATGTTGTATCACGCGGGTTTGGATCACAAGATGTGGGCTGAGGCGGCTAACACTGCCGGGTACCTTATTAATCGGTCTCCGTCTTGTAGATTAGGTGGGAAAACGCCCGAAGAGGTTTGGTCGGGTAATAGGGTAAAGTATGACCACTTACGGATTTTCGGTTGCGAGGCCTTTATACATATCCATGACGTTAAGCGAAATAAGTTGCAACCTAAGAGTAAGAAATATATTTTTGTCGGTTATGAAGACAATGGAAGATCTTACAGGTTGTATGACTCTGAGACACATAATATTAAAAGAAGCCGTGATGTCAAATTTAATGAAAGTGTGTTCCCAGCCAGAAAGCTAGGAACTGGACATGGATCACCCACTATAGAAATATTTCTTTCAGGGGAAGAAGTTGACGATTCCAACAGTGAGTGGAAGTCAAGCGTGCCTGAGAGTGAGGTGGTTGGTGATGCAGCTCGGGAGTTTGTCACTGAAGAGCCGGTAACGAGGAATGTTGAACCGGTTGTGTCTGCGAGCGGTGATGATGGCGGCGACGACACTTTGGTTTTTGAAGATAGCGTTGAGGAGGTGGTAGAACCTCCGGAACCGAGGTACAATCTTAGATCTAGACAACCTAAGGGTTTGTACGCACATGATGAGATCCCAACTGAACCGCGCACTGTTAAGGAAGCTCTAGGCTCAGGGCAGAGCGACTTGTGGCAGCAAGCTATGCAGGTGGAGATTGATTCGTTCAATCAGCATGAGGCTTGGGAGTTGGTGGATCGTCCTATAGGCAAAAACGTGGTTCGGAATAAATGGATCTTCAAAATTAAGTGTGACGCCGAGGGGAAGATAGCCCGATATAAGGCTAGGTTAGTAGCCAAGGGTTTTACCCAAAAGTATGGTGAAAATTATTTTGAGACGTTTTCACCGGTAGTACGGTATAGTTCGTTGCGACTATTGTTGGCGATAGCCGTAGACATGGAACTCGATATAGACCATCTGGACGTACAGACGGCGTTCCTAAATGGTAATTTAGATGAGGAAATTTTTATGTTTCAACCGGAGGGGTTCATTTCACCTGGTGAAGAAAATAAAGTCTACAGATTGAAAAAGGCAGTCTATGGACTGAAACAAGCTTCACGAGCTTGGTATCAGAGGGTGAAGGACGTGCTTCTGCTGACAGGTTTTGTTCAATGCCAACTTGAACAATGTATCTTCTATAAAAGAAATGGTAAGTCGGTTGTTTACATTGCCTTGTACGTCGACGATTTCATTGTGTGTTACAATGATGCACGCATGGCTGAAGAGCTGAAAGAGAGTTTACGTAAACCATTTAAGATTAAGGACTTAGGTGCGGTGCGGCATGTTCTCGGGGTCACATTAGAGCGTGAGAGGACGAACAAAACTCTTAAGCTTTGTCAGGCGAGGTATATTGAGCGCTTGCTCGACAGTTTCGGTATGTCGGAATGCAAACCAGTCCAGACTCCTTTGGACCCAAACATTAAGTTTACTGATACGAGTGTGTTAGGCGAAGGTAATGTTCCGTATAGGGAATTGATAGGTTCCCTTATGTATCTGAGTGTTTTTACACGGCCAGATATTACGTATGCAGTTTCGTACTTAAGCCAGTTTAATACGTGTCATACTATGGAACACTGGAGGGCTGCGAAACGTGTATTGAGGTATCTTAAAGGAACTCAAAACGTTAGTCTTGTGTTTAGAAGGTCGGGTCATGTTAACATTGAGGGGTTTGTAGATGCGGACTGGGGCGGTGACGTACGCGACCGAAAATCATTTTCGGGGTTTGTTTTTAAGTATGGGGGAAACACCATCTCCTGGGAATGCAGAAAACAAACATGTGTTAGTTTATCAAGTACTGAGGCTGAGTACGTTGCTCTTAGTGAGGCTGCTAAGGAGGCACGTTGTCTTAGGGACTTGGTTACTGAATTGACTGGTAGTTCTGGGTTAATCGTCGGTTTGTTCAATGACAATCAGTCTGCTCAGAAACTTAGTGTCAATCCAGTGTTTCATAGGAGGACTAAGCACATAGATATCAGGTACCACTATGTTAGGGAGGCTATGAATAATCATGTAATCAAGTTGAATTATTTACCTACTCAGGAAATGGTGGCTGATGTACTAACTAAATCTTTGTGTGCTCCTAAACATAAGTTCTGTGTTATGAACTTGTGCTTAGGTTTTTCTTAAGCCAGTTGAGCCAGTGGTGATGTTTGAGTTCAAACAGTGATTGAGGGGAAGTGTTGAATGTTGACCTTCTTTGATACAGTCACAGTTTGATTTATGGTTCTGATTCTATTCTGTCTAAGTTGATTTGAATGTTGAATGACTTTTTTGAATATTCGCCAATGCGTTGCTCATGTATTTTACAATATAATATCTCGTGTACGAGTTCAAGTCTTTAATTGTGTGTATCCACGTAAAAAACTTTTACTCAAAGGTTAACATATAAAGTTTTCGAAGTGACAATATTTTATGATTTAGATAAAGTTCGTCAGTAGGAAATCTAAATGGCTTAAAGAACATAGTTTTTATCAAGCATCTCTGGGCTCTTTCTGCTTCAAGGAATTTAATTTTAGTGGCACCACCCCAGATGGAAATAAAATAGAATGTTGAAAACAATGTCATTAATACTAACTGACGCCATAATCTGCGAAGTACTGTAAACACTAGTTTGTCCAATACCGGTCATCTTTACTAAATTACTTTGTCGTTTACCATGAAATTTTAATGATATTGTTTCCTTGATAAGTGAGCACTCTGCTCCCGAATCGAAACGAAATGAAAAGGACTCACCGAGGTGTTCTAGAACTCCCATTGGTGCACTGACCGCGCAGACTTCAACACGCCGCTCTACCGGCTTGCTAGTTGTACTAACAGCGGTCGACTTCACTTCTGTGCTAGCAGCCCGAGGACATCTTGACGCGTAGTGTCCAACGCCCCGACAGTTGTAACATGTGATGTCCGTAGTTGCAGGCTTCGAAGTGGTTGCGAGTTTGTTTGCTTCTCCGTGAGGCGCTCCCGTAGTACGATTATCTTTTCTGAGACGACACGCAGAAACATGGTGGCCCAGTCTCCCACAATGTGCACATTTAACCGGGGTCGACATCAGCTTGCGTTGCTTCGAATCATGGTTGTCATTGTTGTAGTCACTAGTTGGTGCCTTTCTTTTCATGTAAGAGAGTGCCCTTAACTCCTGCTGCAATTTTGTTCTAGTTTCAATCTCGGTGGTAAAAGCAACACGGTTGACGCGGGGTTCTATTTGAGCTATATGTGCCATTACAGTGGAGATAGCAATCTGCTCTGTACTCAGCTTCTTCCAACGTGACACCAAATATTCAGCTGAGTAGCAGCGTAAGTTGCAAGGCACTCACCTTCCTTAGGCTTGCTGTTATAAAGATTGATGAGCGTTGAAGCAGCAGTCTCCGAAGTATCATAACGAGCGGTGAAGGCTTCTTGAAAATCCTTCCATGTCATGCCGGGGAAAGATACTTGGGACAGCCAAGCCGACGCCTCACCTTTCAATGCTTCGCTCAAAGCTATCATCAATGGAGCCAGATAACGGTTGGTTTGCCATGCACATGTCTGCCGTCGATAACCAAGCACGTGCGTCCACGGATGTCTTCTCGGGGTCGAAAGTGGGTAAATGAACCTTACCACTCGTTGTCGGTCCTTTTATAGCTTGGATTAGGGCAAGAAAATTCTGATTTTGTTGCTCTAACATCAATTTCCATTTTTCTTCACTATTGTTCATCGTGGGCTGCGGTGCAGCTGAACGTGGATCACATCCCACTTCTGATAACGGCGATGGAACAGGGCCGTTATCTTCGGGCAAGCCTTCCTCCTCGTACATCTTCAGTAAACAGGAAATAATACCACGAACCGATAGCGTTGATCTTCTTTACTGATTTTACAAACTTTTAAAATAACAATAATCAAAAATATCCGCGATGGAAATGGATGGAGGTTGTGAGGTTGTCCGCTCATGCGCACGTTTCTTGGCAGAATGCCCCTCTCACACCATACCCACCCCCAGTCGCACTTGTCAAGACCATGACACTCCATGACATTGATTGACAGTGACAACTGACAGACAAATGGATTACCCTGACATTACGTCTTGACAGTGACAACTGACAGACGTATGACATTACTTGACAGTGATAACTGACAGACAAATGGAATAACCTCACTACCTCCATCTTGTAACAAATGTTAGAAGTTTCCTAATCTACTCCTGCTGCGACATATATATATTTTTTAATTAATCATGCATGTGTGCGTGAACCACGGAACAGTGGCGTGAACTTAGTGCCATGCGTTTAATAATAGTGAAGAAATAACTTATAAAATAACAGAAACTAGAACTTAAATAAAATAGAAAACAACAAATGGCATTATCATATTGATTTTCAATATCTAATACAGTATTTATCAAGTCTGCACGCAGGGTAACTAAATGTGTCCTCGAGTCTAGTCCATCCCAAATAATAAACGGTGTTCACGACGTGTGCGCAGCTACCTAGAGTTCTTCGGCCTCGTATAAAATACGTTTCGACAAGCACTAAGTAATTATATATACTTAAAAATAGATTATACTTTATTCCGCTAACACGCGCGTCAGCGGCGCGTGCTGCAGCAGGTTGGTGCGAGCGGGCGGCACCCACAGCAACGGCGGCCGCCTCCGCCGCCCCACGTGCCCATCAGGTACACACAACCCAACTGTGTGTAGAACGGCCGGGTTGTGTAGGTATGTTACCACGCATAATCTTAAATAAGTAAGTGGCGAGAGCTACTTCCCTTCTTACTTCCAGTTAATTGTACTACCATGCCCAGCATAAATAGAGTAGGATATAACAGTGGATACCTTGGATACACACCATACTGCTTTAAGTACTTGTAGTTTGTACTTGGCTTCATGTGGCGACCAGACGACAGCATTGCATTCCAAATGACTTTTTACAAGCGCTTCGTACAACGACCACAGAGCACTGATGTTCTTGAACTGGTTTGCTAGCCGTAAGACCAATCCTAAATTGCGGTATGCTTTCTTACAAACATCAGTGGAATGTTTACGGTTTAAATCAGTTTTAAAGCGCACGCCTAAGTCCTTAACCTCTGAGACACGTTGCAGTCGGATTCCATCCATGCAATATTGATAATGGACTTGGGTCGCGCGCGCGGGTAAAAGATAGCACCGAACATTTGGTCGTTTAGGTTCAAAATGTCCAATTCTCAAAATGTCCAACGGTTTCAAAACGTCCAATTCCTAAAATGTCCAATTCACAAAACGTCCAATTCCCAAAATGTCCAATTCTTAAAATGTCCAATTCTCAAAACGTCCAATTCCCAAAATGTCCAATATTTGAGAATGTGGTAAATTTGGCAACATTGAAATATCAAGAGTTTACCATAACAAGATCAAATAAAAAATAATAATCCTCATGAATTGGTGAAATTCATATCTCAAAAATCATGAATTGGTGCCATTGGTCATGAAATATTTCTGCAAGTGAAAATCTTAAAGTGTGCATGTGCAATCTGTTTTTAAATGGGACGAGTTGCCCTCTAACCCATCTATCCAGCGTTTGGAGGGGTACTGTGCGGCTTTTCTTTCCCAAAGAAGATACAACGCGACGCCCGTCTCCCGGCAACGGTTGCCGGGACTGCTCAAATTGCCAGCTTGGTCTGCGCGGCGGCGCCCCAGGCCTGCAGCGCGACTGCGCGCACCCTACTGTCAGTGCTGTGACATTTTTTTTTATTGTGTAGTTTAATAGTGTTTTCTTTGTTTTTTTTATTTTATTAAATTTATATTAGGTCTTATTCGTGTGCCACCTTTAATTATTGTATGTTCTGCGCCAGCTGTAGCGACGCCGGAATAAGTAGTGCCAGTCAACCTGTCACATCTCTGGATGTACAACTGGTAAGATGCCCTCACTGCTCCCAGGCTCGTTTTTTTAAAGGCGAACGGGGGCTTAAAATACACTATGGCAAGGTTCACAAGCCTCATAGTGTACCTTTGGGCCCCCCAGCCACTTCCCCGACATCAACACCTCTCGAACAAAGTTTGTGGCAAACATTATCAAAATTCAAAAACTCCACTCCAGTTTTAAAAAGAGTTCCCCGCGGCGCGAGACATTCTGTTGCGCTGAGTTTAGCGCGTTGTGTCCGTCTCGCGACCCAGGAGAACTCGCAGCGTGCCTGGGAGCAGTTACTCACCTTCCCGTATAGGATTCTGCATGTCCAAAAAAATTTGGCTACTCAAAAATCTTTAACAAACCAAATTAAAGATAACTGCAACAATTCGGTCCGTATTTTAGATTCCAAATTACCTTTTTTCAATAAACAGAAAGACATTTGTGTTCATGTGGAATCCAAGCTGAGTGATGGTGACATTAGGGGGGCAGCCAGAATACTGTTCAGCAGTGATGTGGTGGCGTCTTATTCTCCAGATACTCTTTCAGCTCTGGAGAGTAAACATCCATCGCCGGCGGATGTTCTCACCTTCCCCGACCCGCCCGTCCACCCCGATTCAAGCAGTCAGGCTCCACCTTTTTTTAAAATTACAGCCCCGCAGTTATTTGCAGCCGTGAGCTCCTTCCGGAGTGGTTCTGCCGGCGGCCTCGACGGCCTGACTCCACAGCAATTTGAAAGATTTGTTGAGTTCAGGCGCCGGGGAAGCGGGTGAGTCGCTCTTGAAGGAGCTTGCGGTTCTAATCAACTTAATGCTCTCCGGCGGCGTGAACGATGCCGTCGTCGATGTCTTGTATGGGGCTAACCTGTGTGCTCTGCGCAAGAAAGACGGCGGCATTCGCCCAATTGCCGTCGGTTGCACCTACAGGCGTATGGCTGCCAAAGTATGTTGCAAGCTGTACAGTGAGACGCTTGCAACTAAGTTTCAGCCCCTTCAACTTGGTTTTGGTTCCAGTGGGGGCTGTGAGGCCGTACATGCCTTATCATCTTTTCTACAATCAAACAAAGGTGAGGTCATCCTCAAGGTTGACGTCAAAAATGCCTTCAACTCCGTGAATAGGGACACCTTGTTGGCTGAAGTCAAAAAAGTACTACCCGAAATTTATAGTTTTTTGTGGCAATGTTATAGACACCCTTCAAAATTACTTTATAAGGAAAACGTTTTGGAATCTGCAGTTGGTTGCCAACAAGGTGACCCTCTCGGGCCTGTCATTTTCAGTTTGGCTATTCATCCCATAATTCAACAGCTAAATTCAAAATTTAATGTGTGGTATTTAGATGATGGAACGCTAGGAGGTGATATTGACACTGTTTTGGCTGACCTACAACTTCTCAAAAGTCAATTTAAATCTATTGGCCTGGACCTTAACCCCTCAAAATGCGAAATTTACCTCTCTGACATTACCGACAGACAATCGACTATAAATAAATTTAATGCAATAGCCCCACAAATCAAAGTTTTAGAAAAAAGTTCCCTACACCTCCTTGGTTCCCCTATTTTTGAAGAAAGTTTTTCATCTTTCATCGACGACAAAATTAAAAATTTCAATGATATTTCGGATAGACTCTCCAAAATTAATTTACATTCGGCATTCACCATTATCAGATATTGCTGTTTTGGTCCAAATTATATGTATTTTCTCCGTTGTTCTCCTCTTTGGAAGAAACCACAACTTTTGGACAAAATTGACCAAATTATTCGCATCTCTTTAACATCCATTCTTAATGTGGCCCTGGATGACCGAGCGTGGCTGCAAGCCACCCTACCAATTCGTTTTGGTGGCCTTGGCATCCGCAAAATTTCTAGTGTTAGCTTACCGGCGTTCCTGTCTTCTGTCCACAGCACTGAAAAACTAACCAGGAAAATTTTAACTCTCTCCCTGGTTAGCTCGGAAGTGCCGTGCTTGTCCGATGCAGAGGACGCCTGGAAAGTGGCTTGCCCGGACACGGATCGGCCCGAGAATCCGTTTTCCCAGAGACAGTGTGATGAGCCGCTCTGCAGGTTGGTACGGAATAAACTTATTAATACGTCTACCAATACTGCTGAGAGTGCCCGCCTGCTTGCTGTGGGTGAGTGGGAGTCTGGCCTTTGGCTTCAGGCTCTACGGTCACCTAATATAGGAACTATGTTAGGTGATACAACCTTCCGGCTCGCTACATGTTTGCGTTTGGGCGCTCCTTGTGCTGCTCCACATCGCTGTCAATGTGGTGAAGCAGTCGACTGCCTCGGACACCATGGCCTTTCTTGTAGTTTGAGTGCAGGTCGGATAGCGCGGCACGCTAGCATTAATGATCTCATCCGTCGTGCTCTTGCCACCGCCGGGGTGCCAGCTGTATTGGAACCCTCTGGCTTGGCACGCGTCGATGGCAAGAGGCCAGATGGTATGACCATAATGCCATGGAAGTTGGGTAGGCCTTTGGTGTGGGACGCAACTTGCGTCGACACCCTTGCACCTTCCCATCTTCCTAGCACAGTGTGCTGCGCTGGGGCGTCTGCTGCAGGTGCTGAAAACCTCAAACGGCGCAAATACAATAATTTAATTGGCGATTATGTATTTGAACCGTTTGGGGTTGAAACTCTAGGGCCATGGGGCCCGAGTGCCCACCTAGTATTTCGGGAAATCGCCAAACGGTTGGTCGACTCTTCACGTGACCAGAGGGCGGGCCTATTTTTTGGCCAAAGAATCAGCATTGCTATCCAACGTGGCAATGCTGCCAGCCTTCTGGGCACTTTTCCTGTTGACAGCGATGTGGACGAATTTTTCGACGCCCTGTAACTCTTTTTGATACTTGTAAATATTTTTATTTCTATTATAGAGTTAGTGTGTAAATTCTTTTAGCTTTAATTAAATACAGACCCTCCTAATAGTTTACTAGCCATACTTATTGCGATATAGATAGATAGTTATATCTATATATGTATTATTATTTGAAGAGTGTTAGCTTATAATATATTACTAGCAGCGCCCCACGGTTTCACTCGCATAAGTGTCGATCCTGTGGGAATATCGGGATATAAACTACCCTATTTCCCCGGGATGTAATCTATCTCTCTGCCAAATTTTATCGAAATCCGTTCAATGTTTTAGGTCACGTAGTAACTATTTAGTAATCTGTGGTTTAGGCGCGAAAAGGTAACAGACAGATAGGCAGACAGAGTTACTTTCGAATTTATAATATTAGTATGGATGTCAATAGTGTTTGAGAATAAAAATATCTCATAGCACACAAAAAAAACTTTACATAAATAAAATTAGTGTTCTAGATCGGCTCGCTTATTCTCAGTCTTGTTATTTTTCCGATAGTTCAAACTGTGCCAGAGCGGTCAGATTGCCAGCTCAGCCTTCCATCGTGTGGCTGTAAGCCACCGGGCGTTCAGCGTCGAGCGCCACTAATGACAAAGGCCTTCCATTAACATTTTCCGCGTCCCGCAGATACACCAGAGGCTGCTGTGCCTAACGTCTCTTTGTTTTAGGTAGACGTCTGCTACGTCAATGAAAAATATTCCCTTTCTCACTAATGAAAAAATACAGCAAAAGATCGTTAAGAATGAGCTGAATGAGAGGAATGAGCGTCTAAAACTTGAATCGTCCGCTTTGAAGCCATTGCCAAGCCATCCACTGGTGCGCAGGATGAGCACGGAGTGCCGACTCGTATGCCACGTCAGCTACGCGGTTTATTTGTTTGCCAATCACGCGTCACGCTTTTTTTGCGTGTGGCAGAGGCGGTTGCGTTTGTCAGACACTGGCTAAAACTACACGGAATTCTTAAAATACCTACATTTCGTGCTGGAGCACTTGAGCAGTTCATCTCGTGAGCCGTTAACCGCAGCACGCAGCGCCGCGACGAGGTCACGGCGCACTGCCCAGGCTGGGCACTTCTCCAGATTGTCTACGAGGCAGTTACCACAAAGGTAGCAACCGGGCGTAAAAAATAAATGTGTCACCCGAAAACTGAAGGCGGCATGCCGTCTCTACAGTCAGTCTACTGCCCAGCGCTGGGCCGCGCAAGGCGCTGCTCCCATCCCAGCACCAGGACCTGACCTCGACGCGATCATACAAAGCAGGAGGAAGGAAGTTAAGCAGGTAGTACACTTGCGTAGCTCAGCAGTAGGTTGCTATGGAGTCGCGCCTTTTTCAATCATAACTTTGTGTGCCTAATAAATTAAATTAGACAGCGGAAGTGTATGAGTCCGGACTCCGGAGGCGACGCGACCTGTTGACGGGACATGCGACGAGTGCGATGCGTGTCGCAGGTACCTCGCCGCGACATACGAGCGACAATCCCAAACAACTTAAAGTTTATAAAAAGCAATTTGTTTGCAAGTATGCGACCAAAATGGAAACAGTTCGAAGGCGAACGAAGCGCATTTAATACGAACTTGTACACTAACGGTCCATAAGTGGACTGCCACCAGAATGCTCATTTTAGCCTGCACGCTAGATCTGCGTCTATCTCTGTGTGTGTGATGTTTTAATGTAGACAGTAACGCGCACACGGTATAACTACGAAAGCGCGATGTTGGTTGGTCAGATGCATGTGTGGTCAACACTAAATAAAGATACCTACCATATATTATCGACCACAGGGCCTATTTAAAAGTTTGTAATGCTAAAATTCGAAGAGATAATTATAAGCACCGATGGCAGGTTCGCACAAGTGGGTGATGTTATTGTGTGTGCGTGAAGTGGAGAGGGTTCGAACCTCAGTGCGCGCTTTCAACTCTTTTTGTTCTTTTCGTTTTTGTGTCAGAGTTCAATTATTTATTGTTTCGTTAACATAATGACAATAGGGTATAGAGGGTAAAAATAAAGTATAATACCTATGTAATTTAATTAAAATAAAGCACAATTTTTCATAGGAACATTTATTGATTTTAATAACAACCTTTAAAACATAAACATACTTATTCCAAACTTTGAAACATAAAATACCGAATTTGTTCATAAATCATTTTTGGTTGATACTAAAATGGGATGTTTTTGGTTTATTGAGGTTACAGCTTAATTTGTTCATTTTTTCAAGTAAAAGAAGATTGAAACATAAACCTCAATCTTACAATCATTCACTTGTTACTATTATATTATGGCCAGTGTATCCCCTGAATTCCACTGATAGCATTTATTTTTTTATTAATATTTAGTGTGACCTCCGATAATGAAAGTGATATTATCAATGCAGTCAAAAAGGCGTCGACGCATGGAGGCCACAATATTACTGCAAATATCTGTGCACGTAAACTATCCCACAACTCCATGCAATGAGATTTGAGCTGTTCGAGACATCTTTCGGCTCGCACTTCCCAACTTTGCACCATTAAACCCCATACATTTTCTATAGGGTTTAAATCAGGGAATCGCGCTGGCCACGGAATAACTTAAACATCCGAATGCTCAGTAAACCACTCACGAACAATACTAGAATGATGTATCGGACAATTATCTTGAACCAAATAAAATTCACCAATTTCATCCACTGGATAAACATTTCGAACAGTAGGTAGCAATATATCGCTCAAAACCTCGACGTAATTAGAGCTGTTGGCCCGCGTCGGTATAAATGCCAACTCACCCGGCCCTTGAGCACTAATCCACCCCCACATATTCACACTAATTCTTCCTGACTCCGTATTATTTATAATATTACTGTCAGACCAACGTGTATTGTCTCTGCGCCACAAATGAAGTCTTCCTTTTTGGCACGATTTGAAAGTCTTCTCGTCAGTAAATACAGTGGTCTCCCAATCAAAGTCTAAATATTCGCGAGCAAAACGCAACCGTTCCTCCTTATGCCTTTGCGTTAAAAACGGTTTTTTCACTGGTGGTGATGGCGAACAGTGCGCAATGACATATCAAATTCTTCGCTAAATCGTCTTGTAGGTATGAAACCATGCGTTTCATATTCACCAACCATAAAGCATCGGCGTCGCTGAGACTGGTCAATAAGTGGCGGCCTACCACTTCTTACACGGCTCTAAAGAATTCCCTCTTCCTCAAATCTCCGCACCCAACGTCTCACAGTATCTCTCTAAAAAAAAGAAATCCTTATTACACATTTTGAAGCGTCACTTATGAGAACAAGTAAAATCAATAACAACAAAATAACTTACACAAAATCCGGTATCATTGGATATTTCAGATATATTAAACCCATTGTTATACAAGGCTACAATGTTCGCTCTGGTTTCCATATTCATATTTGCTTGCATTTTCAATAAAAATCTTCAAACTCAACACCTCTAATATCAATAACACAAACGCTCATAACTAAGTTCACTAACCAACAACGTCATACCAATATAACTACAGTCAGTATATTAATTTTGTTTCAAATCCACCCTCAACTTTTATGTGATTAGTTTAAAATACTCGCTGTCTTTTTCTCATTACCATAATTAGAAAAAGACTGCGTGCCGCGATAGGCCTATGATGATGCTCATATACCGCGCTTTTTCTGTTTCTTACGTGATGAAAGAGTGCAATATACAGTTGTGTATGTGTGTGTGAAATGTCTAAAGAGAAGAAGGTCTCAAGTGCGACGAGTTACGATGTGATAGTTTTTTAATGCTGCCAGTGCAGTTCTGACCGCTACTGTACGTTGTACCGATATCGTAACAAGAACTTTTTCATTGGACGGCGACTTCCTCCGAGTCTACGAACTAACCACAGTACATGTGTCGTGCGCCCGCTGACGTAAATGATAAAATTATATTTATTTAGTATATTATCTGTAATGGCAAAGGAAACATGTCATGTGATAAATCAAATCAAATCCTCTTAAGGTCGTGGTTGTGAACCTCAACACTAACTGGAAGATATATTGTCATACTTACCTAAAGTAGCGGACTGTATAGCGGAGCTAAGTGTTTATTTTTGATATAAAATGTATCTGAAAAAGTGGTACAGAGTGGTGCGGGGGGCGCTGCACGCTGTCACGTCCCCGACGTAAAAAAACACTTGCTTCACCGGAACACGCCACTAACAGCTCTGTCACACGCGCTCGGTAATTGCTGATAGTTTTAGAAATTGTTTAACCAAAGGGGCTGGGCTAATAGTCGATCGCCGTTTGCACACTTTACAGAATGAAGAGGCTGTCAATAAACAACGTCGTAGCTCTAGCCAAAGTGCACTCTCTGCCTGAAGTACAGTATCCCTTTCAACTTCTTGTCTATTATTTACCTATAACATAAAATTTGGAAATATATTTTTAAGTCTAATATTATCAGAAACAATGTACAACATTTATCTGAACTATGAAAGTATACTGTAAATACGCACTTGTTCTTGAAGGTTTTTCAAAAACTCGTCTTTTGCCGTTTCGTATTCCTCTGTAGGCAAATCCGGCCATTCAAATTGCAGATTTTCTATGGTACAGCCAAAGGCGCCATTGTGGTTATTTAAAACCTTGATTTGATGCATAAAAAACATAAAATCTATAATTCGCCGTCCTTGTAATTTATCCGATGAAATATTTTCTACAATATCCTGCAATTTATAACAACATAATTAAAATGTTTTATTTGTCCTAAAATATGTTTATAAAGACCAAATCATTCTTACAAGATTCCTTGCGTCAGGATCTTGAATTGAAGCCGTTTCTAATGCCTGCAAGTTTTCCTGAATTTCCAGTGTTTTATCACTGTCTTTTTCATTTTCTTGAGTCTGAAAATAATATGTAGGGTATAATATAGTGACACAAACCGTATGCACTATGACAGGCGATCGATTGTCGGCTTAAGATAGCACATAACTAACAATGTTTTTTTTTGTGCTAAAATATGTATACAAAAGACCAAGTAATTCTTACAAGATTCCCTGCGTCAGGATCTTGAATTGGAGCCGTTTCTAATGCCTGCAAGTTTTCCAGAATTTCCAGTGTTTTTTCACTGTTTTTTTCATATTCTTGATTCTGAAAATAATATGTAGGGTATAATATAGTGACACAAAAAGTAAGCACCATGACAGGCGATCGATTGTCGGCTTGAGATAAATAAATAATGAAGAAATGTCTTATTTAGTTTTGGTTTAACAACTGCTCAATCAAAACCAAGGAAACACGTATCTGCCGCAGCTAGTAAAATATAAAGTAAAAAATCGGTTGTCTGTAAAGTCGGTTTACTGACGATAGTTGAACGTGACAACGTCATAAGAAAATACTGATGGAATAGTTGCATTGCATTTGTTAATATTCGCTTGCACTTCAAGCCGCCATGGAACGCTACAGAGCGAGGCCGCGAGGTAACGCTACATGAGTCATGTTTTTTCGTGAGTGCAACCAGCTTCATCGATTTATTAGACGTTGTCACGTCAAAAATAAAACTTACAACAGCATTTTTATTTAAGTCCTGGTTTTGAAGTATTTGAACTTCCCTTTTCTGCCTATAACAACGAATTGGATATTAACTTTATCTTATTACTACTGTGTTTCATAAAAATATCCAAACAAAAAAGTAATAAAAAAAAAATACTTCAAAAATAGTAAGTATATTGTTTATTATGTTTTACTTATTACACCTAATAAAAATATATTTTTTATAAGTAGAGAACCTCGGTAACTTACCTTTTAGCTTCATTAGCCTTGGCCAAATTTTCGTTTTTTTTTTGTTCCCATATAGCGCCTTTTGTTAGCCATATCTGAAAAAAAAGTAAAATGAAAACATAAAGAAGTCTAATTTAATCTTTCTTAAGTTAATAGAACACCATTGCATTAAAATATGTAGGTACTCACCAAAGTTTTGTAATATAATAAAAACTATCAACATGTCCTAGTCGCGCTAAAAACTCGCGAAAGTACGATAATATTTTACGCGACACGCGGCTACGGGAGCGACACAGGTCCTACCTCTGAAATGCCTCAACCGGCACTGAGCCACGGTAATAATATATACAGTAGGTCGTCTTCATACAAACGGACGAAACGCGGGCTATACCTACGCGCTTCGATCACCGTGTGCGCTCAGGCGGCTCGGAGTCGCGACTGTGCAACAGTGACGAACGGACGGTGTGTTGTTTTTTATAACAATAACCGCGCGATTTTTTCACTAAAAATAAGTTCAAGTACATATTTAATATGACGAGTAGGCGATATTGTGCTGTTTTTGGTTGCATGAATTCGTCAATAACGCATCCAGAGATAGCTTTTTTTACATTACCTGGAAACTCGGAAAGGTAAGACTATTTTACTTACTAGTGGGTAGGTACATAATGTGTGTCTTTTTAATGGATAAGTATTTCATTTTATCTCCCGAAAAAAAGATGTCTGGATTAATAAATGAAGTGAATAGAGTAAAGGAAAGTGATAAACACGAGTAAGGTAGGTAGTTATAGGCGGTTCATGAATCATTAAACGGTAGGTACGCTGGTGTTAAAACCTCGGGGCATGTGTGTTTTGTTAGTTTGTATAATTCAAAGTAAAGACGTGGTTTTTATTATTAATAATAGTTGTTTATTGTACTGTGTGTATGAATAATACTAGAAAAAAATTGGTTGTCTGTAAAGTCGATTTACGGACGATAGTTTAACGTGACAACATCATAACAAAACATTAATGAAATGATTGCATACTTTTATGAATAAAATTAATTATTGTTATTGAATAACTGTTACTGTAATAAGAATAACTGTTTCATGAAATCATCATTCTTTGGACTTACATGGTCTTAGAGAGTTGTGTTGATGACTTTAATGATTATAATTCTGTAATAGTACATTACGTTATTAGTGCGTTAAGATGGTTATAACATGCGAGGCGGAATTTCAGCCCGAGCCGAAGGCGAGGGCGTAATTGAGCCGAGCATGTTATAACCAATACGCACGTATATCGTACGACGTTTTTTTAACACATTTGCGAGGAAACAGAAAAAAAAAACATTTCACAATACAAGTACAAAGAAAAGAAAATTTGAGAAAAATGGCGCGAGGATTATTTTCTGCCGTGGCTGCGTGAAAATGTTGGCAAAGACACTAGAGCATGCAGCCAAGTTTTTAAATTACCGAATAAACAGTTTTTTTTATTTTAAATAAAATCAATCTGTGAATGCACACTGTATTCAATTCACAAAGTATTTTATTTGTTTATATAAAAAGAAGTATATTTATTTATTTATTTTATTATTTACGTACACACAGTAAAATACAATAACAAAACTAAATGGAAACACAAAGTAGGCAAATGTAATTAAAATACTGGAGGCGGGCAGCCCTATCGCATGTTTACGTACCGCGCGGCTGTAGGCATTTACATCAAGGTTACGGCCGAGATACAATACTGTATGTCTTTATACTGTGACTGAGCGCTGGCGTGATTCCGCGCCGATTATACAGGGTGGCAGGGACATCGACGCGCAAACGCTTACCATGAATTCAGTACATGATTCTGGACCCCCCTGCGTTGAAATTTTTCGTCGGCTTTTTCTTAATTTTTACGTATTTTTCTGCATTTTTTTTTACTGTAAACCGTTTAAAATCATTATTTCTATCTGAACCAATAAGATTTTTAATTAAAAAATAGTAAATTCACTTGTTTCACTTAAAACAGCAATGTAAATAAAACTCGAAAGGGCTACCTGATCAGCTGTATTGCTAAAGTTCATTTGCGAGGTCAACACTGTTTTCGTACCTACGCTAGTCGCTTTCAAATGTTCCGACAAAGGGACCGCGGCGCCGACCGGTCTCTACGTACTACGCTATTCGCTTTCAAATGCGCCGACAAAGACACCGCGGCGCCGTGCGGTCTCCTCGTAAGAAGCTAGGCGATAAGGCGACATATCCCAATGAATCTAATAGACGCGTCACATGGGGCATTTTAATCATCTACATAATTGAATGACCCGTTTACTACTTTTATTTTAGATTCGTTATGAGGGGATAATTATTTTTCTAAAGCTTCATCGATTTAAGGGGGAAGCGCTAAGGTAGCCCGCGAAATTCAAATTTTCTTACGTTTTTTGCAATTTGCTGGTCATTGAATTTCGCGGGCTAACTTAACTCTTTTGCCTTAAGTAAAGAAGATTAAAAAAAAACGTGTAGAGGTGTATTGATAATCACGAAATTTTTCGATATTTTTTTATTATCAACATTAATTTTAGTTTTGAATGCAATTCAACAATGTAATTTTACTGTTTCATAAAAAAAATACATCCATTTTCGCAATTAATTTCGTGAGTAGGTAAAAAGGTATAACTAAATGAGTTTGCACACTCTATCATTTTGTTGATCTGTGTTCGGTGCATGCACTGTAGGTACTTAAAGTACATTTCTTTTGCATTTCGCCGATTTTAACGGATTTTTGCTAGTTCCTAGATTTTGTTGATCGCAAACGGACGTGCTGTTTGTCGCGAATTTGTGATCTTAACGTAGTTTTTAAAATCAAAAGTAATTTTCTCTCTGTGTGTGTTTGTGTGTGTGTGTGTTTGTTGTTTGAGAGTGACGGAAATTCGGTCCACACTGTGGACCGAATCATGGCTGTGGACTCCACAGCCATGGCCAGCTCGCTCACCGGACTTGACCCCATTAGATTTTTTCTTTGGGGTTACGTCAAGAATAAGGTGTTTGTGACCGAGTGCGATACCGTAGCAGAAATGAGAGATCGCATTGTGAATGTGTTGAATGTGTTTGCGACGCTGCGTGAGGAGTGTGTCCTGGATCCCACTTTTTTGCCCCGTGTCCACGCTGAAACTCTGCGCCGCGCTCAGATCTGCGAGCGAGATGGTGGCGGCCACTTCGAACCCTATCTCATTAGGAATGAGCGAGATTAAGGTAAGTTCATTAATTAAACATTACTGGATCGCTAAGTTCTCTTCAAGCATCTTTTTTGTTATCAATCCTCATCGGTATCGCTATTTTATGGGAATAAGCTTATTGTTAGTTTTATTTCCATAACGGGTAAGTACTTAATAAGTAACTACCATCGGTTATCAAGACTAATTAAACATGATTTTATGTGGTAGGTTACGAACCTATCAATGTTGTTGTTAGGCGATATTTCATAGGTACGTTCACGTTCGTCCGGCAGCGGCGGCGCCGGCGCGGCGCGGCTGGCGGCCGCGCCACAGACTTGTGTGTGTGTGTAGGGTTAATAGCGCGCGCGGCGCGCGCCATCCGCTGAGCGTTTTGATCGCGTTGTTTGCAATACATTGCGCGCTCAAAAATGTCAATTTTTTTAACGGGTCATTTCCGAGATTAATGACTTTCGTAATTTTATTTAAGGCTTCAGGTGTAACCTTTTCACGACGTTTGTGCGTCGATGTCCCTGCCACCCTGTATAGCAGCACTAAATAATTCATAGTAAAATAAACATATAAGTTATTAAAAAAATATTTGTACCATGCTTTAGAACGTAAATGTCTTCGTTTACTAGGCCTAAAATAACATAAATATTTCAGATTTCATCCTAAACTAACGCGTTTAATATATCGAAAATTGGCTAAAATTGACACTTTTGAATATACTTTTCTTGAATGAAAACCTACAGTAATCGTTTTTTTTTTCAGCCATGCACTAATAAATGCTATTATTATTTATAAAGCAACGTTGTTATAAGTTTGTCGTATATGGTTTTACTAATACCTTGCATTTGCGTAGACCGTCGATCGCTAATTTAAAAAAAGGCTTGCATAAAAACTGTTCTAATGAGAAAACTGTACGAATAAATGAAAATGTTTTTCAGCCATGCACTAGATTATGAAATTCCCATTAATACGACGTCAATATCTTATCTATAAATTAAACAGATTATGGTTTTATTGTCCGTCGGAAATCATCAATTTTGACTCCAGCGTGGCTCTAACGGATCAACCCTCTTAACACGGCTAGTGCAATCTGTAAATTACTTGATCCTAGACTATAAATCTCTCATACGCGAATCTGGCGTAAAATTGAATCTTTAGGCTATAATAAAATAACTAAATCTAGATTTTTTTTAGACTGAGCTATGATAGTTTTGGGTGATATTCTTAATCAATAACACCAGAACAGCTTTATTGGTTTACGATATCATTTAATCGACCCTCTTTAGACTCTGTCTTACTCTTAAATTTATATATACTTTTGAACCGTGTCCAACACTCACTCTCTTGACGTTTACTCGGAGCTTACTTACAGCTGCCCTTGACGTTTACTCGGAGCTTACTTACAGCTGCCCTTGACGTTTACTCGGAGCTTACTTACAGCTGCCCTTGACGTTTACTCGGAGCTTACTTACAGCTGCCCTTGACGTTTGCTCGGAGCTTACTTACAGCTGCCCTTGACGTTTACTCGGAGCTTACTTACAGCTGCCTTTGACGTTTACTCGGAGCTTACTTACAGCTAGCCTTGACGTTTACTCGGAGCTTACTTACAGCTGCCCTGACGTTTACTCGGAGCTTACTTACTGCTGCCCTTGACGTTTTGCTAGGAGCTTACCGTCTACTGTTTTACGGGAGCTGCCCTGGCGTTTTCTCGACTGCGGTGTTGCGGTTCAGACCTAACCCCTCTTTCCCTCCTACCCTCTTCAACTCTTAACACTCTATGAGTACTTCAAGTAACTTTAGAATCCTTCTTCAGAACTGAGATCCTGTAGACTCTTATGTTTATACTCTTATACACTCTTTTGCTATTCTTATATTTGTACTTTTGCTATTTTCGTATTATACAATATTATATATTTTTTGTTTATAGGTCTTAGAACTTATTACTTATAGTTCACCTTATTCCTTGTAAAAACCATTTAGATTTTAAGTTTTGTAAATACTCCACAAGGTTTACCTTTCCCTAAAACTTTTGGCTTAGTTTGATCCCTTTATTTATTTTGTAGAGCGGTGCACAACTCTTTAAATAAGCCATTGTGTAGAGCGGTGCACAACTCTTTAAATAAGCCATTGTGTCGAGCGGTCTCACAACTCGTAAAATAAGCCTTAGTGTACTTTTTAACCTAGATAATTTTTTTTATCCTTGACCCTCCTTGATCCTTGACTTAAAGCTTGAAGGGTTTCTCTTCAGCGCTTTATGCTCTTAAACCTTGGCTGCTTCTCTTAAGCAGAAAAACTTTCCTTGACTTAAAGCTTGAAGGCTTCTCTTAAGCGCTTTATGCTCTTAAACCTTGGCTGCTTCTCTTAAGCAGAAAAACTTTGTAAATAATTTCTTTTAATTTTAACGGGTTTTAGTACAGGTGCGGATTACGACACCTAAATTAAATAAATAAGCCTTCGTAAACCTTAAAAATAATTCCTTGTGGAGTATGCGTCATTGAATGTGAACCATATCCCCTAAGTATGCTGGTGATGTATGATTGAGGAAGTGTGTAGGTTAAGTTGATGAAAGGTCTATGAAAGAGCAAGGTCTTATTTTCAACCTCGAAATTTTTCTAGTTAATAATTTTCTGGAGTTATGGGGAATCTTAGTTTGCTTTTTTTTATAACTTACTGTATCTCTGTAAATACTCATTTAGCTTAATTTTTTGCTTATTAATGCTCTCTTGATGATAAATAAGAAAATTTTTTCATTGTATTCAAAAATTTTCCGGGGTTTTTGGGGTAATGTAATGTGTGTATGTCTTTACATGTATTTTTTACTTACATTGTTGGAAATATTAACCTGAAATTTTAAGCATTCGTCCTCCCTAGGTAGCTTCATGCTCATTTCCTGGAGGCTTATCATATCTTTTACCTGTAATTCATGTTATTTAAGTTTTTTTCTGTAGATTTTTATCTCTTGAATCTTTGTTTACCTTTGTAATGTCAGTTAGTGACAGGCCTAGTTTTATTTTTTAATTTAGTGCTGGAGCTAGTTGTAGGTCGTATAGGTAAATCACATCGACCTCATTATCTTTTCTTCTTAAAATGTTCTAGAAATTCTTTTCAAATGATAAAAAGTCGATGACAGAAGCCTGGTAGTTGATTTGGTCAGTCTACGTTGAGAGCTCAGCTCGGCCACAAGTGCGGGAAAATTAAGAGTGACCTTGGAGGGCAGTTTCCCTCCTCTACGGCCGAAGCGACTATGAAGACGCCGTAGCAAGGCGACTCCGTCCCGGGCTCTTTGGGCTGCACAGCCTGAGGGTTGACGTCCCTCGGCCCTCCTCTACGGCCTGAGGGTTAACGTCCCTCGGCCCTCCTCAACGGCCTGAGGGTTGACGTCCCTCGGCCCTCCTCTACGGCCTGAGGGTTGACGTCCCTCGGCCCTCCTCTACGGCTTGAGGGTTGACGTCCCTCGGCCCTCCTCTACGGCTTGAGGGTTGACGTCCCTCGGCCCTCCTCTACGGCTTGAGGGTTGACGTCCCTCGGCCCTTCTCTACGGTCTGAAGCTGATGTCCCTCGGCTACTAACAGACCAGAGGCCCGCCTTTCTCTAGTTCTATTTTGTTCTCATTTTCATTCACCGGTTTCTCTAGTTTAAGCTAGTTATCTAGCTCCAAATAGGTAGGCCCTAGCTTATTCAACAATAAATTCTTATAACTCGTCCTCTTTATTTCTTTTAACAGTGCTCCCCTCCAAACTGAAAGTTAGGTAGGTGAGTGCTCAATGTGACTACAATTTCTGGCTCTAACCAGGAATTTGTAACGTTACAAACTTTCCGTGAAATACTGGTATCTCCAACTTTGGTGTCGTTTTTTCTCGATAAGCTCCGGACCACATCTTGGTGTTTAATGCCTTCTTCAGCTCGATATATTGGTTTTCGAATCTTGTATAGCGCTCTTCATAGACTGCGTTCTTGTCCCCATTGAGTTCGCACTCGATTTCCCAGTGGAGACTGTCAATAGCAGACCAACGCGCTTGTAACGTTTGCAACGCATTTCCATTTCCATTCCTGGAATTTCCATTTTTAAAACAACATGGATGTCTTGTTTATACCTAAGACAGTAAAAAAGGTGGACTACGCGGCTGTACAAACTGAAATGATGGTACGGACTGGACACCTGTCCTCAACGCTTCTGACGCAAATATGGCTTCTGATATACTAGTTGCTACCCTATCTACAATTATTAAAAACCACACCCAGGTTATCACAATCCCGCGGAAAAATATAAATATAAAACCCTGGATTACTCCAGGGCTTCTAAAATGTATAGCTCACCGTGATAATCTCCATAATCAAGCCAGCAGTTCCCCAGAAAACCGCATATTAATGATTACTTATAAAAGGTAGCGCAATTATTGCAATGACCTACTACGGCGGTTAAAACAAAATTCTGAGAGAGAAGAATTCGTGAAAGCGAAGAACAGTCCAAAGTCAATTTGGGATGTAATCAATAAGGTGGTGAATCTAAAACCCAAACCTGCCCCACCCTTCGAACTCATAAATCTTAATGACCCTAAATCCTCTCTTAACAAAGTTAACAAATTTTTTGCTAGTATTGGCAGGGAAATGGCTGACAGAATTTCTGGCAACCACTCCACTCCTAATAGTTTTCCTCGTCCAAATAATCGTAGTAATTCAAACTCTATGGTTATACTAGAAACTGACGCAGACGAGGTCGAGAGTATAATAATTAATTTAAAATCTGATTGCGCAGTGGGATGGGATGGTATCCCTGCCAGTATAATAAAATTATCTCGTCAAACCCTGGTCCCTCTTATTACACATGTCTGTAACCTGTCCATCACGTCGGGTATTTTCCCAAAGGTTTTTAAAAAGGCAGTTGTGCATCCAGTTTATAAGTCGGGTGACAGAGGCAGTGTCAATAACTATAGACCAATATGAGTCCTTCCAGCTCTATCCAAGGTTCTGGAGCGTATATTAAACAAGCGTCTAACACGGTACATTGATTTAAATAAAATAATATTTGGGAACCAATACGGTTTCTGAACTGGGATATCCACGGAGGATGCAGTATTGGCTCTAACAGAACATGCTATTCGGAAGTTAGATAAAAAGCAAAAATGCTTGGGACTGTCTCTAGACTTGGCTAAGGCTTTTGACACTGTCTCTGTCCCTATCCTTCTAGACAAGCTGGAAGGAGGAGTGTAGGAGTTAGGGGCATACCTTTAAGAATCTTTGATGACTATCTAAGTGATCGTGTACAAGTGGTGAAGATAGGGGAACATGTAAGTAGTGAGGAGGCTATCAACTGCGGCGTTCCGCAAGGAAGCATTCTGGGCCCCACACTATTTATTGTATTCATTAATGATTTATGCGATATGCCCCTGCTAAACGGTAAAATCTTCACTTACGCTGACGACACAGCTCTTACTGTGAACGGAGTGGACTGGTGCCAAACAAAGCAAAATGCTGAAAATGCTCTGAATTGGCTCAAAAAAATGAAGTGGCTCTCAAATAATCTTCTGACACTGAATATTGATAAAACCCTGTTTATCCCCTTTGCTATGCGAGCAGACCATCTGCCTCCGCCGACTTTTAAGATTAAAGTACACTCGTGTCTGCTGCCTGCTCCTGATTGCTGTTGCTTATACATATATAACCAGATCTCCCTGCGTCAAATATTTGGGAGTACCTATATATAGACCAGAGTTTCCGTTGGCATAAACAAATTGAAACCGTAACCACACGGACTCGAGGACTCATATTTATATTTAAAAGACTCCGTCAGACAGCGGACATAAAAACCCTGCAAATGGTGTACCTGACTCTATGCCAGTCCCTATTATCGTACTGTTTGACGGTATGGAGTGGAGCACCTAAATCGGCAATCCTACAGCTTGAGATCGCCCAGAGGGCTGTACTGAAGGTTATGACGAGAAGACCTTACCGGTACCCTACGGCTGAACTTTACGCTGAATGCAAAGTTCTCACGGTGAGGCAACTATTTGTTCACATGACCATAGCCCGTAAGCACAAGTCGCGGCCCCTGCAGGAGCCTCAAGGTAGAATTAAATATACTTTTTTTTTTTAAACTGCCCGACTTAACAAGAACCTCTTTTGCGGGTAAACACTATTTTATCCTTAGTGTAAGATTGTATAATAAGACGAACAAACAGTTGGATATATTTCACCTCAACAGAATAAGGTGCAAAATGAAGGTAAAGGATTGGCTTACTTCTTTAACCTACAAAGAAACTGAGGATTTGCTGGATAGCTGAACTGCCTAAATCTTTTTCATTCACACCACTCGCAGCATAAAAGCACACATCCGCAACTTACCAACGCACACGCATACACTCTCTAACACTACACCTACCCTAACACTACACACACACACTCACCCATACACTTCACTTCACTTCCCCACACATATTATCGCAGGGCAAATAGGATGGTTATTCTTCTTTTTTAGTACTTGTCATAACTTCGATATAATTATAATTATTAGTTTATTTGTGCAATGTATTAGTGAGTGGAGCCTCACATAGGTGAAGGGCTGGGAGGAACGCTGACACCTGAGGTACAGGATATGTCCTAGTTTGGGTGTCAGGAGTTTCACACAACGTGCATACACTTTTGCCTATTTATATAAGGATAAGTTATTCAATTACAAAATGCATTGTTAACCATTTTTCTCTCCTTATTATGAAATAAATTTATTTATTATTATTTTAGTTGACGTTTTTCTAGTAGTTAGTTTTAGTTTTCTTTTTATTTGTATTATTTTGCGGTTAGGGTTCATTTAGGGTAGGCACCCACTTCTTTGATTTGGGAAAATTCAACAGGTAATTTTTGTGAAGAAGAAGTGCTTGTGATGTCAATACCTACATAGTTGTCCGACGCCTTTATAACTCACTTACTCGTATGATTGCACACTGACTGCACTAGGTACCGGTAGACTGCTATTTAAATTCAATCAATGCTGGAGGGCAACATCCGCGACATTTCTATCTGTAACTTTTTGTTTATAAGTTTCAAGGGTTGACTTTATTGTTTTCCCCTTTTCTTTTACATGTAGGTAGTTTCCTTCGTTCTGAAACGGACATGAATAATGTAAATGAACCTGTAGCTAGTATCTAGCAGTGTGTTGGGTGTAATCGGCCTTAGATCTTTTATCTGCAACTGCTAATAAATATACCTACATAAGTACACTAAGAAGGTACCACGTCAGCACAGTGTTATCTCACACATTACTGTCGTATAACGAGAACAGATCGCGTCTGTACAGGTAACAGCGTCTCAGTAAATGCCAGGAGGTCGGGGCCTACAAGTTAAAGTCATTCATTAATGAATTAATTACGAAGTTGTCTCGTCCAGGCGCCCGTCAGCCTCCAGCGCTCGGGAATACATTGATATTATTTTGTGAGAGTAGCTGCGTCTTGAGTCAATTGAAGTCTTTTTAAAATAGATTATGGAATTAAGTATAAGGTATTTTATCATTAAAATACTTCCTGAGTACTGTGATGCATATTATTATGTCCAATTGGGAACGTCTACCGGCTGAAATGATGATGATTATTATCTAAATAGGACAAGCTTTGATATCAGCCGACGTCATCCGCTGTCGCGACAACTTGACAATTGTTCTCGCTGGCTACAGCTTTAATTAAGAAATTCCGTTAGTCTACGGCGGCGGGGGGTTGCGGCTCTTTCCTAAGTCTTCCTGTCATTAATCTCAGTTAGGAGACGGTGCCGCTCGGCTGGCTTGTCTGTCTCACTAACTTCCACTGGAGAAGACCACGCGCATCGTGCTCTGAGTTGCGAAAATGGGCTAAGTACAGTCAGCTTCAGAAAAAGGAACCCCCTTTGGTAAGATTTAAGTTTTTTGTAATGTAACGTAAATGGCTTGTTGGTCTAGTGGTTAACACTGCGGCTTAGCAATACGATGGTCACGAGTTCAAATCAGCGGGTGAGAAGATTTTTCTTTCTTTATTTTAGTTTCTATAGGTGATTAGGTGATTTTCGTTAATTATTATTTAATTTCCGAACCGTTATCTAGTGTTAAACGTTCTAAAACTCACCCAGGGGTGAGGTTTAGAACGAATTAGATAACGGTTCGTTTATAGATATTTCTAGAAACATAACTACAATAAAATTTATTTTTTTTAATTTGTAAAAACATCATTTTGTTTATACTCTGTATGATCTTATCGGAAAAAAACCTGATAAAAAAATGAAATGTTGTCATTTGTGCCTGTGAATTACAGAGGAAGAACCAACATGTATAGCAATATACATCTTCGTAGCAAAATACGCGCATTGACGTGGAGTTGCGGACACCAGCCCGTATTACCTATTACCTACATATTTCTCTTTTATCACATTTTCTAAAAACCCTTATATAACACAACATTTAAAAAAAATGTGAGTTCAGATGGTGCATCGTTAAGACATTACTTACAAGACTATTTGTAAACAAGAGTAACTGTATTGATAATAATAAAGGTTGTTTATTTTTGATTTACTACGAGATATTGATCGCACAAATATTGGGAATTATTAACACTTGCTCATATGTTCCAATGCAATTTTATCAGATAAGTTACATAATCAATCCGCCGAGTAAATTGCCTATTAATAACGGAGAGGATGGCCGTCCCTGTCTATCACTTCGTGAAGTTAGCACTCGAACGCGTAGTTTTTAAGGGTGCCACTGAGTGAACTTCCACAATATTATGTTGTTGCTCTGACTTATTAGTGTAAGCAATTGGGCGAGGGCTTTGGCGATCATATTTCACATCACCCGTCGCTTGATACTTTTGTATCCGTCTACGAACTGTTTTTCTCTGTAATGAAAATAATAATTTTAGAAATACATAAAAAATCTAACTTTTTAGTAATAATGCAACATGATTGCAACAATAAATATATGTGTAAGGATAACGTAAATCTTACTGTTATGCCCATAATATCTCGTGCTATTTTCTTTATGCTTTGTTCCCGTTCCCAGAGAACAACAATTTTAGCAAAAAAGTTGTTAATCGAACCATATCATTGGTTAATAGAATCAACTGTTCAATAGCTTATTAAATTGGATAATATTACGGCGAAGATAATTACACACAAGCGGATCGGCACGAAAGCGAAATCATTTGAAAAATTATTATACCCTCAATCACAGTTTAGTAAATAAGGCAAAGAAGTATTCTAAATTCAACCTTAAATCGCAATTCATATAGCAGTTAAGTTTATGAAGTAAAATTACGGTAGTGTAACAATCGGAATCAACACATTCTATTCAACCAAACAGAAATCTGTGCTAATTTCAACCTTATCTTTTAGTTAATTGAGCATTTTTTGTAAAACTATACGGTGGTTATGGTGCTAGTATTAAAATATATAACACGTGGTGGAAGTTGAAATTTAAATCTTAATATCTAGAAGATTAGACCCTTAATAACCTTGTTCGATAAAAGGAGTACCTAATGCTATTCCAATTTTCGTTGAGATTGATAACTGAGCCAATAGCCTAGTGGTATAAGGCACGGTCTAGATGATCGGCTTAATCGCACACAAAGTGTATTTTTGTAAGTTATTCTTGGTATACGGTTCGGCCAGAAGGAAACAGAAAAAATACCGTATAAAATTATAAAAACTTGCATATAAGAGTCACGTGACGCGCTCGCCGCCGTTCGAGTAATGAGCGACGGTGGGCCTAAGCGTGCTCGGGCGATAATCTTAAGTCTTGTGGGGGGTTCCTTTTCTCTGACGCTGTCTGTACGCGGATCGTACAGCCCTCTGTACTAGTCGCTGTTCACAAATACGCAGCTTCACAGCGCGACGCGCGCGAGTCACGCCCTCCGGCTGGAAGTTAGCAATGTTGCAACACACGTATCGTATTTACTGTGATTTGTGTTTAAGGCTAGGTGGCCCCAAATTTAAGTTTTTTAAAACAATATGAGACAAAGAATATAGGGTTTTAAATTAAAAAAATATATATCTGTATTAGTTAAGGATCTTGTCTAGTCAAAATCGCGTTCTGTTGCAAGACCTGATGAACTTCACACGATAGAAAAAAATCGCAAAGTTACCCCTTTTTAGAACGTTTTTTCAATATTATGACTATATTACTGACTTTTTACATTTAATTTTTGTACTATATTAAAGAAACTAATTAGTTATAGACAAATTCGCAGAGTTTGATTTGATAAAATGATTTTCTTAATTACTAAGTTTAAGAGTCTATATTATGCTGTTTTGGTGATATTGGGCGATCTGGATATCGGTATCTGTAAGACTTGAGAGTTTGCTATTTGGACACATTAAACTTGGACTTATAATCTTTAAATTTGTAGAAGCGAAAACACGATTGGATAAAAAAATCTCGATAAAAAAAATAACGAAAAAACCTCGTTTTGCACTTATTTTGAGTTAGATCTCTGAAACCCTATGGAATTTAATGATGATTTTTAAACTAATAGATAGGTAATAATATTATCTCAAATCGTGTAGAATTATTTTTTTATTTTTCTCTTCGTTCTCCTCGTAATTAGCAATTCGGTGATTTGGCGCTTGCGTCATTTTATTCTAAGCGAGCATACTCTCTTTCTGTCTCTTGTTTTGCACGCGGTAGTAATAGCGCTATCCTTTTCAATTTATTCAATCAGTCTGCTACGGCATGTGATGGAGGACGAACCTATGTTTGGCGACATTACAGAGAGAGGACTATTTTCGACATTTTTATTTTGTTTAGTGGTAAGTATTACCTACTGTAAAAAGGAGTTAAACCCGTTTGGTGTAAACATAATAAATTATTATCATTATTTAGTGTAAATAAAGATGGGCAAAAAGAAAACTCTCGGAAAACACGACACATGGTTGGCGCCACGGAACAGAAAAAACAGTTTGTTCCGTGGTTGGCGCAGTGGCTGAGCGATCGACTGCTGCGCTGCGTGTCGCGGGTTCGATTCCCGACCGGACAAATATTTGTATTGCCTACAGGTTGTTGTTCCGGGTCTGGATGTTTGTGTATGTGAATTTAAATGTTTGTAAACGCACCCACGATACAGGAGTAATTCCTAGTGCGGGACAACGTTTTTTTAAAAAAAAAACAAAAACAAAACAAAACGTTTGAGGGAACAACTCCGTATTCTGAACGATAGAAAGAAAAAAGTAAGTACAGACGCCAGCATGTCAAGCTACTACAATCTGTCAAATTTCTTTAATAGATTTTCAACTTTATCACTGAAGCATAAGGTTCAAAGTTGAATGGGAAAATTTGACAGTTTCGGGTAGCTTGGTGTGCTGGCGTCTGTACCTAACTACCGATTTATATAACGGTATCAATTCTTTTATTTCCTTAGCTATTTAGGTATTTCGAATGTCTATTGCCTATGGAAAAAAAAGTAAGTAAATTTTTAATCCCCGTTAATATTTTTTTTACCTGGCTCGTTGGTCTAGCGGTCGCAAGCGCTACTGCTGAGCTGTGAGGTCCTGGGTTCGATTCCCGCACCTCTGCCCACCTCATCGGGCAATACAGCCGTGATGCTTTGTATTTATGTATGTAAATTTTAAATCGCATAATGTAACATAATTGATTCTTTCCCGTACAATGAGAGGTCAGCTTATATACTGGAAATGTATAGCTTGATACGTAGCCGTGTGTACCTACCTATCTACCTATATAATGCGGGTAAAAATACAATAAGTATCAAAATAATATCATCCTAGTTCAATCACTGATATTTTTACTAATCAATATTACTTATTCAAACTGATGAATTTTATTCAATGAAAAAAAAATTGCCATGATGGCTTTCTCTTTTTTAGGGTTCCGTAGTTGTGCCGGACGGGCGTGATCGCTGGACGCTATGGTGTGTAGGGAGGTCGTAAACCCATCCAGGTTTATCCAGGTTTGAGGATAGGTCTCTCCCTGTCCAAGCGGCGCTGACGTCCTACACCGACGGTTCAGGATAACTTCAAGGCTTCGAAATGATACACAAGTCTTCATGACTGTTCAGGAAGCAATTGACGGGACTCTAAGTATATTAAAAAAAAATAAAAATATTCCTTGCCGATGACTACAAATTTGTTCTATTTACTGGTTTGCTTACATTACTCGAAACTTTACCGTAACGAGAGCCGTCAATTACTTCCATTTTAAACCATTTTATTGATCTATTTTTTACTATGTTTACATGTTGTTTTACACTATATACCACTTATATACGAACATACTCGTATATTGTGATATGTCGTTGGATTCCTTATTAAATTTCCTATCTCCTGGAGTACCGTTTTCATCTATATCTGTTTCCGCTGAAAAGTTATTTCAGCGGAAACAGAAAAAATATTAAATTTTCAATAAAAATATTTTTTCTTGTAAGTTTTCTCAAAAACTACTGAACCGATTTCAAAACTGTTTTCAGGTACTTCAGGCTGGTCCAATGACCTAAAACAATGTAATATTTTAAACTGTAAAACTATATTTTTCAGGGCGTGACGCGCCCTGAAACGATGAATAATAAAAACAAATATTAGAAAACATTAGCCTATCGCAGTACGACACTTAAATCTCAATTAAGTAGGTTTATCGAACGACTAGATACACAAAAGTTATGTCCAGGGCTAGGTCTTGACCTAGGCTACCTGGATGTACTAAAATTTCAAACATTGAAGCTATATAGCCCACTTAACTGAGGTAAATAGGTGTCGTACTTACGGTTTTATTCTATCACTATTTACTAGCACTATTTACCCGTTTCACTTTCACTTGTTATCACTTATGTACTTGTGTTTATGTAAAACGCACTATATATTGTGTGGTGACGCATCGTCGCGAACATCTCTCCCGCCGTGCAGTGCAGTGACGACTCGTAGCGCAGTCGGCGCGGCGCTGCATCGCACCGGTGAGCGACGGCTGTGGTCGCGGCGCCCAGCGCCTCGACGCCCGCCGCTGCGACGCTCGCCGCCCCGACGCTCGCCGTCTCGACGCCAGCCGCCGCGACGCCTGCCGCCGCGACGCTCAGCGTCCCGACGCCTGCCGCCGCGACGCCTGCCGCCGCGACGCTCGCCGCCCCGACGCTCGCCGTCTCGACGCCTGCCGCCGCGACGCCTGCCGCCGCGACGCTCAGCGTCCCGACGCCTGCCGCCGCGACGCCTGCCGTCGCGACGCCTGGGCGCCCATCGCCTCGGCGCTCGCCGCCGCGGCGCTCGCCACGACGACGCTCAGCGCCTGGGCGCCTGCTGCTTCGGTGTTCGCCGCCGTGACGCTCGCCACGACGACGCTCAGCGCCTGGGCGCCTGCCGCCCCGGCGCGCTCGCTGCCCGGACGCTCGCTGTTCGGCGCTCGCCGCCGCGGCGCTTGCCGCGGCGACGTACGCCGCCTGTTACTTTGGTAGTGGGACGAGTTTCTTCACCGGACGCTTCAAGGTGCCGCCGGCAGTGCGCACCTCAGCGGTCCGGACTTCTCCGTCGGCCCCGGGGAACACGGCGACTATGCGGCCTCGCGGCCACGTGTTGCGAGGCAGCTGACCGTCGGCGACAAGGATGGGGTCGCCGACCTGTAGGCCGGGCCCGCTGCTGTGCGGCTCCCGCCGGTTTTGCAGTTCCGGCAGGTACTCGCGGACCCAGCGACGCCAGAACATGTCGGCGAGTATCTGTGACCGTCGCCACAGTCGCTTGCTGTCGATGTCTCGCTCGGTGAACACGCCGGGTGATGGTAGTCTCGCCGACCCACCGAGTAGGAAATGATTCGGTGTGATCGACTCGTCGTCGTCGCTGTCTACGGAAACATGTGTCAATGGCCGGCTGTTTATAGTGTACTCCGCCTCACACAGCAGTGTGGACAGCACTTCTTCGTGCGGGTGCTTTTCGGTGAGTACAGTGTACAGCGCGGACTTCACGCAGCGAACGAGACGCTCCCAGGCGCCTCCCATAAATGGCGCCGATGGCGTTATAAAGCGCCACACGATGCCTCGGCGACTGGCCTCCTCTCGGAAGGCGTCTCGGAGCTCCTTGTCGGCACCGTGCATGTTGGTGCCATTGTCGGAGTGAATTTCAGTGGGGCAGCCCCGACGGGCGGCGAACCGGCGCAGCGCCAGTATGGCGGAGTCTGCGCTGAGGCTGGCGGCGATCTCGAGGTGGACCGCTCTTATGGTGAGACACGTGAAGAGGGCCACGTACCTCTTCTGGTGCTTCGACTTTGCTATTTTCCTCTATGGCGGCTATGCGATGCGATGGGCGACGAAAGGTTTGTACGTTCGCGATCCTCTTCTTATCCACGTTAGGACGGTTTTACTGTCCGACCAGTACGTCACCGATACGGGCTTGATGTCGTGCTCGCGTATCACAGCTGCAGCCACGCGGGTTCCCATCACCGCGGCCTGCAGCTCGAGGCGCGGTATCGATTGCAGCTTCAATGGTGCCACCTTCGCCTTTGCCATGACGAGGCTGACTTGAGGCTTGCCATCTGTTGTTGTGGCTCGCCAGTATACTGCTGTCGCGTATGCCATCTCGCTTGCGTCGGTGAATACGTGTACTTGTATTTCTGTGGCTTCGCTGTACCCTGGATAGCATCTTGGTATGCTGACATTCTTGAGCTGTCGTAGGTGCTGTATCCAACTTCTCCATTGAGTCGCTAGGTCTGTGTCTAGCGACTGATCCCAGTCGACGGCTCGCCTCCATGCCTCTTGTAAGATTTGCTTGGCTCGAATGGTTACTGGTGAGGCGAGTCCGAGTGGGTCGTATAGTGACATGACGATCTTCAAAGCTTCTCTCTTTGTCGGCGACTCTTTCTCTAAAACGCCACTAGGTAGGCGTGCGAGCATCAGGTTGAAACCCAACGTGTCTTCACTCGGTCTCCATATCAGCCCGAGTATCTTCTCTGTGTCATCTGTATCTCCGATTCTGACCACTTCAGTTCGGATCTGTGTTGGATCTATATTTTCTATAACTTGCGCACTGTTTGATACCCATTTTCTTAGTTCAAACTTCGCCTTCTGATGTATATTCTTTACTGTTGTAGCGATGCGCGTCGTTTCTTCAACTGTTTTGTAACTATCGAGGTAATCATCCATGTAATAATTACGTATGATGGCTTCCACTGCTTCTGGATGCTCTTCTATATGCCTTCTCGCGTTCCAGTTCTTCGCGAAGATGGCTGTGCACGGCGAACTTGCCGCGCCGAATATTATGGACGTCATGCGATATTCTTCAGGCGCGCCTTCTCTTCTATTCCCTCTCCACAAGTATCGGAGAGCGTCTCTATCTTGAGCTCGCACTTTCACCTGCATAAACATCTCCGCTATGTCCCCGGAAATGGCTATGTGATGTCGGCGGAACCTCATCATGACGCCGGGCAGTGACTGTAGCAGGTCTGGTCCAGTAAGAAGGAAATCGTTTAGTGACAGCCCTCTTGACTTGGCGGCAGCGTCATGAACTATGCGAAGCTTCTCAGGCTTCATCGGATTGAACACGTCGAAGTGAGGCAGATACCACGTTCTACCCGGTGTGCTCGTCTTGGGCGCTTTCTCTGCATACCTCTTTTGTATGAGAGAGTCCATCTGTTCTGTATATCTATCTCGAAGAGCGGGGTTGCTATCGAGTTTCTTTTCTATCGAGACGAGCCTCTTGAGAGCTGTCCCGTAGCTATCTGGCATTTCTAGGCTTTCATTTTTCCATAACATGGCTGTTTCTATGTGTCCATCTTCTAACTGTTGAGTGTGATGATTCAAAATATCCTCTGCTTTCTTCTCGGGATCGGAGTCTGGTCGTCTTGGATTGATGACCAGTGATTCTATAGCAAAGAATTCACGAAGTCGCTCGTCGAGGTCTTCATCGCTATCTGTGAGTCGGTTGACGTAATGCACCTGCTGACCCAATATTCTGGTGTGCGCGCCGTGAAGAGTCCAGCCCATCGTAGTGAGTGATGCAATAGGCTGGTGCTTCGGGCCTCTGCGGGTCTCACTGGCCAGTAATAGGTGCCAGTTATCCTGGCCAATGAGAATCTTCGGTGCGCCTGTGTGATATATCAGCAGATCCCTCAGGTCGTCTAGGTGCTTGCAATGTGCGACATCTTCTTCACTGACTGTCTGTGGTGCGAGATTGAGCTTCGGTATGGTGCGCGCTCTGAACGGCACCTTATTCTTCAGCGGGCTCGCAAGAGTGACGGTGATTCTTCGCGAACAAGGAGTGTCGATCATGTTATCACCGATCGCACCTATCTTCAGTGGGTCGATGCGGCCCTCTGCCCCGACTTGCTTTGCTACGTCTTCGTCGATCAGGGAAACGGTGGACCCGTCATCGAGAAGCGCGAATGTTGATGCTTCTCCCGCCGGTCCGATCACTCGGACCGGTATCATCTTGAGGTAGGCGTGACTTGAAGTTGCTCGCGAACTGGCCACCGTTTCCTGAGACTCCTTCTTCGTTTCCTGGGCATTGGGCTTCTCGATACCCACTGCAGCAGGCTTCTTGCTGTGGTGAAGAAGTCGATGGTGTGTGGCTGTACACCCCTTTTCATCACACTTCTTACGTTTGCACGTGTGACCCAAACGACGGCTTCGCAGACAACGGAAACATAGGTTGAGTTTCTTCGCGAGTTCCCATTTCTTGTCACTAGATGCCTCTTTAAACTTTGAACAATCAGAAGCGTGGTGTCCTTCCTTCTCACAGACACGGCATTTCGTAGCCGTCTTGTCGGTAGCTGTGTGAGTTCTCTGTGTGACACGCTTGTTTGTTGTGGCTTCCGAATTGATGTTCTCAGGCGGAGCGAAGGCGCTGCAGAAACGGGCTTGCTCGGTGATAAACTCGCTGAAGAGTGAGAGGTCTGGCAGCGACTGGTATTTTTCTGTATATGTCCTGTACCACTGTACACGCAGGGAGTTCGGCAGCTTCTCTGTCAGCAGCCGCATCAGCTCAGCATTGATCAAGTAGTGTTCTTTCTTCAATGCACGCAGAGTGACTATGCCGCTCCTGACTCGACTCGCGAAGTTGCAGATGTCCTTAGGTGATTCACTGCAGCGCGGCAGTCCACGGAGTCTGTCTGTCTCAGCCTGAGCTATTGAGTCCGGACGGCCGAACTGCAGCTCGAGTTCCCTCATGATGTCATCTGGTCTGGCATGTCCAATGAGCTCCGAGCTCACTGTTTCCAAAGCGCGTCCACGTAGGCTTCTTCTAAGTCTTGCTGTATTCTCAACGTCGTTGAAGTATCTTCTTGTTGTTTCGTAGATGGCACGAAATGAAAGCCATTCTGTATGTGCCCCACTGAAGTTCGGTAAGGTCATTATGACCTTTGACGCCGAGGGATGGTTCGATGTCCACTGTTCTGTTTTCTTGTCGGCGAGCGACGCTATAGCGGCAGTCAGCTCCGTTATGAAAGGACGGAGTGATTCTTTTCCCTTGGTGTCTTCTATCTCCTTCACTGGGACTACACTGTTCTTCACTTCATTCACTGTAGGATGCGACAAAGGTACTCGCGTCTGGAGGTCCGCTATAACGTCGACGTCCACAGGGGGGGGTTGTTGCTCTCGGCTTCTATTTCTATTTTCCCCCTCAGTGGCATTGTCCTCCTTCTCTGGCTCAGGCTCTGGTGCCTCTTCAAGCCATGATCGCACGTACTCATCGTTTGAGTTTCTATCATCCATATATTCGCCATCGGAATCTTCTTCCTCGGCTCTCTGAAGTGCTAACTGAGCAAGCTCCAACTTAATCTTCAATAAGTCTTCGCGTGCTCTTGAAATTTTTCTATTAGTCCGCGTCGTTCTATCTGTAGTCGACGGCGGCTTGCTATGTTCGGTACGGGCGTCACCCCGGGTAGTCATCGGCATGGTTCGGCTGTAAGCTTGATCTAATTTCTTCTCTATTGTGTCTGGTTTCAATGTTCTATCTGAAGTTCCTTCCAAGTTGGTCTCTTTCCTGGACGTAGACGGTCGTTCCGTTTCTTCAGGCTGTACTCGTACAAGTTCTTCATCCTCCCTTGAAGCGGAAGGGCGCTGTGGTTGTTGTAGCTGCTCGGCCCCTTCGATGGTGGACGGTGAACGCGGTGGTTGGTCGTGACGGATAGCTGATACACTACGTGCTCTATTCGCCTCCACTATCCATGCTGCGGGGGCCTTGCCTTGTGATCTTGTAACCGGCATATTGATTTTCAGTTGATCGCGTCTTCAGTCTTCAAGTTGAGTCCCACCTTCAAAGGCCAACGTTCAATCTTCAAATTGAACCCCGTATCTTCAAGGCAAATCCTCAATCCAAAATCCGGATCTTCCAAGACGGATCTTCAAACGGATCTTCAAAGACGGATCTTCAAAACGGAATCTTCAAAACGGGACTTCGTTACGTAACTTCAAACTGGAACTCCGTTACGGATCTTCAATACCGGATCTTCAAATACGGATCTTCCAATACGGATCTTCAAAGACGGATCTTCAAAACGGAATCTTCAAAACGGGACTTCGTTACGTAACTTCAAACTGGAATTCCGTTACGGATCTTCAATACCGGATCTTCAAATACGGATCTTCCAATACGGATCTTCAAAGACGGATCTTCAAAACGGAATCTTCAAAGCGGGACTTCGTTACGTAACTTCAAACTGGAATTCCGTTACGGATCTTCAATACCGGATCTTCAAATACGGATCTTCAAATACGGATCTTCCAATACGGATCCCCTCGACGGATCTTCAAAACGGAATCTTCAAAGCGGGACTTCGTTACGTCACTTCAAACTGGAACTCCGTTACGGATCTTCAATACCGGATCTTCAAATACGGATCTTCCAGGACGGATCTCCAAACGGATCTTCAAAACGGGACTTCGTTACGTAACTTCAAACTGGAACTCCGTTACGGATCTTCAAAACCGAATCTTCAAACGGATCTTCCAGGAATCTTCAGCATTCCAGAAAAATGTTCCCGGTTTAAGTCCTCAGACGTAACTATTCAGGGATACGTATCCAGTGATTAATAAATCTTCAAGCTTCTTGAAACGATCCGGCTCGACAGGACCATTGAATGTGCCGGACGGGCGTGATCGCTGGACGCTATGGTGTGTAGGGAGGTCGTAAACCCATCCAGGTTTATCCAGGTTTGAGGATAGGTCTCTCCCTGTCCAAGCGGCGCTGACGTCCTACACCGACGGTTCAGGATAACTTCAAGGCTTCGAAATGATACACAAGTCTTCATGACTGTTCAGGAAGCAATTGACGGGACTCTAAGTATATAAAAAAAAAAAAAAATATTCCTTGCCGATGACTACAAATTTGTTCTATTTAATGGTTTGCTTACATTACTCGAAACTTTACCGTAACGAGAGCCGTCAATTACTTCCATTTTAAACCATTTTATTGATCTATTTTTTACTATGTTTACATGTTGTTTTACACTATATACCACTTATATACGAACATACTCGTATATTGTGATATGTCGTTGGATTCCTTATTAAATTTCCTATCTCCTGGAGTACCGTTTTCATCTATATCTGTTTCCGCTGAAAAGTTATTTCAGCGGAAACAGAAAAAATATTAAATTTTCAATAAAAATATTTTTTCTTGTAAGTTTTCTCAAAAACTACTGAACCGATTTCAAAACTGTTTTCAGGTACTTCAGGCTGGTCCAATGACCTAAAACAATGTAATATTTTAAACTGTAAAACTATATTTTTCAGGGCGTGACGCGCCCTGAAACGATGAATAATAAAAACAAATATTAAAAAACATTAGCCTATCGCAGTACGACACTTAAATCTCAATTAAGTAGGTTTATCGAACGACTAGATACACAAAAGTTATGTCCAGGGCTAGGTCTTGACCTAGGCTACCTGGATGTACTAAAATTTCAAACATTGAAGCTATATAGCCCACTTAACTGAGGTAAATAGGTGTCGTACTTACGGTTTTATTCTATCACTATTTACTAGCACTATTTACCCGTTTCACTTTCACTTGTTATCACTTATGTACTTGTGTTTATGTAAAACGCACTATATATTGTGTGGTGACGCATCGTCGCGAACAGTAGTCAAAAAGGAACCCTTATAGTTTCGCCATGTCCGTCCGCAGTTTAGCTCAGAGGCTCTTAGTACTATTAGAAAACTATAATTTGGCATGGATATAATATGTACAGACGCCAGCACATCAAGTTACTACAATCTGTCAGATTTCTTTAATAGATTTTCAACTTTATCACTAAAGCATAAGGTTCAAAGTTGATTGCGAAAATTTGACAGTTTCGGGTAGGTTGATGTGCTGGCGTCCGTACATTATTAATCACGCCGACAAAGTGGTAAAATAAAATCTTGAAAAAAAAATTTTTTTACGCTATCGGTTTTTTTAGGTACACGTAAATTGGGGATGTTTTTGAAGTGAAAACTTCTTTAGCATCGTTGTGATTTGAAATTTTATGTGTTTTTGTGGATCGATGGATGGATGGATCGATGGATCGATGGATCGATGGATCGATGGATCGCCGGATCGCGATGGATCGATGGATTGATGGATCGATGGATTGATGGATGGATGGATGGATGTATCGATGGATCGAAGGATCGAAGCATCGATGGATCGAAAGGCATCGATGTATCGACGGATCGAAGCATCGATGTATCGACTGATCGACGGATCGATGGACCGATGGATCGATAGATGGATGGATCGATGGATTGATGGATCGATGGATCGATGGATCGACGGATCGACGGATCAATGGATTTATGGATCGATGGATTGACGGATCGATGGATTGACGGATCGATGGATCGACAGATCGATGGATCGACGGATCGACGGATCGATGGATCGATGGATCGACAGGTCTATGGATCGACGGATGGATGGATCGACGGATCGATGGATCGATGGATGGATGGATGGATCGATGGATCGACGGATCGACGGATCGGTGGATCGACGGATCGAGGGTTCGACGGATCGATGGATTGACAGGTCGATGGATCGATGGATCCATGGATCAACGGATGGATGGATGGATGGATGGATCGACGGATCGATGGATCGATGGATGGATGGATGGATCGATGGATCGACGGATCGACGGATCGATAGATCGACGGATCGGTGGATCGACGGATCGACGGACCGGTGGATCGAAGGATCGATGGATCGATGGATCGACGGATCGATGGAACGACGGATCGATGGATCGACGAATCGATGGATCGACGGATCGATAGATCGATGGATGGATGGATGGATGGATCGATGGATGTTCTTTAGCATCGTTGTAATTTGAAAGTTTATGAAACGAAAAAGCGACAGTAAAAAGAGATGTAAATTCATAAGATTTAACGTGGGAGAAAATAAGACAGGAAGCATTATACAGTGTTTTTGAAGGTTTCACCTTCTACCACGTGTAAATTGCACACATGCTGTTTTTTTTTTCTCGTCTACCCATGTTACCGTTGGATGGTCCTTTAAAAAATCTTTCGGGTTTGTGAAAACCATTTTTCGATTTAGGGATCAGTTTGTGAAATATACTGGCCTGCAAAACTAAGTAATACACTTTTAAAATTTATATTTTTTCTAAACTATAGAATTTAGAGATTTAAAATAAAAAACGTTTTGTAGCAAATTTTATCGGCTTTCTTTGAAACTAGTAAACTATACATTAGTAATATTTTTAACTTAAAAAATATCTAAAACAATAAAAATAGCCATTTTTAGCTTAGTGTCAAAAATACAGTACAGTGCAGTTACATTTAATTAAATTTTTAATAACTGGTATTGCCTCCTCGGGCTCTGACTACAGCTTCGAGCCGGTTTGGCATACTGAACACGAGGTTTCAGAGCTGATGTTGGGGAATATTCTCCCATTCTTCAATCAGGGCCTGTTTTAGTGCCCTGAGGGTGGTAGGTGGTGGTCTACAGCTTCTGACTAGCCTCCCTAGCTCATCCCAGGCATGCTCAAACGGGTTTAAATCAGGACTTCTTGATGGCGAAGCCATCACGCTGATACCTACCTCCTGAATATACTCTTGCACAACCTGAGTCGTGTGAAGCCGGGCATTATCATGCATCAGCATCGATCCGTCACCCATATTTGCTAAATACGGCCCTGCATACGCGTTGAGAATCTCTTGGGGATAACTTTCCCCAGTCAGAGTGCCATTTTCTATGTCCACTAACTCTGTGCGACCTTCTGAAGATATGCCAACCCATACATGTACACTGCCTCCACCATACTGGACTCTTCCTGAGAAGCAGTCTTGAAGGTATCGCTCACCAGGCCGCCTGTAGACACTTCGCCTTCCATCGAAAGTGTAAAGTGACAATCGAGACACATCTGTGAACAAAATTCTTGACCACTCTTCTTCATCCCACTGTATGTGTTCACGGGCGTATCGCAGTCTCGCTACTCGATGCTCTCTCTCGAGTTTGGGGCCACTCGCTGGTCTTCGGGGTTTCAGATTTGCTTCAGCAAGTCGTCTTCTCACTGTACTGTCACTAATGTAGTCCCTTCGGGTCTGAAGAAGCTGTTGCTGGACTTCAACTGCATTAAGGTGGCGATTTCTCAACACAGTGGAAACAATATAACGGTCTTCTTGGGCACTTGTACACCTGGGTCGGTCATTACAAGGTCTCCTCAGATGGTTTCCAATCTCTTCGTACCTTCGTTTCACCTTCTGGACCGTTCGTAACGTCACACCCACCATTCTTGCAGTACAACGCATACTGATGCCTAGTTCCAGAAAAGTCATGATCCTAGCACATTCTTCAGGTGAAAGAAGCACGATAAATAAAATGTATGTGCTGTTGTCTAACTTAGCTTTTGTAACAAGACTCATCGATCAAGGAAACGTTTGAAACCAAAAACAGAAACAAAAAATTATTGGTAAAATTGTAATTCGAAAAGGATTATTTTTCTTTTTAAAGCTTTTTTCAGCCATTTCTTAACCCTTTCAGACCTGATTTTTTGTTTTTTGGAATTTGTAAGAACCGATTTTATTCATGTTATATTAGGTACTATTGAGTATGGAAATATTGAAAAAACTGATATGTTTTCATTATTTTCCGAGAAAATTGATGTTTTTTTTATGTCCCCAAAAGTGAACATTCGGCCTAAGTGATTATAACAACTAATATGGGGGCTATGTGTAAAAAAATAATAGATGAACATTTTATAACGTTTTTATTAGAAAAAATATGAAAAAAATTTACAAAACTAAGTTCAACTTCTTCAAAACAAAAAACCAGTACATTTTCAAAACTGGATAACTGAATCATGAAATCATCAAATGACCCCTTCCGCTCTGGGTGGAGCGGATGGGAGTGTCAGACTCTTACTGACTAAAACCCACCCGTGTCCCTTCCTTAGCCCTTTATGTTCCGGGCTAGCGGTAACCCTTTCGGACAATCCTGCTGACCCGGCAGGCTTCGGCCCTGACGAGCCCCTTCAAATGATGCTGATATCTCTTTGAGGCGCGCGTGGAACACGTACGCGCTTTCCGGCACGGGCCTGGTCCTGATCGGACGGTGAGCTACCCATTACTCTCCGCCCGCAGGCCCGCGCCTACGGTGGCCGGGAGACGTCGCGCGGCTCCCGACGCCCGGAGCGTCTCCCGCGGCGGCTGGGATGGGAGGCTGTCTCCCTCAGCCGTACCGCCGCCTCCTTCGCTAGCATGACTGCTTCGCAGAAGGAGGCGACTGCCCCCACTCCTTCTCGCCCCGGACCATGGCTTGAACCAGGCCCGGACGCGAGAGTTTGCTGCCCCTGCCGATCGCCTCTACGAGGACACGGCGGTGCTCCGCCCAAGCGGGGCAGATCTCCACCGTATGCTCCACCGTGTCCTCTGGGCGATCCTGGCAATGGTGACACCCGGGCGTTTCCTCCCGCCTGATGATGTGCAGGAACCTCCCGAAATTTCCGTGTCCGGTGAGGACCTGCGTCAGGTGGTAGGTGAGGGCGCCGTAACGCCTCCCTAGCCACTCCTCAAAGAGGGGTCTTACCGCCGCTATCGTGGCGTGCCCTGCGCTGGGTTGCGACAGTCGCTCTTTCCATGCCGCCATAAGATTGCGCCGGAGGTTCGTCCGCTCCGCGGCGCCGTGATTTGCCGCGGAAGCGGGGTTTCTCCTCGGCGTAGTGCCTCCGCGCGCCACTCATACAGGCAAGCTAACATATCTTCGTCTTCATTTTCGTCTTGATGTTCATCGAAGGGGTCAGGTGGGGTGTACTCTCTTTGGTTCTGTGTTATCACATCAGCACCCAATCGAACATGTCTCGTACACGGGATATTACTATTATTTCCTACTTCCTCATCATCCGAAGACAACTCCAAGTCCGACAGGTGCCCATGTTCCAAAAGTTTCAAAGCGTCCCTCGAGAACATGATTTTTGATCATAAATACGCCTGTAAAAAAACATTATACGATGCAAAATTTATTATATGAATGTATTATATGTTTATCAGATAATACGCCTTTTGAAAATACATATAACTTTAGGTAGGGATTCACTAAATGTCTATGAATGTTTGGGAAAAAATATCCAAACAAAACCTATTGTCCGCGTTTGTAGACATAACGTATATTAGTGTTGCCCAAATGCAAGACCAAGACAAGACCTTAGCCAGTCTTGGTCTTGGTCTTGCGTCAATACACCTGGTCTTGGTCTTGGTCTTGGTATTGCGCTCTCAGTCTTGGTCTTGGTCTTGGTCTTGCAGCAAGAGTCTCGCAAGTCTTGCGAGACTCTACTACTTAGACTAGACTACATTCAAATACCTATTAGCCTATTGCTCAGGGTGGCAGGGACATCGACGCGCAACCGCTTACCATGGATTCAGTAGGTACAGACGCCAGCACATCAACCTACTACAATCTGTCAAATTTCTTTAATAGATTTTCAACTTTATCGCTAAAGCATAAGGTTCAAAATTGATTGGGAAAATTTGACAGTTTCGGGTAGCTTGATGTGCTGGCGTCTGTACATGATTCTGAACCCCCCCTGCGTTGAAATTTTTCGTCGGCTTTTCCTTAATTTTTACGTTTTTTTCTGCAACTTTTTTACTCTAAACTGTATAAAATCATTATTTCTATCTGACCCAATGAGATTTTTAATTAAAAAATTGTAAATTCACTTGTTTCACTTAAAACAGCAATGTAAATAAAACTCGAAAGGGCTACCTGATCAGCTGTATCGCTAAAGTTCATTTGCGAGGTCAACACTGTCTTCGTACCTACGCTATTCACTTTCAAATGCCGCCACAAAGGGACCGCAGCGCCAAGCGGTCTCCTCGTATTATTAACGCACTTGAAAATAAACTTTAAAATTATTACAATAAAGTGCATAAATGCTTGAACCTGACAAAAAATGCGGAAGATTGCGGGAATCCCCGAGCGGTGTCGAGTCGGCCATGAATCCCAATGAATCTAACAGACGCGTCACATGAGGCATTTTAATCATCTACATAATTGAATGACCCATTTACTACTTTTATTTTAGATAACGAATCTAAAATAAAAGTAGTAAATGGGTCATTCAATTCATCAAAAATAATTATCCCCTCATAATGATGAGGGGATAATTATTTTTCTAAAACTTCATCGATTTAAGGGGGAAGCGCTAAGGTAGCCCGCGAAATTAAAATTTTCTTACGTTTTCTGCAATTTGCTGGTCAGTGAATTTCGCGGGCTACCTAATACCGCTTTCGCCTTAAGTAAAGAAGATTAAAAAAACGTGCAGAAGTGTATTGATAGTCACGTAATTTTTCGATATTTTTTTATTATCAACAATAATTTTAGTTTTGAATGCAATTCAACAATGTAATTTACTGTTTCATAAAAAAAATACATCCATTTTCGCATAATCGGGATTGAAACCAAATACCTACTATAACGCCCAAATCTCAGTTTGACTTAACTGCGAGACGCAAGAGTCTTGCAGGCTTAGTCTTGTTCTTGCTCAAGTCTTGCAGGGTTCAGTCTTGGTCTTGGTCTTGCTAAAATAAGTCGGTCTTGGTCTTGGTCTTGGTCTTGCAAAAATGCAAGAACAAGACCAAGACTGCAAGACCAAGACCGATTTTGGGCAACACTAACGTATATTCGCAATTTATTATTCAAAACACAAAATAATTGTTTGTAAAATACGATGTTCTTTGCCTTTGTAACATAACTTATCGATATATATTTATTTCAAGGCATAACTTACTAAATAACTTGAAAATTATAAAGGAAATAAATCACTTACCTACACACTTCAAACTTTCGCCGGCGACTGACCGAAACAGACTAATTATTTCATACACGTATTAATAAATGGCGTTAGGGGTATGTTTTTTAAAGATTTATAATGTTCGCAAACGACAACAACAGTTTTTAGTTAAGTAAATTTTTATTTTAGTAGGATAATTTTACAAAAATTTTATGTCCTCAATTGTGCACGGTAGGTCTGAAAGGGTTAAAAGACTTAACTCTTTTTCGAGTCCTTTTTATTTCGAAAGTTCTTCTTTCGAAAATCTTCTGCACTTAAAAAGTTATTCCAATTTCAAAAGTGTGATACTTAGTTTTGCAGGCCAGTGTAATAAGCTTTAAAGTGCTGATTTTTGTTAAAATCAAGTCCTTCTAAGGCTAAATGATTGTTTTTCGATATGTGAAAAAATTCACGCTAGTAGTATAAATGATAAATGATAAATGATTTTATTTCTGTAAGTAGGTTTGCACAAACACTTTTACACGTCAATCATAATTTTTTTTAAACTAGATGAGGTCGGCGTTTCCTATCTGACTACTCTGAGAAGAAAGGCCGAAACAAACATATAACGATGTTAAAAGGAAAACTATCACAGCTACGTAGGCGTCGTAGGCTTTACAAGTTTACGAGTGAGAACATGATTTTCAACTACAATGTTAAGTTTGTTCTTGGCATAAATTCATTCCAACTACGGAATCATTCATTGTGCGTATCTATTCCATTTCATTCTGTATAAGTCTCGATATTCCCGGGAATTTCCGAGACAGTGTGTGAGTCTTGAAAATCTAGTCTCAGAGCTTGGGACTGGAAGCGCAATACTAAGGTTACTTTTTATTCAGGTACCACGTGAGCAAAGCCGGGCCCAAATGCTACTATTCAAAAAGTCCAAAAAGTTTAAAATCTTATTGTTTCAACAAATCCAAAACGACGACGTGGACGAAGTGAACGACGATGATGAGCTCGAAGACTTGGTTTATGAGAATCAAAGATAGGTAATATAGAAATGAATGCATCGATAATATTGCAGTTCTCGCATTTTTACTGACTTCAAAAAGGAGAATATTCTTTATTTGACGGTTTTTAGGGTTCCGTACAAGTTCTGTCAAGTGGTATATTATATGAAAGGGCTTTGGCCATGGGAAAGTATCGGAGCTATTCAAAAATATACTACTATTTCAGAACATTCATGCATTGCTATTATTGTCTGCTTTATATTTATGTAATAAAATGCATTAATCTTGTAGGTTTCCAGACGAAGAGGACAGGTCAGATAGAAATCAATGAAGAATCAGACGAAAGAAGAATGATAGACTTAAATTTTTTTTAAATAATTAAAAACCTTTTCTATTCCCTCAACAGCCTTTGGTTGCGGTATAAATAATTTGGAGTTGATAGGGGAGAAAAGGTTAGGCTTCTTGGGATAAACTCATTCCCAACTACGGAACCCTTCATTGTGCGTGGTTCGACACGCACTTGGGCGGTTTTTTTTACAAGCCTAAAGATACAAATGGGGAGGAATTATATTTTTCAATGCACCCCCTCTTGATGGGTATAATTGAATAGGTCTATTTAAACGAAGGTAATATAAATTAATACATCACTTTTTTTCAGTTATACCGTTTGCGAAATATGGCCCGCCAAATTGCCTGCCTTGCAATGCCAGGGGGCGTTGCAAGGCACTGCAGTGCCCCCCACCCTCCCTGCCATTTCTAACCTAGAACCTTCCACGTTGCTAAAACTTAGTAAAAACTGTTTTAAAATAATTTCGCGAACAATGTGATTATAACTTTTCGAATAATAAAGATAAAACTGTAAAATGGACAATAGACGTCCTAGTTCAAAGATTTGCCTTTAGAAAAAAAAATACCATAGCAAACAATACTCTTTTAATAGCCTTCTATTTATCTTTACATCATAAAAAGTATATTTTTATTTATAAGGAAACATTATTTTGTTCTAGGTACATGTACCTAGAACAAAAAAAAACTAGAACTCTCTCATAACATAACCATGCATGTATGCATGGTTATGTTATGAGAGAGTTTATTTTTGTTTAGGGAACATTACTTTTTGTTATTACGGTAATACGATATTTGTAATACGTACATACCTTCAAACGTTGCACGTCGCGTAATTTTTTGAAACCTCTTTGTCTTTTATTTTTTATGGGATTTTTATTGTTGTTGTAATGGTATTATATATTCTGAATATACATGTCATATTAAATTGTTTAATAAATAAACATTGATGAATATTTACATAACATTTTATTTCATACTAACCTTTTAGGTACCTAAGTATATAGATTGAGTACCTACGCGAGGGTAGAATAACGGATCAGTCTATATAGTCTCGAGTCCACAAAAAAAAAACACGAGCCTCTAAATTTCGAAACTCGCGTCTCGGGATGGAAGCCCTAGTACCTATTTACCTACTATGTTGGTGGTAGGTATGTCAGTTTGTAGGTCTATGAACGGAGCTTCAAATAATGATGTACCTATGTATTGTATACCGACAATGAGCTCGTTTGTTTAGCTGTGTTATCTTTTACACATCGATCCGTCGTACCGTGGAAATACTTCCGTGAATTTGAACTTTATTTGAATGACATAATTTTTTACGGTACTTTTTTATTGCCATCGGGGCACCGCGCCGTTCAAACTCGAACTCGACTCACGCAGTCGATCGCGCTTGCTGCGTCGCCGCTCGCCGCCCGCGCCGCGCGCCGCCGCGTATTATAGTAGAGGGGGCGCGGGGTGGCGCGGGCGAGAGGTACGAAATCGCTCGCGTTGGGCAGCAATGGCACGCTCTTAAATATGAATTAAAAGCGCCCGCGGTGGCTCCTACGGGGCCGTTCAGTCGCGTGCTGGCGCTTATGGACGACGGACCTGTGTCAGTTTTTACCGCGACAACTTCGCGAAACTTATCATCTGTTTTTGAGAGTTTGTTTGTTAGTTATAATGGGCAATAAACATGCTGGCGAAAAAAGTCGTATAAAGCAATAAAAGAAACAAATAGAAAGAATGCACTCCAAAGATATGTGAAGAAGTAAGTACCTACCTAAATGTTTTATTTGTATTGTAATTTGGTCTCAAAATTAAATTTTATTTTACTTCAGTCTCTGATTGGTAAATGTCTAAAACTTACGATCATCGTACCATAGTATGATATTAGTACCGAAGATCGCTACGATTTTTAATAGGTAATTCATATTTTTTCTTTTCGTTCGGTATCTATGCCTCTGCCTGGCGAATGGTGAGCCACAGTATAAAAATATCAGTACTACTAGAGAACGCTAAGATTTTTGAAATACATAAAAAATCAATGGCTAGTTTGGCTATAGAGAAGTTCTCCAATGCATAATTTTATTCAGTATTTATTTGCAAGAGGAACAGTGTGTAGAATTCACTCGAGATTTTTGTTATTGCATGTTTATTATTAATTATGCCACTCCAAATGGAATAATAAAAGAAACTTGGCTTGAAATGTTTACGTGGGTTTTTAATGTTTTAGAGCAATGCAGTTGCAGGCCAAGCGCAGTGCGCATGTATCAACTAATGATTCGGCGAATATCGAGTAAGTTTTTTTATATTATTTATTTTAAAGACATTCTCTATTTTTTACTATTTGAATTAAATAGTATCTCACTTGTTATTGTAACACCATAAAAATTACATAAAGAAATTAAATACATATACTTAAATTAAGTAGGTACGTATGTATGTGGGGGTCACATACATACCTACTTTATTATTAAAATTAAAGTACCTATTTATTAATTATTATTACTGTTTGCGTATCTTTGTTTCTGTGTATCTGTCTGTATGTCAGTGTGCGTGTGTATCTGTCTTTGGCATTGTAGCTCCTAAACGGAAAACGGATGAATCGATTTCAATGCGGTTGTCTTTATTAAACAGACTGGTTTAATAATAAGAAAGTTTTTTTTTAAATTTTACTTGTTAATTACCAACAAGTCAAAAACAACTTATGTGTTACAGATCAATAGAGCATGCGGAAGGGCATAAAGTGTCTCCATTGATGACTTTAGAGCATGGTTTACTTGAATAATCTTAGGATTGAGGAGTAAGTAACTGTATTGTACTTATTAATAATCAATTATATTGTTTTAACCGATTCAATTAAAATCAGACTAAAACATGCTACGGCATGCCATAGGCATAAGTAAATAGCCCATAAAATGCGTAAGTTTAGATATCCGATAATTATCGCATTTACTAACAACTATGAATATTGAAACAAAAAAATATATTTTATTGTTACAGAACGACTATTCATGCTGCCAATGCCCATGTCACACATACTGAAATGCCTTTAGATGAACATAATAATGTATCACCTAATAATAATATCAATGAGTAAGTTGCTACTTTTTGTTTTACATAATAATTATGTGAAATTCAATAGGTTATATTAAAATAATCTGTTTTTAGAACAATGGAGGAAATTGAAAACTACACTCTAAGCGTTGAAAACGAAATCGAACACGACTATCAACCCATCAGTGGACGACGAATTGTTGACATGAATTACCTGATGACACAGCTCCAAGAAAAAACGCATCATATCGATTTATTTGACAGCAGAGTTGGATATTTTACAGATATAAAAGTGTTTACTTTTAATTTGATATAAAAATCGGTTGTCTGTAAAGTCGGTTTACTGACGATAGTTGAACGTGACAACGTCATAAGAAAATACTGATGGAATAGTTGCATTGTTGTTAATATTCGCTTGCACTTCAAGCCGCCATGGAACGCTACAGAGCGAGGCCGCGAGGTAACGCTACATGAGTCATGTTTTTTCGTGAGTGCAACCAGCTTCATCGATTTATTAGACGTTGTCACGTCAAAATAAACATACTTTATTTTTATTTTATTGACGACTCACGCAGTCACGCTTCACATTATGTGTTACACGAGAAGAACATTTATACCTCTAAGCTTTGTTGAATTACAATATGCATTGATATTGTAATTCAAGAATTGTAACACAATTCTCCTAAAGTAAGTGTGCCTACTGCTTGATTTTTTATACTGTAGCACGATTATTTGATTTTAGTCAGTCAGATTTTAAATCCTTTTTATAAAAAAAAGTAGGTATACAAATTATTTTTAATAATTAGTATCAAGTTTATACAATACGTATTCTAATCTAATCTATCTATAACCTTAACTTACCTATTTAGGAACAGTGTTTTTGTAGTGGCTCCAAAGATATATAATAAATTACCAAAATGTATAAGAAGTGAAGAAAATGTCCACAAATTTAAAAGTAATTTATTTTTATTTCTAATTGACAAGACGTATTACTCTACTGAAGATTTTTTAAATGACAAATTATGATACAATTCCTATAATATTATTTTCCTTTGACATGCATGTAAAATTTAATTTAATTGACATTTCTACATTTAGTTGACATTTATTTAACTTCATTTACTTTTTAACTACTGTCTAATCTAGATTTTCTTTATGATATAGGTAATACAAAAATTTAATATTTGTACACCAATGTCATTGGTAGAACATTGAGCTCGACTAATATGTATAGTTAAGACCTTTTATATGTACCTATGTTCACAAATAAAGATTGATTGATTGATTGATTGATTAAAAATAACTACTACTAGAAAAATAAAACAAAATAAACTTATACTAATCAATTCAAGTTGATCTACTGCATTGCTCTACTCTGTGACGCAACTTAGTACCTACTCGAGTTCGTGAACTCATGAGCGGTGCGTTTGGCGCGCGCGTCTTCCGCGCATCGTAACTTATTACGTATCGCTACTCCTTGCGGGGGCTGAGGTATGCGTTAAATACCTACGGCGCTCGGAATACCTGGCCTTAAATCACTGCGTCTCTTGGAGATGCCACCACCTCAAGTTTGTATGCCACTTTGGTAACGACACGAGATAGGAACGTCTTGCCACAGTCGCACACTGTGACGAGACGTTCCCAACTCGTGTAGAGGCCGGTCGCGCGAATTCAACAATTGACTAGTTCAATACTTCTCAACTGGAAACTAATTTAGATTTTGACGAAATAAAGAAAACTCACACGAAAAGAACTCGAGTTGCTAAATTGAACGACAATAGAACGCGTTTACGTTGAGCAGGAGCGCGCGTCTGTGGAGACACCATTATGATAAAATAACAGAGCATAATAATTGAGTCTACCCACAGCTGATAACATTCGCGTCTCGCATGTTTCTACACACGTTTTATTTATTACTAGCTTCAGCCTGCGACTTCGTTCACGCAACACAATATACTAAAACAACAGCCACATTTGATAAAATTTCTCTATATACTACGTTTTGTAGTTTTTTTATTTACTTGTAATTCGACGTATTCCGTCCAGGACGTGATAGTGTGACCCATCTGCAACATTTAAGCACCCCATAAAGTCTAGGCGAAAATTCATGGTATTCGAGAAAAATACATTTTTATGTAATTTTGAAAATTTCCCGAATTTCGTCACTAATTATTACTTTTCTCTTAACTCTCGAATTGAATGAATGGCCTTCATTGCTATTCCATTGGATACCTGATATTTGAAAAATCTTTCTATGTAACCAAATGTTCTAAAACATCAAATAGTTAAAAGTTAAAGGAAGAAGTTTATTAACCATTTCCAAAAATCATCTACGAGTATATAAATCAACTTTAACACCGGTTACCTCAAAATTTTACTATGACATTAAGAGTACAAATTACGGGGCAGACATCTTCATTTAATCAGCTATCTAGCAAGGTACACACAGCTCCATTAAGTGGTTACCCCCCCAAAAGACATGTGCGTTCAAATCCGTGATAGGCCCCAAGTTGGTTTTTGTATTTTGCAAAAACATTTTATTTTAATTAATGTATTGTTTTAGTGAATAAATAATTTTAAGTTAGTATTTATTTTTTAAATTCTGTTTTTATATTGTTTTTGAAGTGAAAACTTCTTTAGCGGCGCTGTGTACTTTTTTGGAATGGGTAAAAACTTCTAAATTCGCGTCAGGTCACGTGACCCTGATCGTAAGATTCGTAAGACGTAAAACGAAAGACGCGCGTTGTTGAGGACAGCGCCATCTATGCACATCGGGAAGAACTACGAGGGCCTCGCGTACTAACTACGTAGTTCATCCAACAACGACGAGATGGCGCTGAACCACGGATATATAACTGACGACGAGCTCCATGGGCTTGCTTCTCTTACCACTGCCGCGACCAACACCACGAACTGAAGTCTATCCTGTGTGCTTATTTGTAAATCTGAATAAATTCCTTTCACGAGAAGAATAAACCAGTCACTTTGGTCATCATACCTGATTTGCAAAAAACCCTATAAAATAAGGAACACACCTTAACACGCGTGTTTTGTTTATAAGACGATTCACAAAATACACTCGTAATTGTTCAAGTTTTCACTTCTGTCGGCACTACCGGAGTGCCAGTTTTTTTTTTTTCAATAAAAGTTAATACTTTTATTATTGTGAAAACGACAAGCAATATAGGGTTAACATTTATGAATATATTATTCATCGTCTAAATAGACTAGAGGTTTCAAGATCGCTTTCCGTGCCTATGATTGGAAGTTCAAATCATAGGAACGAAATGTGCTTTTTGTTCATTATAATTATTATTTTAATATATTTTTCTATTTTGTTTTTAGTAAATATAAAGAATTTAAAAATGAAGAATAATAAAATACTTTAATAATCATATAATTATATTTATTATTGCTATTTTTTTTTTATTTATATGGAACATCAAACAGCTACAGTATAGTATAAAAAAGAGGTACACAAAACATAAACAATGCTGTAGCCCACAACGATGTTCACAGATTAGCTGTGGAATACTTACAAATAATTATTAAACGCTAGGATAATGACTATAACTAATACATAACAAATTTACAAACTAAACTTACTTGACTATCATGATTACAATCTATAATTTTACACACTGTACTTAAATCAAATCAAAAGAGCTCCTTGAGTATAAGATCTTTGAACTTACTAGGAGAACTTGCAAAAATATCAATATGTTCAAAGGCCTCATTGTAGGTATCCATCATTCTGCGAACAGGTGAGCGCAAACCAGTGTTAGAATAGCAAGTACGCGTATAAACACGGGGCACAAGTTGTACTTTATGTCCGTTTATTTGGGGCCGATCAATAGTAACGCGAGCTGATGTCCATAGAACTAATGAAGACTGTTAAATTGCAATAATCATTGTAGGGTTAAATCGGCCCAATGATAAATCAGCTATCGGGAATAATAATATTCCGGACTAGCCTAAAATAAGATAAAATAAATTCTGAAGGGTTTGTAGCCGGACCAGAACTTGTTAATCTGTAAGGCTTGTAGCCGGACTAGAGCTTGTTAATCTGAAGGGTCAATAGAGACCGGTCCAGAACTTGTTAATCTGAAGGGTCAATAGAGACCGGCCCAGAAGTTTTAATTTGAAGGGTCAATAGTGACAGGTCGAGAACTTGTAAATCTGAAGGGTCATTGAAGACCGGTCCAGAAGCCTGTCTGTAGGGCTTAGATAAACCGGTCCGGATTGTAAAGTATGATTTTTAGTCAGGATAATCGAACGATTAGAATAGAATAGAATACTCTTTATTATGCTTATTACACATGTATGAATTGTAAGCGCACGAGGACGTCCGCAAGCCAGTATGGACGTGTCGGCGTCGTTGCCGTGCGTCAATTCTCTAAGCTGTAAACCACACGTGCACCGATCACGCCATCGACAAGTACGTCACTCGACTTCTCCCACCGCCCGACTGCTCGACTTGTTTTGGTACCAGTATAAAATAGCGAGCAGCGAAGCGGCGGGGGACTCGACCGTGTGTGGCACGACGGCCTTATACACAAGCTGGCCACCACAGACGCGCCCTGTCGTGTTGTTAAAGTGGTCTCTGCTTTCCTCTCGAACAGGACTTTCAGGGTGGTGGTCGACGGAGCGCTTTCAAGCGCCCGCCCGGTGCTCGCGGGTGTACCGCAGGGCAGCTGCATATCGCCGGCGTGTTACTCGCGTTACACCGACGACATCCCCGCCACTCGGGACACAATGCTCGCGCTGTACGGGGACGACGCCGCGCACATTACTTCATCGCTGAATGCGAAGTACGCGGCCGTCAAGATGCAACGCGCGCTCGACCAGCTTCCCGAGTGGCTGTCGAAATGGCGGCTGTCGGTGAACGTGGGTAAGACGCAAGCCAATGGTCACCGGGTCTGCGCCCCTCCCACCACCCTTGAAGCTACAAGCAGCCGACATCGAGTGGTCACCCCGGGTCAAGTACCTGCGGGTAACTATACATCGTCGGCTCACGATGGGGCCACACGTCCGCTCGGTCGCCGCACGGGGTAAGGTTGCCCGCAGTTTACTCAAACCGGTGCTTTCGTCCCGCATCCCGGCGCGCGTCAAGTTGGGTGTGTACAGTCAGGTGCAGAGAAAAGGTCCCCCCCGGTGGGTTCCCGCATTGTCGAGGCGGGGGGGGCTCAGTAGCCGTGGCTTGGACACCCACGGTGAAGCGAAGAGGAACCCGAGGAGGGGCCGCTCGTCAGGGCTTTTGCTGACAAGCCCACGACGTAGCGGCCAAAGGTAGGTTGCGGTGTCGCTTGGGCGACATCGCAACTGAGGCGGGCCGCGATGTCGTACGTACCGAAGGCATCGCGGTTGAGGGTTGGAGGCCGCGGCGGGAGAGGAGTGCCGGTATTACGGTGCGCCGCTCTCCCTACCTTCCGCGGCCTTGACGGGGTCGCCACCGTACGATGGCGGACGCGGTGGGGCTGCAGGGGAAGAGGAGTGTCGGTATTACGTTGGCCGCTCTCCCTATCCTCTGCAGCCGAAAATTGGCAGGCGGCGGGGCCATTGTCCTGACCCGTCGCAGGGGGGACCAAGGGTGCCCAGACACGGGGTTGTCTGGCGCCCATGTGCTGGTTTGGTCCCTGGGGTGGTCACGGCGTGCTATGTGTTCTGGTGCGCCGGTGATGGGGAGTACTCCCCAGAGGAGGGTCTGGTAACGGACGGCCGCGGCGGGTTCACGGATGAGTGCTAACGCGTGCCCGTGTTCCCGCCGTAAGCGGCAGAGGAGGACACCGTGGAGTTTTAGTGGTTTAGAGTCCCACATAACTGCACTATCTCCCCGTGGTAGTGTAGTATGCATGAGCATTTCTCCACGTGAAAAAAAAAAAAATAAAAAGGTGCAGAGAAAAGGTACCCTACCAAGACTTAAAGATTATCGCCCGAGCACGCTCGGGCCTGCGTGTCACGTGAGCCTTGAGCAGCTCCCGCCCCCGCCGCCGCACCCATTTCTGCCCGCGTGCATCCACCGATCTGCCTCAAATAATATTTGCAAGTTTTTAATAATTTTATATGGTATTTTATCGGCTTCCTTCGGGCCGAACTGTATAGATACCAAGAATAATTTACAAAAAGACACTGCGTGCGATAAGATACGAACCTGCTTCACCAGGCGCCAGCCGATCAACTAGACCGTGCCTTATACCACTAGGCTATTGGCTCAGTTATCAACCATAACGAAAATTGGAATAGCATTACTCCTTTTATCGAACAAGGTTCTTCTCGAATGTCTTATGTTACACAGTGCGACATAAGAACAATAAAATTCTATTGTGTCTGCTAATTAGACACGCGATGGGTTAACGGTCTAATCTTCTAGATATTAAGGTTTAAATTTCAACTTCCGTGTTATATTTAATACTAGCACCTTACCGTCTTGTTTTACAAAATGCAAAACGCAACTCCTCAATTAACTAAAACATAAGGTTGAAATTAGCATAGATGTTCTTGTTTGGTTGAATAGAATGTGTTGATTCCGATTATTGCACTACCCTCATTTTACTTCAGAAACTTAACTGCTGTATGAACTGCGAGTTAAGGTTGAATTTAGTATACTTCTTCGCCTTATTTACTAAACTGTGATTGAGGGTATTTTTACTTTTCAAATGGTTTCATTTTCGTGCCGATTCGCTTGTGTGTAATTATCTTCATCGTAATATTATCCAATTTATTAAGTTTTTGACCAGTTGATTCTATTAATCGATGGTATGGTTCGATTAACAACTTTATTGAAGGCTAAAATTGTTGTTTTGTGGGAAAAGGAACAAAAAATAAAGAAAATAGCACAAGATATAAGCATAACGGTAAGATTTACGTTATTCTAACACATATACCTATTTATTGTTGCAATCAAGTTGCATTATTACTTACAAGTTGGATTTTTTTTTCTATGTATTTCTAATATTATTATTTTCATTACAGAGAAAAACAGTTCGTAGATGGATACAAAGTTATCAAGCGACGGGTGATGTGAAATGTGATCACCAAGGCTCTCGCCCGATTGCTTACACTAATGAATCGGAGCGACAACGTAATATTGTGAAAGTTCACTCAGTGGCACCCTTCAAAACTATGCGTTCAAGTGCTGACTTCAAGAAGTGGTAGACAGTGACGGCCATCCTATCCGTTATGAATAGGCAACTCGGCAGATCGACTGTGTAACTTATTTGATAAAATTACATTGGAACATATGAGCAAGTGTTAATAATTCCCAATATCATTACATAATCAGTGGGATCATTTAAATCTCTTAGTTAATCAAAAATAAACAACCTTTATTATTATCAATGCAGTTACTCTTGTTTACAAGTAGTCTATTAGATAATGTGTTAACGATTTATATCTGACCTCACATATTTTTTTAATGTTGTGTTAAATAAGGGTTATCAGAAAATGTGATAAAAGAGAAAGATGTATATTGCTATACTTTAGCATGTTGGTTCTTCCTCTGTAATTCACAGGCACAATTAGAACATTTCATTTTTTAACCAGGCTTGTTTCCGATAAGATCATACAGAGTATAAAAAATGTATGTTTTCACAACTTTAAATAAATAAATATTATTGTAGTTATGTTTCTAGAAATATCTATAAACGAACAACCGTTATCTAATGTTAAACGTTCTAAACCAAACTAGGGTATCTATTTTGTGTTTAGTTAATATTCTAAGTAAATAACCCCAATTTAATACAGACAGAAATCTGTATATCCAACCAGGAAGTGGATTCCATGAAGTCCTAGAAATGTAATTAAAAAAATAAATGAATATTGTTTATGCAAAATGCCTAGCTTTTATTACAAACCTCCATTTGATTTGTTAATAATAATTAACGAAAAAAACTAAACTAACTACTAAAGAAACTAAAAAATAATAATAAAGGTAAATAAATAAAAAAAGTCTTCTCACCCGCGGATTGAACTCGAGACCATCGCATTGCTAAGCCGCAGCGTTAACCACTAGACCAACATGCCACTTGCGTTACATTACAAAAAACTTAAATAGGTTCGATGTCATTACCAAGGGGTAACCGTTTCTATGAAGCGAGTTGTACAAGTTGTACGTACGCCCAATCTTGACGTACGCCGCTCCGGCATGGTTTGCCCTCACGAGCGAGTCGAGTCGAAAGCTACTCCGCGCGCAGCAGAGTCTCGCGCTGCGGACCATAGTAGGCGCGCCTCGTTTCGTGAGGAACGATGTCATCCGGAGGGATCTCGGGATTGAGAGCCTGGATGAGTTTGTGCGGCGCCTCGCGACGGGAATGTTCGCGCGTGCCGACGCATCGGCCTGGCCCCATGTCCAGGACATTGCGCTCTGGCACGCGCGCCCCCCCCCCGACGCGAGACCCTTGCCCCGCGACCTGGTAGCTGACGAACGCCCTTGCCACGCGACCTGGTAACGGACCGGACTGACGCCTCAGGTGAGCCGCACTCAGTTTACACGCGGCTCACTCGACTCAATTGTACTCCACCGCTTACATACGCTCGTCGCGTAGCGTTCTAGGGTAATATAGGCGCGTTGCGCGGCGAACACAGACACCCACCACTACACAGGCGCCCAAACTTACACGTGTACGCCTACGCGGGCTGCGATACACGTAGACACTGAGCGGTGTTACTGTACAATACAATACCGCTCACACACACACGACTGCCCCTTAGCCCGGACCGTGACTGGCTAGCTCTGGAAGCGAGGCGAGCGGGAGCAACTCACCTATATTCTGTAGGAGCGTCGAGTCGGCACCTCCGTCGCTGGTCGTCCTCCGCCGGGCCTCCCCCAGGTAACTTGAGGTCTCACCTGGCGGGGACAGACCGCCGAGGTGTCGTGAAGAAAGCGGCGCTGTGGGACAGCGTCACGGCGCTCCTACAGAAACACAACATGCAACCACTCACAGGGGTGCGCGTCATCTACGCGGCCCCATGAATTTGCTATTCCACTGACGCCAATCAGATGAGGGGCCTGTAGTTACAGGCCACCGTATGGCTTGATGATGATGATGATGATGGGACTCCCTTTTCCGCACTTAGATTCCCATTCGGTCTGTTGTGCGTGAGGATTCTGGCTAACAGAGCCAGCCTAGCTCCGCCCAAAAGCACAGAAGCTTCCTGGGAGCTTGACAGGCTTCGCGGAGCGACCTCATTGTTCCGAGGATTGTGCATCAAGGCAGCCCCTGCAAAGGGGGCTGTCCGTGGCGCCTATGTTGAAAAGATGTTTGTTAAGGAGGTTGTGGCCCGTAATAATGCCTATTATTATTCTAAGGTTATTTCTACTCAGGCTGAGAAGTTTTTTGGTTAATCGCGGGTGTATCATGGTAAAGCCAATTTTGACTGTCTACAGTCTGTTGCCCGTGACCATCTGTTGCTATGGATTTCGGTCGATCTTTGGCGAATCCACGCACGAAATTGTGAGAAAGGCAAAGGGAGAAGTGGGTACAGGCCTAACACCCTCATATCAGAGCCTCTCTTCGCAAGTTCATCTGCAGCATCATTGCCCAGAGATTCACTGTGCCCTTTGATCCACTGGAGAGTAACACTATTAGCCGTCGATAAACTCTCCAGAGCTAGATGGCACTCAAAAATTAGTTTGTTGTTAGTTTGTTTGCTTCCTAAAGCTTTAAGCACAGATAGGCTGTCGGATAGGAACCGTATGGCTTTTCGCGGCCGGGGGGCTCAGCCCCGGTACCGCTCGCCACTCCCCCTTACGGGGGCGTCGCGATATCCACGATCTCCACGATTGCGGCGTACGTGCAACATGTGCTCAGAAACTGTCTCGCGTTCGTATCTAGTTGTATCGTGCACCTACAGTGTATGTTTTGCTAGTGTGATTAAATTGTTAATGAATTTATAATCTGATTTGAACTGCAAACGGTTTTTCTATTGCGCAATAACCAACACTACCCACATAGTACGCCCACAGTAATTAAAATATGCGTGATAATAACGAAACACAATATACCTTTTCCTATATATACAAAACCTTGTAAAACATTTTAAAAGAGAGAAGAAGAGTAACGGTGAAGTTCTTGCCCATTCTTCTCCATACGAAGACTATCTTTTGGAAGGGGCGACTAGAATCAATTCAATTTTAGTGTAAGTTTTGACGTTCAAAAGTGCCTTTAATGCGCCTATTTGAAATAAATGATTTGACTTTGACTTATCATATTTATTTATCAGCCTTGTTATTTAAAGGATAAAGCATTTTAAAGCCCTATTACCGGTTTATCGTAACTTCACGTGTAACAAAATAGTCGCGCAGCAATGTCAATTTCATTTCAATGTTGACAATATTGTTTTCAAGAGTACCGAATCATGTGACTAAAATTAACATTGGCATTTCATTGAAATTAAAATTTGTGTGGAGAGTAAGCCCAAACTCGAGAGTTTAGTCTCATATGATTTGTTTTGATGATTCCTATAGATTGCACTTCGTTTCGAGGGCCTGATGATGGAGCTAGGATGTGGATAGTGGAACTTTCGAGTGGCTACTAGTAAACCTTTCGAGTTTGGGCTCATATGATTTGTTTTGACAAGTCTAATAGAGTGCACTTGGTGTCGAGCATCTGATGACGGAGCCAGGAAGTAGATAGTGGAACTCCTAAGGGTTCCTAGTAAACCCCTTGAGTTTGGGCTCATATGATTTGCTTTGACGATTCCCATAGATTGCTCTTGGTCTCGAGGGTCTGATGATGGAGCCAGGAAGTGGATAGTGGAACTTTTCAGTGGCTACTAGTAAACCTTTCGAGTTTGGGCTCATATGATTTGTTTTAACGAGTCCAATAGACTGCACTTGGTGTCGAGCGTGTGGTGATGGAGCCAGGAAGTAGATAATGGAACTCTTCAATGGCTACTACTAAGCCCCTCGAGTTTAGGCGAGTTTTTCTTTGAATCCAGAGCGCAGTGAGGGGGGTTCAAAGTACGTCACTCGAGCTGAAAATAGTGTTGCTCCCGAGGTGGACACTCTACTTTTTATCACCCTCTATGAATAAATCAGTAATTGCAACGTATGAATTAGAATAGTACCTACGTTTATTTATTTACATACAATTATTTGAGGAAGAAACACTCATTTTTGGGTGAATTTCAACAGGTCCTATAAAATCTTCATTTCCGTGTTTATTTTTGTCTTAAGGTTTTTTTTTAAAAAAAAACGCTATTATTAAAGTGTATGATAATTTATTTATTCTAGCTTAATGTCTAGCAGATAACTTAAAAAACTAACGAGATAATCAGGATCAAAAATTTCGTGCCACGGCGATGAAACATGCGTGCACGGCAATGAAACAAGCGTCCACGGCAATGAAAGAACTGTGCCATGGGAATGAAAGAATCAATCCACGGAAATTAAAAAATATTTTATCTATTGAGATTAGATAATAGATAGAATAAAAATGGCCGTTCATAAGAGGTCTTGATTCCAACACTTATGGGAGTAAAATTTGGGTAAGGAGATATTACAAAAAAAGAATAAGTAAAGAAAGACTGTTGAATTACACTGGCAACACTACTTAGAGAGTTTAATACTAGACAGAGAGAGTTAACTTGACGAGTTTTGTACTGCCAGTAATCGGTATTACCTGTATTACAGGTAAAAGGTTATAAAAGACGTTTTCTTAGCCTACTCATACCATGGCGATGAAAACACAAGTCACGGAAATGAAATACTTGGCCACAGCAATGAAACTAAATTGTTTTACAAGGCACGGCAATGAAATTTTTTTCATTGCCGTGTCTTTTTTTTCATTGCCATAGCAAATTTCAGCCACAAAAACCACGGGAATGAAAGCACGGCGATGAAAATCAAGGCAAAAACATAAAATAACAAAAAATCTATTAACTATTCGAAGAAATAAACACTTCACAAATAAACATAAGAGAAATGACGTTCTATCGAATGCTTACTCAAGAAGACAAACTTATTCAAATATAAGTTATACCTATCCACGGCGATGAAAGAAAAAATGTCCAGTAACATAAAAATTGAATACTTCAATTTATGGCGCGAAAACGCAAGCACGTGTGTACATCCTAACACGTCGAGCACTTAGACGGCACTAATATGCAACGTTTAGCACACCGGGAGAGGGGACACAACTCGTAGGTAAAACAATATCCTTGAACATGATTAGGACACGGCGATGAACGGTAGTTCTGGGACAAATGAATTTTGATTAACCAATCGTTGTATTGTTTAAATATTTTAATAAATGTATTCCGTAACAATACTCTAACTATTCATGTATCAAATAAAACTAGGTTTTAATATAAATAACCAATAGATTTTTATCAATGAGGAATAATACACAACAAGGTGACGTGTGGACAACCACGGCAATGAAAGATTTCGAGGTTTAATTAATTTTTTTGGAGTATCCATTAATCCAATTAATAAAATATTTAGTGCTACACATAGATTACTATTTCACCTAACCGGAAAAAAATGTGAGAAAATTATAACTATGTTTTTTAGTACCGATTTCATTGATGCCACGCAATTTTTGGTCCCGGGAAATTCACTCTTTTTATAAAATTACGTAAAGTCCTTATTTGAGTAAACAATTACAAACGAAGGCAGAATGCTGTTCGCGTGTTTTTTTTTATTTTTTCACAAACTTTTTTTTGATTTGGCTCGCGCGTTTTACTTTATCATACATCATATTTGATCTCTTTGGTGATTGGAACTTACTACTTAACAATATCCAAATTCTAAATTTCAATTATTTTTAGTCCCTAGGGATTAAGGAGCTATTTTTTAGTCCCTGTTTACGAAGAATACACTAGCTCTTTTTGAATAGATGTGATAAATAGTAGATTATTAACCAAGGGGATAAAGCAGTGTCTTCTGTCGCGGGTGACGATTTCAATCGCGAGCGTAACGAAGGAGTCGAGGTTTACTCCCGAGCGTAGCGAGGGTGTTAAAAACTTAAATCACGAGCGAAGCGAGGGATTTAAGACGAGTCCTGAGTGTAGCGATGGATTTAATTTCACCCAAGACTAAGACAGCTTTATCCGAGGAAAATACTCTACTTTTCGTACCATTTGCGAAAAAATTAACACAATAATAATACATAGGCTGCACTAAAAGTATCGGGAATGGAATATTTCCACTGTTCTTGTCATATTAAAATCTTTTTAATTGAAAACTCCTTGGTTTTAAAAATCGAATACCATTTATTTATTAAAAAAAAAGATTCTCGGTCTTGTTACAAGGTTTTGTCAAACTTGTTTAGTCGTTGAGAAAATGGAATTGACTCGAGAAAATTCAAGAGCGATGATTTATTATGACTTTCGAAGTGGTTTAACACAAAAATAGTGTGTTGACCGGATGATTTCTGCATTTGGTGATGAAGCCCCATCCAAAATCACAATTTATCGCTGGTTTGCTGAATTTCAACGTGGACGTGTCAAGCTCAGTGATGATCCCCGTCAAGGTCGTCCAAAAATTGCAGTCACCCAAGAAAACGTTGATGCTGTGCGTAAGCTGATTGAGGAAGATCGACATGTGACATACCGCTAAATTCAGGCAACTTTAGACATTGATGACATAGACCGGGAGATGATGACACATTTTGGTAAGTCATTTCTTACAGGATGGCGCTTTCAGGGGGGTTCATATACGTAATAAGTGAGAGGAAAATGATGTTCTTACCGGTGGTGCGCGGGACGCAATTGCAGAATAATTAATTGAAATTGCTCGAAAATCCGGAGGTGTCAAACAATTTCTTTCACAAAATTTCTTCAATTTATCGGTATTTCAACAAAAAAAACCCGGCGGTCGCTATGTGCCATACTTCTCCGGTGGGTGTTTAGACCCGCCATACTTTTTTGAAAATGTTTTTTTTTTATTTATTTCTTACAGGCTGATTTTTTTTTTAACAATTGCTTTTTATTAATCTTGTACGAAAATCACCATGCCATACCATTCCGACGGTCCAAAATACCCGCCATACCCCCTCAAACATGTCATTTTTTTAAATTCGAGAAACCATTTCTTTCACCTTAAAATTTGGTCTAGTAGTTGTTTTTATGATTAGAAACGTAATTGTTATAATGCCATACCTGTAGAGTGGGTGATATACGTATAATGTTATTAAATAATTGTAAAATTTTATGCAACATTTGAACAATTTCTTACAGTATGGCACCATTTTTTTTTTGAAAGTTGGTTATGTGAGGAACGTAAATACGAAATTTGAAAGTTGTATGTAGGGACAATCTTGTTTAATTAAATAATGTGTTATGTCATATAATATTCTACGCTCGAACGTCTTCGAACTATCTTCCTCAATATAAATTCTAATGCTGGTATACAGCAGCTGTGCTGGTCAGGCGTCACTAATCATTAAAGTCATGAACACAACTCTCTAAGACCACGTAACCCCAAAGATGAAAACGAAGATGAAGGAGCCGATGACAGTACCGAAGATATCGACACTGATTCGGAAGTTGAAAGTACTTAAAAAAAAAGTATCGAAATAAACAGAAATACTATGGATTTTGTATACAATTTCTTTTACACATACTCTTAAGTGAGAATGCCATTGTGACGATGCTAAAATTAACAGATTTCTGGGATTTTTTTCAAGTAGGTAGGGATAATTATTTGAGAATTGTACAAAATAAGCTTTTAAAGTTTTCATTCCATATTCGCTTACTGTGACAACCTGCTCTTCATTTACGTGTATCTCAGTAAAATTTTTGATATTTTGCGTGAAAATTTTTAAATATATTTTTGAATATACCTATATACTTTACGGAAATTGAAAAAAAATCGATTTCTTTGCCCGTCACAGTGGCGTTCCCCCTTAGCGATATTAAAAACGATTTTTTTAAACAAATCAATTCAAGATGCCACAGTATGAGCGATTTACTAAAAAAGCATGGCTTTCAATATATATATATAATAATATATAACTTGGACGTACTGTAGCTGAAATACGTCGCTGAAAATCGGTTTTCCGGGTATGGCATCACTTTTGGACTTCATGATGAGTATGGGATAATTTTCCTGAATCATACTTTTTATAAACTTTCCAAAAATTAAAATGCCATACTGTAAGAAATCCTTTCATTTTTTTTAATTTTTTTACACCGCAGCGTGCGTATGACGGTCTTTCGTACCATGGTCACAGTATGGCATATTTTTTTCAACTCATAATAGTACTCATAATATACTGTAAAAAATAATTTCACGGCTTCTATAGGCGTGTTTTAAAAATGGTTAAAAAATACAATTTTTCAAGTATGGCACCACTTTCATACTGCACTAGAAGTATGGCGAATTTAATTTTGTCTCACTGTACCATAAACTGACCACGACTTAAGTGCCATAATGAAAGAAATGGTTTCTCGAATTTAAAAAAATGACATGTTTGAGGGGGTATGGCGGGTATTTTGGACCGTCGGAATGGTATGGCATGGTGATTTTCGTACAAGATTAATAAAAAACAATTGTTAAAAAAAAAATCAGCCTGTAAGAAATAAATAAAAAAAAATAAAAAAAAAAACATTTTCAAAAAAGTATGGCGGGTCTAAACACCCACCGAAGAAGTATGGCACATAGCGACCGCCGGGTTTTTTTTGTTGAAATACCGATAAATTGAAGAAATTTTGTGAAAGAAATTGTTTGACACCTCCGGATTTTCGAGCAATTTCAATTAATTATTCTACAATTGCGTCCCGCGCACCACCGGTAAGAACATCATTTTCCTCTCACTTATAACGTATATGAACCCCCCTGAAAGCGCCATACTGTAAGAAATGACTTACCAAAATGTGTCATCATCTCCCGGTCTAACATGAGTCAATACAAATAATCTTGCATGAACAATTAGGAGTAAAAAAGTTGTTTTCCCGATGGATACCGCATTCGCTCCGTGAAGAGCAAAAAGCGGCTCGCGTTACTTGGTGCGTCAGAACTCTCGAAAGATTCCACGCAGGATCTTCAAATGCTGTATACAACATCGTATCAGGTGACGAATCCTGGATATACGCGTACGAACACGAAACAAAAAACCAGTCACGAGTTTGGGTGTTCGAAAATGAGTTAAAGCCAACAAAAATTGTTCGTTCACGGAGTGTAGCAAAAAAATGGTGGCCACGTTTGTCTCTAAAACCGGCCATGTTACGACTATTTCTCTTGAGGGACAAAGAACTGTTAATGCAGAATGGTATGCTAGCATTTGTTTGCCACAGGTCGTTTCTGAACTCCGTAAAGAGAACTGCAACCGCCGCATCATCCTCCATCACGACAATGCGAGTTCTCACACCGCGCACAAAACAAAAGAGTTTTTAGAGCAAGAAAACATAGAATTATTAGACCATCCGCCGTACAGCCCCGACCTAAGTCCTAATGATTTCTATACTTTCCCTAAAATAAAGAATAAATTGCGTGGACAGAGATTTTCATCACCTGAAGAAGCTGTGGACGCCTACAAAAGGGCCATTTTGGAGACCCCAACTTCCGAATGGAATGGTTGCTTCAATGATTGGTTCCATCGTATAGAAAAATGGGTCAAATTTCGCGGACAATACTTCGAAAAGCAATAAATACATTTTTAAATAGGTACCTAGTAATGTTGTGTCACTTCCTTGATTCCCGAAATTTTCAGTGCCGCCCTCGTATGAGATAAGCATTTATTAAAAGTAATGACAAGTAACAATAAATTAAAATAAACTTAACGTTTATGTATTTGAAGAAAATAAAAACGCGGCAAATTCCTAGACTACAAGTAATAATAGTAGTAATATTTTTTTGTCGGAAAAGCAAAGGCATCAAGCTCATACGGCCTCGTCGGTTTTTGTAATTTTATTTAATAATCATAACTGCATAATAAATGCGTATTTCTTTTTCAAAAAGTATCTAAGTAGTAGTATCTATACTATCTATACTATATATATATATCTATAGGTACTTATAAAGAGGTAAAGTTTGTAAGTTTGTATGTAGGGGGTAATCTCTGGAACTACCAGTCGGATTTGAAAAAATCTTTTTGTATTTGATAGCCCAATTCTTGAGGAAGGCTATAGGCTATTTAACATCGCGCTGTTGTAACCCTTAGAAGTCGAGCAAAAAGTTACAGCGCAGGCAGGCGATGAGATGCGACGGGGTGGGTCGGGGGAACAAGAAATTTCACGCGGACGAAGTCGCGGGCAGAAACTAGTATAATATAATAAAGCTGAAGAGTTTGTTTGTTTGTTTGTTTGAACGCGCTAATCTCAGGAACTACTGTGTTGGATAGTCCATTTATCGAGGAAGGCTATAGGCTATATAACATCACGCTACGACCAATAGGAGCGGAGCATCAATGAAAAATGATGCAAAAACGGGGAAAAAATATTCCTTTTGAGAGCTTTCGTTGCGTACGCTGCATAAACGGTTAAGGGCCTAGTCTTCTATTGCACAATTTAAGAATCGCGTGCGGCGAGTCCACGCGCCGTGCGTCTGCACCCGGGCTCCCTGCAGTCCCCGCATTCATCCTACCTAGCGATATTTGACACGGTCGGAAAGTTGCTCTACTAAGTAATAATCAATATTTATTTATATTTGAATGGTACCTTGGCGGGGGTTGCTCTTCCTTCGCGCCTCCGGTTTTTATAAAAATTCGTTCATGCTAGATAGTAATACCAAAAAACAAGTTACGACCGATGAAGATTTTCAGATGACAAAAAAATAACTCCTTAAATAAACGGAACCTTCTGACAAAAAAAGAGATGAACTACAGAAACAGACGATAGACCAAAGTTTCGATCACATATTATGGTAGAGATAATGGACAAAAAGCATTATCTCTGCAGGAAAACGTCACAATTGCCAGCTGCGGTCTTTATATTAAACAAATAGTCCAATATTTAGGAGCCAGTCCCGATGGTATTTATAAACACAAAGATGGAAAAAACAGGACTGGTAGAAGTAAAATGCCCACTTTCTGCAAAAAATATGCAATCTGAAGAAAAGTAAAAGAAAAAAAAATGGAAATGTAACATTAGGAGAAATACGTTTGCGATTGACAAAAACCACGTCTATTATTTCCATACTCAGAGCCAATTAAACATTACGGAGATGGATATGTGCTTATATGCCGTATGGGCTGGAGTGGACTACTCAATGAAAATCGAATAATATAAAAAGAGACCCTACGTTCTGGCACTACAAAATGGTAGGCCCATTGACAAAATTTTATTTGCATTGTCTGCTCCCTGAGCTAATTGATTCCCGCCTTAAAAGACCCGCCATAAATATAATTCAACCTATTGAGAAAAAAGTAAAAAGAATTAAGAACCACGTCTTTTACCGCAGACTTTGTGAAATGACAACACCCACAAGACCACGAGAATTATCAGAAATCTACCCCAATATAACCGTCGAGAGATGGTTGTATTCAAAATTCCCTCAACAAAACAAAAAAAAACAAAACAAACAAACACAACACAGACACCAACACATGCTCATCGCAGACTTATATTTTATCGCCTTCAAAGTGCTCCTTCAGAAACGATACACTTACGCCAACGAATAATCCAATCATCAAAACATTTTTTTTTAATTTGGAATTGGTTTGCTTTTGACTCTAGTCTAGCTCAGAGGTGACAGAGACAAAGTCGACGATGGAGTGAGCTTACCCAGAAGAAGCCTATTCACTCTCTCTTTGAAGAGATTCAGGTTGTATGCGCTCGGTAACACATTTTTAAACGCTTTTTCCGGAATTGAGTTTAGTTCTCGCCGCGAATATTCCTTTGTCTTACCGAATGAAAACGGTGCCACGAAGTGGTAATTTGAGGTTAGGAAAAAGAAAGAAGTCGGCTGGAGCCATATCTGGTGACTAAGGTGGTTGCTCGATAATCACGATCATGTATTTGTTGAGCTTTTGGTCAAAAATTTGTTTACAAAGATGGCCTTGTGCGAAGGCGCATTATTGTGGTGCAAAATCCAACAATTTTCTTTCCACAAATCTGGCCTTTACTTCGAATTTGCTCTCTTAAATGCCGCATAACGCTCAAATAATATACTTTATTTTTTTCGATATACTTTATTTATTTCGAGCTTCTGACAAGTTGGTAACATCTGAAAAAGGTTGCCGAGAGCCAGCAGTGGACCTGTGAAAATAAAAAAGTCATAAATTATTAACAGAGTTTTCAGAACTACCTGTTAGTAAAAAATCATCGTACTAAAAGATATTCGACTTTGGTCTAAATAGCCCTAAAGTATAGTAGACTAGCGATCTAATACATACATAAACACCAAAAACACAACCCACCCCATACATTCCCCTCACACACTCACCCCCCATACACACACCCCCACACACTCACTCCCCATACCTCATACAGATACATCTATCAACACATAATCACGCCCTCCCCACATACACTCACGCCCCCCACACACGTGTAGATATCGATACCCAACACTTTTGCGGAGTTTCGCTATCTAATTTAATTTGACCCTGTATACGATATTATCTAAACACGACGAAATACAAAAAATAAAGATTTGATGATTTTTTTGGGGCCAATGACCGCTGGTAGTATTGTTACTTGAAGTGTGAGTTGATAAAATCTGTTTCATCGTGTTGAGATATCAATATCCATCACGTTTGTGGAGTCTCGCTAGCTAATTTAATTTGACCTTGTAGTTAGGCCCTAAACATGAATACTGTAAACAGTTCTACTTACCTTTGGTTCTATTTCTCTTCATCAATTCTACGTTTGAGGCCAATTTTCTTTTTCTTGTACAGGCATATTTTTGAAGTGAAAACTTCTTTAGCGGCGCTGTGTACTTTTTTTGGAATGGGTAAAAACTTCTAAACTGGCGTCAGGTCACGTGACCCTGATCGAAAATTCGTAAGACGTAAAACGTAAGACAGCGCCATCTATGCACATCGGGAAGAACTACGAGGGCCTCGCGTACTAACTACGTAGTTCATCCAACAACGACGAGATGGCGCTGAACCACGGATATATAACATTTTGTTTATAAGACGATTCACAAAATACACTCGTAATTGTTCAAGTTTTCACTTCTGTCGGCACTACCGGAGTGCCAGTGTTTTTTTTTACGTTTACGATCCATTTTGAAGTCAAATATTTACAAAACTATTACTGATACACAAATATTTACAAAACTATTACTGATATACAAATATTTACAAAAAACTCGAAAAATAATATACAAAAAATAATAAAGTAGAGCAACTTTAGATACACAACAATGCGCATCCTATGTTAGAGCAGGAGCAAAGTTAGAGCGAGAGGGAACAGTTAAAATTCGTCGTGGACCACACGTCTGAACGCTCCGACCGTGCAGTGCACGGTGCTATAACTTAGAACAAAAGTAAGGAAATCATAACCCACCACTTAAGGTAGGCTTCTGCTTTTGAAGAGACACTACTCAGTTGAATAGATTTTTAATTTAGTCGTATAGTAATTTCAAAAGTTTAATTTACTTATTGATAGATAGCGCTGTTCTCAACATTTTCAAGCTTCAAGTCTAAACCTACGCTCCATTTTACTCAGATTGTCTTAAAATAATGTATATTTTTTATTCTAAATAAAAATATTTATGGAGTTGAGACAGCTTTTTAATTTATTGTGTTATCATACAACGTTTGTTTAGATGGATAAAATCATCCAGTAATGAAACGATAATTATTAAAACTGTTTTTTTAAACGGCGTATAAGGAACTTAGTTCGCGTAAATGTCAAAATAAGTTAAAAAGAGCAAAGGGCCAGAAGCCATGCCAAAAATATGATTAAAAAAAACTAAATAAGTTGTTGTGAAACTGTCAAAAAGATAGTAAAAAGAAAAACATCCGACAATATATGGAAAGTGAAAACAATATTTTCAGTGGTAATAGATTATAGTTTTATTAAGTGCAACGAACACAAAGTGCAATTAATTTCAAGAATTGAAGATATATGCATTAATTTATTCTTATTTAGTTGGTGATCACGTAAAGATTATGATGCGGAAGACAGAATTCAGGAGTTGGCCTCCAATTATTGTAAAAAAAGATTGAAATAAATATTTGACATTTTATCTGATGTTTTATTTTTAGTTAATCTATAAAAACTACCTAATTAAAGGAAATAATAAAATAGTACAGGGCCTACTGCAGATTTGCTTAACGGATTGTTGTTGTTACTTGTTGCCAGAGGGCGCCATAAATTGTTAGAGTGACGTCTCTATCTCGGCTATATAAAATGTACTCTGTGGTGCAGTGGCCACTAAGAAATTTCTCTCTCAATTCTTGTTTATAAACCCCTTTTTTGTAGGTCTTTTGAAAATATTACTATTGTTAGGGTAAGGTGATTTAGGTGCTATTTTTTTTTGTATTTGCTTATTGAACTCTTGGCATTAAAATAATCTAATTAATACATATATACGATGCATAGTTATTATGAAAAAAACCGTTTATTAAGAGATAAAAACAGAGAATTTTGATGAAATTGTGACGTCTAAATTAAGAAAATGGAATATAATTAGAAAAAACTAATCAGCACATTTTGAAGACGAGAATGTTGAGATAAATATGTGCTGAACAGATTTCCAAATTAATTCTTCATTGCCCTAAACTAAGCGCCCAAACAGAACTCGAAATGATGTTGGGCGCGAAAGAGCTGTATTTAACGCTTCATTTACCTAACTTATCCCATCTAAATGAACCTAAAAAAAATAACTAGCTATTACTTATATTGTGGTTATTTATGTGCAATAATAAAATTTCATGTTATTTCATTGCTTTGTTTAAAAAAAAAATACAAAGTTGCGCAAATAATTCGCCGCGAGTGAATTTTGCAAGACTGCAGCCCAAAAATCATGTATGACGGAATTGTTTCCCTTTAAAAGTTCTAAAAAAAAAGTCCGCGATAGCATATGTCTATCTTTTAAGGTTTACTCACTATAACCTTTTTTCTAATGCATTATTTGCGAAGGTTTTTTTTTATAAACATGATATTAAGTAATCCTTATCAAAATAAATACGTTATTCATCACAAGTATTTAATTTTGAATAAAATTGCCCTTGACATAATTTGATTTTAACCGACTTCGAAAAAGGAGGAGGTTCTCAATTCGGATGTTTCTATTTTTTATTTTTTATGTAGGTATATTCGGGCATAACTCCCTCATATATATTTGCAAATATTTTTTTTGTTCGAAATGGGTTTATTCCGGAATGGTTCCATTTAAATTTCATAAAGATCTGATGATGAGTTTCGGAGACAGACAACGGAACTCTTCAATAAATGCCAGCAAATCAACCGCGATTGCTGCTATAGCATATGTATGCATTGTTTACGCAATCACACAACATAACATTACGCCTGTACCTGTAGGCAGATGTGTTCAATAGCTTCCTGTCACTGATATTCACATACCAAGTAGTGTTATATGAATTTGTTTGGAGTAGGCAGGTACAACTAAAAAGTGAAAAATAAAAACTTAAAACAAAAACAACTGACTTCAAAAAAAATACTACAAAGTGAAAAATAACTTTAATTTCGAAAGTCGGTGTCAAAAAACGAAAATACAGAACCAACGACACCGACTTCCGAAATTAAAGTTATTTTTCACTTTGTATTTTTTGGACGTCGGTTGTTTTTTTTGTAATAAAGTTTTTAGTAGGTTTTTCCTGAAATTACCGCAGGTGAAACGTCTGATATATCAGCGCACAGCCTAAACCACTGATCCTAGAGACATGAAATTTGGAAGGTGTGTTCTTTGTGAAGAGTAGGTATCCACTAAGACAGGGTTTTTAGAAATTCCACCCCTAATAGGGTGAATGAGGGGAAGATGAAATTTCACGCGGACGAAGTCGCGGGCAGAAGCTAGTGCTTTATATACAAACTCATTGGTGTAAACACAGATGTAGTTCAGTACCTATAAATTTTGGTAAGTATTCCAAATTTAAATCACATTCTCCCCCTTAATGTGTAACTGTTTTATGTCCCAATAAAGTAAAATAAAATAAAATAAAATGGAGGTGAATGAAATTCAGTACAATTTTCTTTTTTTTTTATATAATAGTTTTATGGCCTGGTTGCTAAGACCTTTTAGCCACGTCTTTGTTTCATTTTATTTATATCTTGAGTCTAACATGTCATTAGAATATGGATGTACACATTCTAATGTATTAGGAGTATTTTAAATCAAGTTTCCCGGTAAACTTCGCTGAGGTAGCCAAAACTACAAAAAAAATTCTCAGCTCCATTTTACCGGGATCGCGTCTGTTTCAATGATTACACATATTGTCCAGTTGCGCAGACACTTGAGATACAAAACTACACCAATTTTACATCACAATATCCATTAGGAATCAATTTGCGAATAATTAAAACAGCCAACTAGACTTCACTAGAAGAAATCCCGCCAAAAACTCAGTACAATTTTCTTTCCCTGTTTTTAACAGATTAAAAATGACTATTGTTATGTTCGCTTTTTGTGGCATAGAATGTCACTTTTTTAAGCAAGTGGTACGAAAAATTATATTAATTGTGTGTGAAATACAAGTATCCTCGCCGCGTTCTCATCCGGTTCACCGGATGCGAACAGGCAGCCAAATAGTAGGTAACGGATCCGCCGGACCGGACCGGATTGTAATCCCTAGGTGTACTAGTGCAGCGCAGTATCGAGTACCTTCATCACATAAGTCGACGCGCGGCGGTCAGTGCGAGCCGGCTGTGAAGTAAACATGGACAGCACGGCTGCGCGCTGCCGATATGTCTGTTGTTACAGTCGCTGCGAGATTGTTCGTGCTTAAATGTGTAGCTAACAAATGTAAGAATGCTTATGCGGCGCTGGAGCGCGCGGGACGCGCGATACGCGGCTCAGCCGGAACACAATGCGGAGAGCGCCAACGACAATATACAATAAGCGGCGCGTGTGAGGCTGCGAGCCGCGCCCCGAGGGTGCCGCGGGTGCCGCGGGGCCGGCGGCACTACGCGGCTGACAGATACATTGCCATGAGTGGTAGGCTCCATCCTGCTGCGCCGTATCGCACAGAAATATGGCCGCAGTTTTTCAATCCTTATTTAAGTGTACGAATATCGAGCGTACCCCCTCTCCTGCGACCTTACCCCCACTCGCCCTCAGCACCCTCACACAATATGTTCCCAGCGGAAGCTCCCGATGTGTTCCCGTATATTTTCTTATCTACATGTAATTTGAAATGACCTGTTATGAACGCACCGTTTGCGTGAAAACTTTGTAATGTTTGAGAGAGGCGCTCGTGTGGGTCGTGTGGGTCGAGTGACAGCAGCGTGCGGTAACTCGCGGCAACTCAGTAATGCTCTTAGCGTGGGCCGAAGGGCCGCGCGGCCGGGCGCTAGGGCTTCACCCCAACTTATGAAGTTATAACATGAGCGGCACACAACTTGTTTAATGAATCGTTCTCGCCACTCACACGTCTCTCGTCTCCGGGAGCACGGAACTATAATGTCTGTGTTTGTACTGAGGGATCGCTTATCGATGCGTCATCGTGGCGGATGCTGCCGGCTCACGAGCGGCCGCATTATAGAGGGGTTCGCATGTTTATAGGTTATCTTTATGATGTCAGCGTTTCGGGTTAAACAAGTTTGATTTTATATTCGAGCTTTGTGTTTGACCCTGGATAGCAGTTCTCTCCACGCGATGCAAGTGTTGTATACGTGAAGCAAGATCTATATTTGCACGAGATTCGAGTTATATCTTTGCAGAGCTAATCATTAGCACATCTTTTCTTAGTAGGTACATTAGCAGTAATAAAGCTGTTATTGTTAAACCGCGGCCCGGCTGCTGGAGCGGCGGCAGCGCCGCTGGCGGAATGGCACAAGGGCTGCTGGAGCGGCGGCGCTGGCGGACTGGCACAAACAAGGGCGGCTGGAGCGGCGGCGCTGGCGGACTGGCACAAACAAGGGCTGCTGGAGCGGCGGCGCTGGCGGACTGGCACAAACAAGGGCGGCTGGAGCGGCGGCGCTGGCGGACTGGCACAAACAAGGGCTGCTGGAGCGGCGGCGCTGGCGGACTGGCACAAACAAGGGCTGCTGGAGCGGCGGCGCTGGCGGACTGGCACAAACAAGGGCGGCTGGAGCGGCGGCGCTGGCGGACTGGCACAAAACTCAAACTCAAAGCATTTATTTCAATTAAACCATTTACAGGCACTTTTGAATTGTCAAAAAGTCGGTCAGTCAGAAAATATGAAGCTAGTTGCCCATTCCAAAGCGTAGGTACCTATGGAGAAGAACGGGCAAGAAACTCCATGGACACTCTTTTAAATTATAGTTTTACATAAATATTAGTTACATCAATAATGTGAATTTATAATTATATGTGAGAACGATGTAAAAAAGACGTAGGTACGCGTTAAGTGTCCAGAGTACAGCAAATGGTAAGAAAACAACAATTCAATATTAAAATAATTAAAAATAAGCCGAGGCAGCTAAGTGATGACCAGCCCCAACTGACGGCGCCCGTTCACGAACATGACGCATAGATCGGCACCATTCAGCTCAACCATTTTGAAGGGAGCTAAATGATCCAACACACACGCCACCGTCAGCGAGACATTTGTGTGAGTATGACATACTATCAGCCGCCAGGGCACATTCAAGTCAATGAAAGACACATTACCCGGTAAATGGTACATAGTGTATAGTATATACATAGAACTCACATCTGTGCTACAGTCTTAACTTTTTTTTTTCCTTGGGGCATATTCGGCAGTTTGTAGGTCAAGTTCTGTTCATAGATACTGATACAAGAAACGATGAGACAAATAGAAAAACCATTAGAGATATTATATGGTTTTTCTATTTGTCTCATCGTTTCTTGTATCAATTTATTGCATAAAGAATTGCAGATGGTATGTCAGATGTGATAAAAATCAAGAAGTCATTTATCTAATTTTTTTGTAACCATATACAATAAATAGCAAAGAGTATTTACACCACAGATACATTTATAAACCCCATTTTCAGACATGGATGTGGGAACTCCTTTAACTATACGTATAATGCCAAGTTTGCGCTTTTGAGGTTCGTTGACGGTAAGCCCCACAGAACAGAAAAGAGGTTCAGGAAAAGAGGAACAGAATAAAATCTTCTTTTTCCTAATTTGTGTACGCCTCGTACTTTCAACATCATTTCTCCAGGGCCTATTTTTTTGGACCATGGTCAAAAGACAAAATATTTATTAGGTACACTTAAGTTTGATACATCAACGTTTGAAATACCAAATGTTCAAAATATGTAGGTACCTAAAATGATGCATCACTTGCGAGCTATTTGTATATGAAGTAGTAGATCAGGTTCCGCGAGCGTAAAAGTGACGAAACCATGGTTTCGTCACTGGTCTTTGAGTTATCACTTATCACACGGATAAATCGTCACGGAGCTAAAAGTATTAGCACGAACAAAGCTGTTGGACCCCCTTCTTCACCATATCTGCAAAAGATGTGCCGACAGCCTGCTTCGTACATACTACTGAATCGTCCGGTTCATCTCCGTTAGACACTCGGATAGGTCTCGAGCTTCGGTCATGGTTTTTTAACAGAGATATGGGTTCTGCTCAGTGTTGAGCTTACCGTCAGAAGCAATAGCACAAACCTCATTCAGCCACTGCTTAATTGTTGTCATCCACTTCTGGATCTCCGGAGTGGTCACTACTATATTTATATCATCTGAGTCCAGTCTTGGTTATCGAAGTGGTGTCAGTGTCGGTGTCGGGTAAGTAATATTATGATATAATTACAAAATCTCTAATATTTACAAGATATAACAACTAAATCTATAATTTTATTTGTTATAATGGTCAGTTAATATAAAGTTGATAAACACAAACTCAACTCTCAAACTCAAAGCATTTATTTCAATTAAACCTTGTACAGGCACTTTTGAATTGTCAAAATTAAATACCTAGTCTGTTAGTAAGTCAGAATGTTGAAGCTAGTTGCCCATATAATTTTTAAATAACTAATTTCTATAAGCTTAACAAACAATGAATATAAATCGGTGTGTAACTATTTATCTGATATAATACATAATTATGTTTATGGGTAAGACAATATTTTAATCCACGAAGCCACGAAGGCTAAGGCGGGAGCTCCGCTCCCCCTTAGGTTACCTATCATAAGTTCGAAAAATATTTGACAGAATTTCGTTTCAACTATTATCGTTTCGTTTTTTCTACTCCATCGAAGTCACATTTGCCACTATATCAGTCGACCTATTATCAATTCGATTTTTTTCGTTACTCCGACGTTTCATTTGTTCGAAAAAAAATTTACCGAAGTTGCACTTAGCCAAAATAACATTTGTTCGAAGTATTAATTAGGTATGTTTCGGAACATTCATTATACCATTCAGACTCAAACTCAAACTCAAAGCATTTATTTCAATTAAACCATTTACAGGCACTTTTGAATTGCCATGAAGTCGGTCAGTCAGAAAATATGAAGCTAGTTGCCCATTCCAAAGCGTAGGTACCTATGGAGAAGAACGGACAAGAAACTCTGACACTCTTTTTAAATTATATTTTACAAAAATATTAGTTACATCATTACTTTTGAATTTAAAATTATATGTATTATATAATGTGAGAACGATGTAAAAAAAAAGATGTACGCGTTAAAAGGGTCCAGAGTACAACAAATAGTACTTAACAAACAACAATCCAAAAATAAAATAATTATTAAGCCGAAGCAGCTAAGTGATGACCAGCCCCAACTGACGGCGCCCGTTCACGAACATGACATATAAATCAGCAGCATTCAGCTCAACAATTTTGAAGGGAGCTAAATGATCCAACCCACACGCCACCGTCAGCGAGACATTTGAGTGAGCATGACATACTATCAGCTGCCAGGGCACATTCAAGTCAATGAAAGACATATTATTATCCGGTAAATGGTAGCTATAGGGTACATAGAACTCACATCTGGCATCAGGCAGTGTGCTCGGACCGACATTGTTCCTTATATATATAAATACTCTATGTAGCATGAAAATTGTGGATGCACATATTCTTTCATACGCAGACGACACTGCTATAGTGTTCAGTGGTGACACCTGGGACAATGTCCGGTTAACTGCTGTGCGTTGACTGGCAAGGATTGCAGCCTGGCTTGACCTTAACCTCTTAACCTTAAATACAACCAAAACCAACTTCATTTGCTTCACAAAATACAACACCTCTCAACCCCCTCCAGAATTCAAAATTAAGATTCATAAATGCAATTACCCTTTAAATCCGGTCTGTTCTTGCACAGAAATTAATAGAGTAGAATCCACCAAATACTTAGGTATTATGGTTGATCAACGATTATCCTGGCATAGACAGACTGAATTAATAATGAAGCGAATACGGAAGTTAATCTGGACTTTCAAGGCATTACGACATGTCACCTCGAAAAAACTCCTGATACAGATTTACATCTCACTTGCTCAGTCCGTCATGGCTTATTGCCTACCTATCTGGGGAGGTGCCACAAAGATTAAATTCCTAGATCTTGAGAGAGCTCAGAGGTCCCTACTGAAAGTTATGTTTTTTAAACCCTTCAGGTTTTCAACTGAGAACCTATACCGGTTGCCCCTACTGTGTCGGTAAAGTCTACATTCGCAAAAAGACAATTCCCTAGGCAATCATCCCATTTATACAATCTTCTTAATAAAGAACTGGACATGTACCCACTAACCTACCGCGAATGTAAAAAAGCTTTGTCTGAATGGCTTAAGTTAAAAACTTATGACGAAGTGGAAAATATGGTCCAATCAATGAGACTGTAATATTTATATTACGTTATGATGTTTATGGCGCTAATGGAAGTTAATGTCCTACATTGATTCCGATCCCAAGACTAGTCGCAGGGTTAGCGTCAAAAAAAAAAAAAAAAAAAAAAAAAAAAAAAAAAAAAAAAAAAAAAACCGTAGAAAATAATTAATCTCCACCTGTATCAAGTGTGGATTATGACCCTCACCCCCACACTTACTTTCACCCATTACACACACACACACACATACTACATACACATTCACGTCCACAACATATTCTACACACATAACACACATCACAGCGCGTTATTTGCCTTTGCTTTATTCGTCTTTTTACTTGTATAAAAATACTGTGTACACATGTTATTCCTGCATTCTTATTTATATAAATTCATTTAACATCATGATCAGGTTCAATAGCTTAAATACGATTACATAACCTGGGGAAGGGCGGAGCATCCTAAAACAAGCATACTATTTGCTTAAATGGATTCTCCCCATTGTAACTAGAATAAGTTATTTAAGTTGAAGCAATAAAACTTTTTATTTTTATTTTATTTATTTTTACATCTGTGCTATGCAATTATACAATACAAAGATAAGATAAGATAAGTCTTTATTTGCTTTAAACATGGTATAAAGGTGTTACAGTCTGGTTTTGTATATAATGTCCACATGTTTAGCTATACACAAATTGTATCAATTGCATGCAAAATAATTTATAGGTACATAATTTAATAGTAATATAATAAACATTCAATTTCGATTAATTCGTCATAAGAGATTATAATTATCACAAACATTTTCATTAATTCAATTCAATTAATAATAATAATACCTATAGAACATAATTATTTTATATGTATTTACATGTTAAGGAAATCTTTAGTGTCATAAAAGTTATGTCCATTCAACCATTTATATAAATTACTTTTAAATGAGTTTATAATATTATTTAGTAATTTTAATTCGTTTGGTATTTTATTATATATACGTACACACATCACAAGGCAGCTTTTAGCATACTTGGCTGACTTAGGAATATCCTTTAATACAAGTCTGTGTGGATCCCTTGTTGGTCGAGTGATTACTTCATACGCTTTTTTGAACAATCCCTTATTTTTGTACACATATTTACAGGTTTCGTAAATGTAAAGTGAACGAAGTGGTAATAAACCTAGCTTTTTAAAAAATGGTTCTCAGGACTCATCGGGCTTAAGTCCACAAATGGCCCTGACACATTTTTTTTGTGCTTTAAATGCTCTATCTTTATCTGTACTGTTGCCCCATATAATGAGCCCGTAGCGTAAAATGGATTCTATATATGCGTGGTAGGTAGTTATTGCCGTTTTTCTATTTGTCACGTTTTTCACTTGTTTGAGAGCGTAAGCAAATTTATTGATCCTATTGCACAAATTGTCTATATGTACTTTCCAATTTAAGTCTTGATCTATGAGGATACCCAAGAATTTGGTTTGTGTAACTTCTTTCAGTCTATCAACGTTAAGTTTAAAATTGTATTTAGCATGTTTAGATTTATTAAATTGTATAAATTGAGGAAAGGAAAATGAATTTGAGTTTATACAATGGAAAGGAAATTGAGTTTATACAATGCAAAGATAGTCTTACAATCTTCAGCAGCTCCAACAGTATTTTCATGTGTTAATCAATTAGTTGTGGTTGTGGAGCAGGACCATCATTGAGCTATGCATTTGTATCAACGATGTAATCCCCTAACATATAATATGTATGCCTGACTGCATGGTGTGCGTTTCTGCTTTCTTGCGCACTGTTTTAATTACCATATTTTTATTTCACCACACGCCTAGAAAGTTTGTGCACACTATTTCATCTATCAGCATGCAAACAAGGATGCTTGATTTAAGCATGCAGCATGCAAGCGCCCTTATGGCAACATGCAAACAAGCATGCAGCATGCAAGCAAGCATGCAGCGTGGAAACAGGCATGTAACATGCAGCAAGCATTAATTTCTGTCACGGCTCCGGCGCTGCCGTTTTTCGGCGGCCCCACGCGAGCTCACCACCGCAGCTTCGGCGTGCTGGCCGGCTTCGCTAGCCGCGGCGGTGGGCCTTCAAACCACCTGCTTCTCAGCTCGCGGGTCGCCGCACCCCTCCGCGCCTACGCGAGCTTAAATTACACTCTAGGGATAGGGCAGACGAGACTGCATGAAGTCGGTTTTGCAGGGATTCGTTTCTGTCAGTAAATTTTGTAACACAAGATATTTACTTTTTATGACACCATTTTAATTTAATATGAATGAAAATGCTACCAAGTAACCGGCTATATGTTTGTGACCAAATAATATTCCGTAAAATGTTGTTTCACTGTGGTGAAAATGTGGCAAATAAGTCATTTGGCAAATGAAAAAAGTTCAAAAGAGGCTTCGGCCAACAGCAAAAAGTTTTTATGTAAATCGGCGAAATATAGTTCGGTAAAATAATACCTATGACACATGATACTTCGATGATCTAAAAATATGTTAAATAATGGATATAGCGCAAAAGACGTCGGTCAACAGTTTTCAGTAAAATGAATATAGAACAAAAAACCTTGTACAGGCACTTTTGAATTTAAATTATCAAAATTTAAATAGTCTGTCAGTTAGTCAGAAAGTTGAAGCTAGTTGCCCATTCCAAAACGTAATCTCTATGGAGAAGAACGGGCAAGAAACTCCATGGACACTTTTAAATTAAGATAATTATTACAAAATCCTGGGTACATTATTATTGTTGCTTCTGTATGTGAGAACAATGAACAAAAAAAAAAGGACACAAAAGAAGAAACGTTTCAAAATATCAGATTAAAAATAAGCCTTGGCAGTTAAGAGATGACCAGTCTCAACCGACGGCGCCCGTTCACGAACATGACACGTGGATCAGCACCATCCAGCTCAACCATTTTGTAGGGAACCGAATGATCCAACACACGCGCCACCATCGATGAGACAGATAAGTGAGCATGACACGTTCTCAGCTGCCTTGCTCTTTCAAGTCAACATCAAGAAAATCATAATAAACGGAAACATGGTTCTTACATTTACAAAATTTAAAAATGCTTCTAAATTATACAAAACTATAGTTTGCAATTTATTTAAGAGATTAATAGAATTTTACTACCAAATAGGAAGAGATATTTAATAATGAAGTATTTAACATTAAAACTTGATTGAATAAAACAAAAAATAAATTATGTTCGTAATTAGAATTTAGAAGAGAAGCCAATATTCTTCTGCGCTCATATCTGGGCGCTGGCATTTGTTACCGTACCTAATCTTTTTGACCAAAATCAATGCACTTGCGACTGCGTTTGGTTTGCTTCATCAAATCACGGGTATTTTTGGCTTCTCTTCTAAATTCTAATTGTTTTAGAGATTTTCCTGGACTTTTCTGGTAATTAGAAATATACAATGTATATTGCGGTTTACCCGTGTTTTCAAAAATTCCGCTCCTCTTGTTAGAACTATTTTATATAGTTATAATTTAGATCATGTCTCTTCCATAAAACACGGTAGGGACAACGAGTCTGTAGCATTGGCACAATTGAGCCAACAAGAAAATATTATAATAGAAAAATGTGGTCTATTCATTGACTCAGATCATTGTTATTTGGGGGCTTCACCTGATGGTCTATACAATGACGGTCTTATTGAAATTAAATGTCCTATTTCAGCTTTCGGAATAGACTTTGACACGGCCGTTCGAGCAAAAAAAGTTAAGGGTTTTAAATTTAGCGATTCAGGTGTAACATTAAATCAAAATCATGACTGGTTTTACCAAATCCAAGGCCAGCTTCATATAGCAAATAAAAATGTCTGCATACTTGCCATATGGACTGGACCAGATTTTCTTATAAAAATTTTAAAAGTCTACAAAGACGACGAATTTTGGTCGTTAAACATGTTACCCAAATTACAAGCTTTTTACGAAAACATGTACTGCCAGAAGTTATCGACTCAAAAAAAGCTCGATCAATGCCTTTGCGGGAAATATTTTTCTGATGTAAAAATATGGTGTTTGACTGTACCAAATAATAAAAATACGTATTACATTTGGTTATTTTATTTATTAGAATAGGTTGCAACTATACTACTATATACAATTTATACAACTATGCTATCAACTGTAGATATTATAATCGATTACTGCATAACAATTAAAATATTTGTGAACATATTTCAACAGTAAAGTTCATAAATAATGAAAAATATAACAAAATAAATTCATAATAAAATTGAAATTACTCGTAACAAAGTTTCCGCCCACTAAACTCCATCCTAAAAAAACTTCAGTTACGGAAGATCAAGATCGTTTAGTCGCCATATTCACAGTATCATAGTGCGAGCGAGAAGCATGAAAGAAAGTATCGCTCGCGTAGTTTGCCGAGCTCGGTGCGTAATAGTACATTACGATATTAGCACAGTATAAAGACATACAGTATTGTATCTCGGCCGTAACCTTGAATGAAATGCCTACAGCCGCGCGGTAGGTAAACATGCGATAGGGCTGCCCGCCTCCAGCATTTTAATTACATTTGCCTACTTTGTGTTTCTATTTAGTTTTGTTATTGTATTTTACTGTGTGTACATAAATAATAAAATAATTCGTCATTTCGAATTAACCATTTATTTAACATTAATCTGATTACAGTTTATTTCTATGAAAACTTGTTCATGTGTATTTTTAAACAAATTATGTTAAATTATTATTATTATAGTTAAATCAAACGTTCAAGAACTACAAATAAAATTCAAAATTTGTATATTAATGTTTTTTTAATCTTTCCTGTCATCGTCCTATCCTTAACAGAATAACACAGATTGGAAGAAGTTAAATAGCAAACATGTATAATATAAAAATTATAATTAAAATAATCTGTTCATTGAAGTAATGAACATATTTAAATTAATGAGTGCAAATAAAAACAAATTTATCAATTAAATTGTAGATTTCATTTCACTCCTTCCTCCTTTCTTTCCTCCTTCTCCTTCATTCATACAAAATATTAATAATTCAATAAAAATAATTAAATTTTATTCATAAAAGTATGCAATCATTTCATTAATGTTTTGTTATGATGTTGTCACGTTAAACTATCGTCCGTAAATCGACTTTACAGACAACCAATTTTTTTCTAGTATTATTCATACACACAGTACAATAAACAACTATTATTAATAATAAAAACCACGTCTTTACTTGGAATTATACAAACTAACAAAACACACATGCCCCGAGGTTTTAATACCAGCGTACCTACCGTTTAATGATTCATGAACCGCCTATAACTACCTACCTCACTCGTGTTTATCACTTTCCTTTACTCTATTCACTTCATTTATTAATCCAGACATCTTTTTTTCGGGAGATAAAATGAAATACTTATCCATTAAAAAGACACACATTATGTACCTACCTACAAGTAAGTAAAATTATTTTATAGTCTTACCTTTCAGAGTTTCCAGGTAATCTAAAAAAAGTTATCTCTGGATGCGTTGTTGACGAATTCATGCAACCAAAAACAGCCTACTCGTCATATTAAATATGTACTTGAACTTATTTTTAGTGATAAAATCGCGCGGTTATTGTTAAAAAAAACAACACACCGTCCGTTCGTCACTGCGGCACAGTCGCGACTGTCTGCATGCCGAGCGCATGCCGTGGTCGAGACGCGTAGGTATAGCTCTCGTTTCGTCCGTTTGTATGAAGACGACATACTGTATGGATATTATTACCGTGATATTAGTGCGTTAAGATGGTTATAACATGCGAGGCGGAATTTCAGCCCGAGCCGAAGGCGAGGGCGTAATTGAGCCGAGCATGTATGCAATACGCACGTATATCGTACGACGTTTTTTAATACATTTGCGAGGAAACAGAAAAAAAAACATTTTATATTTTGTTCATTTTTAATTATTGAAACAGTTAGTGAAATTACAATTATTAAAATGATACGTAGTTGTAGTTGGTTTTTGAATTATGGTTTTATTATTATTATTACTATTCATAATGTCATTGTTTTGTGTTAGGGTAAAATAATGTTGGAGACGACGAAACTTCTTGAAAGGCGGCAGAAGAGCATTGTAATTCGTCATTAGTTGTAATTTTTTTTTAATTTGAAATAAACTCAATCTGTGAATGCACACTGTTGCTTTCCCGCCATTTTAACAGCGCGCTAGCGCTGCCTACTGACTGGCGCCGCGCGGCGATTAGTTCGACATTTGAATAGCAACAGCGCGCTGCTCACTAGCTGGAGTCGTGCGGCGGCGATCAGTTCCAAATTTGAAATGGCAAATAATACTGTTATGGAATTTGTATGGACTATAACTTAACTATTTGCTTTGGTAACACACGCGTTTTTTATGACCCTCTTTACATATTTAAAACCGGTGGAATTACATCAGCTTTACGAGCAAGGGTGTTAAAAAATACCTAAATTTGCGTAACGCCGAAATGTAAAAGGGCTCTTAAAGATGTGGTCAATGCTAAACAAGGATGACAATATCAGTAACTTTGACTTTTGACTTTGAACATTAGCTAGATTGGTAACTCGCTAATGTGATCGGGATAGATGTGAGTTCGAATCCGAGTTGGGCCAGTTTTTTTTGATGTTTTGTAAATTACTTTGAACAAATAGATATTACAATAACGGTAATTTATTATTATAATATCGATACCGGAAATTTCAATTGTCGTAAAGGACAAAACACGACTTTTCAGTAGAGACAAAAAACAAAAAACAAATTGTTTTTAACTCATAACTTTTTCAAACAAAGTACAATATTCATGATGTCAAAAGAAACCCCAACTATTTTTTCGTGTTCTATCCCTTTAAATTAATAAAATAAACCAAACTTAACTATTGAGGAAAATGAGAGTCCTTTACAGCTCACAAAAATAGAACTTAAGTCCTTTACAGCCACGAAAAATTGGTTATAGTAAAGTCAGATGAGTCGCAAAGGACTAATCTCGATCATTAAGTAATGGGTAGTACAAGTCAATTAAATCAGAGACTAAGGGGGTAAAAGGAACAAAAAACTAAAGATCTAGTTAAGAAATACCTACAATAGGTAGTAAAACTAGGTGAAATAAAAGGTTTTTTTATTATTTTTTATTTATTAATCAAAATATTTTATAAAAAAAGTAACAAGAATGTTATTCTAATAGGAACTCAAAATTTAAACAAAATGTGATGCTATTTTTTAATTTAAATCGCAAGTAATCGTTGCGATGCTGAAAAACAACTAAATTTTTTGAATAATCAGCTAATAAACTAATCTACTAACTAGTTTTTTTTTAATAATTATTAATGAAACTCAAACAATATTGATCAAAACAGTCTTATATTTAAAACTAGCTTCTGCCCGCGACTTCGTCCGCGTGAAATTTCTTGTTCCCCCGACCCACCCCGTCGCATCGCCTGCCTGTGCTTTTAATTCGTTTACCTTTTTTCTGCCTGTTTTGGTTTTTGCTCGGCCCCTAAGGATCCTAGCGTGATGTTAAGTCTATAAGCCTATAGCCTTCCTCGAGAATTGGGCTATTAAATGCAAAAAGAATTTTTCAAATCCGACTGGTAGTTCCAGAGATTAGCGCGTTCAACCAAACAAACAAACAAACCCTTCAGCTTTATAATATTAATAATCGAGCTTTATATAATATAAAGTATAGATATAATTAAAATAACCAAAAATAATAACAAATTTAGCCCACCAGAACTGAAAACTCAAACAATTGATATTCTAAAGTATAATTAAATGACAAGTAACTTCAGTCTTTTAAAATTTATAGTAATTAAACATAAACACTAAATATTTTTTTCAAAACATAGTGGTCTTTTAGAATAATAAAATTAGAATAACCGTGTCCCGCTAGGAACATTATTTTTAAACATTTAAAATGTAAAATCATAGAGATCAATTGCGTCGATATCGTCTTCCTCGTCAGTTTCAGGAAGAAGTCTTTAACAGTTCCTAAAGACGGTAGATCTAAATACTCCTATAAAAACTTTTTCACTTAGGTGTAATTTTGAATTATTTTGGCAATGTTTGAGATAAATCCTAAATAAAATTGTAGCATATTTAAATTCTTGAGGTAAATATGGACATGAACTCTTTTTACGACAATAATGCGAAGGAACGGCTGGAAGGCTTCGGATGAAAGCTTTTGCGTATGCTTTATCTTCATCACTATACTTCTCTGCATGACATGTTCTCTTTTCTACGCTTGCCATATGCGTGCATTTTTACTGTATATAAAATAAACTTTTGGGAGATATTTAATGTGTTAATCAAAAACTTTTGGCAAACTGATCTAGATCCTTCACCTTCGTTTATAACATATTCAAATGATTGGCCTCTTCTGCTTTCTACATATTTAGTTTTTTTCTTTTGATTGGAATCGGTTGTGCACATCTTACGATCCAGTCTTTTCGACGTTGAACATCTAGATTCCAGAAATATTTAAATAGGCTCATTCGTCTATCCTCTGATACTTTGTAACATTGTCTAGCACATATGCCACATATTTATTTCATACGACTTACCAGAATTTTTTGTTGTTTCCTTCTGTTTGTTTTGGTTTTTGGTTTTGTCTTTGATTAAGTTTTCTAAGGCTCTCTTTTCGTTTTTATCTATTATTTTTTGTTTCAAAGTCAAAGTCAAAGCATTTATTTCAAATAGGCACATAAAAGGCACTTTTGAACGTCAGAAATTACAACAAATAGAATTGATTCTAGTCGCCCATTCCAAAAGGTAGTTTTCGTATAGAGAAGACTGGGCAAGAAACTCCACCGTTACCCTTTTAAAATGTTTTACAATATTTTGCATACATTAATTATGTAATAATAATATGTGAAGACGATGCACCTAAAATAAAATTACTATACCACAATAGGTAAAAGAATTAAAAATGAAACCATGACATATAAATTAATTATCTGATAGATACATGGTGTGGTTATAAGTCAGGGTGTGAGTTAAGTAGTTACAGAATGTAAATCAATTTAAATTTAAAAAAAGAATAAATTTACAATTAAATTAGCAACCCGTTTGATTTTGTCTAGACTTTAGATCGACCTATGGAGCAGCACCAGCATGTTTCCAAGCGTTCTTATCTTGGATATAATCTTCTAATTTATAGTATGCTTAAATTGTTTACAAAGTGTACGTTTAATGTGAGTTTTAAATTTTCTTTCATTTAATTGCAATATATCACAAGGTATTTTATTGTAACATTTAACACAGTACCCCATAAAAGATTTATGTACAGACGCCAGCACATCAACCTACCACAATCTGTCAGATTTTCCCAGTCAACTTTGAACCTTATGCTTTAGCGATAAAGTTGAAAATCTATTAAAGAAATCTGACAGATTATGGTAGGTTGATGTGCTGGCGTCCGTACCTTGGCTAATCTGAAAAATGTCCTTTACGACAATTGAAATTTCAAAATATCCTTTACGACAATTGGAATTTCTGGTATCGATATTGTTTATAATGTCGTATAACAAGTTCAATGCAAAAATGACATTACGACCTCATAAATAAATTAAAACATGACTTTACGCTCCCTATTGAAAATTATTTTTACGATACATCCCAAATAGTAAAAAAAATCGAGCTAGAGCTGTTGAAAACCCAGGTCGTAAAGGGCTTTTTTTAAAGATAGAAATATTTCAAATATACGAATCGATAGAGCTCGCGACGCTGATTCCAAATATGTATATAAAGGCTCGTACACACAGGCGCGACGCGACACGCGACACAAAGGCACCGCTCGTTGCGCGACTTGCGGTGCCTTTGTGTCGCGTGTCGCGTCGCACCTGTGTGTACGAGCCTTAACTCATTTTCGGCAAAATGTCCTTTACGACAATAGAAATTTCCGGTATCGATATGATAAATGAAATAAATTTTGATATGGTAACATTGTAATATTTTTTATAACATATTTGTTCGTAAAGGGTCTCTTATTTCACCAATTTCAGATCGTAATGTATCTTATTACGCACTTGTGCGGTAATGTAAAGTAAATCGCACGGTTTATCAAGATGCTCTGTCAAAACGAACGGTACTTTTTTAAATCTTAGCAAAGAGTTTTTATATCAGAAAAGATGTCAACATTTTATGAATAAAATTAACTTTGGGAGATAAAATATAATAAATAAACATTTAATTTAATTAATTTTGACAATAAATTACAACCATTAATATCTGTAACAAAAACAAAAATATTAGGTAATTTACTTTATTAATAATACTGGCTGTTTTGTGCCTATGTATGCCTGAAAAAAAAAGCGCGAACGCGCGCGCATCGCTTATCTGTTAAGAAGTAAAAATTATTCCGCGCGCTTTTTCTTTTCGCTGTACTTTTTTTTATTTGAAAATGTCGTCAAGTAATGATGAATTTATTAATTCCACACCGCCAGAAGTCTCAGAGGCAGCGAAAAAGGCTACTCTAAGCCTCTTGCCCGAAAAATCAACCGATAGATACTTACAAGCGTATCAAAATTTCATCATATGGAAAACAAGCAAATATGCAAATTCAGTCCGAGTTTTATTTATTTCCTCGCAAATATGTTATAAAACGTCGTATGACATACGTGCGGTTTGATAATTACAGCCTCTGCTTTCTTTTAGCCCTCGCCTACGGCTCGGGCAAGCAATATCGCCTCGGCTGTAATTTTCAACTTACTGCACTTATATCATAATGTACTATTATTCATTGTATATTTTTTTATAATTCTCTCCATGGTCTGGCAGTTTGAGTAATTTATGTGGCCTACCCAAATGTCCTTTCTTTGGTATTGTTCTTCGAATCGTTGAGCTCCTTATGTCTTGAGTTGAGCTGCACGATTTCTGACAAATGCGTGCACTGACTGGACAGGTCCTCTCAATCTGTGTGGTTCTTTCCTCAAAAGACCATCTCAGATATCGACTTACATGGTCTTCATATAACCTGCCGGTCGATTCTGTAAAAATCTCACCGTGAAAACTCAGGTGAAGTGAGTTTGTTTTTGCTAGGAATTGACACTATTGACAGGTCACTCCACGCTCACTTCACCTAAGTTTTCACGGTGAGATGGTTACAGAATCGCACTGCTGATCAAGATTATGTCTGGACTTTAAAAGAGACTATGACCTCTGAGTTTGTTTCGGTCTTTCTTCTCAGAGTAGTCAGATAGGAAACGCCGACCTTATCTAGTTTAAAAAATATATGATTGACGTGTAAAAGTGTTTGAGCAAACTTACTTACAAAAATAAAATCATTTATATTTATCATCATTATCATTTGAAGTTAACATGTTAATTAACAAAACATGTAACAAAAAAATAACAACATCATCAACATAGACGAACCGAATTAAAAACATATTATTGAAGCTAACTTAACAACACTACGCAAGCAAAATTATTAGTTTATTTGAGACCACCGCGTGGACTTACTCTACTAAGGGCTGATTTTTTCCATCGCCAGATAACTTTTATTCGAGTGAGATGTGTGTAGCGTCACCATGAGTTGTGTGTATGTAAAAGGTTCGGGTATGAAATAAGAAGGCTACTGCTTGGTTCCCATCGTAAAAGTATAATGATATTCAAACTTACACATTAGTGCATACAAGTACTACATAGCGCTAGGTAAACAATAATATGACACGTTAATCTAAAGGAGCATACTTACTAAATAATATTAAGGAACATACACACTTCAACTCCGGCAATGCAGAAAAAAAAAATTTCGTACGTTATTTTTTTTTTCTTTACATTAATGCCCAATTGCTACGTAACAAATGGCTTGGTCCTATTTTTATGAACAATATCTGTTTTGTTGTTTTTTATTATTTTCACATTGCATCCTAAGTCTTCTACAACAGTAAATGGACCTTGAAATAAAGGACTCAATTTTCCTCCAACTTCGTTCTTTACCAATATTAAATCATCTTTATAGTAGTGAACTGCGTTCAAATTTTTATCATAATAATTAGTTTTACGATTACATTTACTTAAAATTAAATTATTTCTAGCGTCTTTACAAGCTACTTGAAGTTTATATCTTAGGTTACTACAATAATTTTCAGAATTATATAATGGATCGACTTCATTACATAACCTTGATGGTACATTACATGGTCTGCCAAAGACAAGCTCAAACGGCTGGTATTTAGTTGCTGTGTGTACGGTTGTATTATAGCTGAAACACCAATATGATAACCAGTGTGACCATGATTGTGGATTGTTTTGACACTGTATTCTAAGGAACGCTCCTAAATTTTTATGGGAGTTTTCTAATGAACCGACTGATTGATGGTGATATGCTGTTGATGATATTTGTTCGATATTTAAAAGTTTACAAATCTGTTCCATGGTTGACGACATAAATTCAGCTCCCCGATCCGTTGCTAATGTTTTTGGTAAACCAAATCTTAAAATAAAATTATCTACTAAGGCTTTACTTACAGTTACGGTGTCCTTTGCTCTAAGTGGATATGCCTCGACAAACTTGCTGAGCTCACATTGAAGACTCAGAATGTATACATTACCTTCATAATCTTGTGGTAGAGGACCTACAATATCCAAAAATATTTTTTCAAATGCATACGACGCTGTGGTAGTTATGCACATGGGTTCCTTAACGTATTTACCGTGTTTCATCTTTTGACATTTATCGCATGTTTTTACGAAATCTTGAACGTCTTTTTCGAGACCTGGCCAGTAAAATTGTCTTTTAATGTTGTTTATCATTCTGCGCATACCAGCATGACCACTGGTTGGCAGTAAATGAAAATCGTGTAAGATAAATTTTTTATCTTCGTCTTTAGTAATTCTTGTAATTCCTCTTAGTACATGTACTCGTGGTCCGGACCAAGTTTTTATTAATTCGATTTCTTTACATAACTCTTTTAGAAAGTCAGCATTATTTTTATCCTTTATTATACATATCTCTTTGATATTTAAATTCTTACAATAGTTGCTCAACTTGGACACAAATTCGGCTCGCGTAAAAAGTGTCTTAAAATTGAGGTTTATGTATAAAGTCTTCTTATTTTCTTCATAAGCAAAACACTCCTCTTGGTATGATATCCTATTATTTTTTACTAACTTATTTAATTCATCTCCTTCTATTAACTTCATTTCGACGGAGTCGTTAGGTTTCTTTAATATTTCCGCAACTCTTGGTTGATCAGACCTTGTGTCGTCGGATCTATTAAACAAATCTGTACTTTCTACATTTTCCATTTCCGTAATTTTTTTCTTTTGTGCTCTAGTTAATACTGTTACTACATCATTATGCATATTCTTTAGTTCATTGGATGTTATGACAATTCTCGACAATGCATCCGCGGCGACATTGTCTTTTCCTTTAACGTACACTATTTCATAATCGTATTCCTCTAGTGTTAATCTAAATTTTAATAAACGACTTGAAGGATCTTTCATCCCAAATAGATATATTAATGGCTTGTGGTCTGTTTCAATAATAAAATGTTTACCGTAAAGGTATGGCCTAAAATATTTAACTGACCAAACAATGGCAAGCAATTCTTTTTGTATTGTTGGGTAGTTTATTTCAGCCTTGTTTAATGGTCGACTCGCATATGCAATTGGTTTCATGTTTTTGTTACATAGAACTGATCCAATTGCAGTTCCGGAAGCATCAGTTTTTAATATGAATTCACTGTCATCTGCGAAATCGGGATATTGTAAAATTGGTGGGTTAGTCATGTGTAGCTTTAGGTTATCGAATGATTTTTGACAACTTTCTGACCAAACATATGGTTCATTTTTTCTGCACAATTTATTTAGTGGTGCTGTTATTTCAGCAAAAAATGGTATAAATTTCCTGTAGTAATTGCAAAAGGCTATAAATCTTTTTATTTCTTCAGAAGTTTGTGGTACCGGATAATCAAGCAATACTTTAATTTTTTCTGGGTCTGGCAAGACACCTTGCGCAGACACAACGTGGCCAAGATATAACAGCTCTTTTTTTAAAAATTGGCACTTTGTGGGATTTAATTTTAAATTTACTTTTCTCAATCTTTCAAGTATATCCATAAGATTCCGATTGTGAGTTTCTAAATTTCGACCGAAAACGATTAAATCGTCAAGATATACGAAACATTTGTCAAAAGTTAGACCAAAAGCTACTGTCATTACCCTACTAAAAGCACTTGGTGATATTTTTAATCCCATTGGTAAACGTTTCATTTGAAACTGACCTGAATTTGTACTAAATGCTGTACATTTCCTACTTGATGGTTCTAAAGGTACCTGGTAATACCCTGATTGTAAATCAAGATGGCTAAATAAAATAGCTCCTGAGAGTGAATCTAATATTTCAGTAATGTTTGGCAAAGGAAACTTGTCATCTTGAATTTTCTCGTTAAGTTTACGATAGTCTATTACCAAACGCCACTTCTTCTCATTATTTTCATTATTTTTCTTTGGTACTAGTAATATTGGACTAGACCATTCACTTTGCGCTTCCTCAATAATATCATCCTTTATCATATTTTGTATTTGTTTATCTATTTCTTTCTTTAAACTTTGTGGTAACCTGTATGGTTTTGTATAAATAGGATTAGTGTTGAATTTTAATGTTATTTTTTGCTCGTAAATATTAGTTTTTGTTAATTTGTCGTTTGGCAAATGAAATACATCTGAATACTTTTACAAATCTCCTCAATAGACGTTTTTTCCTCTAAATTAAGATGTTGTAAATTTAATAATGTTTTTAATGTTTCGGCTCTAGTTGCACTTGCTTTATTTTTATCACACTTATAGCACACGTATAAAGATAAGGGTTCTAAGATTGGTGTGAATGTTGGAATTCGTAATTCCTTTTCACTTACATTTAAAATTTTAATTGGTATTTTGTCCTTATATGCTTCCACAATAGCCCCAGCTAAAAATAGATTATTCCCTAAATCTTCTGCGCAAACAATACTATCTTCTTCTGTACGTGATTTTATATTGATGTAATGGATAGATTCGCATCGCGCCGGAATAGTTAAAAATTCTGAATTGCATTCTGACCTATCAAATATTTGCGTTGTTATTTCTTTCCCATTTATTTTTAAGGTCAAAACCCTCGTCTCTAAATTTATTTTTGCTAGATATGTACTTAAAAAGTCTAACCCGATGATACCATCGGCCTTAAGAGGTAAGTTATTAAATATATAGAACTTGTGTTGTAATGATTCTCCATTATCCAATGACAATGTAAGATAGACATGACCTTGTGCGTGAATTTGACCGCCTATGCCATTTACTAATACGTCATTTCTATAGATATCAATATTTGATGGCAAACTTTCTTTTCGTATAATTGACAAAGAAGCTCCTGTATCTAATAACCAATAATATGCATTATATCCTAAATTAAATGAAATGAATTTCGTTAGTCCATTAAACGCATAAATTTCACTTTGATTCACGAAAAAATTTTAATTGGTCTTTTTGTTCTGTTTCTTGACCATTATTATTCGTTGACCCAGTTACTTGTGCCGAATAAATTCTACGTGTATTTCCTCGATAATAATTATTATTCCGAAAATTTCTGTCGCTATAAGATTGTGGTGATCCCCTGTGATTGTAATGTCCTCGTGGGTTAGGGTTACCGCGAAAGTTATGGTATTTTGAATAATATTGTCCTCGTACATACCTATTTGATGATTGTCCTCGTCCTTGAACACCTCTTCCTCTATATCCTTGCTGATATCTCGAATGATTGGAGTAGTTACCCCTTTGTCCTCTGTTATTTGACTTATTAGTAAAATGCATGACGTTACCTGGATTTGATGAAATTAAACACTCTTCATCCTTTGCGGCCTGTATAGCATCCTTCAGCGAGCTATAATTGCGAGCTGCAACTATGGTGCTTAACCTAGATTTGTTTAAACCATCTGCAAACTTTCTAATTGCAATTTTTTCATTGATTGGCTTTAAAATGTCATACTTCGTTGGCTCACCATCTGTTTGAGAAATTGTCAAGTCCGTTAAGAGTTGTTCAAGTTCAGTTCCATATTCGTCAATTGTTCTATAACCTTGCGAAATATTTTGTAGTCGCGACTGTATTGCCATGAACGATTTTTTAGTAATAAGATGAGTACGCATGTCCTTGACAAGTTCCGAAATAGATGCGTAAGTCGCAGCTAATCGTAATTTCGCGTTTTCTGTAATCCTATTTTTTAAAACAAATTTTATTAATAAATCCTTATCCGTAGAGTCAATCATTTCTGCATACATCTCAATACCATCAATCAACCGTTTGGTTACATTCTCCGTTCCATCCATAACTGGCAATAAACTACAAGCCGTTTTTAAGTCGAACTCCATTTTATCTATTTTAATATTTGGATACGTACACAAATTATTAATCTCCTCGTAAAGTAGTTTAATATTTTTGAAAATTTCTGTTGCTGATGATATTATCTTGGTATCCTGTTTTGATACCAATAGCAACAACAATTCGTCGCTTTTTTCAAAAATATTTTTTGCTTCACTTAGCCTTATTTCAATAGTCTTTCCTATATATCTAGATTGTCCCTTTTTAACTAAATATTTTCTTATGTCCTTCAAATTATTATAATTCTTTACTAATGTCTCAATCATAATCTAAAAATATATTTTGTTAACATAATCAATTACATTATAGTACGAACTACGTAAAAACAAAAGTGTAATATGAAATGCATCGGCGTAAGAATGTCATACGTTTTCATATTTGCAGCACAGTATCAAATTGCATGAGTGTTTGTGCATTATTCTAGACAATTTACCGAAGAACATAATAACATTATTTGTAAATGTCGTTTCTATTTTTAGCACTATTCTGAATTACTTAAAGTTCTTATAGTCGAATATTATTTTGAATTTTCACTCGCGATATTGTAATCGACATTAGTGTCGTTTTCTCGATTATTTCACTTTGATTGTTTTCAATTTAATATATTGAAAGTAACTCACTGTTAAGGTGGAAAGCACTGATCCTTATGCCGCAGTTTCTGCAGTCTGGCGTCCTCGTAGTGATGCGCGGATACGTTGAATAGCTTGTAGACCAATTTCGTCCTGGATCCACCGCTGATGGCACCTTTTGTAGACACGTACCAAAAAGTAGCAGACTACCCCGATAAAGATAGCCAGCATTATGTAGACGGCGATGTTCATCCGCTCCACGTGTTCACCGACACCCTTTAATGTTGCTTCATTGTTCCCAGCTGTGTTCTGGGTGATGAACACTTCGTCTTTTTCAACCGCAGACCGACACATTTTTTTTTTTTATAGTTTCGATGTACCTACGTTTTATTTAGCTACCGAAAAACGTAGGCCATGACAGGGTCGCCATGAGATGTGTGTAGCCCTAGGCAGAGTCACCATGAGTTGTGTGTATGTAAAAGGTTCGGGTATGAAATAAGAAGGCTACTGCTTGGTTCCCATCGTAAAAGTATAATGATATTCAAACTTACACATTAGTGCATACAAGTACTACATAGCGCTAGGTAAACAATAATATGACACGTTAATCTAAAGGAGCATACTTACTAAATAATATTAAGGAACATACACACTTCACGAGGAACAAAATTGACTTTCGATATTTTTTGTACGAAATACTTAACTGTCAAAATTTCAAAATTATTCCTCGAATAAAGTTATCAGATGATTGCAAATTCAGCCCTAAAAGAAAAAGAATCACGGAGACATCGGCACAGGAGTAGATGTGACATCGGTGTCAAAACATGTACAACAAACTAGGCCAATATGCGGGTAAGTAATAGATGATATAACAACAAAATCTCTAATATTAACAATATATAACAACGGAATATATATTTTATTTGATATAGCGATTAGTTAATATAATGAACGATTGATATAATTTTAAAATAACTAATTTTTATAAGCATAACATACATTAAATATAACATCGTTTGACATAACATACATTAAATATAAAATCGTTTGACATACCACTCAAAAGATATAAAACTTATTTGGTCTAATATGATGAAAACGCCTACTTAAAAACACAAAGCAAAATTGCATAAACACGGGTTAGTTTATTTAGTATTATTTTTATGTTGTAGCCTGTGGGTAGCTCAACAAAAGTTATTGTTAGTTGTCACTTAGTATGCGTAATCTTGCTCAGTTAAAGAATAATCATTAAAGTATTTCTTTAAAAATGAATTCATACAAGTTCATTCATAAAACTATGAGTCTCTAATCAATTAAAACCTTGGTAAAGGTATTTGTATTCTCATACGCTCGCTCTTGCATTATATGTCGAAGGAGCCCCGCTTCGCGGGGCTCCTATTTCTACGTAAAGGGTTTAAAGTAACCTAACCAAACCGAACCTCGGGGTGCCCTTCGCTCGCTCTTGCATCCTATGTCGACCACCTATCCTTCCTTCCTTGCTCCTATTTCTGGGTGGTTTAAAAAAAATAACCACGAAGGCCAAGGCGGGAGCGAAGCGGAGCGGAGCTCCCGCCTTAGCCTTCTAACCTAACCTATCTGAGTCGGGGTACTCGGGGTGTTAACCATAATGATGTTTTTTTATATATATTAAAAGTTAGACCTAATGATTTTCGATTAAATAAACAATATACATATTAAACGTTAGACCAAATGATTTTCGATTACATAAACGTTATATCAAACAACGTTATACCTACTAATTAAGTTTTAGAATAAATAAAATATGTTATATGTAAATAGAGAGATGGTGGCCAAGTGGTAACGGCCGCGACTTACAAGTTGTAGGTCGTAAGTTCGAACCCAGACAGGCTTTACTTTGTGTAAATTATTTCATCACCACTGCTCTCAAAACGGTGAAGGAAAACATCGTGAGGAAACCGGCATGCCCTAGAACCAAAAATTCGAAGACATGTGACATCTGCCAACCCGCACCGGGCCCGCGTGGTGGATTACGGCCCACTCCCTCTCACTGAGAGGAGGCCTGTGTCCCAGCAGTGGGAACATTATAGGCTGATTATGATGATGATGATGATGATATGTGACGGAGAAGGTATAGTGTGTCTCGTTATTATCAGCCATATTTAACTATTGTGGGCGTACAGTGGGTATGTGTTGGTTATTGCGCAATAGAAAAACCGTTTGCAGTTCAAATAAGATTATAATTTCACGAACAATTTAGTCACACTAGCAAATTACACACTGTAGGTACACGACACAACCAGATACGGAACGCTGGACAGTTTCTGAGCACATGTTGTCCGTACGATGTCCAATGTCCAAGTTCAAGTCCAAAAGTGAGCTCCACATCGTTCTGTCGAGCTGTTTTCTAACCCCCACGGACTCAGGCTAGACTCTGTCAAGCGCCACCAGATGGCGCTAGCGTTCCGACTAGTCAAATGCATGACCGGATGCGACATGTAAATAAATTATATCAACAGTTGGTATATCTCACGTTAATTATATCTTATGAACAATAATAAAATGAAATTAGACCAAATGAGTCTATACGTTATGAGACGCACCCCCAATATGCTTAACCTCCTTCTTTTTTTAAATCGGTTATAAATAATTGATCGTTTTAGTGCAATCAATTAAATTGCGCAATCAAAATATTTGGCTATTAAGTTACTGTAGGCGCAGCTGCCGCCTCATACACATACACACGTTTACCAACCAGTGCTCCAGGCGCACATTGATTTATTCCGGTCTGATCCCCTGAACCCCCCTCCATCTCCCCCTCTGGATCCCCTGCTAGTCCTGCTGTATTCTTCTGTATTAATCTCTTTGCTTTAGTGTCGCGAAATGTTCATAGTTTGCAAGCTATTGTGTGCTATTGTGTGCTCCGTTCAGATCGAAGCGTTGTCAGTAACCGGATGAATAAACGTGAACACTAAAGCGATTAGAGCTAGTTTAGTGCGAGCACAATGGAAGAACAGCCCTCGCGGCGCTCGGAGCCGCTGGAGCGTGACACGCGGCGCAGCGCTGCAGCGGAGCAGCGGTGTCGCCACTGGCGGCATAGCCGTATTTGTGTAATGAAAGTTTCTAATTAAAAAGTTAATGCGGCCGTGCTCTTCAACTATTTTTTTATTAACTTGAGCTAACTTAAATAACTTTGTGGCGAGTCTCGGTCGCACTCAATAAATAGCAGAGTGCACTCGATGCTAACTAGCTACTGGGACTGGCAGGCAGTGTGGGCGCTGTGGGCACTGGGGGCACTGGGGGCACTGGCGGCGTTAGAGATTTATGTAGTAAATAAACAATATAATATGTTGTATATTATATTGTCAATAATGTCCTTAAGTGAGGTCGAGAGTGAGCCACGTTTATGGATGACTATAATTTTACGACCTAGGAGAGTGGCACAGTACACTCCTGACTCAGTTTGTGGTAACGCGGGTATGCGTAGGTCACCCAACACGGAGCAGGATGTAAGATGCAATTGCCAGAAGGTGGTGGGCACTTGAACGGTAACGGAACCCTGGAGTGTACGTCCAGCGTGTCACAAGATGGCCTAGATGGTTATCTACAGTGACTTTGACACCAAAGCATTGCAGCATTGTAGTCTACATAAAGATAAGTACTAACAATACTAATATAATTGTAAGCTAATATTGTTGCTAATATATACTACCAAGATATGGATTTTAATTATCTGAAATAAATTATTCTATTCTATTCTATTGCCCTAAAAGTTAATTCCTTGTTATAACATAATTATCCTATGAGCCCTATACTACACTCGGCAATTCTGTAGCGACCTATTAATGAAAGAATTTTTGGAATCGGATCGGTAGTTCTGAAGATTACCACCCATACATACAAACACACTTTGATATGAGTATAGATAAAAATGTGGATGGGGCCGCCCGGCTGTTAAGAGTTCGAGTGGCGCGTGTGGTGGACACGTAGTCACGAAGCGCCCAGCCTGGCGCGCCGTAGCCTGGCTGCAACCCGGCAGTGCTGACATTCATCGACTGGTTGATAGTTTATCTTGAAGACGAGGTCGGAGCGAGTCCTGTGTGTCCTGCTGCCTACTACCTCTACACTGCTACACAGAGTGACCGTTCCAAACGGCACAGATTTTTGAGATTCTCTCCGATTGCTTGATATACTTTGTATGTATACATGCTTCGGGTAAAATTATAGAATAGAGAACCTCGGTTTACCCGGGTTTAACTAGACATGCTGAAGTGTCACTGACTCCGACCGAGAGAGTCCGATCAAACCCAAAACTGAAAGGACATATCATTCCACAATGTATAAGGCTGAATTAGTTTAACCGAATTTATGAATTTAAAATGGTAATGTGCCATGCTCTGCACCGAGGAGGTCCGGCCAGGCAGGCCAGGCGGGCCCGGACGCTTCACTCGACGCTACTGAGTGGCTGGTTGGTGCTCCACTCAGTATAGTGGTCACGTGTCTCACGGGAGTGTGTCGCACTGTCGATGCACACAGATAGAAAGAAAAATAATGTTATTAGTAATCGTTTATGAAGCGGCTCTACGCCTGAAGAGCTTTTATTGTTTATGCAGCGGCTGTCCGCCTGAAGAGCTTTTATTGTTTATGCAGCGGCTCTCCGCCTGAAGAGCTTTTATTGTTTATGCAGCGGCTCTCCGCCTGAAGAGCTTTCATTGTTTATGCAGCAGCTCTCCGCCTGAAGAGCTTTTATTGTTTATGCAGCGGCTCTCCGCCTGAAGAGCTTTCATTGTTTATGCAGCGGCTCTCCGCCTGAAGAGCTTTCATTGTTTATGCAGCGGCTCTCCGTCTGAAGAGCTTTTATTGTTTATGCAGCGGCTCTCCGTCTGGAGAGCTTTTATTGTTTATGCAGCGGCTCTCCGTCTGAATAGCTTTTAAAACATTCGCCTGCTCGTGACTCGTGAGATAATTAAATACGGTCACTTTCGAACTCCGCGGCACTTATATTTGGCAAGTGATAATACCCTCGTGGAAATATACGAAATGGAAATATGCGCGGCGCGAGCGGTGACCCGGCTGTGCGCGACCGATTGAAAACTTAAACGAGGTACTTGTTGACAGGCTGCTGGCCGCGTGTTTGTATAGGATCGGGTTGTACGGCGGGCTCGGCGGGCTCGGCGGGCTCGGAAACACTTCACAAACACCTGCTGTATCAGCTGTATACCACTCATGCGACTGCATCGTTTTACAATATATTTCAAATATCCCTATGCCCTGTTTAACCAATCGCAAACCATTACCGACTCGACCGTCTCGAAACCATCAAGAGTGTTGACAGACATTCATGTGCTCAGTGACTGAACAATTAAAAGAGCTGGCGAGGGCACGCCGAGCCCGGCGCCGCGGCCTGGGCCCCGGCCCCGGTCCGTCCGCGCTAATGTGTCACACGATCACTAAACAACGATTAGCTTTAGGTACATAATGAGCGCATATTTCAACACTGGATGACTGTGGAATGTTTGAGTGGCGAATTATCATTGTTCTCGCAGCGCTCAACACGCGCCGGAACATTGCAGCGCTGTACGAGTGTTTGTGCGGCTCCAATAGTGACGTACTGTACGAGTGTTTGTGCGGCTCCAATATCTAGTGACGTACTGTACGAGTGTTTGTGCGGCTCTAATAGTGACGTACTGTGCGAGTGTTTGTGCGGCTCCAATAGTGACGTACTGTACAAGTGTTTGTGCGGCTCCAATATCTAGTGACGTACTGTACGAGTGTTTGTGCGGCTCTAATAGTGACGTACTGTGCGAGTGTTTGTGCGGCTCCAATAGTGACGTACTGTACGAGTGTTTGTGCGGCTCCAATATCTAGTGACGTACTGTACGAGTGTTTGTGCGGCTCTAATAGTGACGTACTGTGCGAGTGTTTGTGCGGCTCCAATAGTGACGTACTGTACGAGTGTTTGTGCGGCTCCAATATCTAGTGACGTACTGTACGAGTGTTTGTGCGGCTCTAATAGTGACGTACTGTGCGAGTGTTTGTGCGGCTCCAATAGTGACGTACTGTACGAGTATTTGTGCGGTTCCAATAGTGACATTACTGTACGAGTGTTTGTGCGGCTACAATAGTAACGTACTGTACGAGTGTTTGTGCGGCTCCGATAGTGACATAGTATTATGCGTGATGAAAGTAAAGTGTAAGTATACATAAATACTAATATAATTCTGATTCAAAGCTCTGCTGATTTTTAGCTGCCATGGAGCGGTGCCACATCGTTTTTACGACAAACGGTTAGTCTGGGCCAAAGTAACACCAAGACACTTTTAGCCTTAGATATAGGTACCTACTACTGATTATTATGAATAAAAAGAAATCTAAGCAAAAAAGATATGACTTTGAATAATAGTGTAAAAGATGGTTATGTTGAGAAAATATAGGAAAACAAATAAAAGTATAAGTAATAGATGTTTATTGCTACTGACATTATGAAGTTGAATGCTTCGGAATATGAACATTAGAGACAGAGTATTTAGGAATTGTGATTGTTAGGATGAAAAATGTTAGGAAGAACATTTTCGGACTTCCAATTATCGGAGTTGAAAATTTAGGTGAACTTTAGCGCACCCGTTTTGACGCTATCAAATGATGGAATTTTAAGTTCAATATTCTCGTCTCGTTTTTCTAGCGACGTTTTCATATCTTGAAACGCCTCTGGGATGGGGACATCATTGTCTTTAAGTTTTTGTTTTAATTCGTCAATAGCAATAAGTATCAACTTCATTATTATAGTAATCAGCGTTACATGAGTGGTCATTCATCACATTTCACCACATTGTCATCCTAAACAAAAAAAATCAGTATGGTTATGTTATATAAACGTGCGCGAGCGCTACGTAGGTGAACGGGCTGCGCCCCGCCCCTCCCCGCGCCGGGGAACTTTTTATGAGAATAAACGAGACGGAGTGTGCAACAGGCGGTTAAAATAGTAGGTACCTATGTAAACGATAAATAAATATGTTTTAATTATGAGCACACCTTCAGAGTACTTGAGCCCCGACATTTTTTTTTGAGATGACTGCATGTCCAGAAAATTTTTCCATTTCTGTACGTACGCAATTTGTAGTACCTCCGACCCTTGAAAATCAGCACCCTTCTCCCTGTATGTATGTGAATGTATTTTATAATTATCTACATCCATATTTTATCCAAAAAAATAGCAAAGAACAGGATAATAATTTGAGTGGTCATGTGGCATGTGTCATCAAATTGACATAATGGTTTATTTATAATTGTACAATAAGACTCCAATGTATACAGCTTGATGAAAAGTTTAAATAGCCACTCAGTTTGACTATCCGGAATTCCTCGTGGTCAAATCAGTTTGACCATTAAGTTTGACCACGAGGAAGGCACAACATACAAAAGCATGATTAAAGTAATAACAGATAGTATCTACTTGATGTACCAGTCCCCAGAGCGGGGTCGCTGTCTGTACCGCATTCAGTGGGACGAGCAGCGCTCTGATCGCCGAGTGTAGGGCCAGAGGTGTGCGCTCGATATGACCCATGTAAGTACTTACGTGAAGTCCTGGCGCGTGCGGGCGGCGGGCGGCGGACGGCTCAGCTGCTCAAGTGAGCGGCTAGTTCACCGTGTTCAATTTAATTGTCAAACTGACCGCAATGTTGTCGTACCACCTGTAGCTCACCGGCGCGGGTGACTTGTTAGATAATATGGCGTGACGTCACACACGACCGCAGTCACGCGCGACACAAGTTGGCACGCCACAACACTATGTTAGTTGAGGCTTGCGAGGCGGCAGCGTAGCGGCGTAGCGGGCGTAGCAATGTCGCGTAGCCTGTTGCTACGAAAAAGCTTAAGAAGTTATGAAGCAAGAACTACTTATTGTTAAATACAATACGTTATGTTCAGTGAATGTTGTAATGTGTTTTATTAACATTGATAATGGAATGTTTCGATACATACACAAGAATTAGATAACGTTTTTTTTTTGTACGCAAAATACGCGCATTGACTTGGAGTTGCGGACACCAGCCCGTATTACCTATTAACGTTTTGTTGGAATATCTCATGAGAACGTCAAACTGTGTAAGTAATATATGCGATCTATTTATTTGTCACTGTTTATCTCCTAATGGAAATTTCACTGTCAATGAAACGCCGCGTCTCCCGAACCGTTGCGGAGCCCGCGGCACCGCCGCGCCGGGTTGGCGGGACTGATGGCGGGTGGACTCATAAAGGTCATGACATCCGCGACTACAGCCTGCTCAGATTCAATGATCGTCGGTTGTAATCAGACTTTTTTGCACTCTACATCTGCGATAATTCAATTTCCCAAACTTAGAAAAGAGGTAAGCTTAATAAAAGCGTCTAGCATTGTAATAGATTGGAACATCTGAAATATGTTCAGCGGCGACTAAGGAGGTGCGACACGAACCCGCGGCGCCGCGCGCGCTCCGCGCCGGCGCACACCGTGCATTGCAGTCATACCTATCCGAACCGAGACCTTATACATATATATGTCACCTCGGCTCACACCGGCTCGGGTTTGGCCAATATTTCTACTGACCCTTAAACAGATTCAGTTCAGCTTTGAATTAATAGTCACGATCTCACGACATTTTCTTGTGATTTAAAGAGAAATATTTATTTAGGTACCTTAATTTGGATATAATAATACTAGCTTCTGCCCGCGACTTCGTCCGCGTGAAATTCGTACTTACCTTTAAAAATTTCGAAAATGTATGTTTATGATCTTTATCATTTATTTAGATAAATAAGTATTTGAGCCTATTTTTAAGTTTATAGATCAAAGGGATCAGATTTTTCAAATAAACTGAATCCCCCGCTTTTCATCCCCACAGGGGTAGAATTTTGAAAAATTGTTTGTGACGTGATCATAACTTGACTCAAAAACCCATACCCTTTTTCGAGTTAATGGAAGCTAGCATTAAAATCCAATCAATCTTTATTATTTACTGAGGCAAATGTTGCCAAATTGCGAGTTTCAAAGGAATAAGATATTTTTTATATTATCTGTATCCCGGCTGTTCATCCCCATAGTTTTTATCCCCATAGGGATGAAATTTTAAAAAACCGTTTTGGTTAATTCTATAACGTGACTCTAAGATTATTTAAGTATACCAATTTTCCAATTAATCAAGCCATGCAGGGCTTGATTAATTGGAAAATTGGTAAAAACAAAAAACCGCCCCTGGAGAATTAACTATCCCTTTTGACCCCGTTAGGGGTTGATTTTCAATAAACCCTGATACACTTTATTCTTTATTGTTGTTCTTAAGTATAAATACTATTTCGAGTTAATCGAACTGCGCGTTAAAATCCTTCTATACAAATTTTGACACCCCCAATCCCGTTTATGGGGCAGTTTAGAAAAACAAAAACGACAAACTTCATAATTTACTTAGATAAGTATTCTGGCCAAGTGAGAAGTTTATTAACCAAATGAATAAGAATTTTCATATAAACTGTGTCCCTTTGCTTTTCACCCCCACAGGGGTGGAATTTTGAAACATCGTTTAAGATGTGTTCATAACTTGACTCAAAGATTATTTATACCAATTTTCCAGTTAATCAAGCCACGCAGTAAAATCCTCCCCTGTGAAATTAACTATCGCTTTTCACCATGTTAGGGGTATAAAACTCTGATACACGTTATTCTTTATTTTTTAGTTTTAAGTATTAATAAATACTGATTTTCGAGCACTCACGCGTACATTGCCGAAAATAGACAGCTCCCGAAAATCCTCAAACGTCCGGCCGCCCAAAATCGACAATCGAGATAAACCACAGAATATCCAGACGCACTTTCGGACGTTTTTATTTTTAGTAATTTTGTCTATGGGAGTATTGCTCACGTTCCAGGTTTTTTAGTCGAGTAGTTAGATGTAGTACATTTGTGCCAAAAGCCGAGTGGTTGTATCGGCATTACGAAATAATTAGTTATCTGTAGTTGAAAATCATTAAAAAAATAAATGGCTGCGATGACGCATGCGCAATTCGATATCCGCGTGATGTTATTGTTATTGTATATCAAAACTTTGGAAGAACAATGGTACGCATTATATGTCTTTCGATTCGGTATGAATGGGGCTATTTTTTAGGTAAAATAAAAAATAGGGTCATCGCTTTCGATTTTTAAATAATATTATTTTAATTTTTAATTGTCGTAATGTAAACAAACATTAAAAATAAACAATTATTGAAAAAAATAAAAGTCTCTTAAAGTTACGAAACAAGTTTTGTAATCTACCCTCGTCTATCCACTTGAAGAAACAGCCATTAGTTTAACAGCGCTCCATAGTTTTTTTTTCTGTACGAGTCGTGTATAAGTGGCGAGGGCGCCCTGCGGCGCGTCGAAAAAAATGTAAAAAGTACATCGGGACACATGGGGACATCCTGATGACTTAAAATCGAACAGCGAGTTAAAATTCCTCCATAAAAATTTTGGCTCCCCCGAATCCCCCTTTAAGGGCTGCCCCCTAAAGGGGGATAGCTACTATTCGTATAAACTACTTTAGAAAAACAAAAAATTACAAACTTCATAATTTACTTAGATAAGTATTCGTTGCAAGTTTATTTACTAAGGAATAAGATTTTTCATACAAACAAAATCCTCCCATTTCATCCTCTTAGGGGTGAAATTTTGAAAAACCCTTTCTTAGTGGATATTAGGTACTTTTCACAAAGAATACACCCTCCAAATTTCATGTCTCTAGGACCAGCGGTATAGGCTGTGCGTTGATATATCAGTCAGTCAGATTATTTTTACTTGAATACAAAATTTAGCGAATGAACAACTTCAATACAAATTTCATCCCCATTTTCACCCCCTTGTGGGTTGAAATTTAAAAGAAAACAACGATTATAATATTGTTCATTTACACATTATACTGCACATAACTTTATAAATAATATAAGAATCAAGTACCTAATCAAAACACAATACTAACACGCTTACCAACAAGAACGTTTCCCAATGCAAAACTTACTAGCTTCTGCCCGCGACTTCGTCCGCGTGAAATTCGTACTTACCTTTAAAAATTTCGAAAATGTATGTTAAAATGGTAAAAAGTAAGAAGAACGTTTCTTCTTTAAACTTTCTTTTTATTTATGATTTGATGGTTTCCATGTTAGCTGGTTGGATGGTTTGGAATGTTAGCAAACGAATAACTTATTTTTTTTACTTTTTTTTCACAATTTCACAGTGAACACAATACCGGTTTGTCACATGAAATTAACTGAGCAGAGAACAATGAGTAGCTGTCAAACAATGTATCACGCACCGGCGCCATCTACTTAAAATATTGGTTTGTAGTACATGCTATGCTCTTCTGTTGAAATTTTTCCTGAATTTTCTTTGCTATAAACCTCACGGAGCCCGAGAACTTTCCAACGAATGCAAAACCGTGGAAATCGGTTCGTGCGTTCTGGAGTTATAGCGTCAGGAAGGAAAACCCGACTTATTTTTATATAGTAGATTATCTACCTCGAGGCGGCCGTTCGATCAAGTATGTGCGGTCAGAATAATTATTAAAGTACTTATTAGTTGTCGAGCCGGCTCATTGGCTCGACTGGTGGGTGGTTCGGCTGGTGGATAGCTTGGCTGGCGGGTGGCTCGGCTGCTGGGTACGTCGGATGGCGGGTGGCTCGGCTGCTGGGAACGTCGGCTGGCGGGTGGCTCGGCTGCTGGGTACGTCGGATGGCGGGTGGCTCGGCTGCTGGGAACGTCGGCTGGCGGGTGGCTCGGCTGCTGGGAACGTCGGCTGGCGGGTGGCTCGGCTGCTGGGAACGTCGGCTGGCGGGTGGCTCGGCTGCTGGGAACGTCGGCTGGCGGGTGGCTCGGCTGCTGGGAACGTCGGCTGGCGGGTGGCTCGGCTGCTGGGTGGCTCGCTCACATTACAGTGTTATAGTAGCGCCGTTCATGGAGAGGGATCATTCGTTGATTGTCAATAACAGGGGTATTGGCCGCCTCGCGCCGCTGCCGGAGCCAGCAGTCCGGCCCTGAATAATGCGTCCACTCACTAACGATGTTAACTCGCTGGGGAGCTGGTCGCGAGTCGCGACAGATGACGGCCCGAGCCGGCGCGGCTTGCAGGTTGCCTGTCGGTAATTGCGCACAGTCTCCAGATAAGCTGCTCACATCCACACGCAACTCTTTCGGAGTGGTGGCTCCCACCTGCCGGATGTACGGCTGCTCGTCCTCGCGCGTGATGCGCCGATAGTGTCGGGCGCGGTGCGTGACGCCGCTGTGCTCACTACTGCTGCTCGGCCTCGCGCGTGATGCGCCGATAGTGTCGGGCGCGGTGCGTGACGCCGCTGTGCTCGCTACTGCTGCTCGTCCTCGCGCGTGATGCGCCGATAGTGTCGGGCGCGGTGCGTGACGCGCCGATAGTGCGGGCGCGGTGCGTGATGTGCCGATAGTGTCGGGCGCGGTGCGTGACGCACTGATAGTGTCGGGTGCGGTGCGTAACGCCGCTGTGCTCGCTATTGCTGCTCGTTCGGCACTTACATTTTGTTACAAAAATACACTTTCGTCAGATGAATGTTTATTTAAACACTAGCTTCTTTCTGCCCGCAACTTCGCTCGCGTTGAAGCCGTAAGACTCCACAATATAATAAAATAACAGCTACGCCCAAAATTTCCCTGTATATTACGTTTGTAGTTTTGATCCAGCAACCAAATACATATACAGAGTTGATATGACAGAGGGGCATTAAATTACACTACGTATACTATACGTGCATAGTATTAATTCGATACAGTACAAAAATAGAAAGCGCCAAAAATGAGATTTTTTTTTTTTCAAACAAACTAAATAGCTTAAAAGTCAGAGTGAAACGCACCACCCTTTATAAATAAATTTGACTGACCTTAGATGCCTAGGTAACAAAGGAGCGCGTGTGCGTGTGTGTGATCTAGTGGCGGGCGGGTGGGTGGCGGGGGCGCGGGGTGCGGGCCGTTTTTGACCGCTCGCGCTGGATTTTATGTTAGGTAAGGTTGTAAAGTACGCGCACACACAAAAACACAAAATTTTTAAATTCTCGATGTGTCCTCCATTCTTATTAATGCACAAATTATACCGACGGAGAATATTGTTATTTATTTTTCTAATTAAATCACTGTCCGTCGCTAAGCACTTTCATTCCCGTAATCTTTGTACTGCCAATTGTATGGTGCCGGTGTTCCTAGGGCAATTGCGCCGGTCACCATACCTTTCTCGGTATATTCGCAGAGCTAAAGCTGCGTTTCCACGGCATTCACCGTAAATTAAAATCATGTAAGTGTATTCTGACGCCGTGTAAGTTACACGAGACATTGCTGAACACTTTAATTATTACACACACACACAACCAACGTTTAATTACGTATCCTATCACAATAAAAACAGTCAATCAAAAAAAAAAAACACTAACACTAAATAATAATAATCCCAAGTTACGTATCCTGTCACAATAAAAAAAGAAATACTGTCTTAAACTTATTTAGTGTCTATCACAATAACAAAACAAAATCACAAATTATTGTCAGCGAGTTCGACAAAACATAACGGCGGCGGGGCTCCCGTGTTACGTAACGTACATCCCGGATGGATGACGCGTGCGCACTGAAAGAACAAGTTTTTTAGCAAATTCGCAAGGATCTAGGATGCAATAGCAACACACTGACCTATTTCTATTCCTTTTACGCGCGGGAAAAAGGCGCGGGGGTTTTGCTATGATTGTCACTCTCATAGTGAAAGTGCAAGTGTGTGTGTATTTATTGCTTCGTGAAATATTTGGTTGTACTTGTGCGGCAACAATGTATCTTATACTCGGATTATCGTTTTAAGGTGCATGACCTATGCGTATGAGATAATCAGCTGTTAGGAATATACATCGTGTTCAAACGTAACAAAAACTTAAAAAATCATTTGTGACTAAACTACTGCTCCTATTTAATTGATTTTTGGTACAGAGCTTGAAAATGGTATCTAGTATAGGCAGTTTAAAGGAAAGCCCCTCTGTCGTATCAACTTTGTATAGAGAGTCAGGACTGGTGACACGGAAGCAAGTGACGTACAATTGCTGAGAAGCATTAAACATCAACATTTTTATCCATAAATTCTTTTATATAATTACTACCACATACAAATTGTACACTGACTGATGCATTTTTACAGATTACTCCTGCGACGAACAGCTATCACTAAAATAAAATAACAGTAGATTGTAAACACATGGGGATATTCACTTCACACCGCCGCGGCCGGATACTTACCTGGGGGCCTAAACACATGTAAACACATGGGGATATTCACTTCACACCGCCGCGGCCGGATACTTACCTGGGGGCCTAAAAAGGCCACTTTGGCAGAATCATAAAGGAATAACATTATGAATCATAATGGACAGTTAACTAATTTAATTAATCGTATCAAATCCCATTGGTGAAGGATTTTTGAGTTATTTTTATAGTCTGTGCTATAATACCAATCAATCCAATCTAAATCCAATCCCAATCTCTTTGATTATACCTATGTAGTGTGAAAAAAGAAAAACACTGACTGTCTTCGCCATATTATGAATCATAATGTTATCCTTTTATGATACTGCCAAAGTGGCCTTTTTAGGCAACCAGATCATAGACATTTTTATTATAACCATAGATGACCGAAGATCATGGTTTTCTGTGTACGTTCTACAAACTATCTTAGATAACAGTACTTACTTATAACAAAATGTAAATAAGAAAAACAAAAAATATCAATATTTGGGAGTGGTGTGAAGCAGTCGTCGAATCGCTAAGCTATTTGTATTGTTGAAAGTTGGCTAAAATAGCCGTTCTCTTAATATGTCATGCATGATTGAGTGCTTAGCCTCATAAGGGTATGTAATGATAATAATTTAAAACGTTAAATCTGTAACTATCTGCAATGTTCTAACCGTTTAGCTCGTCTTTTTACAACTTTCAAAAGGACGAAAACTGTATGTAAGGTTGTCTTTAAAAGATCCATCTTAGCGATAAGACCGACCGATTGTGTCACCCTTTGTAAAAGTTTATATTTATCTGTCTATATTTGTCTGTAATTTATATGGTGTACAGTCAGCAATGCTAATTAGTTTACATCACGCACACATTATTATTGTGTGCGTATACATATTATACATTCACGGTTAGAGATACAATAAACGGGTTCATAAAATATTTGACCCAACATTTTAGACTAATTTAACATAGTTCACATAGTTAATTGGTGTAAGCGCCTGCGATAGCTACTGATGTATGCTCGACGATGTGAGTTCGATCCCAGCTGAGGAATTTTGTTTTGCTGTTTTTTACTTTTTGTTTTTTATTAAAAGAATTTTGTGGCCAATAAAATCACTCAAGCAAAAACGTAGAAAAGTAAATTAAATAAAAGCATTAAAATAATTTGATGTTTTATTAGGTAAACATATTATTATTATTTGGTGATGGTTGGAATGAGCGAGCTTAACGCTTGCTAGCAAATTATCCCTCTAGTTTCTTCCAATATGTTCCTTCCTTACAATGGTTGTTTTAAGGTTCAATTTGGTGTGGGCTGTAAAAAAAAACTGAAATACATTTTATGATAATAGGTATTATATTATTATTTAACTATGGTAGGTATTGCACATAAGTTATAAGTTACATTAATTTATTCCTAGGTAAACATTGAAAGGTGAGATGAGCTAGTTAAGTTGAAGTAGGTATAATATCAACGTAATATCTAACTGTTACTCACCGATATCAATTTCACTTATAGATATGTTTTGCTCATGCAGAACATCAATTTCTGCCTTTTTAAACATTGATAAATGTTGCATGGTTGGATCCACAGAAATAAACCCGCACACGAATATGAGTAGGTAGTAATCAACAAACTCAGTAATGCAAATACTCGTAGATTGACAACTAAGAACGCTCATTTTTTATAAATTAAGGTGTTTGAAAACAAAATTTTTTAATTGTGGTAAGTAGTTATTTTCTAAACAGTCAAAATAAAATGGCCTTAGAGTTCCGCGCTTGTCTCAAACGTTGCAAACTTCATTACTCATCCATGAACGGGATCGAATCGTTATAAATTCAACCATAAAGCAATGTTTTAACAAAATAATGAATACAAAAAGGATATATCGTTGCGCCCAATGTTTGAACTTACGACTTCTCGTTCCCTGACCAAAGACTATAGCCATTGTGCCAAGGTTACTTAGTAATATCATGCGAAATATTATGTCCCTTTTTGACTTTGCTATGATTTCGTTATATGTAGAGAGTATAGATATAGACGTATGATACATGGCGGGAATGTGTTGCTGAGATTGTTGCCAGAACACATCAAAAGTAACATCTATTTTTTGATATTTTTAAATCTGTATTTCATATTTTCAAGGTTTTTGTTTTCTTTTGAGATGGTGTGCGATATCGAATAGCCAACTATGATGACAAAACGGCAGCAAGTGTCTACTGAGTTATACAAGTAATCATTGTAGCGAGAGCCGACGGACATTGTGATAGTTATACAAGTAATCATTGTAGCAAGAGGCGACGGACATTGTGATAGTTATACAAGTAATCATTGTAGCGAGAGGCGACGGACATTGTGATAGTTATACAAGTAATCATTGTAGCGAGAGGTGACGGATATTGTGATAGTTATACAAGTAATCATTGTAGCGAGAGGCGACGGACATTGTGATAGTTATACAAGTAATCATTGTAGCAAGAGGCGACGGACATTGTGATAGTTATACAAGTAATCATTGTAGCGAGAGGTGACGGATATTGTGATAGTTATACAAGTAATCATTGTAGCGAGAGGCGACGGACATTGTGATAGTTATACAAGTAATTGTTGTAGCGAGAGGCGACGGACATTGTGATAGTTATACAAGTAATTGTTGTAGCGAGAGGCGACGGACATTGTGATAGTTATACAAGTAATCGTTGTAGCGAGAGGCGATGGACATTGTGATAGTTATACAAGTAATCATTGTAGCGAGAGGCGACGGACATTGTGATAGTTATACAAGTAATCATTGTAGCGAGAGGCGACGGACATTGTGATAGTTATACAAGTAATCATTGTAGCGAGAGGCGATGGACATTGTGATAGTTATACAAGTAATCATTGTAGCGAGAGGCGACGGACATTGTGATAGTTATACAAGTAATCGTTGTAGCGAGAGGCGATGGACATTGTGATAGTTATACAAGTAATCATTGTAGCGAGAGGCGACGGACATTGTGATAGTTATACAAGTAATCATTGTAGCGAGAGGCGACGGACATTGTGATAGTTATACAAGTAATCATTGTAGCGAGAGGCGACGGATATTGTGATAGTTATATAAGTAATCGTTGTAGCGAGAGGTGACGGACATTGTGATAGCAGAGCACACAAGTGAGGCAAGCTGTCGACGTCGCGCCGCACCGAGCCATTATCGACGTCGCGCCGCATCAAGCCACCGTCGACGTCGCGCCGCACAGTTCGCAGTTATAAACATTGTGGCTGCTTTTAGGCAGTCGCACTCGCATCTAAGTGGAAGCGATGTGTTGAACCGGCGCATGCGCCGCCGCGCTCCCGCCTGGCAAACAAACAGCGTGCGATCGTCGCCGATAGCGAGCGCACTCAGCCCACGGACGCGGTGTTTCACACATTTATGATACGCACGACGAACAAGGAGACCCTGTACAGGTGTGCAATGACACCTGAACAGGGTCTCCTTGTTCGTCGTGCGTCGCGTGTGTCGCGTCGTGCGCGCACGTTTTTTTATAAAGGAAGTTCCTAATGTAATAGTATAAAGAAAAGCAATATCCGATACAATGTGTTCCACAGGACTGGCTGCGCACTGACAAGAGCGCGCCGCTGAGAGATGTTGATAGGGTCGCGATCTGTCGCGGTCTGTCGCGGTCTGTCGCGGTCTGTCGCGGTCTGTCGCGGTCTGTCGCGGTCTGTCGCGGTCTACCGCGGTGTGCGAGTGACGCCACGAACTCGCACCGTGCCTCTACAGCGCCGCCTCCAATCGGCCGCACTCCGTTACCTGCATTGCTCGCCGCTATTAATAATGCTTTTATTTAAATCAGATCGCATCGCGCATAGTCGCTGCCGGAACTAATTTCGATCGTTTTCTTTGGAACAAGGGGATTCAATGAATACCTACATGAATAATGTACCTTCTGTGTTAAGTGAATGTATGTACCTTCTGGCTGCAGGACCATACAAAATATGTGAGGGTTGCGGGCGGTGCGTGTGACTTTGGCGGCGCGGGGCGGCAGGGATACTGACGCTGATTAAGTTGGAGATTGTTGGTGCCACTAATTAATTGAATATTATCATAATTATATTATTTACTTTTTTAATAAGAAAGCAGAACACCGTCCGGGGACACAGTAAGAGGGTTTTCTTTTCGACTCGAAAATGAAATCGAAATTCGGCTTCTTGCATTTACGGTATTTAGGTTAGGTAAACCAAAAATAATTACATTTAACCGTTTAAACTTAAATCACACGAACCTTTCCTCAAAGACCACGATATTCTATGCGAGGAAAAGCATATTTTCTGCATTGTCTCAGTTATTTTAGGTAGGTACCTATGTACTTTTACTTGTTGAAATAATTCTGTTTTTTTTTTCTATAAGGCAACGCCGCCGGTTACTTACACGGGTACCCCTAATTGTGCTTTTCCTAATGTTACTACACCGTAGTTTAGCGGTGCATAGAATACACCTTTAAAATTTTCATTGATAGTTATAGTGCAGACAGTCTCTTACTAAAATGACTCTGCTTGTCATCCGGACACACGGACATGACGACACTATGGATCGGTTTTCGCCATTTGGCTATAGAACCCTGAACATGGCTACGATTCGCTGAATGTGCGTGGTCCGCGTGGAGGCAGCTGAGCGCGCGCTCTAGAAGCAACCGCAGATCTGTGTCAGTGCGACCGCGCACATGCCTCGTGACAACAACAACGTACTAGGAGCGTACCCAACTGAGAGACGGACTGGCTCCGTGTTCGCGTTCGCTGCGGACGCAGGCTGGCCGCAGGCCAGCGCCGGCCGCCGCCGCGCAGCATCGCCGGGAGCGGCCGGTTATCGCAAGGTCAACGGTTATGGACGATGTTATTAAGCCGCGAGGCCGCGCGCACCTGGCCGCCGTTTCGCCGCCGCTGCTAAACACTCACTCTCTGCACTCGTATAGCCCGGTGATCAGTTAGCTTTTAGTATACAGGGTTATTTTGCAACCACCATCCAAATTTTCAGAAATGATTTAGAATCGATAACCTTATCAATTAATGAAATAAAAAAAAATAAAAAAAATTACATGATTTTCACCATTATCCGCTACTAAAATCACAACGTGTGGAATAAATACAGTTGAACAATAGGTTGTTGAACTGTATGACCGCACACGCGCTTACCTCAAAATTCGGGAAAGAACAACATGCACTACGCCCCCCTCCCTCACACGTCGCAACCCGCGCAGCCCCCGATCGGCCCTGCGCCCGCGCCGGCTGTCAGTTGACCGTGACCTAGTTACGTGTGAACGTGTGCCATATTTTTTTGTCACTCTCGCTGCATTTTCGCTTCAGAATTCCGTTCGATCATCATCGCACACATGGCGACTTTTTATTCTAATGCAGAGTATTATGAAATGGTCAGGTGTTATCTTTTAAGTGGCGAAAGTTTAAATAGCGCGCAAAGAATGTACCGTACAGAAAGTTTACCGCGTTTACAAAGACGAGGAATTAATTCGCGAGTGCCTAAAAAGACGTGTTTACGTTGAAGAAGCACAAAGTGTTGAGGACCTCCGTAGTAAAATAATAATAGCATTTAATGACATTAAAAATCAAACAGATACTTTAAACTTATTAAAAAATAGTTTAGAAAAACGTGCACGTTTGTGTATTGAGAGAAACGGACTCCATTTTGAACAATTGCTGAAGTACACGTGATTTGTAGGTTAATCGAGTTTATTTGGTAAGTTTAATTATTGTAAATAGCTAGTTGATTCCAATTTTTTAAATACGCCATAATAATTTCACATTCCTTATTTTATTATGTCGGTCCTAAGCCCGTAAAGTATGAAGGGAAAATTGGAATCAACCCTTTTAAGAACGCGTAGGTACCTACATCAGTCGCACTCGCAGCGAGCGAGGTCAATAACCTTGCTGTGTCTCTCTACATTCTGTTATTTTTCGGATATTTTCTTTTGAATGTTTTTTTTTGTTTTTGTTATTATTTGATTATAATGTTTCACATATGAAAATAAGTTAATTAAAAGTCCTCGATTTTAAAATTTGGATGGTGGTTGCAAAATAACCCTGTATAGTAGTTAGTCAGCGGGTTCCGGAAGTTAGTGCGCTAGTTAAATTCTTGTATTTGTGCGGAACGAACTGTTAGCTCGCCTAATGGAGATCCTAATTAACTCAAGCGTAGCCAAATTAGACCAAGGTCCTATTATTCGAATATGTTTCATTAGTTTTCTGAATAAATAGCCGTAAGTCATAGTAGTAGACGGTTTCAACGACACGGAATGACTAAAACATCACGACACGCCGCAACACACTCATCTATTTCTACCTTTACCTCTGGAGGCTGTCGAATATTTGAGCCGTAGCAGTAATGTACTGCACACACCAAAACTTTCAAGGGATCAAGCACGTTTTTTGCCAGTTACAAAAAATTACTTACCTATGTATCTCCTGTGGATACTTTATAGGAACTTCCTGTTTCGACCGGATCGGACGAAACGCAGCGGCCGAACCGCCTACTAAGCCATACCCATGGCGTATGAGCAGTGCAGGACGCGGTGGCCCGGAGGAGGCCGGCGCGCGGCGGTGTGGGGGGCGAACATTCATCAGCACTGCTCTCACAACCGTGAATGAGAACATCGTGAGGACATCGGTGTGTCCTAGAACCAAATTTCGAAGACATCTGAACGCCAATTCTCGTAATTACAAAATCTCAGTCTCTTCTCGGCGACAAACAAATGTCAAAAACTGGTCAAAATTGTAGGGAAATTGGAGGTATTTTTGACAGATTGATAAATGATTTTATTTTTGTAAGTAGGTTTGCACAAACACTTTTACACGTCAATCATATTTTTTAAACTAGATGAGGTCGGCGTTTCCTATCTGACTACTCTGAGAAGAAAGGCCGAAACAAACTCAGAGGTCATAGTCTCTTTTAAAGTCCAGACATAATCTTGGTCAGGTTATATGAAGACCATGTAGGTCGATGTCTGAGATGGTCTTTTGAGGAAAGAACGACACAGATTGAGAGGACCTGTCCAGTCAGTGCACGCATTTGTCAGAAATCGTGCAGCTCAACTCAAGACTTAAGGAGCTCAACGATCCAACGAACAATACCAAAGAAAGGACATTTGGGTAGGCCACATAAATTACTCAAACTGCCAGACCATGGAGAGAATAATAAAAAAATATAAAATGAATAGAATAAATGACCCACATCGTCTTCATATTCACAATAATTAAGTATTAGAAAAAAATCATTATTTAGTTTTAGAAAAAAATCATTAAAGTCAATGTGTATATCTATTATAAAAAAAAACAACAAAAACACTCAAAATGCAGAAATTGGAAGCAGCTCAATCCCAAGCCTTTTTATCCTCAATATAATCTTTAACACTATAAAAGGCTTTCTTGCACAACTTACGTTTAATTAATATTTTAAATTTATTAAGGCTTAGAACTTGAACGTGGCTTGGTAGTTTATTATAAAAGCGTATACATTGGCATCTGAACGAGCCACCTATTTTCTGAGCCTTGTTGTAGGTACAACAAATTTGTGTTTGTTTCTAGTATTTATATTATGGATATCACTGTATTTTTTGAACAATTTTATATTTTTATGGGCATATAAAAGATTCTCATAAATATACTGAGAAGGCACAGTCATTACATTAATCTCTTTAAATTTGTCTCTGAGAGAGTGTCTCGGACTTAATTTATAAATTGATCGAACAGCACGCTTCTGCAAAACAAAGATAGTCTGAATATCGGCGGCATTTCCCCAAAATAGAATACCGTACGACATTACACTATGAAAATAACTAAAGTACACTAAACGGGCAGTCTCTATATCAGTTAAATTACGAATTTTTCTAACAGCATATGCTGCGGAACTTAGCTTTTTTGAGAATTTATCTATATGTGGACCCTACTGAAGCTTAGCATCCAAAGTTATGCCCAAGAATACTTATTATAGTCTTCAGGATTCAATTCCTCGCCCTTTATCAACACATTAGTTTTCACCTGCCTAACGTGGGGTAGCGTAAACGTAATGCATTTGGTTTTCTTCTCGTTTAGAAGCAAATTATTAACATTGAACCAGATCTTGATCTACTTTCGAGATCGCGCTATTTACATCGTCAGTAACAACTGCTGACGTTTAAGTTGAAACAAAAGTGAAGTGTCATCTGCAAACAACACTATATCCTGATTATCCTTTATGAGGTACGGCAAGTCATTAATATAAATAAGAAACAAGAAAGGACCAAGAATTGAGCCCTGTGGGACTTCCATCGTTACTATAGATCCGTGATCTTTCTCCATTAACGTCAACGCTCTGAATCCTTTTACTCAAGTATGAAGTAAGAAGATCCAGAGCAGTATTCCGGATCCCGTAGTGGTGGAGTTTCCTGATTAACGTTTCGTGAAAAACGCAATCGAATGCCTTGGACAAATCACAAAAGATGCCCAAGGCATCGCATTTATCTTCCCAGGCATTATAAATATGGCCTAAAAGTTCAAACACCGGCATCAGTAGTTGAACGACCCCTTGTAAAACCGAACTGTTTGCTATGTAATAATGTATGTTTATTAAAAAATCTTTGCATTTGGTCTAAAATTAGTTTCTCAAAAATTTTACTAAAGGTAGGTAGTACAGAAATAGGTCTATAATTTGTGGGGTCTGATGTACTACCTGATTTAAATGTATTATTATTATTCAAAGGTATTATTTTACTACGTTTCATAAGGTCAGGAAACTCTCCGTTGTCAATACAACTATTAAAGATAACAGCAAGGGTAGGTGCTACAATGTCAATAATAGACTTAGCAACTTCTACAGAATTACCCTATAGATCTGCAGTCTTTTTTACATTTAAAGTGTGAAAGGTTTTAATTATATCTCGACATGTAATATATTCAAAATGAAAATCCGAATCGCAACCATTAGCATTTTCCTTAAGCAAAGACTCAGCAACAGAAGGTGATGAGTTTAGGGATTTAGTAGTTGAAACGGGAATATCTGAAAAGAAATTTTCAAATGCCTCGGTGGCTTGTTAGTCTGATTTTATTATGTTGTCATTAATAGACAGGCTGTAGTCCGTACTTCGGTTGCTAGACCTTCCCGCTTCACTATTAATAATATTCCAAGTCGTTTTAATTACATTACTGCTGTTTTTAATCTTTGAACCCAAATAACGTGACTTGGCTATATAACAAATAATTTTGAATAATTTCTAATATACAAATTAAATTCATCAGTGTTAACATAAGTCCTTTCATTGGACAGTTCATAAAGCCGTGTTCTACTTTTATGAATACCAATGGTAGCCCAATCACTGAAAGATGCATTACTATTAACCGAAATAGTCTTGGGATAAAGGTGGAATCTAATTGTTTACAGTACATATTAAAAAAATTATCATACAGATGATTAGGATCAGCATGAATGGACAAAACTGGTAATTTATTAATGAGTTTAACTTTAAAAGCCTTCAAGCGACTTGCAGTTTTGGGATTAACAGTGATATCCTTTTTAGTCACTTTTTTGTTTTGGTTTTGAATAGTAATCCTTTGCCCGCCATGATCAGAATCTAGTAAATTTATAATTTCTTTATGGCTTGGTATAATATCTGTATAAATATTATCTAGGCATGTGGCACTAGTTGGGGTTATTCTTGTGGACTCCAAAAAATGGTTTACAAGATTGTAGGACTGAAACAGACTTAAAATTTTACTACAAGAACCTGAGTTTTCTAATAAATTTACATTAAAATCACCACAAATGATAACGGACTTGTTCGAGTTACAAATCCTGTGTAACACTTCATCCATTACCTTTTCAAAGCAGTCATACAATCCTGACGGTGGTCTATACACACTTTATACAATAGAGTAGTCCAATTCTATACAGGCAATTTCAACTGTCCGCTCAACAGATAGGCTCACAATATCTTTACGATCTTTAAATGTGAGCTGGTTACTTACTAAGATTAATGAGCCACCATGTATAGCATTTATTCTGCTGAACGAACTACCAACCTGGTGATTATTAAAATTGAACAAGAACTGATGGCTTTTCAGCCAATGTTCTGTTATACAAAGAATGTCAATACTATTAAAATTCATGAATAATTCTACTTCTAAATCTTTGTTCATAAATCCTTGAATATTCTGATGCACCAGGTTGATACTATTTACTGATTTTAAACTTCTTTTTGAGTTATTTTTGCAATTCTGTATGTTATAGCTAGAGGTGGCCTCTGTTGTCTTAATTTCTAATTTAAATTATTATCAATGTCATTAATAGTGACCAAATTATATTGAGACTGAGATCTGTGTTCTTCAAATTACGAGAATCGCCCCTCTGACATCTACCAACCGTCCAACCCGCACCGGGCCTGCGGGTGGATAACGTGACCAACATGTTCGTATTTGTGTGTCTTGATCTGGGCTGATCCAATTTTTTGCACGACTCATAAGGTTCAGAGAGTGCTTTACGATCGAAATTTTTATTTTGCGTCTTTCTATTGTAATACTCCTGCTAGTACACAGACGAATACGAATACACAGACGAATACGAATATAAGACGAATCTAACGGCACCTCTCAAGCTGAAATCGATCAAGCTGTATAAGCTACAGAGCGTACCAAAGAAATATACATATATACATACATACTCTCAAAAAACATAACCCTCCTTCTGGTGCAGTCGGATAAAGAGGAATGTTCCAGTATGTTTACGAGTTAAGTGGTAGATAAAATGATTGAAGGATATGGAAGGAAAATCTGTGAATGAATGTTGGAAAGAGATGGCGGACTGTCTAAGGAGAGAAGCAAAAGATGAGTTTGGACAATCGAAAGGGAATGGTATGATAGAAAAGGATACATGGTGGTGGAATGATGACGTGCAAAAGATGCTTAAAGAAAAGAAAATTGCGTTTAAAGCATGGCAGGGTGTAGAAAACGGGAATGACAGTTTGAGCGAAGATAAGAAGATTTATAAAGAATGGAAGAGAAAGGCAAAAAAGGCGGCAGCAGTTTCGAGGGCTAAGGCGCAGGAGACGGTGAGCGGGATTGTCCGAAAGGGTTACCGCTGGCCCGGAACATAAAGGGCTAAGTAAGGAACATGGGTGGGTTTTAGTCAGTAAGAGTCTGACACTCCCTTCCGCTCCACCCAGAGCGGGAGGGGTCATTTGATGATTTCCAATCCTGAAAAAAAAAAAAAAAAAAGTCGCTGGAGAAGTTGTATGACTCACTGGACAGCCCTAGAGGCTAGAAAGAGCTAGGGCACGCCACGATAGCGGCGGTAAGACCCCTCTTTGAGGAGTGGCTAGAGAGGCGCCATGGCGCCCTCACCTACCGCCTGACGCAGGTCCTCACCGGACACGGAAGTTTCGGGAGGTTCCTGCACATAATCAGGCGGGAGGAAACGCCCGGGTGTCACCATTGCCAGGATCGCCCAGAGGACACGGTGGAGCACACGGTGGAGGTCTGCCCCGCTTGGGCGGAGCACCGCCGTGTCCTCGTAGAGGCGATCGGCAGCGGCGGCGACCTCTCGCGTCCGGGCCTGGTTCAAGCCATGGTCCGGGGCGAGAGGGAGTGGGGGGCAGTCGCCTCCTTCTGCGAAGCAGTCATGCTAGCGAAGGAGGCGGCGGGACGGCTGCGGGAGAGAGCCTCCCGTCCCAGCCGCCGCGGGAGACGCTCCGGGCGTCGGGAGCCGCGCGACGACTCCCGGCCACCGTAGGCGCGGGCCTGCGGGCGGAGAGTAATGGGTAGCTCACCATCCGATCAGGACCAGGCCCGTGCCGGACGGCGCGTACGTGTTCCACGCGCGCCTCAAAGAGATGTCAGCATTAAAAGAAGGGGCCCGTAAGGGCCGAAGCCTGCCGGGTCAGCGGGATTGTCCGAAAGGGTTACCGCTGGCCCGGAACATAAAGGGCGAAGGAAGGAACACGGGTGGGTTTTAGTCAGTAAGAGTCTGACACTCCCTTCCGCTCCACCCAGAGCGGGAGGAGTCATTTGATGATTTCCCATCCTGAAAAAAAAAAAAAAAAAAAGGCTAGAAAGAGCTCTTCCGGATTACAAAAGCAAGAGAAAGGGGAACGAGAGATACACTCACACACACTGCACACTCACATTAAATGTATAAAAGACGACGCTGGTAAGGTTCTGTCAAAAGATGACGACATAAAGCATGATGGAAGATTTATTTTGTAAAACTAATGAACGAAGAGAATAAATGGAATGGCGTGCTCAAAGAGGTACAAGTAAACATGGGTTTGGTGAGGGAAATTAGCATGGGTAAAGTAAGCAAGGCTCTGGGCTCAGATGATATACCAGTACAAGTCATCATCATCATCATCCGCCTAGCCTTTTCCCAACCATGTTGAGGTCGGCTTCCAGTCTAACCAGATGCAGCTGAATACCAGTATTTTACATGGAGCGACTGCCTATCTGACCCCCATAACCGAGTTACTGGGTAATACGATACCCCTTGGTAAGACTGGTTACATACCAGTAGAAGTATGGAAGTGGTTAAAAGAAGATGATGTATGTGGCTGACTTTATTCTTCAATAAGTTGTTGCATGAAGGAGGGATCCCACAAGAATGGTGCAATAGTTCGCCAGTACCCAGCTTCAAGAATAAAGGTGATGCACAGAACTGCAACAACTACGACTTGCAGTATGAAGGTATGGGAGCAAGTAATAATAAAATAATAACCCTACCGCCGTATCTCTACGTTGATGTCGTGGTGGGGCTTGCGCGTTCCGAACTCTAGGCCTGTGCCGGAAGAGTTTACTTTACCGGAACAGGTCTAGGGTGAGGAGCTAGAGAGATAATAGGTACAAGATTTATTGTTTGATCTCGATATGCTGATTGATAAACAAGTATATTTTATTTTTAGATGAATGAGAAGTTAATAAAAATTAAAAACTTATTTGGTTTTACTTATACTTAATATACTTATGTACAGACGCCAGCACATCAAGTTACCCGAAACTGTCAAATTTTCCCAATCAACCTTGAACCTTATACTTTAGCGATAAAGTTGAAAATCTATTAACTCTTCGCACGTCGAGTGTACACCATGTGTACCGATAACAATAAAATTTCTATTGTGTCTGCTAATTGGACGCGCGACGAGTTAAAGAAATTTGACAGATTGTAGTAGCTTGATGTGCTGGCGTCTGTACCTAGGTTTTAGTTTTATTAATCGTATTCCATCTAAGCCAAAAAATCCGGACAAATTAAAGAGCCAGACAAAGTCCGAACAAAAGTCTAGACGTCCGGACATGTCCGGACAGATCCTGACGGATGGTCACCCTACTTGGGAATCAATGTATGGATAGAAATTGTTTGGAGAACAATAGATTTGGAGCTCCTGGAAATAAGCCGCACGACTAAACTTTACGAGCAAATGTGTTGAAAAAACTATTTTAGATTGAATAGAAATGATTGATTCACATGAAAATTATTGCTACTTCGTCGAATGGAGCTAGATTAGTTGCTGGCTCCGCGTCGCTACACTTCCTCCTTATCTGGTGGTCCCGTGGTGCTGGTACTGCTAGCCCTGGCTGTTGATGAAGGGCGGCGGAGCGCGGGGCGCGGGGCGCGCGCTCGGGGCGTAGAGTCCCGCGGCCGCACTGTGGGCCCGACCGTCGCCGCGCCGCCACCGCTCTCCTGCCGCGCGCTGCTCCCGCACCGGTCCGCTCGCCGCCACCGGCGCTCCGATTCCTCGCCGACACCGCTCCGCCACCATCCCCTTGTGAAGTGACCACCCAAGTGCAGTGTTATACCTACTTACGATCAGTTCAGTGACAAGGAAAAGTTTTAACGTAGCGCGCGGGAAAACTTTCAGCAAACTTCAGCACCGATTAGCCTGCAGCCAGCCGCGGCCCCCAGCCCTCCGGCGCCGCACGCCATACAGGTACTCACCTCATTACTTAATGATAAATAAACGTGTTTATTTCGGGATCAAGAGTCCCTTGTGTTCGGATCCTGGAAGTAGGAAAAGAAGTAGATTGATGAAAGTTGCCGAAAGTTTATAAAGTTCTCACAGTTCGCTGAGTTGATGACGAGAAGCTCACGTGTGCCTAGGTAGCTACTAGTTACTCGAATATAAACGACGATAATATTATTCTACGAGTAACTCTCGTCAGCAGCTTATAGTTTGCTGCCGATCGCTGAAACTTTCATTCTTGGCCGCATGTCAAGTATCACGGACAGTTTTCTTGTAAACATGTTACGGACAAAATATTATAATAACTGCTATATTTCAGTGGTAGAAACATGAATTTCCGATAGGCACGTACTTACTGGATCACTGAAACCAATATAAATGATGGTGAACATGCCTGAGATAAATGAACTCTTTTTTATCCTAGGTAGGTAGGTAGGTATATACTTGTTCACTACGAAGAAACCTTGTTAATCTAGCTTAACTACTCATTAATTGTTGAATTTTCTCAAATCGTTTCAACTTTGTCAAATCACATCTAAGAACTATATCAACTGAGCTCGCGAGAGAGATCGCGTCGTAGAGTGGCGACTGACTGATGCACCATGTTCATGGTCACTTGGTCGCTACTTGGTCAGTGAGGCGATGAGATAGGAGCGCGGTGCTCAGCGCGGCTGCTTCTTTACTATTTATATTGATTTAACCTTGCCACAACATTCGTGTGAAGTAGCATTTGATTGTTTTCATTACCACGCTTTTATTTATTAATCGGCTCCTCTTTACATGGAAACGTTTGTGTCGGAGAGCTTTTAATTCTAAAACCAACCAGTCCTGTCTCTAAAGTAATCAGGAATAGACAAGATTTGGACAACGTAACAGCGCACTGTCAATGGTCAATGGTTACGGATTGCACAAGTAGTCTAGTTCTCAATGGTTACGGATTAGTTTACGACAAATAACCTAGTTCTTAATGGTTACGGATTGGCTTACGACAAATAACCTAGTTCTCAATGGATACGGATTGGTTTACGATAAATAACCTAGTTCTCAATGTTTACGGATTGGTTTACGACAAAATAACCTAGTTCTCAATGGTTACGGATTGGTTAACGACAAATTAAACGAGTTCTCAATGCCAATACAAGGAATTGTATAATAATAATAACCCCATCGCCGTATCTCTACGTTGACGTCGTGGTGGGGCTTGCGCGCTCCGAACTCTAGGCCTGTGCCGGAAGAGTTTACTTTGCCGGAACAGGTCTAAGGTGAGGAGTCAGACCAAGAGGTATACAGAAACCCGCAGGGCAGCATGTGGCGAGCTGTTGGGCAATAGAGACCCCACGGACCTTATCTTCCGGGAGAAGCATTGTTCCTCACCTCTGGCTTGCCTTTATTGGCCGGCCGAGAGAACAATGACGGGGAACAGAGCTCCCACCTCATTCTTGCCTTTATTGGCCGGCTGGCGTGGAGATTCGCAAAAGCAAACGTGCTCGGAGGAAGGAAGCATTCCAGTAAGATGCTGGTAGGGATCTTGACCGTACTTCCGGGATTGTCCTGATAGCCGTGGAATACCTCTCCACTTCTCATAAGCACCTCAGGACATGTTGCCCCCTTGTCGTTACGGCACTATGTGTTAGCGACCGTTTCCGGGGGCCCATTATTGAGTGTGCAAGCTTGCTATTTTATCCGTGTATATATAAAACATTGATCAGGCAGAGGTCATAGTTCCTCCATAGTCCTTGGTAACCAGTCCACTTTAGCCACCTAAACCCAAAGTCCAACTTTTTATTTTTCCACATCCTGCAATAGTCCTACACCAACCGGGGGTTATCCTTGGGTGCACTTGCATAGTGCATACAGGGATAATCGTCGGTTGGTGCCGCATTTCATTAAAATTTCGTAAGGGGCCTCTGCGATTTGGGTCGGTCCCTCGTACGCCTTCCAAAGGACCGGGACCGCACGGTCCCGAGTTATAACAATAATTAATCGAGACTCGCAACTACCAAAAGCATACTATGCGAATCCCCATTTCAACAGATATTTGCAGGCGATGTCATAGTTCTTCCGAAACTATCCAACATATTACTGGAGCATGTGGAGCAATTGTTCAGACTGACTATAAGCACAGGCACGATCAAATAGCCAATATAATCCATCAAAAACTTGCTATAAAATATAAATTAATAACTACACCTCCAGTACCTTACTACAAATATTATCCAGAAATAGTTCTTGAAAACACAACACACAAGCTATACTTTGATCGAGCCATCCTCACAGACAGAACAACTAATTACAATAGGCCAGGCATAACTTTACTAGACAAAATTATTAAAACCGAACAAATTATTGACATAGCAGTACCAAACACACACAACCTACAAAACACTACGGTATTACAAAAAAGCTGTCAAAATATACAGACTTAAAAATAGAAATAAGCCGAATGTGGCGGTTAGCCAGCGTTGCAATAATCCCAGTAGTAGTCTCAACCATGGGTGTTATTCCCAAACAACTGCACCAATCTTAAAAACGTTAGAATTATCTCCTTCCACCTACCAAACTCTACAGAAAGCTGCTATTCTGAACACTTGCAGAATTGTCCGAAAATTCCTTCAGAATGACAATGCCAAATATCACCCTCACAAACCCAAATATCACACTCACAAACATCACCAACAACACAAAGTCTAAACATATCATCACATCATAATAATAATTATGTTATCATCTATCGCTTAGGTTAGCACTTGACTTCGGCCCGTGTTATCCTATAAAACTGGCACATCAATGCTAAGATACAAAAATGTATACCAACAAATAATAATAATACTTTATTTCAGACCATGGTGTCCATTTTGTTAGTAACAATGTTCTTATAAAATAGTGTTAGTAATACTTAAAACTACCCACAATAAAACAAAAGAAATAAACTCAAACAATCATTACTGCGCCATTCCATAACAAATGATTGATGTAGCTACAGTCCAGCCGACTAGCTATCATGCTAAGGACGCTGTTGGCGCTGCCACGTACTCTACGCACCAGGGATGCGCATCTTTTACGCATCGTAGCGTAAAAGCAGTCTACGCGATGTTCAGCAAACATCCCTGATGCACTACAGAATCGCTGCAGCCCCAACAACACCCTGCATGCATTATTAAATTGGACTCGGAGGGCACTGTAAGATTTTTGAGTATAGTCGGCCTACAGGCTGCACGTGTAAAATGATGTACAGTCGCGAGTCATAAGTGGACTGGCACCAGAATGGTCATTTTGGCCTGCACGCTAGATCTGCGTCTATCTCTGTGTGTGTGATGTTTTAATGTAGACAGTAACGCGCATACGGTATAACTACGAAAGCGCGATGTTGGTTGGTCAAATGCATGTGTGGTCAACACTAAATAAAGATACCTACCATTATAATTATTATCGACCACAGGATCTATTTAAAAGCAATGCGAAAAATTCGAAGTGACAATTAAGCAGCGATGGCAGGTTCGCACGAGTGGGTGGCTGTTATTGTGTGTGCGTGAAGTGGAGAAGGTTCGAACCTCAGTGCGCGCTTTCGACTCTTTTTGTAATTTTCGATTTTGTGTCAGAGTTCAATTATTTATTGAGTTTCGTTAACATAATGACAATAGGGTATAGAGGGTAAAAATAAATAAACTATAAAATACTTACGTAATTTAATGAAAAAAAAAACAATTTTTCATAGGAACATTTATTGATGTTAATACCTTTAAAACATGAACATACTTATTCCAAACTTTGAAATACATAAAAACCTACCTAATTTGTTCATAAATCATTTTTTGTTGATACTAAAATGGGATGTTTTTGGTTTATTGAGGTTACAGCTTAATTCATTCATTTTCTCAAGGAAAAGAAGATTGAAACTAAACCTCAATCTTACAATCATTCACTTGTTACTATTATAAGTGGCGGCCTACCACTTCTTACACGGCTCTTAAGAATTCCCTCTTCCTCAAATCTCCTCACCCAACGTCTCACAGTATCTCTCTAAAAAAAAGAAATCCTTATTACACATTTTGAAGCGTCACTTATGAGAACAAAAAAAATCAATAACAACAAAATAACTTACACAAAATCCGGTTTCATTGGATATTTCAGATATATTAAATTTGTTATACAAGGCTACAATGTTCGCCCTGGCTTCCATATTTATATTTGCTTGCATTTTCAATAAAAATCTTCAAACTCAACACCTCCAATAACAATAACACAAACGCTCAAAACTAAGTTCACTAACCAACAACGTCATACCATTACAACTACAGTCAGAAAATTAAATTTGTTTCAAATCTACCCTCAACTTTCATGTGATTAGTTTAAAATATTCGCTGTCTTTTTCTCATTACCATAATTAGAAAAAGACTGCGTGCCGTGATGGGCCTATGATGATGATCATATACCGCGCTTTTTCTGTTTTGTACGTGATGAAAGAGTGCAATATACTGCAGGTGTGTCTATGTGTGTGTGAAATATCTAAATAGAAGAAGGTCTCAAGTGCGACGAGTTACGATGTGATAGTTTTGTAATGCTGCCAGTGGAGTTCTGACTGCTACTTTTACAATAAGACCTAAACAGTGTAATTTTGACTTTTGTCGAACAACGTGCAAACCTGCGAGCTATCATATTCGCCCGTACTGCCAGCGCCCTCCGTTCCCTCTCAATGTCATCATTGTCCTTGAGGTCAGATGTCAGCATAATTATGTCGTAAGTACTTAAATTTAGACACCCTACGCAAAGCTGTACCATTAAGCGTAATTTTAGGAAACACGTCCCCTATACTGTTTCCTCTGGCCTCAAAGACCATGACTTCACTTTTGAGTTGATTATATTTTAATCCGTGTTGCTCGGTATATGCTTCACAGATGGTAAGCAGTTTCTTAATCCCACAAACCGATGCACTCAGTAGCACCATGTCATCAGCATAGCTTATGTTGTTTACATTAATTCCGTCTATGTGACAACCTACCCGGGTGCTACTGAGTGCCACAATCAGATCGTTCATATACAGGTTGAATAGGGTTGGCGAGGACAATCCCCCCTGCCTCACCCCGTACTCCAACCTATACGATTGTGACATGGTACCCGACCATCGCCATTTTTGAAAAAAATTGCCCATTGAAAAAAAAAATTATTGAAAAAAGAAATTTTTATGGAAAAAAAATCATAATCCTATATTTATAAAAAAGGGGGGATACATTTACAACGAATAGTTTAACAATTAAAATAAAATAACGCACTGTTGCTAATTTGCCTGAACTAGGTTGAACCTGTGCTTCAGGCTAGAAAGTGCATAAGTACTTAATTTAGGTAATAAATTAACAATCAGTATAACGTAAAAACTAAATTAAAACTTAGTAAATAAAAGTAAAATATCATGTTAGCACTCTTCTTCTTCGTGTCGCTGGCACGACTGTATTTTAAATCTTGTTTTCCCAAAACTTTGCCACTTCCACGGCGTTGTTGGTGGCAGCACAGAGGTCACTTTGACTGCATGTTTTGGGACACAGAGGGCAGGATAGGAGGTGGAGCATGGTTTGTGACATAGCTCCACAATCACATTCTACTGCCGTTCCGTCAAGGTAGGTTTACGTTTCCGTCGGTTTTAGGAAGCTGTGTAAAGTGGGCCCACTATACACAGCTTCCTAAAACCGACAACGTCTTTGTCAGGAAACCCGGCCGACGCCGGCTCCTACTTACTATCTACTACCAAAGAGCCTGCAGCCCTGCAGGGTGTAATCTTCCGTGGTCCACTTGGGAAACTCTGAAACGTCTCCGGACACAAGTGGGAAGATGTAAGTCCAACCTGGTAAAGGAAATGTAGGTATTAAGTTCGCCTTACCGAATGATAGAAACCTAGGACCCAACATCATCTTATATAAAGAGGTGCTTGAAACTGGAAACTCAGCAGTATTTCTGGACAAAGCCAAACAAAAGAAACAAAGCCAGAAAGAACGCTAAGCGTAAACGAAGTAATAGCACGGGCAGGCGATGCGATGCGACGGGGTGGGGCGGGGGCAAGACATTGAACGCGGACGAAGTAACGGGCAGAAGCTAGTCTTATAATTATATATAAGGCAAAATATACATCTATGACCAGTGATATTCTTAATATTAACAAAAAATAATATAAATTGAAAAATTTTAAAAGGCCCCCGACTCAAACAAAAACCTAAACACTAAAATAATAATAATTATATATTGGCTTTAAGTTTAATATAAGTTGTAGGAAATATTTTGATCCTAGCGTTCTCGCGTCGGCGGACGACTTAAGGCTCCTACAAACAGGCGCGACACGCAACTTGCGGTGCCTTTGTGTCACGCGCGATTTTATCGCGTGTCGCGCCTGTTTGTAGAAGCCTTAATAATGAAAATCGGAAGTGAACAACAGCTATGTTTTCTACAATAGCATACATTTATTATTGCTGAGTATAAGCTTCATTTATCTGTTTGGCGTTTTCATTAGCCGTCCACCGACGCGAGGACGCTCGCTCTGAAAAAAATAATTTCTTACTACACTACATTAAAGTGATTTCATTAAGACTTACTGACTTTATACAGTAAGAAGAAATATTTGTAAAACAGTTAAAGACAAAACAGTAACTTTTAATGATTGAACATACTATTTACTGAAAAAAAAACAACAAAAAAGGAAAACCACCATTACTGTAATGTAAGTAAATTTCAATGGTTTGAACGGTATCACCCATAGAAAAATGTTAAAAGATATCTATGGTATCTCCAAATTAATGTTTACTGTCATGACGGTAACACTTTGCCTCATCAGTAAAAGTATGTTTTACTGATGATGCAAAATGTTACCGTCTCGAACGTTTAGGCTAAAAGGAACTGTGTAAGGGGGAAGCGCTAAGGTAGCCCGCGAAATTCTAATTTTCTTACGTTTTTTGCAATTTGCTGGTCAGCATTAAGTTGTACGTTGATTAATATAAGAATCGCGGCCGTAAGAAATATGTGTTTACAGAATTATAATCATTAAAGTCATCAACACAACTCTCTGTAAGACCACGTAAGTCCAAAGAATGATGATTTCATGAAACAGTTTATTCTTGGGACTTACGTGGTCTTAGAGAGTTGTGTAAAGTAATAGTGGAAGATATACAACTGGTTATCTATTCTACTTGTTTTTTTTTCAAACTTTAGACATTTTTATCCGAACTCGTTAAGACACATCTTATCGTCATAAAATGTGAGTCCACACTCTATCGGTTTACTTAGCAGTTAATGAAGAGTTTCATTATGCAGCACCCTAGTCAGTCATCTGGTAAAATGAACAGGACTCGTTGAGATACATTCAGTGAGCCCATATTCGAGGGGTTTACTAATTGCTATTCAAGAGTTGCGTTATCTAGCGTCCAGGTCAGTTACCAGGCAAAATGAACAGTACTAGGTAAAAAACATCTAATAAGCTCACACTCGAGGGATGTACTAGTAGTTATTCAAGAGTCCCGTTAGCTAGCGTCCAGGTCAGTTATGAGGTCCTCATCATTAGGTAAATAAAACCGTTTAATAAAATGAATAGGACTCGTTGAGACATATCTAAAGAGCCCACACTCGATGGGTTTACCAGCAGTTATTCAAGAGTTCCGTTATCTAGCGTCCAGGTCTATCATCTGACCAGTTCGATGGTACCATATTATTTTTTTATCATCGGATTTGCGAATATATTACCATTCAATAATTCCCTTATCTACCGTCCAGGTCCGTTCTACGGAACATCGCCATAACTTTTTTCACACAACGATTTGATAAGAACCCCCATAGTAGTTATTGCTCTTTATTAAAATGCCTATAGCTATTGACATAAATGTTTGGTTGTTGTTGGCCGTGGGGACCATTTATTTCTCTTTCCTAATCCATCATCAGCCCCTGGTCACAATCTATCTATAAAATATTCATTGAACCATTCCAAGGAGCCCAAACACGATACCTGCAAATTCCAGGTGATGCTGCAGCAGCAGTTCAAGGTTACTGTGTTCTTCTACTATCATTGAAGTTTCGAAATGCCAAATTTCAACTCAATCAGACCTGTGAAAGATATTCATATCAATTCATCAACTAGAAAAGAGCTGATAATCTTCAAACGGCTGAACCTTGTTGAATCACAGCTAAAAACACTCGATCAAGTCACCTTTCAAGCAAAAAAAATATCAAAATCGGTTCAGCCGTTTGGGAGCTACGATGGCACAGACAGACACAGATACATACGTCAAACTTATAACGCCTCGCTGTTTTTGTCGGGGGTTAAAAAACCAAATACGTGACGTGCTCTCTTTCACCGGCTTCAGATTTAAGGTTCGTAGGTAACTCATTTGTCGGGCTTGGTCAAAGAGAATATAACCACATAGTCATTGGGCTTGGTGTTACCTTTTACCAACAAGCTACCCTCTTCTTCGCCAGACTTGTCTATTAATGCGTTTAAAGGTAAATTAAAATCTAACCTTTGTTCAAAGGCATAAATAAGGACTATTATATCAACGACTGTTTCAACGATAACAATAAGTAGTTGCTCGCTGTGGTTAACCATTGCCAACCCAATGCTTATGTTCGGTTTCCAGAATCAGCTGACTGCCCACTACCCACTGCTAGGTTAGATGAGTTCAAGGAATATACTACTCTCTAACGAAAGGATGAGTTCTACCCACTGACAGGAGTGACAGTCATGAGTTCTACCCGCTGACAGGAGTGACAGGCATGAGTTCTACCCGCTGACAGGTGTGACAGGCTAGACGAGTTCATAATAATTGTTCATTTATTTGACCGTATAATAAGTAGGTACTTTTAGTTATTCTGTGGTATACGTCAAATTCTTTTATTTATTTTCACTCATTGGCATAATCTACAATGTTCTATTAATTAGTTGTATTGCAATATTATGGCAAATAAATTAGATTAATATCAATAGAATCAAGTTCTTCCAACTGAACAGACAGCTGTGCTGTTGGACAGTTTGTTGCGCCACTTCTTCTCCCCAGCGACAGTACTAGGAAGTGGTGAGCGGCGCGCGTGCCGGGGGACGGTCTTCTGTAATTGTGACGTTCATAAAGTGCTGATTCTGACTTCTTAGCTTCGTTTTACAAAATTAGCTTTAATTTTGATTCACCTGAAGTTGGCCAAGATCACTAATTTATAACAACTTTTAGGTACTTAAATAAATCCTTATAAAGAGGTCTATGTCATATGTGATGGTCGAGGTGGTACGAATATGTGCCTCACGTAATATTTGTCTTGATTGTGATCGTTATCAGTGTGCAGTCGAGTTCCCACATGGTCAGTATGGGCTAGACGACCACTGACGTCTTCTCGTTACCGGAAAACCATCACATGTCAAGAAGTGTGCTGTGTCGGACGATCATCGACTATGTAGCCATGCTGATATACGTCAGGAAATAAATTCATTTCAAACAAGTCATAAGAATTCAGAATAAACATGACCGCCAACAGATGATCGTCCGTGGCTCGTCAGCGGCGGCGACCTGCCAACAGCCACATGTGACACAGGCGCGTGCGCGTCGTATCGCGCGGCGACCTGCCAACAGCCACATGTGTCACCGGCGCGCGCGCGTCGAGTCACGCGGCGCTCGGCTGCGTTCGTCCACGCTCGGCATCACCGGCGCGCTCGCGTCGTGTCGCGCGGCGCTCGGCCACGCTCGGCATCACCGGCGCGCTCGCGTCGTGTCACGCCGCGCTCGGCATCACCGGCGCGCTCGCGTCATGTCGCGCGGCGCTCGGCCACGCTCGGCATCACCGGCGCGCTCGCGTCGTGTCACGCCGCGCTCGGCATCACCGGCGCGCTCGCGTCATGTCGCGCGGCGCTCGGCCACGCTCGGCATCACCGGCGCGCTCGCGTCGTGTCACGCCGCGCTCGGCATCACCGGCGCGCTCGCGTCATGTCGCGCGGCGCTCGGCCACGCTCGGCATCACCGGCGCGCTCGCGTCGTGTCACGCCGCGCTCGGCATCACCGGCGCGCTCGCGTCATGTCGCGCGGCGCTCGGCCACGCTCGGCATCACCGGCGCGCTCGCGTCGTGTCACGCCGCGCTCGGCATCACCGGCGCGCTCGCGTCGTGTCACGCCGCGCTCGGCCACGCTCGGCCACGCAGCTAAAAGTAGGTATCCCAAAGGAACTGTACATTCCGGTTTCCTCTCATTAAATAATAAACAATACTTATTAGTAGAGGAAAACATGAAATTGTTGCCGCGCGGCTTCTTGGCTTGATATTTCCAACAACTGTTATATTATCAACAACCGTCTGCCTGCGACTTCGTTCACGTGATAGTCGTAAGACAACACAATACAACAGGCACATTTTTATAAAACTTCCCTGTACTTATAAGTACTATGTTTGTAGTTTTGGTCTCAGCAGCCAAAATATACAGAAAGTCAAGACTGGTAACGCGGAAGCAAGATACGTACATAGATGCAGTTGTACGTGTGAGAAGCAGCTCGTCCTGAGGTCGACAGCCGCAGCCTTCAATGGCAATTTCCCATTGCTTGCGAAGTGATATTAGTATATTATGCAGGAACGCAGGCGTTCATTAACTTATGGCCCAATGGCACGACACTGATACACTGACTGGTGCATTCTTACAGATTACTCCTGACGCACAGCACTAAGATAATAAAACAGAACATTGTAAACACACTGGATTTCTCCTTAACAGTCACCTATAATAATACCTATTTATTTTTATTATAACTTTAGATGACAGAAGAGGCCGAAAGTTTGTGTTTTTCTGTGGACGTTCTACGAATTATCATATACAAGTATAACAAAATGAAAAAAAAACCGGGCAAGAGCGAGTCGGACTCGCGTATCGAAGGTTCCGTAGAATTTTCATCGGCGAGGCCTATATTCGTCAGAGAATTTTTTCAGCGCCATCTCTTGACCGATAATGGAACTAATGTAACTTTTGTTGATGATTTCTGAAAAAGTGTGCTATTTAGAGACTTCGTTTTATTTTTCCTGTAATCTTTACATAAACACAGATTTTTCTCTTTGCAAACATCGGAGATAAGGGGGAAACGGTATTATTTTACACTTTTCATCAAAAGTCGAAAACTATGCGGCCTAAAAAGAAAAAGGAAAACTGTTTGAGAATATGCAAACTGCGCTCTTTCATAGGATACCCCACGTGCCCTAGTAGCCCCACTTCGAATTTTTCAGACCCCCTTTCAGTCCCTGTTGCAAAAAATATACATATATTTTTATTTCTTTCTTATTTGCAAAATAGTTGGGCCAACGTCATCTAAAACTATTCCAAATTTCAAGTTGATAGCATTAGTAGTTCTTGAGATATCCAGCTGTGACAGACAAACACGCCGATCTCATATAGTTTAAAAAATATATGATTGACGTGTAAAAGTTTTTGTGCAAACCTACTTACAAAAATAAAATCATTTATCATTTAACAGACTGAGTCTCACCATAAGTTACCATTACCATTTTGGTACGGAACCCTAAAAAATCACCCTGTGTGTATAGCGCATAAATAATGCGAGGTATTTGTTGGCCCCGACTTACGAGTAGTAACTTCCAAACCAGAGGCTTGTATTCATGTACGAAATCCACACTGCTCTCTAAACAGGGAAGGAAACTTGAACCAACATTTGGAATACTCACGTATCTTGACATCCACCACCGCGCACCCGCCACGTGGTGGGCCCGCGTGGGTCCACCACCGCGCACCCGCTGCGTGGCTGGTCCGCGTGGGTCCACCATCGCGCACCCGCCGCGTGCCGAGACCGCGTGGGTCCACCACCGCGCACGCGCCGCGTGGCTGGTCCGCGTGGGTCCACCACCGCGCACCCACCGCGTGGCTGGTCCGCGTGGGTCCACCACCGCGCACCCGCCGCGTGGCTGGTCTGCGTGGGTCCACCATCGCGCACCCGCCGCGTGCCGGGACCGCGTGGGTCCACCACCGCATACCCGCCGGGTGCCGGGCCCGCGTGGGTCCACCACCGCATACCCGCCGGGTGCCGGGCCCGCGTGGGTCCACCACCGCGCACCCGCTGGGCACTACGGCCTGTGCCCCACACTGGAAACATTATTATGATGATTATTATCTTTATTTTGAGGATTGCTTAATGTAATTTGAACTGAGTACGATCAGCTTTATTCGATAAAAGTGCTGTCAGGAGAGTGAGGGTGGTGGCAGTCTTCAGAAGGATGTAGGATGTAGTTACTAACAAAACAGATCTGCAAGTGGCACGGTCGCTTACCGACGAACATTGGGTGTCAAGCTGCTTTTCCACCAGAGATATGGCAGCCATCAGCGAAGCTACGAAACAAATATTTCTTTACAGGCAGAGCTTAGCGGTGAAGCGGTGTAGCTGAGCGGGTAACATGCTTGGCGTGTACCTAAGAAAACTAGCTTTGTTGAACCTTTTTCTGCCAAAGCTAAGCTACGCTATGAAAAACAAACAATCCTAGCCGCTGATATTTTACATACCCATCGCTATGCAGCTCAGGACTTCTCTGGTGGAAAGCCAGACAAATTATACTGGTATGATGTAACTGGATAGCAACCAGGGGATATCTTGGAATGTTTTCCGGAATTACCAATGTGAGCCATGCAAGGCAGTCCCCAGCAGGAGCTACCGACGCGCATCGTGTGGCGCGCGACAGACTGGGCGACGCGCCACCTCGAACTTCATGAACTGTTAATAGCTGTTTATAGTAAAGATATACATTTATGAGAAGAAAGATAACTTTTTAGTGTATGTACATCAAGTTTCACAAAAATGAGAACGAAGTAATAAAACGTACAATGGCGGTGTTATCGCAATACCGATCTTCGGTAGACAACCTTCTGATAGAATAAAATCTTGCTAGAACGATTGGCCGACCGCAGAGGTAACAGGTAACAGGCACACTTGATATTTATTTGCTAATAATTGGATCACTTCGTTGATATTGATATTGTTATTGTTTTTTCTTGTTATTCTTTTTATCACATCTATTCAAAGAGAGCTAGTGTATTCTTCGTAAACCGGGACTAAAACAGCTCTTCAATCCCTAGGGACTAAAAATGATTTGAATTTGGAATGTGGATATTGTTAAGTAGGTAATATAAGTTCCAATCACCAAATAGATCAATCACGAACATTGTATAAACAAGTAACAGGCTGTATGATAAGGTAAATCGCGCGAGCCCAACTAAAAAAAGTTTGTGAAAAAAAAAACGCGCGAACAGTTTCTGCCTTCGTTTGTAATTGTTTACTCAATTAGGATTTTATTTAGTTTTATAAAAAATTAGTATGTCTTCCTGAAGTACAGTGCGTGACACGTAAGAAGAGACTTGACACACCACGTGGTCTGACATGCGCAGAACACGATTTTAGGTATCTTTAGCGGTATGAGGTCTGGGTGCGGGACGGGACCGGACGTCATAGGGGCGGCGGAAAGAGCGGGGGAGGCGGGGTCAAGTCTCTTCTTACGTGGCACGCACTATAATTGTATTAATGTAAATAAATAAACGTACTGTTCTTACTCATACGTTGCACTTACTTATTTTTTCATAGGGGTAATAAAAGTAGAGTGTTCATCTCGGGAGCAACACTATTTTAAGCTCGAGTGATGTACAGACGCCAGCACATGAAGCTACTACAATCTGTCAAATTTATTTAATAGATTTTCAACTTTATTGCTAAAGCATAAGGTTCAAAGTTGATTGGGAAAATTTGACAGTATCGGGTAGCTTGATGTGCTGGCGTCTGTACGTTCAATCCCTCGCTGCTCTAAGAAACACTCTCGCCTTCAAAATAGTTGTTTGCTCCCTTGGCAAACAATCTACTATTATATTATTGCTCAAATTGTGTGCAGTCCCTGACTCTTGTGCTAGGTGATGCACCTGTACTACGAGAGCCAGTGCCCTCTTCCTGGAGGAAGTACCTAGTACCTACTAAACAAGATAAACGAAGGAAAAACAAAAACTTCTAAAATCATATAGTCGGTAATAACAAAAACAAAAGAAAAAAGACCTGCAATGGTGTTTGTGTATATGCGTGTTGTGTGTGAGTTTGTGTGTGTGTAAATTGAATGTTCAGGAAAGGTTTGTAGCAATTGCGAGGGAAAGTAAAGTTGAGTGCCTCTCATACCAAAGAATTGTTGATACGTAATGGATAAAAGAATTTGTCCCGTTGTGTAGTTGAGGACAGTATGGCTGAACACTGTCCTTGAAGTTATGCAGGGTACCTTTAAAAATTGACAGCTTGTTGTTCATTTAGGACTTTTGGGCACAATAGTGTCGTCGCGAAAGTGCCGAACGACGCCGAACAGAATTCACGGATAGGAAAGCCAATCCGCCGATGAGGTAAATTTCTATCTAGTGGTATCGTGGAAGTCCTCTCCACAGTGCGGCGACTTAGAGCTTTCTCACCTACGTAGGTACGCGGACTTCAGAATACAACTGGGCCGTGGGGGAATCCGTTTTACGGAAATACATAACTTTGAGAACAGCTCGCTGAACTCGTTCCAGCCTCAGCAACACGGTTTTGAAAGTCCCGTCTATAGCTGGGCAATCCACCGGGCTTAAACCCGGTGCTTTTGATAAACACCCGATAAACACCCGTAAACACCCAGAAAATTGGGTGTTTATCGGATATTTATCAAAGTACCGGGTTTAAACCCGGGTGGATGGTTCATCTATGGTCCCGTCCCGATTATTACTTACTGCTTTCCTGTGCGGGGGAGGAGTGTACTGGGATGCGGTAAGTAGGTAATAATCGACTCATCAACTCACACTGGGAACGACATACACGTACAACTGATTCAATGTCGGCCGAATGTCTAAGCTCTTACATAAATCGAATAGTTCACGAAGCCGTCTCGCCGAGAGTCTAGATGCCTCTCGTCGATATGAACACCTAAATATTTAGTATTTGTAACTAAAGCAAGGTCGTTGCAGTTGCATGGAGAGGTATCATGACAGATATGAGCTAGTATTTTGTTTGAGTTGATGCAGATCTGCGCTCATCGTGATGTGAGAGAGCGGCGCGTGTCCGCAGTCTCAGGCGCTCTCCTTCGTCATGTGTTCTACGAGGCGCTCGTTTCTACTTGCTGTTACACTTCTAGAACCGCCGTACTATTGGCTCCAGCAAAAGAGCCGGGAGATAGTTTATGACCGCGGCCGCGGCGCGCGGTGGACACTGCGCACAACGCGGCCGAAGGCCGCTTTCTGCGGCCAAAACTCCAAAATTAAAGTTTTTAGTTAGGGTTTTTTTGTCATCAAATTGGCTTAAGGAGTCCCCTAAGAGACGAAAAATGTTCGGAGTGAGGTCCCTTGCCTCGAATCCCTTCCATAATCTTAGTCTGAATGTGGCCGTTACGGCACGTGTAGCCACGCGTAGGGAAAATCGATTAATAAACGCTTGCATTGAACACGTGTGAAAGTTTTTACAGCCAAGAAAACCTTAAACAAAAAAATGGATTCTAAATCTGAAGGTAAGTGCAATACTTAAAAAAAAATTCTGCTTATAAAATACTAAATAGTATATTGTTAAAAAGAGATATGCCCAGGCTGTGTTTTATTAATATTATTTTTTTTGTTATCTATATAGTCGAGTGAAAACTTTTTTATCTTGATAGATCCTGCTCTTTAAGTTATTGAAAGTTGTTAATAATATTATTATGTACCAGAAAAAAGAAAAATTAGCTGCCCGTAGCTGCCCGTTGAGTTTTTGAAGTGAAAACTTCTTTAGCATCGTTGTGATTCGAAATTTTATGAAACGAAAAAGCAACAGTAAAAAGAGACATACAAGATGTAACGTGGGAGAAAATGAGATAGGAAGCATTATACAGTGTTTTTGTTTTTTATTAGTACAAATGACATCACATTTAATGGATGTGTGGGCGTGGGCGTGGGTGTGGGTGTGGGTGTGGATGGATGGATGGATGGACGGATGGATGGATGGATGGATGGATGGATGGATGGATGGATGGATGGATGGATGGATGGATGGATGTTCTTTAGCATCGTTGTGATTTGAAAGTTTATGAAACGAAAAAGCGACAGTAAAAAGAGACATGTAAATTCATAAGATTTAACGTGGGAGAAAATGAGATAGGAAGCATTATACAGTGTTTTTGAAGGTTTCATTTCTACCACGTGTGAATTGCACACATGCTGTTTTTTGTACATTTATTTACAAGAATGAGCAAGTGAGACGGCCATTTGGAATTCACTATTTCTGATAACAGATTCATGATAAACGACCCTAAAAACCCATATATACCAATTTATAGATCATAATAAGTTATAGATCATCATCAAATTCGTAATCAGCGACTACGAAAACCTATAAATTGTCATTCAGCTAGATTATGTTGAATAATATACGCCATTTCACGCGAGGGGGTAGTCAATAGAGGAGGAAGGGGGTGGCTTTTAAAATTTTTAATATCAAATTCGTAATCAGCGACTACGAAAACATATGAATTGACATGCATCTTGATTATGTTGAATAATATACGCTATTTCACGCGAGGGGGTAGTCAATAGGGGAGGAAGGGGGTGGCTTTTAAAATTTTTAATATCAAATTCGTAATCAGCGACTACGAAAACATATGAATTGACATGCATCTTGATTATGTTGAATAATATACGCTATTTCACGCGAGGGTGTAGTCAATAGGGGAGGAAGGGGGTGGCTTTTAAAATTTTTAATATCAAATTCGTAATCAGCGACTACGAAAACATATGAATTGACATGCATCTTGATTATGTTGAATAATATACGCTATTTCACGCGAGGGGGTAGTCAATAGGGGAGGAAGGGGGTGGCTTTTAAAATTTTTAATATCAAATTCGTAATCAGCGACTACGAAAACATATGAATTGACATGCATCTTGATTATGTTGAATAATATACGCTATTTCACGCGAGGGGGTAGTCAATAGGGGAGGAAGGGGGTGGCTTTTAAAATTTTTAATATCAAATTCGTAATCAGCGACTACGAAAACATATGAATTGACATGCATCTTGATTATGTTGAATAATATACGCTATTTCACGCGAGGGGGTAGTCAATAGGGGAGGAAGGGGGTGGCTTTTAAAAATTTTAATATCAAATTCGTAATCAGCGACCCCGAAAACCCCCGAGTAAGAAATTTTAAATCAATTACTTGATTTTTCGAGTTTTGGCCAGCTTTTTGGGAATCGGCCGCTCTGTGCGGCTCGAACCGAACCGGATCGGGCTCATCAGTCATGCTAAGCACTGCCTACAACAATATTTGTCGCTTTAAATTGTGCCACGATTTATGAATATGACAATACTGACATCAACTGTAACTGATGCATCCATGATACATCGCGTATTACATAAACTAGAATGTCTTTTAAAACCGACGTCTATTTCAGACCACAATAAAGAAGTTCGAGACCCTGCGCGCCCGCAGGCATCACGGCGACACAGCCGGTCTGTACCGGCTGTCGCCGTGATGCCTGCGGGCCGCGGAGGTGTCGGCGAACCCAGTGCCCTAGAACCAAGCTCGTCTCGTGAACAGAAGTGTTGCTCGGGAGTTTTGTTTTTATTTTTTGCTCGCCACTTGCTCTTCCCAGTTAAAACACTAGGAAGTGGTGGCGGGCGCTTGGGGGCCGCTCTTATGTAATGTTGATGTTTAAAAAGTGCAGATCATTCAGCCTAATTAGATTTTTTTAATGATTTCTTTTTTGATTTTACATTTTGATTCAAACCTGTCTTACCAGTTACTAATTATTTGGCTGTGTACGTAATACGCTATTGCTACGTTTTTATGCAAGCTTTGTTTGTTCAAGCATTTTGTTTGAAGGCGCCCAAACAGTCAATCGTACCTATAAGTAGATGGAACAGTCCGATCAGAGGTTGCGTGCAAACACTGGCGATCAGACGCGAGCGGTGAAGTGACTGCTTGTTTACGGACATTCATCTGCAGCGTCCGCCCTGAAATAATTATCTAATATACAATAAAATTCTTGTGTCACAGTGTTTGTAACAAAACTCCGAAACGGCTCGACCGATTCTTATGAAATTTTGTGTGTATGTTCAATAGATCTGAGAATAGGACGTACACTATTTTTCATACCCCTGCTACCCTTATTTTTTGGACCAAATTTTTCATTTTAATTTCTTTATGATTCGGCATTAAAAATACACGCAGCCCGAAATGTTCACTCTTCTACCACCAAGCCCTACTTTTTAATAGCGATATTAGTACTGTAATAATGTTTTACTCTCGGCGGTCGCTAATTGATTAGTCACCACTCGATCAGTTACGAGTATTCCCGGCAGGGCAGGTCTACCGGTGTCACTTCTCATCCCATAAACAGCACAGAGTAGGGATGAGAACGAAGCCGATCTCCTGCCTTTCTCACACAATAAGCTTTCTCTCTCTCTCACTAAGCTTAGCCTAAACCGTTTTCGGCCATTATTATTTACTAGCTGCGTCTCGCGGTTTCACCCGCATAAGATTCCGTGATCCCGTGGGAATATCGAGATAAATAGCCTATATGTTAATCCAGGGTGTCAGCTACCTCCATACCAAATTTTATCAAAATTGGTCCAGCCGTTTGAGCGTGAAGAAGTAACAAACATTAAAACACACACACTTACACACTCACAAACTTTCGCCTTTATAATATTAGAGTGTGATTGTGCGTCGATCGTAACAATGACGCTTAATACTCGTACTTATCAGTTTACTTTCTCAGAGCAACTCTCTTATGACCTAAACACAAACAAATTTTAGAAACAATAAAAGTAAGTATATGATCGACTACAGTAAACAAAATCAGAATAAAATTAAAATAAAACAAAGTTTTTAAAAACAAGCTTTTTTTAAAATAAAAACGTAACCCAAAAACAGAAAGAATAACGCGAACTAAAAAGAAAAAAATAAAGGAGAAAGGTTGTTAACACCTGGGCCCAGAAGCCTATGGAGCCTTCCATAGGCTTCTGGGCCCAGGTGTTAACACAATCAAACTAGCCTTATTTGTAAGAGGATATAATAGCAAGGCCTCACTGAAGATTTGGTGAAATTTGGCTATCCAGGAATCAAGTTGAACTATAAATAGTGAGGTAGGTTGTAACGTTACATTTTCCTGGGTAGGAGTCCAAGAAATTGTAAGGTCACATTGTGAGCACTCACCTACCTAACTTTCAGTCTGGAGGGGAGCACTGTTAAAGAAAATAAAGAGGACAAGTTATAAGAATTTATTGTTGAATAACCTAGGCCTACCTACATGGAGCTAGAGGAACGAAATTAAGCTAGGTGAATGAAAATGAGACACTGGAGAAAGGCGAGCGTCTTCTGGTGTGATAGTGGCCGAGGGACATCAGCTTCAGGCTGTAGAGGGCCGAAGGAGGACCTCAGTCTTCAGGTCGTAGAGCAGGGCCGAGGGAACGTCAACCCTCAAGCCGTAGAGCAAGCCGAGGGAACGTCAACCCTCAAGCCGTAGAAGAGGGCCGAGGGACGTCAACCCTCCAGCCGTAGAAGAGGGCCGAGGGACGTCAACCCTCCAGCCGTAGAAGAGGGCCGAGGGACGTCAACCCTCAAGCCGTAGAAGAGGGCCGAGGGACGTCAACCCTCAAGCCGTAGAGGAGGGCCGAGGGACGTCAACCCTCAAGCCGTATAGGAGGGCCGAGGGACGTCAACCCTCAAGCCGTGCAGCCCGAAGAGCCCGGTGCGGAGTCGCCTTGCTACGGCGTCTTCATAGTCGCTCCGGCCGTAGAGGAGGGAAACTGCCCTCCAAGAACACTCCTAATTTTCCCGAACTTGTGGCCGAGCTGAGCTCCCAACGTAGACTGACTAAATTCACCACCAGGCTCCTGACATCGACTTTTTAACATTTGAAAAGAAATTCTAGAACATAATAAAAAGTAAAAAAGAATGAGGTCAATGTGATTTACCTATACGACCTACAACTAGCTCCAGCAATAAATTAAAAATAAAACTAGGCCTGTCACTAACTGACATTACAAAGGTAAACAAAGATTCAAGAGAATAAAAATCTACAGAAAAACTTAAATAACATGAATTACAGGTAAAAGATATGATAAGCCTCCAGGAAATGAGCATGAAGCTACCTAGGGAGGACGAATGCTTAAAATTTTCAGGTTAATATTTCCAAAAATGTAAGTAAAAAAATACATGTAAAGACATACATTACATTACCCCAAAAACCCCGGAAAATTTTTGAATACAATGAAAAAATTTTCTTATTTAGCATAAGAGAGTATTAACCAGCAAAAAATTAAGCTAAATGAGTATTTATAGTGATACAGTAAGTTATAAAAAGTTTAAACTAAGATTCCCATAACCCCAGAAAATTATAACTAGAAAAATTTCGAGGTTGAAATAAAACCTTGCTCTTTCATACACCTTTCAACAACTTAACCTACACACTTCCTCAATCATACATCACCAGCATACTTAGGGGATATGGTTCACATTCAATGACGCATACTCCACAAGGAATTATTTTTAAGGTTAACGAAGGCTTATTTATTTAATTTAGGTGTCGTAATCCGCACCTGTTCTAAAACCCGTTAAAATTAAAAGAAATCATTTACAAGTTTTCAAGTTTTTCTGCTTAGAAGAAACAGCCAAGGTTGAAGAGCATAAAGCGCTTAAGAGAAGCCTTCAAGCTTCAAGTCAAGGTTCAAGTAGGGTCAAGGATAAAAAATATCTAAGTTAAAAAAAGTACACTAAGGCTTATTTTACGAGTTGTGAGACCGCTCGACACAACGGCTTATTTAAAGAGTTGTGCACCGCTCTACACAATGGCTTATTTAAAGAGTTGTGCACCGCTCTACAAAATAAATAAAGGGATTAACTAGCCAAAAGTTTAAGGGGAAGGTAAACCTTGTGAAGTATTTACAAAACTTAAAATCTAAATGGTTTTTACAAGGAATAGTGAATTATAAGTAATAAGTTCTAAGACTTATAAAAAAAAACATATAATATTGTATAATACGAAAATAGCAAAAGTACAAATATAAGAATAGCAAAAGAGTGTATAAGAGTATAAACATAAGAGTCTACAGGATCTCAGTTCTGAAGAAGGATTCTAAAGCTACTTGAATTACTCGATAGAGTGTTAAGAGTTGAAGAGGGTAGGAGGGAAAGAGGGGTTAGGTCTGAACCGCAACACCGCATCAGAAAACGCCAGGGCAGCTCCCGTAAAACAGTAGACGGTACGCTCCGAGTAAAACGTCAAGGGCAGCAGTAAGTAAGCTCCGAGTAAACGTTAAGGGCAGCAGTAAGTAAGCTCCGAGTAAACGTTAAGGGCAGCAGTAAGTAAGCTCCGAGTAAACGTCAGGGCAGCTCCCGTAATACAGTAGTCGGGCAAGCTCCGAGTAAAACGTCAAGAGAGTCTCGAGTGTTGGACACGGTCCAAAAGAAGAGTAAGACAGTCTAAAGAAATTTTGGGTATGATTCCCACATGATATAAGTATAAATATATTATATAAGTGTTTAGGAGGACAGTGAAGTATTTGTAATAGGAGTTACGTAGATGTATAGGTTTGTATAAACGTCCACAGGATATTGTCCTGTTTCTGTCGTGAAGTGTCCCAACAACCAACTTGGGAGTGTCCACGAATGGATTAGCACATCAAGCGGCCATTGGGTACGAATACCAGTGGGTAAACGTAGTGGTGTGCAAGTCTGTGGGGTGTAGTATAGCGATGTTTTGGTAGAGAGTTCAAGTATAATATGAGATAAACGACTACGGGATATTGTCCAATAGCCGCTGTAGAGTAACCAATCTCCAACCTTGGTAGTGCCCACAAGTGGGTTAACACACCCAAGAGGCCGAAAGGGTGCCAATTATCTTTCGATAACGGTATGTGTGTGAGGTGAAGAATACCTAGATGTTTAGTTTTAGAAGAGTTGAGTAAGAGTTGAGGCGGGATGAAAATAATAAAACGCTTACCAAATATACTCACTTGAGGAAGTGTAATTTAGAATTTTGGGAACAGCAGAATGCCTAGAAATAAATTAAGAGGGGTGGATTAGTATAAAGTTGGGCGCCAGTCTGTAACGTTACATTTTCCTGGGTAGGAGTCCAAGAAATTGTAAGGTCACATTGTGAGCACTCACCTACCTAACTTTCAGTCTGGAGGGGAGCACTGTTAAAGAAAATAAAGAGGACAAGTTATAAGAATTTATTGTTGAATAACCTAGGCCTACCTACATGGAGCTAGAGGAACGAAATTAAGCTAGGTGAATGAAAATGAGACACTGGAGAAAGGCGAGCGTCTTCTGGTGTGATAGTGGCCGAGGGACATCAGCTTCAGGCTGTAGAGGGCCGAAGGAGGACCTCAGTCTTCAGGTCGTAGAGCAGGGCCGAGGGAACGTCAACCCTCAAGCCGTAGAGCAAGCCGAGGGAACGTCAACCCTCAAGCCGTAGAAGAGGGCCGAGGGACGTCAACCCTCCAGCCGTAGAAGAGGGCCGAGGGACGTCAACCCTCCAGCCGTAGAAGAGGGCCGAGGGACGTCAACCCTCAAGCCGTAGAAGAGGGCCGAGGGACGTCAACCCTCAAGCCGTAGAGGAGGGCCGAGGGACGTCAACCCTCAAGCCGTATAGGAGGGCCGAGGGACGTCAACCCTCAAGCCGTGCAGCCCGAAGAGCCCGGTGCGGAGTCGCCTTGCTACGGCGTCTTCATAGTCGCTCCGGCCGTAGAGGAGGGAAACTGCCCTCCAAGAACACTCCTAATTTTCCCGAACTTGTGGCCGAGCTGAGCTCCCAACGTAGACTGACTAAATTCACCACCAGGCTCCTGACATCGACTTTTTAACATTTGAAAAGAAATTCTAGAACATAATAAAAAGTAAAAAAGAATGAGGTCAATGTGATTTACCTATACGACCTACAACTAGCTCCAGCAATAAATTAAAAATAAAACTAGGCCTGTCACTAACTGACATTACAAAGGTAAACAAAGATTCAAGAGAATAAAAATCTACAGAAAAACTTAAATAACATGAATTACAGGTAAAAGATATGATAAGCCTCCAGGAAATGAGCATGAAGCTACCTAGGGAGGACGAATGCTTAAAATTTTCAGGTTAATATTTCCAAAAATGTAAGTAAAAAAATACATGTAAAGACATACATTACAAGGTATGGTATGAACTGTAAAAGTAAGATTATATTATAACATTGTACTTTTTGATGTTATTTGTGAAATATTTTAGAATGGCTTCGGTTGTGTAATGGTTTTATGCATGGAGTGCATCCGTCGAATAGTCCTTTATAATATGCAAAGCCGAGGTCGTGGGGTTAAACAATAAAACATGGAAAATACGTGCGCACTCAGAACGAAAGAAAACCGAACGAGTGCCGGTTTTATCCTGTTACTGTCAGTCGGTGACCAGTGTTGCTAACTGAAGAAAAAGTAAAGGAACTCGATTCGCCATGAAATCGATTCCACGAAACGATTGATAAAGATTTGTCACTTGATTTTCATACATATTTTGTGATTTTAGCGATTTATTCAGTATCGATTATGAAGAATTCAGCTGTATTTAATCGATTATTTAGTTTCATGGCTTAATTTAACTTTTCTCGCTTCCTAGATAGAAACATGGTATATTTAGTGGTTTACTTTAGAAAAATATAACGGTTTTTTTAATACACATTTTAATTAGTTAACTGCTGGGCCCAGAAATTCCCTCCTCCTTTAAGTGACATTTCTAAATATACTTAAATAAATTTTAAACGCTTAAGGCACTGTTATTGTGTAGTAGGTACACCTGTATAACGGATACCGTACATCAATACCTCAAGCTTTTAAAATATATTTGAGTATATTTTGAAATGTCACTTAAATTTATTTTTTTCTTTTTAGTTCGCGTTATTCTTTCTGTTTTAGGTTACGTTTTTATTTAAATAAAAGCTTGTGTAAAAGACTTTAATCAAACTGCACACGTAAACACTAATTATAACTTTATTTCTAGTATTACACTATTTCATAACAGTTCTGGAGATGTTACTCGCACTGTATCCAACGACCAACTGCCGATAACTCTCTTCAATATTCGTGCTGCAAGTGTCGCCCCACCATTGCTCCGGAAGTTCATAACGGAACAATAATGGCGCAACACCAGTGCTGGCAACTAAAACATGCATCAGTTAATTTATTTCATTTTAAGTAACTAAACGTAGTAATTTCGAGTAGCTTTTAAAAGACTATTAATTAAACATGTTTGTAACAAATAAATCAAATAATAATTAAATCTTAAATCAAAATATGTAAGTAACTTATTTTATGTAAATATGTCCGTCTTGGAAGCGACAACACTTGTTTTTAAAAACTTTGTTTTATTTTAATTTTACTTTTTAGTCTTAACGATTTATTATTAACATCTTTTTTTACCATTTTTTATTCATTTATTTACATTATTTTATTGATTTACACCATTGACATTATTTAACCTATTAACATTATTTATATCATTGAAAATTATTTACACTATGAACAATATTTACATTATTGACATTATTTACTTTAATTATATAAACCACTGGTGTTATTAATTAATTCCTTTAATTATTAGTTACCTAGGTACCACCTGTTTGTTTTATATTTTAATTGAATTAATCGTTTTGATTGTTCACGTATAGTTTTCTACTCTTGAAGTCCTTTCATTTGATACCCATATTAAAGGGATTGTAAAAAAAAATAATCCGCCATCTTGGGGCGGCGGCCATATTGAATTTAGTGTAATGTAGCTAACTTTATCGTTTTCTACTTTTCAAGCCCTTTCATTTGATACCCATATTAAAGGGGCTGAAAAAAAATATATACCGCCACCTTGGAGCGGCGGCCATATTTAATTTAATGTAATATTATTAACTTTATCGTTTTCTACTCTTCGAGCCCTTTCATTTTATACCATATTAGGGGGGTTGAAAAGAAATATCTAATCCGCCATCTTGGAGCGGCGGCCATATTGAATTTAGTGTGATGTTATTAACTTTATCGTTTTCTACTCTTCAAGCTCTTTCATTTGATACCCATATTAGGGGGGTTGAGAAAAAATATGTAATCCGCCATCTTGGAGCGGCGGCCATATTGAATTTTTTACATTATTGAGTATTGCACATTATATTGTTACCAGAACTTAAGGTTTATGCAAAATTTCAGCTCAATCCGATACCAACTAATGGTCGAAAAATGGTTTGCTTTGACGGACAACTTACATACGAACAGTGCAAGCTAAATAAAAGCTTGTAAAAATATATGATATTCTTCAGGATATATGCTAGGTAGATAGTGTGTTGCAAACATAATACAAAAAAATCATGAAGATACCTCTCAAAACATTCTGTTTACAATAAAAAAAAATGAAAATATTGAATAACTTTATAAAATGACTGATGTAATGAAAACTGGCCAAGTCAAATCTAACCTTTAAGATCTCGCATTTTCAAATAATAGCAATTGTTATAGATATCCAATAAAGCAAAGAAATAGAGTTTAATACTTGTTCATAATGTTATTTTGTTCCTATAAATACATATTTCGATTTCGCATAGCACTTGGCACTCATTTAGATCTCCATTATTTTTGCGGCGAATCCCACAGCCAAGCACATATGAACATGACATTAATAATTAATTAATATCTATTATAAATTGGTTGAACGATAATAATCTAATAATTAATTTAAAAAAGACTAACTTAATGTACTTTACACAACGTACACAAACAATTAACAATCATCTTACCATTCAATTTAATAATATTAAAATCAATGAAGCCAACTCAACAAAACTGGGACTAATAATAGATTCTAAATTGAATTGGAAACCTCAAATAGAGGCACTTAGTAAGAAATAGTGTAGTGCAGCCTACGCTCTGAAACAGCTTGCTGTGGCTCTCAACACAGATGAAACAGCTTGCTGTGACTCTCAACACAGATGAAACAGCTTGCTGTGGCTCTCAACACAGATGAAACAGCTTGCCATGGCTCTCAACACAGATGAAACAGCTTGCTGTGGCTCTCAACACAGATGAAACAGCTTGCTGTGGCTCTCAACACAGATGAAACAGCTTGCTGTGGCTCTCAACACAGATGAAACAGCTTGCCGTGGCTCTCAACACAGATGCGCTAATTACTGCTTACTACGGATTAGCCGAATCAATTCTTAGATATGGAGTCATATTTTGGGGGAATAACACGGACAATGAAATAGCGTTTCGGGCACAGAAAAGGTGCATTAGATCGATGTTTAGACTGCAAACAACGGACAGCTGTAAATCGTATTTTATAAAACATAAGATATTGACATTGCCCTCTTTATATATCCTGGATACAGTTATGTTCATTAAATCAAATTCTCATTTATTTTAGCTATTGTCTGATGCAGTCCCTAGGAATAGACGTGATAATTTCAAACTCTGTGTTCACGGCGCTAAAACTACTCTTATGCGTAAGAGCATCTTTTGCATGGCTCCGACCATTTTTAATAAATTGCCCAAATCATGGAGAACATTAAATAAATCTGCTCTTAAAAATAAATTGAAGAGTCTACTTACTAAAAGAGCATAATTATTACAGTATAGCAGAATTTATAAAAGAGGACAAGTTTCTTCGTTCTTGAGATGACACAAAAACACTAATAGCGTTGGGTATGACGAAATTTCTACTAAAATTATAAAACATGACAGCCGACTTAATCTCTAACCATTTGAGTCATATTCTTAATTTATGTATCAGTCATGGTGTTTTTCCGAATCGTCTCAAGGTCTCCATAGTGAAACCCATATTTAAAAAAGGTAATAAGCAACAAATGCAAAATTATAGACCTATTGCGCTTTTGCCAATTTTTTCCAAAATATTCGAGAAATATATTTATAATGAGCTTTACATATACTTAGGAAAACAAAAGATTCTCTGCGACGAACAAAAAGGTTTCCGGAAGAACATGACAATAAACATGGCTATTTATGACTTTTTAAATAAAATTATTATGACTAATATTGATAATAAAACACCTGTCTGTGCTGTGTATTTTGATATGACGCAGGCTTTTGATTACGTTGACCATACTATCTTAAGAAACAAACTAGAGTCATGCGGTATAAGAGGTAACGTTCTGGACTTATTAAGTACTTACCTTTCAAAAAGAAAACAATTTACCGCCGTAACAAACTTAAACTTTAAGACTAAAGAAGAAGTAACATACCTGTCGAAAGAACGCACAGTATACTTTGGTGTGCCACAGGGCAGTGTATTGGGTCCTCTACTGTTCCTAATTTATATTAACGACCTTCCCAAAGCTATAGACTTCCCAATAACACTCTTTGCTGACGATAGTACGATAATAATAGCATGTGACGAACCTAATTCATATGAAGCTGACGTTAATAATGCGGTAACTTCAATAATCTCTTGGCTTAGTAATAATAATCTAAGAATGAATCTTGACAAAACACAAATAATGCACTTTGGTCATAAAAAACCTAGTTCGAAAATGGAGGTCCAATACCAGAATAACAAAATTCACGATGTAGATAGTGCAAAATTTCTAGGTCTGATAATTGACAGGCAGCTTAATTGGAAGGATCACATTGAAGCGCTATGTAAGAAAATTAGTAGTTCATCATATGCCCTGTATAAACTTGCCCCAACAGTTAACACAGATGCACTACTTACAGCCTATCATGGTCTTGTAGCATCTGTACTAAGATATGGTGTTATATTCTGGGGTAATTCTACAAATAGAGAAATCGCTTTTAAAGCGCAAAAGCGATCCATCAGAGCCATGTTCAAACTTCAAATGACGGACAGTTGTGAACCACTTTTCAAAAAATACAAGATTTTAACACTGCCGTCTCTGTATATACATATATGAAATTGTCTTATTTGTTAAGCTGAATTCACACCTGTTTCCCAACTTATCTGATACAGTCAAACGTAACAGGCGGAATGATATGTTACGCGGGCGTAGAGCTAAAACAGCATTAATGTGGAAGAGCGTATTCTGTATAGCCCCGCAAGTTTTTAACAAAATCCCAAATCAAATCAAACAGTTAAATTTAAATGGATTTAAAAAGGAACTTAAAGAATTGCTGTGTAAAAAGTGCTATTATACCTTAAAAGAGTTTTTGAACGATACGACTTTGCCATCCTACTTTAAATGTAATCTTTTATATTTTGAAATTTCTCTTTGATAGTTTATAGTTTGACATAGAATAATACTCTGACATTAACCTAGATTTAACTGACATGTTTCATATTGTAATATTAATTCATAATTATTGATTCAATAGTATCATTATTAATTTAATATCTGTATTTTTGTACTTGTAAAATTTTATTTGTGTACCTACCTGATATTTGCGCGCCCCACGTGGCAGAATGTGAGACCATTTATTAATTTATAAGACCATGTAATGTACCATGTTCGGACAAATAAATGAATTTGAATTTGACAATTTTGATTTTTTTGACATGTTATTGTAATTTGTTGTATTGTAATTTGGAATTGACATTTTAATGTTAGTATTGTATTAGTGGTATTGTATTTGTGGGGACTGTGTCTCACGTACCCATCCCTTGCATAGTTTTAAGAATGTAATATTTTTATAGAGGAACTTATTGTAATTATTTTTAGAAAGTTTCATTTTTGTGTTTTTCCCACGTTGAACATCTGCAAGCAATTTAAGTTATAGGTACTATTGTCTTTCATGATTCTTTACTTTTAAGGTTCATTGTTCTATTTGTTTAGTTATCTTGTATTGTACCTATTTGCTATTTATAGTTAAGGTTCATTGTTCTGTTATTTTCAGTTGTCTTGTATTGTACCCATCTGCATTTCTCGTGTTTTATTATACTTTTAAAAGGCAGATGTGGATTTGCCGCATAGTTCACGGTGAGTCGGAACTGTCTGCGAAGATGTCCCCAGTGAGTCGGGGTGGCGCGGGCGCTGCGTTATGGTTCCAGTGAGTCGGAACCGGTTGCCGCATAGTTCACGGTGAGTCGGAACTGTCTGCGAAGATGTCCCCAGTGAGTCGGGGTGGCGCGGGCGCTGCGTTATGGTTCCAGTGAGTCGGAACCGGTTGCCGCATAGTTCACGGTGAGTCGGAACTGTCTGCGAAGATGTCCCCAGTGAGTCGGGGTGGCGCGGGCGCTGCGTTATGGTTCCAGTGAGTCGGATGTGGTACAGCGCCGGGTTGAGGCTGGCGTCAGGATACCCGTTGGCGTTTCCCGGCGAGCGATCCAGCTACCGACGACGTGAAGCATCACCGTCGCAGCAGAGCCGCAATGCGCGCATACAGACGAAACCAGTCGCAGCCGGGAAACGCCAACGGGTATCCTGACGCCAGCCTCAACCCGGCGCTGTACCACATCCGACTCACTGGAACCATAACGCAGCGCCCGCGCCACCCCGACTCACTGGGGACATCTTCGCAGACAGTTCCGACTCACCGTGAACTATGCGGCAACCGGTTCCGACTCACTGGAACCATAACGCAGCGCCCGCGCCACCCCGACTCACTGGGGACATCTTCGCAGACAGTTCCGACTCACCGTGAACTATGCGGCAACCGGTTCCGACTCACTGGAACCATAACGCAGCGCCCGCGCCACCCCGACTCACTGGGGACATCTTCGCAGACAGTTCCGACTCACCGTGAACTATGCGGCAACCGGTTCCGACTCACTGGAACCATAACGCAGCGCCCGCGCCACCCCGACTCACTGGGGACATCTTCGCAGACAGTTCCGACTCACCGTGAACTATGCGGCAACCGGTTCCGACTCACTGGAACCTAAGTTGGCCTGGCAAGCATATTCCTCGCCGTTCTGGTAGGCGAGTTAAATTTCCTGATTACTATCAGGCAGGTGTTTCGTGATCTTTATCACTGGTAGGGGGGTACTGTGGGGACTGTGTCTCACGTACCCATCCCTTGCATAGTTTTAAGAATGTAATATTTTTATAGAGGAACTTATTGTAATTATTTTTAGAAAGTTTCATTTTTGTGTTTTTCCCACGTTGAACATCTGCAAGCAATTTAAGTTATAGGTACTATTGTCTTTCATGATTCTTTACTTTTAAGGTTCATTGTTCTATTTGTTTAGTTATCTTGTATTGTACCTATTTGCTATTTATAGTTAAGGTTCATTGTTCTGTTATTTTCAGTTGTCTTGTATTGTACCCATCTGCATTTCTCGTGTTTTATTATACTTTTAAAAGGCAGATGTGGATTTGCCGCGTCCTTTGTTTAGTGAACGGCAGATTTGGGAGAGTTTTGGTTCTGAGCTTCAGTCTGTGCTGAACTACGATCGTGCGAGGTCCTCTCTGACCCCCGATCATACTTTACTCGCCGAAGCTCGCCGTAATAATTTACGGCGAGCTTCGTGTTTCTAGTAGTTTTACCATTCATGTAACCTTATTTAATTTTACTTTTTCGTGTCAAGTGTAACTGCTAGCTTTAGTTACTTGATATCGTAATAAATTAATCGTTACTTATTTACAACTTACTTCTGTGTATAACTCGCCCAACGCGGTCACGAATACCCGACATATTGTATTCATATTATTTTTATTGACTAATGTATCTATTGACTACTTTGACATTTAATTTAATCTAAATAATTATACTTGCTGAATTGAAATGATATAATATAATCTTTAATGAATAATGATGATTTAATAAGGACCTACATAATTTCTGTAATGTAATTTTGATGAATATTATCACGGTTTATGCACCATCTCTTCCTACCAATTTGTACGCCACAATATTCGGCTAAACATGTTACAACTTTTCTGTATATTATTATTATCTTGCATGCAATGTATCATGTTTAAACAAATAAAATTTTACTTACTTAAGCATAATTTTTGTATTGAACATAGCTCTCCTTTTTACATTAATGTTTTTGGTGGGATTATTCTACAAGAAACATACGAAAAGACTAGTGTTTTAATTTTTTAGTCCAATAGATTATTTGTAATTAAATAATTGTTTCATATTTTGCTATAAATTACCAACGTTGTGTCATCGCGCTTTGTTCAACCATGAACATACCACTATTACACGCGCCAACAACAGCATCACAGCGTCAGCACGCCGGCAACACCAGCACACCGTCAGCACTAAGAGGTGGCCTACTGAGATCTTCGATTCATCGGCTCAATACACACACGACACACATGTAAATAGGTATCAATGTGTATTGACCACAAAAATTGTATATAATTAAGTCTATTATTGTAATTAAACTAGTCATCAAGCTGGAGTCGAGTGTGATTCATCTCCTATACCTCCTCTTACTGTGGCCAAGACACCTTTAGCCATCATCGGTCCTATGAGTCTGTGGGATCGGCAGTAAGAAAACCATTTCCTGTGTACATTGCACGACGTACACAAAACCCTCTTCCTACTCAAATTCCGTCTGTTACCGTAGGTCTCCTCGTGACAGACTTCCCTCTCACATAACCAACGTAACCTACGTTTGGTATGGTTTGTATGGTAGGCTAGGGCATTAGGGTACTTTTACTAGGGTGCTAGGTAGGTAATTACTACAGAGCTAGGATAACTAGGGTGCTAGGTAATTACTGTAGGGCTAGGTCGGCGTCAGTTGGGCTTTAGGTACTGGTTCAGGCTCAATTGTCTCAACCGTAGTCACATCGTACGCACTTGGAATAACGGCCGTACTAAGCTGTAAGTCCCGGTGTGTACACGCTTCTCTTTCTTTTTTATGCAGTTCGACAGTGACCGCGCTTTAGGTCATGTAAGCCCCTTAAATATATTATGTAGCTTGATATATCTTTTCTTGATGTTTTTTCTTTTTTTCTTTTCGTGTAGGGTAGGGGTAGGGTAAGAGTAGGGTAGGGTAGGGTAAGGGGTAGGACACCACGCGAACGGAGTCGCGCCGGCAGTTAGTTATATATACGTAATGGTTGTAGCCGGTCAGCCTGCCTGCGCGGCACCCACCGCGCCGGGATGCGTGTTGCACATTGCTGGCGATACAGACTGACACGACGATGGTTGCTGCAAGTCCAACGAGTTGATTGTATAGCTTGCCAGCGTGCACTCGACAGACTGCCTGGAAGTGCTGGTGGCTGCAAGTCCAACGAGTTGATCGTATAGCTTGCCAGCGTGCACTCGACAGACTGCCTGGAAGTGCTGGTGGCTGCAAGTTCAACGAGTTGATCGTATAGCTTGCCAGCGTGCACTCGACAGACTGCCTGGAAGTGCTGGTGGCTGCAAGTTCAACCAGTTGATCGAATAGCTTGTCAGCGTGCACTCGACAGACTGCCTGGAAGTGCTGGTGGCTGCAAGTCCAACGAGTTGATCGTATAGCTTGCCAGCGTGCACTCGACAGACTGCCTGGAAGTGCTGGTGGCTGCAAGTTCAACCAGTTGATCGTATAGCTTGCCAGCGTGCACTCGACAGACTGCCTGGAAGTGCTGGTGGCTGCAAGTCCAACGAGTTGATCGTATAGCTTGCCAGCGTGCACTCGACAGACTGCCTGGAAGTGCTGGTGGCTGCAAGTCCAACGAGTTGATCGTATAGCTTGCCAGCGTGCACTCGACAGACTGCCTGGAAGTGCTGGTGGCTGCAAGTTCAACGAGTTGATCGTATAGCTTGCCAGCGTGCACTCGACAGACTGCCTGGAAGTGCTGGTGGCTGCAAGTTCAACCAGTTGATCGTATAGCTTGCCAGCGTGCACTCGACATACTGCCTGGAAGTGCTGGCGGCTGCAAGTTCAACGAGTTGATCGTATAGCTTGCCAGCGTGCACTCGACAGATTGCTGGACCACTCGCTTGGTCGTCATGATGAATAAAGTGATTGCGTTGCTTTTCAAATGAACAGCTGCGCCGATGTCGCGGTAGCGCGTAACTATAGCGGCCACGCAAGCGCAGCTCTGCGCTGCGCTAAATAATGAGACGAGTGGCACCGGAATGTGCAGAGTCAGAGCGCCGCCTGCCTCCGGACCCGGGCCCGCGGTCCGGGCGAACGGGCAGCTGTATCATGTGCACTCACACTTTGCTGAAACGAGCTGACCTGTTCTAAAGGTATCGTAAAGTAATTTATTCCCGGCTCCGTTACTTACCGGATCCAACGGAAGGCTAACCATGCCTTGCGAGGCACGAAGGGGTTCCGGTAGGAAATGGACGATCACCCATTCAGTTTAATCTTGATTGCCCCTGCGGCTGTTATTACTTAGCCACGAGCCACACAATGGACAACAGCGAGGAAATTCGTCCAAATTCTTACTCAATTAGCACTTAGCACTGCGGCTGCGGTGAAGCAAGGGCAACTGGGCAACTGGATACCGAATGTGAAATGGTTTCTATTGTCACGTTGTGATGAATGGCACAGATGATGCAGTTTATTGTGGCAAGTACGATATAAATTGTTGCCATTATGAGCAAACGTTACATGGAGCTGGCCCGCGCACGCCGCGCGATTCCAGCCGGGGTGCGGATCACTGCGCTCACTCACGAAATAAAATTCATCTGTAAGAAGGGAAATTGTGTGGTTTTATTCAGTAAGAGCCTGATAGACCCTCCGCCCACTCCAAAGAGGACATCAGATAGTCAGGTAATGAATTGATTAAAAAGGGCATCAGATAGTCAGGTAATGAATTGATTCAAAGAGGGCACCAGATAGGTAATGAATTGATTCATAAAGTTTCTAATCAAGGCGTGAGTGTTGCCGCAATACACAGCTCGCAGAGATCAATTGAAAAAAATTGATATAGAATGTGAAATCCAAAGCTCGTTAGGACACTAACGAACTCTGTGTCGAAATGGAACTAATTTAGAGCTCTAAAGGCTCCTGCAAACAGGCGCGACGCGAATCTCGCGCGACACAAAGGCACCGCTCGTTGCGCGACTTGCGGTGCGGGGTGGCTTTGTGTTGCGTGTCGCGTCGCGCCTTTTTGAAGGAGCCTTTATCCGGAACTAAAATTTGCGAAGAGTTTTCGATTTGTATAAAATAAACATATTCAATGAATCTGACATGAACATACGCTAGTAAGTCATACGCAGTTACTTACTTACCGCTGCTACAAATTGGATAGGCTACGCCAGAGCCCTAAAATTATTTGAAAGGGTTAAATAAAATTGTATAATATATAACCTCATAGAATGCATCCCGCTAGTGTTCCAGACAACATCGAGAAATGCGCCCCTGTGCAGAGGGCAAGCGGGATGTGGGTCACGGCACTGTCACGTCGGCGGGCACCAGCGCACACAGCGCGTAGCTGACGACCCGCCTACGCGCCTTCTCGCCGCGTACGACTCTCTCATGAAACAAACACACTACCGCATCGCACCTATCGATCATCGATGCTATCTTTCATCGATTATCATAATCACATGTACCTAGGTAGGTAGAATCGTTTACAATCGATTGTAAGTATTTCCTCAATTAAAAGTGAGCGGTGTTTTCTTGAGTATGTACAAAGTCGTAGTAGTGACGCGGAGCCACGCACAGTCGGCGTAGTGTGGGCTCATTCATGACGGGTCGCCTGCAGCCTACCCACACTAGGCACTCGCCCTGCTGGGCAGCGCGCACGCCGCGGCGCGGCGACGTCACGCTCGTGGCTCTTGTTATATTTTACGGCCGCTTGGCCCTCCACCAGCGGTATTTGTATTCGCATTCGCTTGCCAAATATATCGCGACAGTCGACAGTGCGGCTATCGGGACTCGGATGACTGTTAGGACTACTTTGTATGATTGTGTGCCATTTTCTCGCTGAATATCAAAGACGCTAGGTCTGATGAGATAAAACGTAGTTAATATTATGCCTCAAAAGTTTAAAAGGTGTTGCCTGCTAGCTGCAACCGTTGATCCGCGGCTCTATGCTCGCGCGCTGATGTGAGGCATTCCGTGACCGCTGTTTCGCAGTAGGTAGTCTCGGGTACGACCCTCTGCGACACTTATTCGTGTCAAGGTGCTGAGAGCTCGTTTTGCTCGCACATTACACTGTCCACCTTGAGGACATTCCATTGTCGTAAACGCGATGTCCGCGTCCAAATGAGCCCATAAAGAGCGAGGGCAAAGCCGCCCTCTGCAGACGGACGGTCACGCAAATCAAACCGTTCGAACCCGACCGAAGTGCAAAGACCTCCGCGGACCCGGCAGTCACAGAATATGGAGTCAAGCGGTCGTCTTATTGCCGAGCATATATCCGCAATAAATCCGGCAACAGTTGGACGGGTGTAAGCTCGTGAAAACTAAGCGCACCCACTCAGCAATCACAGTTCACGACAGAATGATGACCTTCACGTAAAGAGACACGATTGTCCTCCAACATGCGAACATACACATTTAGAACAAGTGTGCCGCATGCCGGTCCGCTACAGTGTTTATAAAAATAGTCACAGGCGCGCGGATTGTATCGCTACGTCATTACGAAAGTGTCCGTCAGCAAAGTTCTTACACATGACTGTATTAATTAACAGCCATAGTGATGTAGATTCTTTAAGGTCGAAATAAAGACGAAATTTGCGTTTTTCTGTAAAAATCAAAGGTTTATTTACATCACTTTCAAACATAAATAAATGTAACGTAACATTTAAAAAAAATAACCAATAAATATCTCACCTGTAAAAATCAAAGAAACAACATTTAATTTCTCTATTTCCACTAAATAAATTAATATCTAATTTAATAATTGTAACTGAAATACAATATTCAATGTTTGATTGACAATGTCAAGACATCAGAAGTAAAGTTCTAACACTGGCCATAGTTGCCAGTACTATCAAAAGATTAAAGAGGCGATAACTCTTTACATCTCCCCCCCCCCCCCCGAAAAGAAAAAAAAATACCTACTACCTAATACTGGTGAGAGCTTGGTAATGTGGTAGAAATTTGATTCTACTTTCTTTTGCCCGGCATCAACTTCATAGATTGAATTGGAAACCTTCTTTAAAATTTTGTAAGGCCCAATTCTTAGTTCATCCATTTTCTTTCTATTTAGTCGATTTCCATTCTCCACGTACACCAGGTCTCCCTCCCTCCCTGTTATAATTGTGTGATTTTAATGTGTTTTTAAGGGCTAATTCTCTATCTCTTTTTAGATCTTCGGCTGTACAGCTTAATTTTAACTCAGGTGGTAAAATGGCTACATTTTCTCCTTCCAATAGGTATTTTGGAGCAAATTTGGTTATGATGTGTTCAGTTTCGTTATATTTTTCAACACACCTTTGTGCAATAGTTGTCCATGCGATCTTTTTATCACTCTCATTTATTTTGCATCGTATTTTATTGACTAAAGTCTGGTTTAGCCTCTCATTAAGTCCATTCGAAAATGGTGCATCCACAGCGGTAAAAACTATTCTAATATTGTTTATATTCAAAAAGTCTTTGAATTCTTTGAAATTAATGCCAGGGTATTGAGCTGTTAATATCATATCAATATTATAAATTCTCTCGTTAATATCATATAAATATTATAAATCTTTCCCTCTCTTAGATTCCTGGCATTCTGCTGACCTTATAAACTTCACATCTTTTCTTAAATTGTGTAACGGATCCAAGATTATTGCACTGCAGGGTATGAATTTATGATGGAAATTGATTTTCCCTAAAAATTTACGCACATTTTTCCTCGTTTCTGGTACCGGAAAATTCCTTATTGCAGTCAAATAATCTTTCAAAGGTCTGATTGAATTATTTTCTATGATATGGCCTAGATATTTGGCATGATTTTTTGCAAAAATGCACTTGGAAAATTTAAGCCGAAAACCCTCTTTAAGAATTGCCTCTAACAATCTGGATAAATGTTCTATATGTTCCTCAAAAGTTCTCGAAAATATCAAAATATCGTCAATAAAATTTACTGCAAAGTCTGACAGTTTATACTTTCTGATGATGTTACTCAAAATTCTTTGAAAAATTGCTGGGGCAGTTTTTAGTCCAAACGGGAGGTCCATTGAAAATGTCCCTCTTGAGTAACAAACGCAGTTTTGTGTTTATCCTGAATTTTCACAACTTTAGATATAAATTCAGCCTTTTGGTCCATACCAAAAGGCTGAATTTATATCTAAAGTTGTGAAATATTTGCAGTTTACAGTTTTGATCATTAAATCTTCTATTAATGCAAAAGGTTGAGATTGAGGAATAACTATTTGATTAAATTCTCTGAAATCTATACGTAATCTTGTTTTCTTATCATCTTCTTTTTTATACGCCAGCGTTACTGGAGCTGCAAATGGGCTATAAGATTCCTCAATCAATCCTTTCTCAAGTAGTTTTGTTATTTGATTTTCTATTTCTCTTCTATCTTCAAATGAGCATCGATACGGACGTTTACAACAATACTTATTCACTTTCAAGTCAATGTGAGCTTCATAATCACGAACAGTGCCAATGTCATATTTATCTTTAGCAAATATCGATTTACATCTTTCGACTAAGTTATTTATTTCTGATTGCTGATAATATAAATCTAGATGGTTTATTGCTATTACAAAATTTTCTGAGTTTATATGTTCGTTGAAAGTTATTTCACATTTTCCTTCATATTCAAAGTTTTCTTCTTCTATGTCCGGGTATGGAAATAATCCTTCTTTATTTTTGTCACCTAGTTCATCAGGAATATTGACATTCGTTGTAGTTAAATTATCATTCTTTAAATCGTCAAATTGTATAATCTTTAAATCTTCATTTTGAATTAGTTTAAATTTCTTTATGCAATCCAACCCAATTAGAAAATCATAATTGAAATTTTTATTATCTATGATAAAAATATCCATATTCTCTTCCATATTGTATATTTTAATTTTCAAAGTTTCCATGCCTTTCGTTCGTTCTCACCATTAATAGTTTTTAAATTTGTTGTTTGCATATTTTTATGATCTTTCATTCGTATTTTTAGTAATCTTGCATTTATCAGCGACACATTTGAACCTGAGTCGTAAATTCCAGAAACATTCAAAGTATCATTCAACAACAAACTTACCCTTATTAATGGTGGTACTTCTAGTTTTTTGGATTCTTTTCATTTAATTCTACTTCCAATTCAGAGTTATTAACAGTTTTTACTACTTTTTGTTTGTCTCCTTTAAACCAACAACTTTCTTCAGGATGATAACGTTTCCCCTTTTTTCATTAACACAAATCTGACATGTTTTTTTTTCATATATTTTTGTTTTGGCATCTGTATTTGTGTATTTGTTGTCGTATTTACTCCTCTTAACAAGATATTCTAACTTTCCAATTTCATTGTAAAGAGTTTCTGTTTCTTGTAAAGTTTCCCTATCAATCTTATCAGCTACATAATTAGGTAAGCCAAATACTATTAGGTCAATAAGCGTCCCAGTATCAATCGATTTTCTTACTTCCAGTAGCAGTTTTTCCTTTTTTATAGCATAATCAAGTAATGATCCTGTTTGATACTTAAAAGCAAGAGCATATCTAGTTGGCGACCATCCCTTGTTTGCAAATGTCTCACAAAAGTTATTTTCCCATTTGTCCCATTTCGATTCCACTGTATTTTTTATTAGCATGCAGCTATACCAATCTACAGCGGAGTGTTCTAAAAAGTTTCTTAATATTTCAATTTTCTTTTGGTCCTCAATAATTTGAAAACGTTCACATTCTTTATTAAAATCCCTTATCTACTGGTAAGCATTTGAGTTTCTGCCTATAAATTTTTCAAGCATAAAATCCTTTGCAATGATTCCTACATTTTGGACAGAACATGTTTTTTTTCTTTTTCTTCAAGTAACTTCTCCAACAATTTATTAAGTGTCTGACCGGAGCTACTAAGTGTACATTCAGAATCCTTTGCATCTTCAAACATTTCTTCCAAGTAAATGTCATTAAATTGTAAATTCTGTTCTTCATCAAGATATATTTTCGAAATATTATCCGTCAAGGTTATCCATACTCTCCTTTTTTGATATCTTTTATTTATTGTCTTCTTAACTTTGACATAATTAGAAGTAGTTGTAATTTCTTTATGTAAATTCGCTGGCTGATATTCGACTGGTATTTCAAAAATCTCTCCACTAGTTGTAGCTATAGACGTTATGGATAAAATACTGGATTTTCCGTCTTCTGCTGGTTTCATTTCGAAGTCAAATCTTAGTTTCTCCATTTTTCTTGGAATTCGTTGCGAAAATGTTGTTTTATAATGATGTAGATTCTTTAAGGTCGAAATAAAGACGAAATTTGCGTTTCTCTGTAAAAATCAAAGGTTTATTTACATCACTTTCAAACATAAATAAATGTAACGTAACACTTAAAAAAAATAACCAATAAATATCTCACCTGTAAAAATCAAAGAAACAACATTTAATGCCTCTATTTCCACTAAATAAATTAATATCTAATTTAATAATTGTAACTGAAATACAATATTCATTGTTTGATTGACAATGTCAAGACATCAGAAGTCAAGTTCTAACACTATGGCCATAGTTGCCAGTACTATCAAAGGATTAAAGAGGCGATAACTCTTTACATAAACATAAACTACGTCATAACGAAAGTGTCCGTCAACAGAGTTCTTACACATGAATATATTATTTAACAGACATACTTCCATAAACTACGTCATTACGAAAGTGTCCGTCAACAGAGTTCTTACAAATGAGTGTATTAATTAACAGACATACAAACATAAACTACGCCATTACGAAAGTGTCCGTCAACAGAGTTCTTACACATGAGTTTATTAATTAACAGACATACATACATAAACTACGTCATTACGAAAATGTCCGTCAACAGAGTTCTTATACATGAGTTTATTAATTAACAGACATACATACATAAACTAGGTACGTCATTACAAAAGTGTCCGTCAACAGATTTCTTACACATGAGTTTATTAATTAACAGACATAACTACGTCATTACGAAATTGTCCGTCAACAGAGTTCTTACACATGAGTAGGTATATTAATTAACAGACATACAGACATAAACTCACGCCTTGTTCTATATAGGGTAGGCAGAAACTACTGAACGCTACCTGCTACGATATAATTATATTTATTGGTCATTGGTAATATGTGTGACGCAAGGCTATATTCTTTAGCGTGACGCGTTTTCCGAACTGCACCGCACTCGTGCCGGCGGCGCGCGGCATGGCGGGCATGGCGAGGTGTCGGCTGCGCTCTGAGCAGTCGGTGTCGTCATAGTTAAGTATATGTATTGATTGCAACTGCACCGCACTCGTGCCGGCGCGCGGCGCGGCGTGGCGAGATGTCGGTTGCGCTCTGAGCAGTCAGTTGGTGTCGTCATAGTTAAGTATATGTATTGATTGCAACTGCACCGCACTCGTGCCGGCGCGCGGCACGGCGGGCATGGCGAGGTATCGGCTGCGCTCTGAGCAGTCGGTTGATGTCGTCATAGTTAAGTATATGTATTGATTGCAACTGCACCGCACTCGTGCCGGCGCGCGGCGCGGCGTGGCGAGATGTCGGCTGCGCTCTGAGCAGTCGGTTGGTGTCGTCATAGTTAAGTATATGTATTGATTGCAACTGCACCGCACTCGTGTCGGCGCGCGGCGCGGCGGCGTGGCGAGGTGTCGGCTGCGCTCTGAGCAGTCCGTTGGTGCCGTCATAGTTATATGTATTGATTGCAACACGTTCACAAGATAATCTATCAATATTAAATGACGCAACTATTGTGTGCGAACCTAGATATGTGCTCGCTACGGAATCACTTTGAACTTTGGACCAACATTATCCGATCGATGACTGTGGGCTCCATTTGGAGGTGTCGCAAGTTTCAACGGCGATGTCCTCAGCGATGTGGATATGTTGATTACAATACAATGAACAAATTAGAACGCCCCTCGCGGTCAGCGGCTAGCCCGCACCGCCGCCGCCCCACGCCAGCAGGCGCAGCCACCGGGTGTCGCGATGACTCGCGATGGCACGTGTTGGCTCGTGTCCTGCCGCCCGCGCCTCCTCGCCAGGAATGCGCGTGCGCTGCTCTGTCCGCCACATTAATTTGTCGCAAAGATTACGCGACCGGTTTTATAGCGCATTGTTCTGAACACCTTCCACCGGCGACCTTCTCCGGCTTGTTCACGTTTGGTGCTGAGCTGGGCACGCCGCGCCGAATGCTATTACAATGATCTCATTAAATGTGCAGATGCTCGTTAATGACCGTGTATAAGCCCATATCGGTAGGACGCATGACTCCGAGTAGCGCGCTCCGACTCATTAAGTGGGTCTATGATGTAAATGTCCCACTTCCGTGCAAGCAGGCAGCGTGTGACCAGTTGACACTCGTCGAATTGACATCAAGTGAACAATGACAGTTTAAGTACTCACGAGTGTCGGAGGTATTCCGGCGCGACAATCGCGGGCGGCGCATGCGGCTTGGTGCTCGTATTCGATCAGACGTGGAGCCGCTGCCGCTGTGCCGCTGTGCTGCTGTGCTGCTGTGCCGCTGTGCCGCTGTGCTGCTGTGCCGCTGTGCCGCTGTGCCGCTGTGCTGCTGTGCCACTGTGCCGCTGTGCCGCTGTGCTGCTGTGCCGCTGTGCCGCTGTGCCGCTGTGCCGCTGTGGCGCTGTGCCGCTGCCACTGAGCCGCTGTGCCGCTGTGCCGCTGAGCCGCTGTGCCGCTGTGCCGCTGTGCTGCTGTGCTGCTGTGCCGCTGTGCCGCTGTGCTGCTGTGCCGCTGTGCCGCTGTGCCGCTGTGCTGCTGTGCCGCTGTGCCGCTGTGCTGCTGTGCCGCTGTGCCGCTGTGCCGCTGTGCCGCTGTGGCGCTGTGCCGCTGCCACTGAGCCGCTGTGCCGCTGTGCCGCTGAGCCGCTGTGCCGCTGTGCCGCTGTGCCGCTGTGCCGCTGTGCCGCTGTGGCCCTGTGCCGCTGCCGCTGTGCCGCTGCCCCTGAGCCGCTGTGCTGCTGAGCCGCTGTGCCGCTGAGCCGCTGTGCCGCTGTGCCGCTGTGCCGCTGTGGCGCTGTGCCGCTGAGCCGCTGTGCCGCTGTGCCGCTGTGCCGCTGTGGCGCTGAGCCGCTGAGCCGCTGTGCCGCTGTGCCGCTGTGCCGCTGTGGCGCTGTGCCGCTGAGCCGCTGTGCCGCTGAGCCGCTGTGCCGCTGTGCCGCTGTGGCGCTGTGCCGCTGAGCCGCTGTGCCGCTGTGCCGCTGTGCCGCTGTGGCGCTGTGCCGCTGAGCCGCTGTGCCGCTGTGCCGCTGTGCCGCTGTGCCGCTGTGCCGCTGTACCACATACTTACATGTTATTAAATTTGTATTTCTTTCCTTGAGTTGGGTTGGGTTAGGTTAGGCTAAAATCAACAATGCTTGGGGACGAGGGGTCCTGGGCGGCAGTCGCCTCCTTCTGCGAACACGTCATGTCCCAGAAGGAGGCGGCGGAGCGCGCGCGGGAGGAAGACCCTCTCGCGCCGCCGCTCCGAAGGCGGAGGAGGGGTCGAAGACGACGTCAGTATGACAGTCACCTCCGACTCCTCCCAGGTGGAAGCCAGCAGGCGACGGGTGCGGGGGCACCCTCGCTTGTATTGCACAGGCTTCCACCAGTGCCGGATGGGAATGGCCAGGTATTCCCGGCCATTCCCGTAGCCCCCCAGCTGGGGGGACATGCGGGGCCCGCCAGTTAGGCGGGCATGCGCCGGGGGGGGTTGTGGACGCAAAGGCTGAGCCGGATTCCCATGACCCCTCCATCAAGGCGACGAGGGAACACCGCTGAGTTTTAGTGGGTATACTGGCGCCTTGGCAGGGAGTCCCACATACTCCGTATCGTCCCCCGACGATCGGAGATGCGTAATGTCATTTCTCAGCGACAAAAAAAAAAAAAAAAAGGCTAAAATCAACAAGGCACCACTCGAGTGGCTCTAGTTCCGCTCACGTTGTGGGTTGTTTGCTAGTATTCAATGATAAATGATATTTATATATGTATTTTACTAGCTTCCGCCCGCGGCTTCGCCCGCGAGGTATGTTGATAAAATCTATCCTATGTCCTTCCCCGGGATGCAATCTATATTTCTGCCAAGTTTTATCGAAATCCGTAAAGTGGTTTAGGCGTGATAAGTTAACATACAGAGTTACATTCGAATTTATAATATTAGTATGGATTTCTGTAAGTAGATTTGTAGACGCCAGCAAATCAAGCTACTACAATCTGTGAAATTTATTTAATAGATTTTCAACTTTATTGCTAAAGCATAAGGTTTAAAGTTGATTGGGTAAATTTGACAGTTTCGGGTAGCTTGATGTGCTGGCGTCTGTGCAAAAGTCAATCATCTGCTCACAAACTTAGAGATCACAGTCTCTTTTAAAGTCCAGACATAAGTAAGTAATTATTTTGGTCAGACCATGTGAGGATCCCATGTAGATTGGTGACCATGGAGGAAAGAAGCACACACATTTGAGTGGACCTTTCCAGTCAGTGCACGACTGTACGCATTTGTCAGTAATCGTGCAGCTCAACTCACGATGATTCGACGAACGAACGTCGCTTAGAGCACTGAAACTGCCAGAGCATCGTTATTAGCGTCATTGGCCTAGCCTTTTCCCAACTACATATGTTGGGGTCACCATCGTTAATCCCACTTGAGAAAAATAAGACAATGACCCACATAGTACTCGCATTTAAAAAAATACAAAGTAAATACTACATAATGTCTCTGTCCTAAATATAAAATGTGTAAACAAAATAGTTATCTATGTAAATAATCAACATTCACTGTGTATTGGACCGTGTTCATAGTGGCTCTAATCGTGCACAGCCAACTTATATTTTTTACTAGCATTTTGCTCGCGGCTTCGACCGCGTGACTTTCCTCTAAAAATTTCGAAAATGTATGCTTATGATCTTTATCATTTATTCAAAAATCGACTCCTACCAAGGTGGAAAAGGATAATAAAGTTTAAGGGGTGGATTTTATTGCTTGCTTCCATTAACTCGAAAATGGCTATCTATAGGTCTTTGAGTCAAGTTATGAACACATCCCAAACGATATTTTCAAAATTCCACCCCTGTGAGGGTTACAAGCGGGGATGTAGTATATTTGAAAAATCTGATTCCTAGCTTTTATCTATAAACTCAAAAATTCGCCCGAAAACTTATTTGTCTAAATAGGTAAATGGAAATAGACTTGTTTTTGGAAAACACCAAGTTTGATGTCATTTGTTTAACAGAGCATTGGTTGAAAGATTACCGAGTAATGTCAATTAATTATGAAAATTTTGTGTATAGGAGAAGGAGGCACCTTAGCACAGAGGCAGATTTGAACATGTTGATTTCTGAACGCAGCTTTATGTTAATCTATGCCGCAACTCCATTTTAATATTGGCAACACTGGCTGTGACAAACGTCAAGTCACAAAGCGCGCGTGTTTCGTCGTCAAAAAGAGTTATAACCTATCGTCGTATTTGTACCGGCAAAGTAAAAATAAAAATAAATGTTGTAAGGGATTTACAACCACGCCACGTGAGTAAAGGTTTCCAACTAATTCTTTCACAAAATTGTGCAGTACTTATTAGTTTTCAATCCACCTTGTAGTTTGTGCTTGCCAGTTATTTCACTTTTTTTTTTTGTAATATTTGATCATCCAAGTGACCACGGGGCAGATTTGATCAAAACAAACGAGGCACATTTGAACAGTACGAATTGCATCTTTGGCTTTCGTTAAAATTGAAGAAAAGGATTTAAATAGGTACCTTTACTGTGAATTACTTGAAGAGAAAAGGAGATGTGTTTTACTTTCCTCAAAAATCTGATAGATGGTCTGTTACAATTTTGGATATAGTAACAAAACTGTAATTTTTATTTTTGTTACTGTAATGCAAGATTTAACTTTACAAGTTTCGTATAAGTTTATTTTATATTTTAATAACAATAATATCATTATAATAAAGACAAATTATTGCTCTATCCTCTCTTTTTTCTCGTTTTTAACCGATTTTTCAAAACTGCCCCATGTTGATTCAAATGTGCCCCATGGGAGGGCAGATTTGAACAAATTTGAGTTAAAAAAAAAACACATTTTTCTCTTTAACGTTTTCAACAAATTCAAACATTTCATCATTTTTATATTAACAAAGGAGTAAGTAAGCTAACAAAAATATGTCTTTTCAATTTCGCTTTACAGTTAATTTTTTATGAGTCCAAATATGAAAAATGTGCTAATGTGCCTCCTTCTCCCCTAGTTAGCCATTTCAGCCGAAAACGTATGATACATGGCGCTTCATTAATATTACTTAAACATTCTATTAAATCTAAAGAACGAAAAGACATAATCGGGCTGTCTGTTGAACACACCATTGAATTGTCCTGTGTTGAGCTTGATAAGAATGTTATAGTATGCGTATACAGACCTCCAAGTTACCAGAATCTATCTGTGTTTGATTCTGTAATGGAAGATGTGTTAAAGAAACATAGTACTAGTAGTAAGTCGATAATCGTATATGGAGATTTTAATATTAATTTATTGGAAAATAACTCGAATACTGCCAGATTATTAAGTCTTTTTAGGTCATTTGATTTGTCAAATGTTTTTATTGAACAGCCCGAGTGACAGCTTCTTCTGCCACTTGTATTGATAATGTTTTTTGTAATTGTGATTACTTACACAAAGGAATTGTAAATAAGTTGCCATCTGATCACAGTGGACAAACAATAACATTTGGCTCCTACATGCCTTTACAAAAACTTCAAATAAGGTTTAGGACAATTACATATAAAAAGGTAGAGAAATTAAATAATTCTTTGACCAGTAAATTATGTCATCAGAATTTTAATATTATAGGTGACCTAAATGAGTTCTACGCCGAGTTCTTTTCAATACTGAATGCGCAGTTTAATGACACTTTTCCACTAAAAACTAAAAGTATTTACACAAAATTTTCATTTAGTGACTGGGCAACTCCAGGTATTCGTAAAAGCAGGGAAAATCTTTTTGAACTCTATGGCTTAAAGCAACATATGAATAATAAACTTTCATCAGTATGTTGCAAAATATTCAAAAACTTTTAAAAGTGTGTGCCAAATAGCTAAAGCTCTTTATATTAGCAATAAAATAAAATCAGCTGATGATAAAATAAAAACTACCTGGCAAATAATAAATAATGAAACAGGTAGGAAAAAACAGCGTACTACTTAATTTAATTTAGAGACTGCACATGGCCCCATCAACGCAGATGTAGAAATAGCTCAGGAATTTGAAAACTTTTTTGCTAATATTCCCCCTAAACCTACTGAAGCTTTAAATTTATCCCCCACGCTTTCTGCTGCCTTACTTAAAATTAATGTAAAGGCATGCCCATGGAGTTTAGGTTTTAGCATACAAACCCCCAGGCTGTTATAAAAGTTTTTAAAGATCTTAACATAAAATAATAATTTATTTATTCTAGTTGACATTATATACAGACATAAAAACCAAAAATAACAAAATTAAATTCTGACTTAACTAAAACTATACCGAAACTAAAAAATTGTGTCGAAAAATTCATCCGCATCGCTGTCGACTGGTAATGTACCCAAGAGACTGGCCGCATTACCACGTTGTATGGCGATGCTTAGCCTCTGGCCAAGGTACAAGCCAGCCCTTGGGTCACGGAAAGTGTCAACCAGCCGTTTCGAAATTTCTTTAAAAAGACCATGAGCATTCGGACCCCACCGCGGCCCGAGGGTTTCAACCCCAAACGGCTCGAAAATATAATTTCCGATAAGGTTATTATATTTTCGCCGCTTGAGGTTTTCCGCAGCCGCAGCAGCAGCGCCAGCACAGCATGCCGAGCCAGGAAGATGGAATGGCGCAAGAGTGTCGACACACGTTGCGTCCCACACTAAAGGCTTACCCACCTTCCATGGAAATAAAGACATACCGTCCGATCTCTTACCATCGTCGCGTGCCCAAGCCTTTGGGTTCTAATACAGCTGGAACGCCGACGGTAACAAGAGCTCGTCGGATGATGTCTGCCTAGTCGTAAGGAAGCAGCGAGGCGAAAAGTAGTGTCGTCGAACAAAGTGCCTATGTTGGACGAAGAAGCCAAAGACCCAACTCCCACCTATTCACAGCCAGCAGGCGCGCTGCAACGTTCCGCAGTAGTAGCAGACGAGTCAAGTAAATTGTTCTGTACTACTCTGCAGTGCGGCTCATCCCACCGTCTCTGGGAAGATGGATTATCGGGTGGATCTGTATTCGCGCAAGCGACTCTCCAGGCATCCATAGCCTCGGTGAAACACGGCACATCAGAATTAATCAGTGTGGAGGCTAGGATTATCCTGATTAATTTATCAGTGCCGCGGACCGAAGATATGAAAGCCGGTAAACTAATACTAGAAATTTTGCGGACGCTGAGGCCCCCCATACGAATGGGAAGAGCAGCTTGTGCCCATGCTTGGTCGTCCATGGCCATATTTAAAATGAAAGTTAATGTATGCCTCATAATTTGGTCCATTTTGTCTAAAAGGTGAGAATGCTTCCAAAAATGGGAAGCGCGAAGGAAATAAGTTAATTTAGGGCCGAAACAGCAGAAGCGGATTAAGGTTATGGCCGAATGCATATTAATTTGGAACAATCTTTCCGAAACGTCATTGAAATTTTGGATTTTTTCCGCAATAAAAACAGGAAAGGAAGTGTCAAAAATTGGAGACCCAAGGAGGCGAAGAGAGCTTTTCTCAATAATTTTGATTTCTGGAGCTATTGCGTTAAATTTGGGAAGTGTCAGCTGTTTGTCAGTACTGTCCGCTAAATATAGTTCACATTTTGAAAGATTGAGATCAAGGCCAATGGAACGAAGTTCATTTAAAAAAAATTGAAGGTCATGTAATACAGTTTCTGCATCGCCTCCCAAGGTTCCATCATCGAGATACCAAACGTTAAATTTGGAATTTAGCTGTCTAATAATTGGGTGAATGGCTAAACTAAAAATCACTGGCCCGAGGGGGTCACCTTGTTGACAGCCAACAGCAGATTCTAAAAGGTTGTCCTGATACAGTAATTTAGAAGGATGTCTGTAACATTGCCAAATGAAACTATACATTTGGGGTATTTCTTTTCTAGTTTCTGTCAGCAAGGTGTCCCTATTAACAGTATTGAAGGCATTCTTTATGTCAACCTTCAGGATGACCTCTCCTTTTCCAAAATTTAAGTAGGTTGACAAGGCGTGTACAGCAGCCTCACAGCCCCCTTTGGAGCCGTAACCTAGCTGCAGGGGCTAAAATTTTTCCGAAACAACCTCACCATAAAATTTACAACAAATTTTGGCTGCAATACGGCGGTAAGTAGTGCCCACGGCAATGGGCCGAATGCCACCATCATTCTTACGCAGGGCGCATAGATTGGCCCCGTACAGAACGTCAATGACGGCTCCGTTCACCTTGCCGGAGAGCATAAGGTTAACCAAAGCCGTAAGCTCCTTCAAGAGCAACTCACCAGCTGCCCTGGCGCCTGAACAAATAAGGTCCTTAAGGTGCTGAGGACTCAGGCCGTCGAGGCCGCCAGCGGAGCCGTTCCGGAGGGAGCAAATGGCTGTGACCAACTCTCGACCTGTAATGGTGAGGGAGTGGTTATCAGGATCAGGAGGGTCAGGGAAAGAAAGGCAATCCGCTGCGGCAGGGTGTTTGCTCTTCAGAGCTGCGAGTGTTTCTGGAGAACACGGTCCTCCACATCACTACTAAAAAGAATCCTGGCTGCTCCGCTAATGTTACCTTCCCCTAACTTAGATTCTACCAGGTGTGATATACTTCTTGATGAGGTATTATCTCTGTGTCTGCAATTTTGAATCTAAATTATGGGCCGAAATATTACAGTTTTCTTTCATTTGTGCAGTTAATGTCTTTTTGGTTGCCAAATTCTTTTGTACATGTAGAATTCTGTAAGCGAAGGTGAGTAGTTGTTCCCAAGCACTTAGCGAGTTCTCGCGGGTGGCAAGACGAACGCAACCTGCTAGGTGTTGCGCCACTAGAGGTCTAACGCCGCGGGGAACTCGCTTTAAAACAGGAACAGAGTTTTTTTAATTTGGACAGACAGAGTTTTCCAAAACGGGTCAAAAGTGTATGTAGCTGGAGTCAGGGTCTGAGGTGAGCATTTGGTGGTCTGTGCACCTTTCCAATATATACACATTCAAACCCCGCTTACCTTTAAAAAATTAAATTAACATTAAGAGCGTTACTACAGAGCGGCGCGCCTCGCGTTTAGGTAAATTTACTCACACAGCTATACAGTTAAACGCACACAGCCGTCTGTGTTGTAGCGCGTATCATACACCTCTTAGAATCATCTTGATACTTTGCCAGTTTTTAGTTAGTAGGGAATGTTTTCGTTTTCCGTAAGCGGGGATTCAGTTTTTTGTTTATTGTAATAAATGAGCAATTAAATTATTATTAGTTAGGTTAAAGTAAATAAAAACAATTTCGTGTAAAATAAAATCTTAATATTTGTTGTCTCTAAGTTTCATGGACCTAGCTTTTCGGGGATCAACAATTTCGGGTAACAGGCATTTATTGTAAAAGCTGACTAGCCGATGTTCCATATTTTCGCTCCAAAATTTATCGTCCCTGATTATTTTTCCGTCTTCAATTTAAAATCTTTGCCTGTCGACACAGCAAACAGACAGTAATTTCTGTTAGTTATATGCAGCTGCCCCTGTATCTGATAAAACCAGTCATGGCGTCTATTCACAGATCCATCTATTTTCCAGATTTTTTTTTTTTGGCTAATAGCAAAATCTGCCTCTAATCCAAATGCCGAACTAGGACATTTAATTTCGGTGATGGCATCATCGTCGATTAGTCCATCCGGCGAAGCACCTGTAATCATAATAATTTGAAACTCAATACTCTAATTACTTCTTTTTAATAGAATTTAAGAATACAAAAATAAATTGTTTGTTAGAAAAATCTAAAAAAGAGAAAGAAGCAAGTGAAACGAAAACAAAAAATATCTAAATAAATCTGATGGAAGTACATACCCAAGAAAAATAAGTCTTCATTAGCAAACAATCCGCATTTTTCTATAGTGATATTTTCTTGTACCTGCAACTGTTCTATGGCCACTTTTTCGTTTACTTTCCCATGTTGAATACTGCGGATATGGTCCAAGGAATATGAGTAAAGAAATTGTTTAACCAAAGGGGCTGGGCTAATAGTCAATCGCCGTTTGCACACTTTACAGAATGAAGAGGCTGTCAATAAACAACGTCGTAGCTCTAGCCAAAATGCACTCTCTGCCTGAAGTACAGTATCCCTTTCAACTTCTTGTCTATTATTTACCTATAACATAAAATTTGGAAATATATTTTTAAGTCAAATATTATCAGAAACAATGTACAACATGTATCTGAACTTATGAAAGTATACTGTAAATACGCACTTGTTCTTGTTTTATTTGTCCTAAAATATGTTTATAAAGACCAAGTCATTCTTACAAGATTCCCTGCGTCAGGATCTTGAATTGAAGCCGTTTTTAATGCCTGCAAGTTTTCCTGAATTTCCAGTGTATTATCACTGTCTTTTTCATTTTCTTGAGTCTGAAAATAATATGTAGAGTATAATATAGTGACACAAACCGTATGCACCATGACAAGCGATCGATTGTCGGCTTAAGATAGCACATAACTAAAAATGTTTTTTTTTTGTGCTAAAATATGTATACAAAATATACAAATGACCAAGTAATTCTTACAAGATTCCCTGCGTCAGGATCTTGAATTGGAGCCGTTTCTAATGCCTGCAAGTTTTCCAGAATTTCCAGTGTTTTTTCACTGTCTTTTTCATTTTCTTGATTCTGAAAATAATATGTAGGGTATAATATAGTGACACAAAAAAAAGCACCATGACAGGCGATCGATTGTCGGCTTGAGATAAATAAATAATGAAGAAAGGTCTTATTTATTTTGGTTTAACAACTGCTCAATCAAAACCAAGGAAACACGTGTCTGCCGCAGCTAGTAAAATATAAAGTAAAAAAATAAAACTTACAACAGCATTTTTATTTAAGTCCTGGTTTTGAAGTATTTGAACTTCTCTTTTCTGCCTATAACAACGAATTGGATATTAACTTTATCTTATTACTACTGTGTTTCATAAAAATATCCAAACAACAACAACAAAAATTACTTCAAAAAGTAGTAAGTATATTGTTTCTTATTACACCTAATAAAAATATATTTTTTATAAGTAGAGAACCTCGGTAACATACCTTTTAGCTTCATTAGCCTTGGCCAAATTTTCGTTTTTTTTTTTGTTCCCATATAGCGCCTTTTGTTAGCCATATCTGAAAAAAAAGTTAAATGAAAACATATGTACATAAAGAAGTCTAATTTAATATTTCTTAAGTTAATAGAACACCATTACATTAAAATATGTACTCACCAAAGTTTTGTAATATAATAAAAATAAGTATATTATAATAAAAAGTATCAACATGTCCTAGTCGCGCTAAAAACTCGCGAAAGTACGATAATATTTTACGCGACACGCGGCTACGGGAGCGACACACGTCCTACCTCTGAAAGGCCTCAGCCGGCACTGAGCGCTGGCGTTTTTTTTTTTTTTTTTTTTTTTTTTTAGAATATGGCATCTCGTAGTTGACCTTGAGAGGTCGTGACTACTTAACCGGACAATCCTGCGGCTGCCTTGAGAAAACTCAAAGCCTCCAGCCAGGGGCTTAAAACTAACTAAATAAACTAAGCGACTACACGCTAAGGGCACCCCCTGTGGGGTACGAGCCTCGGCTTAGGGCGTCGCTGGGGGGAGGGCAGCAAGTTGGGACAGGCTGGATCTAATTTTGATTATTTAACGAACGATGGGGCCGGCATTTCCTAATTGACTACTCTGAGAAGAAATGCCGAAACAAACTCAGAGGTCAGAGTCGGGAATTTAAATCTACTGGCTCAGCTGCGGCGCGGGCTGGCACTACATCGAGCAAGGGTCGGTGGGGGGCATTTACTTGGGGACGTCGCGAGGGACCTCGTCGGCGAGGCCGGTATGTCGGTTTCTTGTATCTGTTTTTCCTAAGCGTGCTGGTTGTCCTACTGCTCTCTTGGAGGACGGTTATAGGGTCATCTGGGTCGGTGAGAGGAGCGCTGGCGTGATTCCGCGCCGATTATATAGCAGCACTAAATAATTCATAGTAAAATAAACATATAAGTTATTAAAAAAATATTTGTACCATGTTTTAGAACGTAAATGTCTTCGTTTACTAGGCCTAAAATAACATATAAATATTTCAGATTTAAACTAACGCGTTTAATATATCGAAACACAACATCAATTAATTCAATATCTTGCATGTCTGATTATTCAGTTTATGTAAACGCATGTTTGACAAACAAAATTATCTTTATCTTTAGAAAAGTGGCTAAAATTGACACTTTTGTTTTTCAGCCATGCACTAGATTATGAAATTCCCATTAATATGACGTCAATATCTTATCTATAAATTAAACAGATTATGGTTTTATTGTCCGTCGGAAATCATCAATTTTGACTCCAGCGTGGCTCTAACGGATCAACCCTCTTAAATCAACAGAAGATCTCTGGGGAATGTCTCTAAAAGTATACAATGTAGATCTTTCATTGAAACCATTGCGCCCTATTTAGCTTTCATATTTAACACCAGTGTTGACCAAGGAGTCTTTCCGGATCTTATGAAACATAGTAAAGTAGTACCTTTGTTCAAATTCCGGTGATAGTAAAGAACCCAACAATAAAATAGACCTGTGTCAATTCTGCCAGTTCTCAGTAAAGTGTTTGAAAAGTTGATGCTCAATCAAATGTTACGTCACTTTAATAAAAATTCCATCTTTCATTAACACCAGTACCATAGTATAAAAAGGGGAAGTAGGCTATCTCCGGTCCAATCCGCGATATAATTGCCTACTGTCTTAGGGTTGACACTTTTATCTAAATTTTAATTCAGTGCCTATAAATTTGCAAGGGTCGGGAAGTTGTATTGTCTGGGTACAGGGTTTGTGAGGTCGGTTTTACCTAAACGATGATGAAACCTTTCACGATGAAAGAAAGAGCGACGGGCCAGCAGACGGGCGGCGCGGGCGGTGATGAGCACGAGAAAACGATCAATTGCAAATCAATTGATATATCAAAAGTACCTAATGCATTCTAGTGGGAAAGTAGGTCTACCTACTTCCTCTGTCTGACACACATTTTTCATTCATTTAGCGGTGCCGAAAAGCCGTGACGCGCGAAGCTCATGCGGTGTTAGCCCCGACTGGCGCACTGAGAAACGGGTCGAGATTTTGTTAAGTGTGCGTGCGGCGACGCATAGATACTATGACGCACACATACAAGCCGCGCGCGGTGCGTTTGTATGAAGACAACTTACTTACCCTCTTTATACTATGCCAGTACGGTTTCATCAAAGGGCGTTGCACTACTGACACCGGTGTTTCCTTAATAAAGAACATTTTTAACGCCTGGGAAGAAGCACAAGATTCCATTGGAATCTTTTGTGACCTCTCTAAGGCGTTCGATCGTGTAAACCATGAGACACTTCTGATGAAACTGGAGCATTATGAATTAGAAAAACAGCACTTGATTTGCTAAGATCATACCTGAAAGATAGAAAGGTGAAAGTTCAAGTAAATGGCGTAAACTCATTGGGGTCTGAAATGACAATGGGCGTTCCTCAAGGTTCGATATTGGGTCCATTCCTCTTTTTAGCTTACATTAATGATTTACACCAATTACTTCAAAATCAACCGAAGATGGTGTTATTTGCAGATGACACCTCATTGATCTTTAAGATAGACAGACGGGCACAAAATCTTGACGACGTGAATAACTCTATTCTTCAGGTCCAAGATTGGTTTACGGTAAATAATTTAGTACTTAATGAAAAAAAAACCAAATGCATTTGGTTTACATTACCGAATGTTAGAAGTAGCGAATGTGAACTCATATTGAATGGCCAAAAACTAGAATTTATTGATCAGACAGTTTTCCTAGGAATCACGCTAGACGAGAAATTACAATGGGGCCTCATATAACATCTATTGCGGGGCGGCTAAGCTCGGCCGCTTATGCTGTTAGAAAGATAAGACAATTAACAGATGTAGAAACCGCGCGTTTGGTCTATTTTAGTTACATCCACAGTATTATGTCATATGGCATGGGGTCGGGCTGCTGACATTGAATCCATTTTTATTTTATAAAAGAGAGCTGTTAGAGGCATTTATAATCTACGTCGCCGCGAATCTCTTAGGGAACTATTTAAAAAGGTTAATATCATGACGATACCTTGCCAATTCATTTACGAAAATATTATGTATTTAAGAAAAAATTAACAGCTTTTTAATAGTGATATACATAATTTTAATACTAGAAATAAAGATAAATTAGATCAACCTTTTTTCAGATTATCTAAAGTATATACATCTTTTATGGGGTAGTGTGTTAAATGCTACAACAAAATACCTTGTGATATATTGCAATTAAAATGAAAGAAAATTTAAAACTCATATTAAAAGTACACTATGTAAACAAGGATATAACAAATTAGAGGATTATATCCAAGATAAGAATGCTTGGAAACATGCTGGGCCTGCTCCATAGGACAATCTAGTGTCTATACAAAATCAAACTGGTTCCTAATTTAATTTATATTTTTAAAATTTCTATGACATTGATTTTTACAATCTGTGACTACAGTAACTCACACACTTGTTAAAATTCTAGAAAAATCATCTACTTTCCAATATTTGTAAATAATTTGTAAATACGTGAGCACCATGTATCTATCACATAATTGATTTACCTACCTGTAATTGCCTCATTTTTAATAATTTTAATTTTTTTGGGGTAGACTTCTTTTATTACAGGTGCATCGTCTTCACATATAATTATATTATGTATACAAAACCTTGTAAAACATTTTAAAAGAGTAACCGTGGAGTTTCTTGCCCATTCTTCTCCATACGAAAACTACCTTTTGCAAGGGACGACTAGAATCAATTCAATTTTACTGTAAGTTTTGACGTTCAAAAGTGTCTTTAATGTGCCTATTTGAAATAAATGATTTGACTTCAACGATAAAGATCATAAACATACATTTTCGAAATTTTCAGAGGAAAGTACGAATTTCACGCGAACGAAGCCGTGGGCAGAAGCTGGTATATCTATATATATGTATATATATATATATATATATATATTTAATATTATAAATGCGAAAATAAGTTTGTTTGTTTGGTGCCATTTCACGCCTAAACTACTGTACCGATCATCCTGAAGCATATACGTTGTCAGGTGTACAGAAACGGACATAGGGTACCTTTCATCCCGAAATAAAGGGCCGTCCCCGAAGAAAACAACAATAACGATAAATTAAATGATAAATGATTTTATTTTTGTAAGTAGATTGCACAAACATTTTTACACGTCAATCATATATTTTTTAAACTAGATGAGGTCGGCGTTTCCTATCTGACTACTCTGAGAAGAAAGGCCGAAACAAACTCAGAGGTCATAGTCTCTTTTAAAGTCCAGACATAATCTTGGTCAGGTTATATGAAGACCATGTAGGTCGATGTCTGAGATGGTCTTTTGAGAAAAGAACCACACAGATTGAGAGGACCTGTCCATTCAGTGTACACATTTGTCAGAAATCGTGCAGCTCAACTCAAGACTTAAGACGGCGCCTATGCAGCCCAACGCGAGCGATTTCGTACCTCTCGCCCGCGCCACCCCGCGCCCCCTCTACTATAATACGCGGAAGCGCGCGGCGCGGGCGGCGAGCGGCGACGCAGCAAGCGCGATCGACTGCGTGAGTCGAGTTCGAGTTTGAACGGCGCGGTGCCCCCCTGATCAACAGCGATCTGTGCCGGAGACGGACCGTGAATTTGAACTTGATTCGTATGGCAATAAAAATGTATTCGTAAAAAATTATGTCATTCAAATAAAGTTCAAATTCACGGAAGTATTTCCACGGTACGACGGATCGATGTGTAAAAGATAACACAGCTAAACAAACGAGCTCATTGTCGGTATACAATACATACATAAAATTTATTATTTGAAGCTCTGTTCATAGACCTACAAACTGACATACCTACCACCAACATAGTAGGTAATAAATAGGTACTAGGGCTTCCATCCCGAGGCGCGAGTTTCGAAATTTAGAGGCTCGTGTTTTTTTTTGTGGACTCTATACTATATAGACTGATCCGTTATTCTACCCTCGCGTAGGTTCTCAATCTATATACTTACCTAAAAGGTTAGTATGAAATAAAATGTTATGTAAATATTCATCAATGTTTATTTATTAAACAATTTAATATGTATATTCAGAATATATAATACCATTACAATAACAATAAAAATCCCATAGTAAAACGGGTTGGGCTCCGCTCGCCCCTTGGATCTTGCCCCTAATTGCCTAAGTGTAGGTACCTACTCGCCCCCTAGTATATTAGATACCCCAAATCGACCCCGATTGTTAGTAAACTAAAAGTACAGTCAGCACTCATAAAAGACAAAGAGGTTTCAAAAAATGTCGCGACGTGCAACGTTCGAAGGTATGTATGTACAGTATGTATGTACATATAAGTACTTATTACAAATATCGTATTACCGTAATAACAAAAAGTTATGTTCCCTAAACAAAAATAAACTCTCTCATAACATAACCATGCATGTACCTAGAACAAAATAATGTTTCCTTATAAATAAAAATATCGACCAAGCAAGTCGGGCCATGCATAATATAGGGTTCCGTAGCTGTAATTACAAACGACTGTAACATACTTTTTATGATGTAAAGATAAATAGAAGGCTATTAAAAGAGTATTGTTTGCTAAAGGCAAAGGCAAACCTTTGAACTAGGACGTCTATTGTCTATTTTGCAGTTTTATCTTTATTATTCGAAAAGTTATAATCACATTGTTCGCGAAATTATTTTAAAACAGTTTTTACTAAGTTATAGCAACGTGGAAGTTTCTAGGTTAGAAATGGCAGGGAGGATGGGGGGCACTGCAGTGCCTTGCAACGCCCCCTGGCATTGCAAGGCAGGCAATTTGGCGGGCCATATTTCGCAAACGGTATAACTGAAAAAAAGTGATTTATTAATTTATATTACCTTCGTTTAAATAGATCTATTCAATTATACCCATCAAGAGGGGGTGCATTGAAAAAAATAATTCATCCCCATTTGTATCTTTAGGCTTGTAAAAAAACCGCCCAAGTGCGTGTCGAACCACGCACAATGAAGGGTTCCGTAGTTGGGAATGAGTTTATCCCAAGAAGCCTAACCTTTTCTCCCCTATCAACTCCAAATTATTTATACCGCAACCAAAGGCTGTTGAGTGAATAGAAAAGGTTTTTAATTCTTTACAAAAAATTTAAGTCTATCATTCTTCTTTCGTCTGATTCTGCATTGATTTCTATCTGACCTGTCCTCTTCGTCTGGAAACCTACAAGATTAATGCATTTTATTACATAAATATAAAGCAGACAATAATAGCAATGCATGAATGTTCTGAAATAGTAGTATATTTTTGAATAGCTCCGATACTTTCCCATGGCCAAAGCCCTTTCATATAATATGCCACTTGACAGAACTTGTACGGAACCCTAAAAACCGTCAAATAAAGAATATTCTCCTTTTTGAAGTCAGTAAAAATGCGAGAACTGCAATATTATCGATGCATTCATTTCTATTACCTACCTTTGATTCTCATAAACCAAGTCTTCGAGCTCATCATCGTCGTTCACTTTGTCCACGTCGTCGTTTTGGATTTGTTGAAACAATAAGATTTTAAACTTTTTGAATAGTAGCATTTGGGCCCGGCTTTGCTCACGTGGTACTTGAATAAAAAGTAACCTTAGCGCTTCCAGTCCCAAGCTCTGAGACTAGATTTTCAAGACTCACACACTGTCTCGGAAATTCCCGGGAATATCGAGACTTATACAGAATGAAATGGAATAGATACGCACAATGAATGATTCCGTAGTTGGAATGAATTTATGCCAAGAACAAACTTAACATTGTAGTTGAAAATCATGTTCTCACTCGTAAACTTGTAAAGCCTACGTAGCTGTGATAGTTTTCCTCTTAACATCGTTATAACTACTACTAGCGTGAATTTTTTCACATATCGAAAAATAATCATTTAGCCTTAGAAGGACTTGATTTTAACAAAAATCAGCACTTTAAAGCTTATTACACTGGCCTGCAAAACTAAGTATCACACTTTTGAAATTGGAATAACTTTTTAAGTGCAGAAGATTTTCGAAAGAAGAACTTTCGAAATAAAAAGGACTCGAAAAAGAGTTAAGTCTTATAAGAAATGGCTGAAAAGAGCTTTAAAAAGAAAAATAATCCTTTTCGAATTACAATTTTACCAATAATTTTTTGTTTCTGTTTTTGGTTTCAAACTTTTTCTTGATCGATGAGTCTTGTTACAAAAGCTAAGTTAGACAACAGTACATACATTTTATTTATCGTGCTTCTTTCACCTGAAGAATGTGCTAAGATCATGCCTTTTCTGGAACTAGACATCAGTATGCGTTGTACTGCAAGAATGGTGGGTGTGACGTTACGAACGGTCCAGAAGGTGAAACGAAGGTACGAAGAGATTGGAAACCATCTGAGGAGACCTTGTAATGACCGACCCAGGTGTACTAGTGCCCAAGAAGACCGTTATATTGTTTCCACTGTGTTGAGAAATCGCCACCTTAATGCAGTTGAAGTTCAGCAACAGCTTCTTCAGACCCGAAGGGACTACATTAGTGACAGTACAGTGAGAAGACGACTTGCTGAAGCAAATCTGAAACCCCGAAGACCAGCGAGTGGCCCCAAACTCGAGATAGAGCATCGAGTAGCGAGACTGCGATACGCCCGTGAACACATACAGTGAGATGAAGAAGAGTGGTCAAGAATTTTGTTCACAGATGTGTCTCGATTGTCACTTTACACTTTCGATGGAAGGCGAAGTGTCTACAGGCGGCCTGGTGAGCGATACCTTCAAGACTGCTTCTCAGGAAGAGTCCAGTACGGTGGAGGCAGTGTACATGTTGGCATATCTTCAGAAGGTCGCACAGAGTTAGTGGACATAGAAAATGGCACTCTGACTGGGGAAAGTTATGCCCAAGAGATTCTCAACGCGTATGCAGGGCCGTATTTAGCAAATATGGGTGACGGATCGATGCTGATGCATGATAATGCCCGGCTTCACATGACTCAGGTTGTGCAAGAGTATATTCAGGAGGTAGGTATCAGCGTGATGGCTTGGCCATCAAGAAGTCCTGATTTAAACCCGATTGAGCATGCCTGGGATGAGCTAGGGAGGCTAGTCAGAAGCCGTAGACCACCACCTACCACCCTCAGGGCACTAAAACAGGCCCTGATTGAAGAATGGGAGAATATTCCCAAACATCAGCTCTGAAACCTCGTGTTCAGTATGCCAAACCGGCTCGAAGCTGTAGTCAGAGCCCGAGAAGGCAATACCAGTTATTAAAAATTTAATTACATGTAACTGCACTGTACTGTATTTTTGACACTGAGCTAAAAATGGCTATTTTTGTTAGATATTTTTTAAGTTAAAAATATTACTAATGTATAGTTTACTAGTTTCAAAGAAAGCCGATAAAATTTGCTACAAAACGTTTTTTATTTTAAATCTCTAAATTCTATAGTTTAGAAAAAATATAAATTTTAAAAGTGTATTACTTAGTTTTGCAGGCCAGTGTATTTCACAAACTGATCCCTAAATCGAAAAATGGTTTTCACAAACCCGCAAGATTTTTTAAAGGACCATCCAACGGTAACATGGGTAGACGAGAAAAAAAAACAGCATGTGTGCAATTTACACGTGGTAGAAGTGAAACCTTCAAAAACACTGTATAATGCTTCCTGTCTCATTTTCTCCCACGTTAAATCTTATGAATTTACATGTCTCTTTTTACTGTCGCTTTTTCGTTTCATAAAATTTCAAATTACAACGATGCTAAAGAACATCAATCGATCCATCCATCCATCGATCCGTCGATCCATCGATCCGTCGATCCATCGATCCATCGATCCATCGATTCGTCGATCCATCGATCCGTCGATCCATCGATCCGTAGATCCATCGATCCGTCGATCCATCGATCCGTAGATCCATCGATCCATCGATCCTTCGATCCACCGGTCCGTCGATCCGTCGATCCTTCGATCCACCGATCCGTCGATCCATCGATCCGTCGATCCATCGATCCATCCATCCATCCATCGATCCATCGATCCGTCGATCCATCCATCCATCCATCCATCCGTCGATCCATGGATCCATCGATCCATCGACCTGTCAATCCATCGATCCGTCGAACCGTCGATCCGTCGATCCATCGATCCGTCGATCCATCGATCCATCCATCCATCCATCGATCCATCCATCCGTCGATCCATCGACCTGTCGATCCATCGATCCATCGATCCGTCGATCCATCGTCTGTCGATCCATCGATCCGTCGATCCGTCAATCCATCGATCCGTCGATCCATCAATCCATCGATCCGTCGATCCATCGATCCATCGATCCATCCATCCATCGATCCATCCATCCATCGATCCATCCATCCATCGATCCATCGGTCCATCGATCCGTCGATCAGTCGATACATCGATGCTTCGATCCGTCGATACATCGATGCTTCGATCTTTCGATCCATCGATGCTTCGATCCTTCGATCCATCGATCCATCCATCCATCCATCCATCCATCAATCCATCGATCCATCGCGATCCGGCGATCCATCGATCCATCCATCCATCGATCCACAAAAACACATAAAATTTCAAATCACAACGATGCTAAAGAAGTTTTCACTTCAAAAACATCCCCACTTTACGTGTACCTAAAAAAACCCATAGCGTAAAAAAATTTTTTTTCAAGATTTTATTTTACCACTTTGTCGGCGTGATTAATAATGTACGGACGCCAGCACATCAACCTACCCGAAACTGTCAAATTTTCGCAATCAAATTTGAACCTTATGCTTTAGTGATAAAGTTGAAAATCTATTAAAGAAATCTGACAGATTGTAGTAACTTGATGTGCTGGCGTCTGTACATATTATATCCATGCCAAATTATAGTTTTCTAATAGAGTACTAAGAGCCTCTGAGCTAAACTGCGGACGGACATGGCGAAACTATAAGGGTTCCTTTTTGACTACGGAACCCTAAAAAAGAGAAAGCCATCATGGCAAATTTTTTTTCTTTAAATAAAATTCATCAGTTTGAATAAGTAATATTGATTAGTAAAAATATCAGTGATTGAACTAGGATGATATTATTTTGATACTTATTGTATTTTTACCCGCATTATACATATAGGTAGATAGGTAGGTACACACGGCTACGTATCAAGCTATACATTTCCAGTATATAAGCTGACCTCTCATTGTACGGGAAAGATTCAATTATGTTACATTATGCGATTTAAAATTTACATACATAAATACAAAGCATCACGCCTGTATTGCCCGATGAGGTGGGCAGAGGTGCGGGAATCGAACCCAGGACCTCACAGCTCAGCAGTAGCGCTTGCGACCGCTAGACCAACGAGCCAGGTAAAAAAAATATTAACGGGGATTAAAAATTTACTTACTTTTTTTTCCCTAGGCAATAGACATTCGAAATACCTAAGTAGCTAAGGAAATAAAAGAATTGATACCGTTATATAAATCGGTAGTTAGGTACAGACGCCAGCACACCAAGCTACCCGAAACTGTCAAATTTTCCCATTCAACTTTGAACCTTATGCTTCAGCGATAAAGTTGAAAATCTATTACTTAAAGAAATTTGACAGATTGTAGTAGCTTGACATGCTGGCGTCTGTACTTACTTTTTTCTTTCTTTCGTTCAGAATACGGAGTTGTTCCCTCAAACGTTTTGTCTTGTTTTTGTTTTTTTTTTAAAAAACGTTGTCCCGCACTAGGAATTACTCCTGTATCGTGGGTGCGTTTACAAACATTTAAATTCACATACACAAACATCCAGACCCGGAACAACTACCTGTAGGCAATACAAATATTTGTCCGGTCGGGAATCGAACCCGCGACACGCAGCGCAGCAGTCGATCGCTCAGCCACTGCGCCAACCACGGAACAAACTGTTTTTTCTGTTCCGTGGCGCCAACCATGTGTCGTGTTTTCCGAGAGTTTTCTTTTTGCCCATCTTTATTTACACTAAATAATGATAATAATTTATTATGTTTACACCAAACGGGTTTAACTCCTTTTTACAGTAGGTAATACTTACCACTAAACAAAATAAAAATGTCGAAAATAGTCCTCTCTCTGTAATGTCGCCAAACATAGGTTCGTCCTCCATCACATGCCGTAGCAGACTGATTGAATAAATTGAAAAGGATAGCGCTATTACTACCGCGTGCAAAACAAGAGACAGAAAGAGAATATGCTCGCTTAGAATAAAATGACGCAAGCGCCAAATCACTGGATTGCTAATTACGAGGAGAACGAGTAGAAAAATAAAAAAATAATTCTGCACGATTTGAGATAATATTATTACCTATCTATTAGTTTAAAAATCATCATTAAATTCCATAGGGTTTCAGAGATCTAACTCAAAATAAGTGCAAAACGAGGTTTTTTCGTTATTTTTTTTTATCAAGATTTTTTTATCCAATCGTGTTTTCGCTTCTGCAAATATAAAGATTATAAGTCCAAGTTTAATGTGTCCAAATAGCAAACTCTCAAGTCTTACAGATACCGATATCCAGATCGCCCAATATCACCAAAACATGATCATATAGACTCTTAAGGAGCTCAACGATTCGACGAACAATACCAAAGAAAGGACATTTGGGTAGGCCACATAAATTACTCAAACTGCCAGACCATGGAGAGATTAATAAAAAAATATAAAATGAATAAAATAAATGACCCACATCGTCTTCACATTCACAATAAGTAAAATAATGTAATACTTTACAAAGAAAGCAAATGTCATTGTTTAAAAAAAAATATTAATGTTAATGTGTGTATTATAAAAAAAAACAAGAACAAAAAAAACAACAAAAACACTCAAAATGCAGAAATTGGAAGCAGCTCAATCCCAAGCCTTTTATCCTCAATATAATCTTTAACAGTATAAAAGACTTTCTTGCACAACTTACGTTTAATTAATAATTTAAATGTATTAAGGCTTAGATTTTGAACGTGGCTTGGTAGTTTATTATAAAAGCGTATACATTGGCATCTGAACGGGCCACCTATTTTACGGTGTACCACCTATTTACGGTGGAGTTTCTTGCCCGTTCTTCTCCATACGAAAACTACCTTTTGGAATGGGCGACTAGAAGCAATTCTATTTGTTGTAATTTTTGACGTTCAAAAGTGCCTTTTATGTGCCTATTTGAAATAAATGCTTTGACTTTGACTTTATTCTCTTGAGCCTTGTTATAGGTACAACAAATTTGTGTTTGTTTCTAGTATTTATATTATGGATATCACTGTATTTTTTTAACAATTTTATATTTTTATGGGCATATAAGGATTTTCATAAATATACTGAGAAGGCACAGTCGTTAAATTAATCTCTTTAAATTTGTCTCTGAGAGAGTGTCTCGGATTTAATTTATAAATTGATCGAACAGCACGCTTCTGCAAAACAAAGACAGTCTGAATATCGGCGGCATTTCCCCAAAATAGAATACCGTACGACATTACACTATGAAAATAACTAAAGTACACTAAACGGGCAGTCAGTCAGTTATCAGTTAAATTACGAATTTTTCTAACAGCGTATGCTGCGGAACTTAGATTTTTTGACAATTTATCTATATGTGGACCCCACTGAAGCTTAGCATCCAAAGTTATGCCCAAGAATACTGTGCTGTCTTCAGGATTCAATTCCTCGCCCTTTATCAACACATTAGTTTTCACCTGCCTAACGTGGGGTAGCGTAAACTTAATGCATTTGGTTTTCTTCTCGTTTAGAAGCAAATTATTAACATTGAACCAGTGGACTACTTTCGAGATCGCGCTATTTAGATCGTCAGTAACCAACTGCTGACGTTTAAGTTTAAACTAAAGTGAAGTGTCATCTGCAAACAACACTATATCATGATTATCCTTTATGAGGTATGGCAAGTCATTAATATAAATAAGAAACAAGAAAGGACCAAGAATTGAGCCCTGTGGGACTTCCATCGTTACTAAGGATCCGGGTGATCTTTCTCCATTAACATCAATGCTCTGAATCCTTTTACTCAAGTATGAAGTAAGAAGATCCGGAGCAGTATTCCGGATCCCGTAGTGGTGGAGTTTCCTGATTAACGTTTCGTGAAGAATGCAATCGAATGCTTTGGACAAGGCATCGCATTTATCTTCCCATGCATTATAAATATATCCTAAAAGTTCAACACCAGCATCAGTAGTTGAACGACCCCTTGTAAAACCGAACTGTTTGCTATGTAATAATTTATATTTATTAAGAAATCTTTGCATTTGGTCTAAAATTAATTTCTTAATAATTTTATTAAAGGTAGATAGTACAGAAATAGATCTATAATTTGTGGGGTCTGATGTACTACCTGATTTAAACAATGGTATTATTTTACTATGTTTCATAAGGTCAGGAAACTTCCCATTGTCAATACAATTATTAAAGATAAGAGCAAGAGTAGGTGCTACAATGTCAATAATAGACGTAGCAACTTCTACAGAATTACTGATATATGTACTTCTACATATACATACATATATATATATACTTCTACAGAATGAATGATAAATGATTTATTTTCTCTAAGTAGGTTTCTACAAACACTTTTACACGTCAATCATATTTTTTTTTAAACTAGATGAGGTCAGCGTTTTCTGACTATTCTGAGAAGAAAGGCCGAAACAAACTCAGAGTCTCTTTTAAAGTCCAGACAAAATCTTGGTCAGATCATGTGAAGACCATGTAGATTGGTGTCTGAAATGGTCTTTTGAGGAAAGAACCACACAGATTGAGCGGGCCTGTCCAGTCAGTGCATGTATTTGTCAAAAATCGTGCAGCTCAACTCAGAACTTGAGGAGCTCAACGATTCGACGAGCAATACCAAAGAAAGGACATTTGGGTAGACCGCGTAAATTACTCAAACTGCCAGATCATGATTAAAACTAACTAAGAAGGAAAACATAAAAAGAAATGATCCACATAGTCCTCACATTCACAATAATCAAATAAAAAAAAACTTTACAAAGTAAATATTCATGTCATTGTTATAAAAAAAATCAGCAAATGGCAATAAAAAGAAGTCAGACAGTGCTAGGTCAGGGCTGTAAGGAGGGGACCCAGGAGTTTGACCGGCGTGCAGTCCAGGAAGTCCCTCGTTTCGAGGCGCGTTGTCGTGGTGGAGCAGCAGCCCGCGGAGCCCTGTGTTTGGTCGTTTGTTGCTCACAACAGAGAAAACTTCTGTTAAGCATTTGGTATTATACCATTCAGCGTTGATGCTTTTTTGATTCCGTAAGGGCTTTTTGACTCCAAGTAGCCAGTCAAGTTGAAAAAGCTCGCGATCAAAATCTTTCCCCCGCTTCTAGATCGCTTCACTTTGGTAGGCGTTGATTCGTTTTGAAACACTCAAACCGTCGACTGGTGCTTCGTTTCTGGATCGTATTATTACGAGCTTGGGGTTTGTGACAATAAAAACTGCCGATTTAATAACCAAGAAAATGACACTTTACTCACCAACACTAATTACAAGTCAAACACAATTGCACTTACTGATCACTCTTAAGTCGCACTCGAATGTCGCTTTGATGTACTCGCTCGTATCGCTTAATCGAAACTATGTGTCTCGCGGCTCGCGCCCGCTTTATATAGTGCCACAGAGCTATTCTATAAACATCTATTATGTTCGAGTACATAGCGGTCCCGACTGACTCGACGTCGATAGTTCTCGGAATTACTAGTACTTAGAAAAAGGTCAAGTAGGGTCAAGGTCCTAGTACCAAGGTACTAGTTCCGCTACCCGATACTAGATGGCGCTAGTGGTAACTAATGTCGCCATGTATCAAGCATTATTTGTGGCGCGCAACAGTATTAATAAATCCAAGACCTGTAATGATGTCGTAAACTCAAATTTGTTTATCTGAGCATCGGTGAGGTTGCGCGGCACCCAGCGTGGGGTAAGTTATACTATACATATGATATAATTACAAAACCTCTAATATTTACAAGATATAACAACTGAACCTATAATTTTATTTGATATAAGGATCAGTTAATATGATAAACGATCGATATAATTTAAAAGTACTTAACTAATTTCTTTATGCATAACAGACAATTAATATCTATAAAATCGTCTGACTATACCACTCAAAAGACATAAAACCTATTTATAACATATTTGCTCGTAAAGGGTCTCTTATTTCACCAATTTCAATATCGTAATGTATCTCATTACGCACTTGTGCGGTAATGTAAAGTAAATCGCACGGTTTATCAAGATGCTCCGTCAAAACGAACGGTACTTTTTTAAATCTTAGCAAAGAGTTTTTATTTCAGAAAAGATGTCAACATTTTATGAATAAAGTTAACTTTGGGAGATAAAATATAATAAATAAACATTTAATTCTTTAATTTAATTAATTTTGACAATAAATTACAACCATTAATATCTGTAACAAAAATATTAATTTACTTTATTAATAATACTGGCTGTTTTGTGCCTATGCCTGAAAAAAAAAGCGCGAACGCGCGCGCATCGCTTATCTGTTAAGAAGTAAAAATTATTCCGCGCGGTTTTTCTTTTCGCTGTACTGTTTTTTATTTGAAAATGTCGTCAAGTAATGATGAATTTATTAATTCCACACCGCCAGAAGTCTCAGAGGCAGCGAAAAAGGCTACTCTAAGCCTCGCCCAAAAAATCGACCGATAGATACAAGCGTTAAAAATTTCATCATATGGAAAACAAGCAAATATGCAAGTTCAGTCCGAGTTTTATTTATTTCCTCGCAAATATGTTATAAAACGTCGTATGACATACGTGCGCTTTGAAAATTACAGCCTCTGCTTTCTTTTAGCCCTCGCCTACGGCTCGGGCAAGCAATATCGCCTCGGCTGTAATTTTCAACTTACCGCACTTATATCATAATGTACTATTAGTCTGATATGATAAAACCGCCTAGTTAAAAAAATTACACAAACACAAAGCAAAATTGATTTTAGTTTTATCAATTAATATATACCTAGATAAAGGTATGTATTTGTATTCTCATATACGCTTTGCATCCTATGTCGACGTAGCCCCGCATCGCGGGGCTGCTATTTCTGTCCAAACCTAATCTCGGGGTGCCCTTCGCTCGTGGTGGTGGTGGTGGGTGGTTATAAAAAAAATAACCTAACCTATCCGAGTCAGATTGCTTTGAATCAGGGTGTTAACCATAATGACACCATGCACCATGCATGCAAGAAAGCATTCCGCATGCAAGCAAGCATGCCACATGCAGCAGGCATGCAACATGCAGCAGGCATGGCTTCTGTTACGGCTCCGGCGCTGCGGAGCTCCGGCGGTCCCACTCGAGCTTATCGTCGCAGATGGTTTTAACGCTCACCACCCTGCTCCTCAGCTTGCGGCCCGCCTCGCCCCTCTGCGCCTACGCGGGCGTAAATTACACTCTAGGGGTAGGGCAGACTACGTGGAGGCGGTTTTACAGCGATTCGTTTCTGTCACTAACTTTTGTAGCACAACATATTGACTTTTCAAGACAATATTTTAATCCAGGAAGCCACGAAGGCCTTCTAACCTAACCTATCCGAATCGGAATTAAATAGGTATTTTAAACGATATACCAAATGATTTTCGATTAAGGGGCTTACATGACCTAAAGCGCGGTTACTGTCGGACTGCATAGGAATGAAATAGAAGCGCAATGACATAATTTATTGCAATTATTTAATTACAAAAAATTTATTGTTTGGACAAAAAAATTAAAACACTTATTTTAGTATGTTGCTAGTAGAATAATCTGACAAAAATCGGAATGAGTGTATGTATATTAGTATGGTTTTTATGGTAAAAAGAAAGTTTTTAGATGTATTTCGGAGGGAACCGAAACTTGCTGTAGAATCGGTGAAGGCGGGCGGTAATCCATGAGGTCACCAGGGTTGGTTCTTGATTGATTTTCAAACCTGTTGTGACAAAAACTTCAATATAAAGTTGATAACTGATTTATTACATATATCAAAATCACATTCAAATAATTAACTGGCTAAATTAACTGATTACTTCATGAAATAAATAAATTAACTTTAACAACAAACTACAATTATGACTCAGGTGTGATCCGCATCACAATTCCGAGGTGTTGACGCTGCGACTGCTTTGGTCAAACAGTGTCGAGCCGGCTAGCGCGCCGCCTTATAATAGCTCGTCCCCACCTCGCCTGACTCATAGAGTGGTACGATGATGTCACATTGCACACGTGCGCCTTTCTAGATGTTTTCGTTACTCCACGCCGACACGGCCATTCTGCATAAAGGTCGCCCTCGACCTTAAAAAGAGAAAAATGCGCAGTATATTGAGGTTCAACTAGTGTTTGAGGTGACTAGTTGCCTAAACCAACGTAAAACTCTTGTCCAAACATGTCTTTTTACCAGAGTAAGGAGGCCCCTGTCCTCAACTTACATTCGATACATATGGCAAAGTAAGGAGGCCCCTTTCCTCAACTTACGTTCAATACATATGACAAAGTAAGGAGGCCCCTGTCCTCAACTTACATTCGATACATATGGCAAAGTAAGGAGGCCCCTGTCCTCAACTTACGTTCAATACATATGACAAAGTAAGAAGGCCCCTGTCCTCAACTTACATTCGATACATATGGCAAAGTAAGGAGGCCCTGTCCTCAACTTACGTTCAATACATATGACAAAGTAAGGAGGCCCCAGTCCTCAACTTACGTTCAATACATATGACAAAGTAAGGGGGCCCCTGTCCTCAACTTAGATTCGATACATATGCCAAAGTAAGGAGGCCCGTGTCCTCAACTTACGTTCAATACATATGACAAAGTAATGAGGCCCCTGTCCTCAACTTACATTCGATACATATGGCAAAGTAAGGAGGCCCCTGTCCTCAACTTACGTTCAATATATATGAGAAAGTAAGAAGGCCCCTGTCCTCAACTTACATTCGATACATATGGCAAAGTAAGGAGGCCCTGTCCTCAACTTACGTTCAATACATATGACAAAGTAAGGAGGCCCCTGTCCTCAACTTACGTTCAATACATATGACAAAGTAAGAAGGCCCCTGTCCTCAACTTACATTCGATACATATGGCAAAGTAAGGAGGCCCCTGTCCTCAACTTACGTTCAATACATATGGCAAAGTAAGGAGGCCCCTGTCCTCAACTTACGTTCAATACATATGACAAATTAAGGAGGCCCCTGTCCTCAACTTACGTTCAATACATATGACAAAGTAAGACGGCCCCTGTCCTCAACTTACATTCGATATATATGGCAAAGTAAGGAGGCCCCTGTCCTCAACTTACGTTCAATACATATGACAAAGTAAGGAGGCCCCTGTCCTCAACTTAGATTCGATACATATGCCAAAGTAAGGAGGACAACACAAAAAACATAATGTAAATTCGCACAAACTTTAAAAATTGCAGAGTTCAGAGTATTTATCATTATTTGATACCCAAATCTCATGATCACAAACTAAATAATCAACTAAACATGATAGAGCAGCTAATAAAACATCCTTAGAGCATCACAAAACACAGCAGAAATCTTATTCGTGGCCTGTGGCTTTTCATTAAGCAACAAACCTCATGTTTGTTTCTTTGATTTCCTCCTGAATTCCGAATCCCACGGACTCTATGGTCTCTACAAGACCCCGACCTCCGCCAGAGTTAAACACGCAACGCGCACCCACGGACTACTTGAGTTGCCCCTAGAGACACCGATTTCTACCGGGCTACGACTGAGTAATAACTACTGGTAAGTTCCCCGACCAGCCGAACTTAGATTCAGCACTATCACTCGTCTTTAATCTCTACTCTGTTTCATCAACACGACTTGTACTTGGCTTTCCACAAAATCGTCATTAATACTCTGATCCCTTGGCCTGTGCCATGGCATATGCCTTACCCTCATGAGCGTACTTGATTCAACCAGAGCCATGTAATCAAACTTTAATCAATCATAACAAAAAAAAAAACATCAACCAGAGCCATGTACCATCGTTTTCCACATTACAACAATAATCTTTTTCACTAAGAGCCTTAGACACCTGGAAACCCACAGACGAGTAAACTACTCTAACGCCACGACACTCCGGCCGACCAGCAATCGCATTGCTCTCACACATCCAGTGCATGGATCCATGTGTATCACCCTGTGACTACACACTTTTTACTGCGGCCGATAGAGAACCCCTACTCGCGTGGTTCCCACTACTTAGGCTTGCTCATAGCTCATCACCACTGTGATCACAATCTACTTCGACTGGTACATAACCTACTGGCATCATTCGTAATCTATCGTGAGCATATTTAAAAATTGCATTGTAAACTAGGTTGAGCTATAGGTACCTAACAATGTAACCGTTTTTTTTTTGCTGTTGTTTACGGGTGCGTCTCATAACGTATAAACTCATTTGTTCTAATTTCATTTTATTATCGTTCACAAGATATAATCAACGTGAGATATACCAACTGTTGATAAATTTCTTTACATATAACATTTATTTATTCTAAAACTTAATTAGTATAACGTTGTTTGATATAACGTTTATATAATCGAAAATCATTTGGTCTAACGTTTAATACCTATGTATATTGTTTATTTAATCGAAAATCATTAGGTCTAACGTTTAATATATATAAAAAAACGTCATTATGGTTAACACCCCGACTCAGAGTACCCCGACTCGGATAGGTTAGGTTAGAAGGCTAAGGCGGGAGCGAAGCGTAGCGGAGCTCCCGCCTTAGCCTTCGTGGTTATTTTTTTTTAAACCACCCAGAATTAGGAGCCCCGCGAAGCTGGGCTCCGTCGACCTATCTTAGCGCAGGTGGTAATCAATTACTAGTTATGTTTAATATCTACTTAGTTTACTATTACTTATAACTACGATAGAACTTACAAAGAATAAAACAACGTTTTTTTTAAGTTTTAAAGTAGGCGTTTTCATCATATTACAGCAAATAAATTTTATATCTTTTGAGTGGTATGTCAAACGATTTTGTATTTAATGTATGTTATGTCAAACGATGTTATATTTAATGTATTTTATGATTTTAAAATTAGTTATTTTAAAATTATATCAATCGTTCATTATATTAACTAATCGCTATATTAAATAAAATTATAGGTTCCGTTGTTATGTTGTTAATATTAGAGATTTTGTTGTTATATCATCTATTACTTACCCGTTATTTACCAGTGAAGCACTCGGTACCCGAGTCAAAACAAAATGAAAACGACTCACCAGATTCGGTAGACAATAGATCTGTTTCCTTGGCAGAAATCGTGAAATTCCTCGCTCAAAAAGCACCGTCCTTGATCAGCAATTATTCGTACAGAAGATCCAAAGAGTGCAGCGCTGTCCACCACTGTCATTCTGCTTGCACACGTCCTTGTGTGTTAACCTGTAACCAAAAAAATCAACAGCAGTGCATGTTCCACTTGGCCAATTCTGACCACATTTAATAAAAACAATAACAATTATTGAGAACAAAAGCTTCCTCTAAGCCTTGGTAATAATTGTTCAGGAACTGCATCAATTTACGAGTAGATCACATATAACGCTCATGGCCTGGCTGCCGCAGCAGCTAGTGACACTCATGCCACTCATTAGTCATCACCTCAAGTGATACGACCAACACACATCACTTCCCATAGAGTCTACGACTCCCAGGTCATTAGAAAACCGACACAACAATAGTCTCCTTTGAGACCCTAGTCCCCGCTGCACCACCAACTGCCCATCGCTCCCTGAACAACTCACAAGCGAGTTGCAGTTACGACTACAGACAAGTACGTACAGTGTGACCTAGCCATGGTATGTGCTCTACTACTCGGTGGAGGAACTATCCTCACCATTTTCTACGTTTAACTCGTTAGGAACACTACTTAGAGGCATCTTTCGTAAATCAGGTTTGTTTATAAACATCCGGCGCCGGGCGATGACGTAATTGGGTTACAATGAACCGTTATTCTATGTTAGCGTGATAAGCACTGAAGTGGTTACGCACTTCCCGGTACTTTTGAGGATCAAGTCAAGAGTCCAGGCACCATTGAGGATAAGGTTGACTGATTAATTTAGGAATTGACCCAAAGTTATTAACCAATTAACAAAGCCCCAGGTATCTCATTCGCGGTCAGCAATCACAGCTATAACATAGCTCCATCACATTTGTCACATACGCACTTCCCGGAGGAATGTAGAGTCGTCCTTGGTCTTGGCTTCGAGGCTAGACCCGACCATACTACCCAGAGCTACCGCGTACCACGTGCACACGGTCTAGCATGTAGATGCCGATTTCTAACGGGCTATGGCTACGATACCCTGGTACGGTCTCCGACCCAACGAATCAAGAACCCGTGCATCTAACACAAACAATTCAATTCGACTCTACCTCCACTATCTCGTCTTCCTCAACAACCTCAATAGGTACTTGGCCCTCAGGCATTTTTCTAACGCGATCGTGTGCGTAAGTTGTAAGTACGGTTAGAATCTAAAGCTTATGACGTATAGCGATCACTTGTCAAAACTTCCACTACCTTAAATGGACCTCTGAACTTCCGATCTAGATTAGTCTGACAATCTGATTTCACTCTTCGTTTTCTAATAACACAAAATAGTCTACCCAAAATAATACTTTGCAAGTAAATGTTGTGTAGAAATGTAATAAAATCTCAAGTTGTGACTCGCTATTCGCAACGCTTCTTATGATTTGTTCTGTGCTGAATACACGCGTTTAACCAATACCAGTCAACGCAACAACATTATTAACTACATAGTTTGGCACTTAATTTGGCTGCACAACTCGCTTTTACTAACGAGCATTCAGCACCAGAATCGTAAACAAAACAATACAGCTCACCTTTATGTTCTAACGTGCCCGAGGATAGTACATCCACTCGCCGTTGCTGCCTGCAGCGCGTGCTGCACCACTATCATAGAATGCTATAAATGTGTGATTATTGATATTAACAGCCATTGGTGTTAATATTTCTTCTTGTTCTCTGGTCAAATTAACCTTCTCAGCTTCATCTGCCATCTTCTTGAAGCAGGTCGACTCAATATGGCCAATTTTGTCACAGTAATTACACTTGGGCTTTGGGCGTTCTGTGCGGTTCAAGGACTCGTTGGAATTAGTTGTACTCAACAACAGCTTAAGACCGTCCGACTGTGTCTTCTCGTTGCCCTTGTCACAATATGCTTGTACATGTCCAAGTTTCCCGCTTTTAAAACAAAGCATAGTATCATCTTTGTTTCTCAATCTTGGTACTTTCGCAGGTGGTTCACCCTGTCATGGTTCTCGCTGTTTGATTGTAGCTGCCACCGAAATTAATTCAGGAACTGTGGAACATTTACTAGACAACAGACATAATCGAAGGAACTCATTGTCTACGCAGCCAATTATGGCTTCTACAGCATCCTTGTCCTTGTCACTATTGACAACTCGTTTCCAGATATTCCAAGCTCTGGTAATGGATTGAGCTGGATGTGCCATATCAAATTTAAAACTTCGTAACTTCACTATATCGTTTGAGTATCGTGCTTCGGGTTCAAAAGTTTGTATAAACGCTTCTCGCATGTCTGACCATACTGACGTCATTAACCATGTATCTCCAAGAGGTTTCGCACGACCCTGCAGTAAGCCAGCTATTTTTGTACACACTTCGTAATTGGTCATTTGCCAGTGATTCTTTGTCCTGTCCACGTGCACGCACCAATCCCGTACTGGTCGTCACATCATCATCAGGGTCAAAGGATGCAATATAAATTTTACTGAGTCTTAGACGTTTTGCTGGTGCCACATCTTGACTTAACAGTCCAGCTAAAAACTCACGACTAGCCTGCATACTTGCTTGCTGCTGTCGTGTTAATTTTTCAATGATACCGGCCATTGCAGACAAGGCCTGGTTGGTGCCAAAGATATTGGTACCTTCTTCTATGTGAGCAGATGGAGCTGAAGAAGCCCCGAGGTCCATCCCACTTCTGATTTCGGAGGGAACCGAAACTTGCTGTAGAATCGGTGAAGGCGGGCGGTAATCCATGAGGTCACCAGGGTTGGTTCTTGACTGATTTTCAGACATGTTGTGACGAAAACTTCAATATAAAGTTGATAACTGATTTATTACATATCAAAATCACATTCAAATAATTAACTGGCTAAATTAACTGATTACTTCATGAAATAAATAAATTAACTTTAACAACAAACTACAATTATTACTCAGGTGTGATCCGCATCACAATTCCGAGGTGCTGACGCTGCGACTGCTTCGGTCAAACAGTGTCGAGCTCGCGGGTATTCGCTGCAACCCAGCAGTGGGCTGCGGCAGGCCGGTTGTGGGCATCGCCCTTTGTCCCGCGGGATCAGTATTGTGCCCGTAAACATACGGGCACCGTCGCTGGATCGGCTATATAGGCCTCGGCCAATGGCGAGCGCGCTTTCGCCGCTCGCCTGTGAGTTAGTGTCATTTTGTGTCGGTAGGGGCGCCACGGTGTTAACCGTATCTTCACGCCACCTCGGCGGTCAGTCACCGCCAGGTGGAACTCCCGGTGCCCCGGGAGAAGCCCAGCGGATGCTGACCAGCCAGAGGCGGCTGGGGCTGCCCCTACCAGGCCGGGGGCCCCCGCCCACAGCGTTATCGAAGCTAGCCGATGCGCTCCGGGCTAAGGGGCCGTGTCTGTGTGTGTGAGCGGTATTGTGTTGTGTAACACCGCTCATGTTTGCGAGTAGGTAGCGAGCCCGTATCGCTACTGGTCGTCAGTCATCTGTTGTGGAGTCGTGTGGGTATGAGATGGGGGGTGAGTGCCGCGCCTATATTAACTTAGAACGCGGCATTTCACCGTGTGTGTGTAATGTATGGTTGTGGAGTCTAATTGTACGAGTATGTCGCGTTTAGGTGAAGCGACATACTCGGTTGGTCAATCCAGTGGTGTGACGTCACACACGTCCGCCACGAGGTCGCGTGGTAGGCGCCGTGTTCGGTGCGGGGGGCGCCCCGCGTCGGGTGGGCGCGTGTGCCATGGCGCTATCTCCTTGATATGTGGCCAGGCAGAGGCGTCGGCGCGCGCGAACATATTGGACGCGAGGCGGCGGCAAAAGTCCTCCAGGCTCTCGACGTTGAGGTCCCGCTGGATAACTGTGTTCCTCACGAAGCGAGGGGCGACGACGATCTTCCTCAGTGTGATGTTCTGTTGCGCTTGCAGGGTCTTCTTGCTCGTCTCGCTCGTGAGGGCGAGCCAAGCTGGGGCGGCGTACGTGAGCAGGGGGCGGATGTACGTTTTGTACACGGCCAGCTTGGCACGCAGCGGGAGGCGGGACGAGAGCACTGGGTGCAGCAGGAAACGGGCGCTCCTGCTTCTTGCGACTATCGTGCGGACGTGTGGCGCCATGGAGAGCCGACTGTCGATTGTGACTCCCAGGTACTTGGCCTCGCCGAGCCACTCGACATCGGCTCCCTGTAGTTTCAGGGGTGGTGGCTTCTTGCAGCCGCCGACAGTCAATGCCTGTGTTTTTCCCACATTCACCGACAACCTCCATTTGGACAGCCATTCTGGCAGAAGATCCAGCACGCGCTGCATCTTGACGGCCGCGTGATGCACGTTGAGTGAGGTGGAGAGGTACGCGGCGTCATCAGCGTACAGCGCGAGCGTAGTGTCCGGAGTAGTGGGGATGTCGTCGGTGTAGCAGGAGTAACACCACGGGGAGACACAGCTGCCCTGCGGCACTCCAGCTGCAATGTGACGGGCGCTCGATAGCGCGCCGTCAACCACCATCCTGAAGGTCCTGTCCGTGAGGAAAGAGGAGACCACCTGTAACAAGCGACGAGGCGCGTCTGTCATTGACAGTTTGTATAGCAGACCGGCGTGCCATACCCTGTCAAACGCTTTTCCATTTCGAGGAATACTGCAACTGCTCGCTCCTTCTTGTTCAGTGCCGCCGTGAGCAGGTGCAGCACCCTCGACAGCTGGAGCGTCGTTGAGAGTTCCGAGCGAAACCCAAACTGCTCGGGGCGTGGCTTCACGTGTTGTTGAAGGTGTCGCAGCAGGAGTTGCTCAAACACCTTGGAGATGCAGGAAAGTAACGTGATAGGCCGGTAGCTCTCCGGCTTCAGGATATCCTTGTGAGGTTTGGGCAGCATGATGACGCGCCCCTCCTTCCACGCAGCCGGGAAAACCCCGGTGCGTAGTATCCCTGTGAACAAGCGCGCTAACGCCGCTACCGTTCTATAGGGCAGGTGGCGCAGCGCGGTGTTGGTGATTTTGTCCGCCCCCGGGGCCTTTCTCGGCTTCGTCCGGAGGATGGCGCGTCTGACTGCACAAGGTGAGAAGTAGATTGGGTCTTCATCGGGAGCTACCGGCGAGGCGAAGTACTCTCCAAGGTGCCTCTCGACTGCTGCGATGTGCTCGGTGTCTGTGGTTGGGTTTGGCTGGAACTGACGCTCCAGGTGCTCAGCGAATATCTCAGCTCGGTCCGCTGCGAGATATCTGGGCGCCCCGTCGCTGTGATGTAGTGGACGTACCGGGGCTGGGGTGTTCGTAAGCGTCCTGCATAGTTTGTGTATCGACGTCCAGTCCCCCTCTGCGGCGTCGATACGTTCCTCCCAGCCCGCGGCGTTGATCTCCTGTATCTTGACCCTGACCTCCGCCAGGCGGTTGAGGTCGCGCTTTATTGTGGGGCATCCTGTGTCCTGCCACCGCTTGCGTAGGCGCCTTCTTTGGGCGACTAGGTGCTTGATGTGGGCGGGGAGGGGCTTGTAAACAATCCCCCCTGGCGGCGTCAGCATTGTTGTTGTCGCCTCTTCTGAGGCGCGTTGGATGCAGGCGGTGACCTCTCCCGCAAGCCCCTCAACGTCTGCGGCGGTCTCGCAGGGCCAATTGGGTGTGGTGGTCTCCAACTTTTCCTTAAATATGTCCCAGTCCGTGATTCGACGTGACGCAGGAGGCGAGAGTCTGGTCGGCATCTCTGACAAGACGACGAGTACAAGTTGGTGATCAGACTGCAGCTCGTCGTCGATCACCTGTTGGGTGAGCTGGCAACAGAGGCCCTGGTGGATCACGATGTCCAGCACGTCCGGAGAGTGCGCCTGGTTATCTGGGTAGTGGGTTGGTGTGTCTGGGCCGGACACCATGTATCCGTGGGCCTCCGCGTCCATGAAGAGTCATCTGCCCCAGGCATTCCGCGTCCGGCTGTTCCAGGCTTCATGCTTGATGTTGAAGTCGCCGGTAAGGAGTGTCGGGTTCGGCGACATTAGGATGCTTCTCAGCTCTGTCAGGCCGAAGTCGGTGCTAGGAGGATGGTAGATGGCAGTGTCGAGCCGGCTAGCGCGCCGCCTTATAATAGCTCGTCCCCATCTCGCCTGACTCATAGAGTGGTACGATGATGTCACGTTGCGCACGTGCGCCCTTCTAGATGTTTTCGTTACTCCACGCCGACATGTACCTTCATGATTTTTTCTATCGTATCAAATAATTAGTTGTATTATATTATTTTCAACACACAATCTACCTAGCACATATCCTAAAGAATATCATATTTATTTTGTTTTTTTTCTGTAGTCGATCATATACTTTTATTGTTTCTAAAACTTCCGTTTTTTATGTTTAGGTCCTGTAAGCCCCTTAAATAAACGTTATATCCAATAACGTTATACGAAGTAAGTTTTAGAGTATATAAATGTTATATGTAAAGAAATTATATCAACCGTTGGTATATCTCACGTTTATTATATCTTGTGAACGTTATTGAAATGAAAATATACCAAATAACTGTATATGATATGGGACGCACCCCCCTGCGTGAAACTATCCTCCTCACGCGAAGATGCAGTGTAGAATTTCGTGAAGGCTTTCAGATCCAACTTGCAGTATGTGCTGAATCTCTTGATACGTAACTCGCCTATTGTCTTGGATTTAATTTTTCACTGCTATCACGTTTTTTGACGAGCTAAACGAACATAAATGTAGGGAACAGCAGATTTTTTTTTCGCAACTTCATGTTTGATCCCATAGTAAAAGTTGTTCATAATCATGAGTACAATGACCTCTTAAGAGGTTGTTAATGTTTTACCAATAACCCTGTATACAGCCGCTCAGCAGCCGCTTGCTCGGCGTTTAGTCATGCACTTAATCTTCCTTCGACGCGACGCGACGCCGAGTTTTCGTCGGTCACCTTCATCCATCGCTTCTTTGTTCTTCCCTACTCTTATAGCTCTGCACATTTATTTTGTTAGCATTTCCACCTCATGACTTTAGTGCCGACTTGTTTCTCATTCCGCCACATCACATGCTCATCGTAGAGAACCTCGGCTTAGAACGTCGCTGGGAGAAGGGCAGCAAGGACAGGCTGGGTCCGGAATTATTTAGGGACGAATTTAAAACTACAGGCTCAGCGGCGCGGGCTGGCTCGAGCATGGGTTGGGCGGACATGTATGAGGCGTCGCGACGGCTCTCGGCGGCAATGGCGGAAGGTCGGCTGTCCTTACCTCTCCTGGAGGAGATCGCGGCGTCGTCTGGGATAGTAAGGGTATGCAACGGTCGGCGCATCCTACCTATACGGGAGGGTATAATCCTACATCGGACGGTATCTTGTTCATGAAGGTTCACTGGTTACCCTTGCGTATAGTGCGGATGTTATCATTCCCGTCCTTTATAATAATTCTTTCCATATCACTTTCTAATGTAGTGGCCACCCAACTAACATTTTATTTAAAAAATTAATCCTCATTCATGTAATAAACAGTTTAAACTGTTTTTCGGATAACTATGAAATTAAAAAAGATATGAGCCATCGAAGATTTGTTTCTATCTCTTTCTCGCAAAACGAAATTTAACACGGAGTTTATATGGCCGTAGTGACATGTGACGTCACAGTCTATGTCGGATCTCTCTGTCTAATTGGTGTGTAATCAATAGTTTTAAATGCTCATATCGGCCGTGTTTCTTGGCCGATTTTAATTTTAATTTCACTTTTTGTCATCTCTACTACGGTATTTTCATATTTTGTTAATAAATGCCATGAAAAAAATTCATGCATATTCCCTATTGACGCCTATATTATGTTAGTTGGGCAGCGTCCGCACCACGCCGCGCGCCGCCCGCGCCGCGGCCGCAGCTTGGCGACAGTTCACCTCGCCTATTAATACCGCGCTCGTGAGTCTGCTTGTACACGGAAATGTATTAATACCTAGTCTGCGAAAGTTGCCGCGGAAATAATTATTACACACTGGTTTCGTCATTTCAAATCATCCTCGAACAATGCCCCGAATGCTCCCGAACGATATCCCGAAGACTCCCGAAGCTCGGAACTATATTCTGATGGATCTTTCATTCAAAAGAGTGAAGGTGCAAGGGGCACAGTTCATTCAGACTGTTCTTATTTGCTTTTGAATTTCACAAAGACGGGTATCAAACATATTCTTTCAGCGAACAGACAAAAATTTATGACACGCGCTATACATTAATAAACATAAATACACTCGAAAAATATAACCCTCCTTCTGGCGCAGTCGGGTAAAAAGTCTAAACAACATGTAGGGTTTTGAACTTTTGAACGATTTTGACCCGACTGCGCCAGAAGGAGTGTTATGTTTTTCGAGTGTATGTATGTCTATTTTTTGGCACGCTCTGTAGCCTAAACGGCTTGATCGATTTCAGCTTGAGAGGTGCCGTTAGATTCGTCTTAATTGTGAGTGTGACACTGGCTATATCAAAATTTAAAAATAATAAAATGGCTGTTTTTTGGCGCCATTTGTCTTCAATATTTTTTTTTAGTATAGTATAAATGAAAATTAAAACGAAATTACCTTTTCATGTTTTAAAATTAAATAACGACATTTTTTTTAATTATTTGGTTATTCAATACAAAGTGTGACCGCCTCTGCTGTTTAAAACTTGTCGGCAACGATTTTTCATTGTATTTATAAGACTGTTTATTTGATCCTGCGGCCATCGCTCCCAATGGAATGTTAACAAGTCTTTCAGTTGTTGAATGGTCCAGGTTCTCCAGAACACGTTTCTGGAGCAGTCCCATGCGTGCTCGATGGGATTGAGGCCTGGCGATTGTGCAGGCCACGGCAATACCCGGATGTTTTCCATTGCCAAGTACTCTGTGGTTCTCCGAGCTGTGTGCGAACGCGCACTGTCATGCATCAGCGTGAAATCTGAGCCAAGACTTTGTGCAAATGGGTGAACATAAAACATCTTCAACGTAACTTTCAGCGTTCATATTGCTATCTACAAAAACAGGCTCAGTTCGTCTGTTCTTCATAATACCCGCCCATACCATCACTGTGTGGAGCTACTGTGAGGGTGCACTTCCTGGACGCATCTCAGCCGTTCAGCATTTCTGGGACGACGATACACTCTTACCCTTCTCTTAACAGGACTAAATCCAAACCGGGAGTCATCGAAAAATAAAATGTTATCCCATTGCTCCAGGATCTATGTCAAGTGTTCCCTACACCATTCGTTTCGACGGGCGCGTCTCCCATGGCGTATGGTGGGCACCTAATTGGGCGGCGTGCTCGTAGGCCGTATTCATGCAGCCTATTTCTCACGGTTTGATGGCTAACTACAACACCGCTTGAAAATTGTAGCTTTAAACCTATCTCCCGGGCGGTTCACATCGGCTGACGTCTTGCAGTCAGTTGTATGTATCGGTCCTGTCGAGCAGTTGTTCTAGCCCCTTCCACGTGCTGGGTGCTGCTCAGCAGGATCCCCTGTATTAACGTAACGCTGCCAAAGACGACAAATCACACTCCTATTGACACCAAAATGCCGAGATATCTGGGACTGATTTCTTCCCGCTTGTAGCAATCCTACCGCTCTCTGCATTTCATCAGCAGTCAAATGGCATCGCTCCATGACCATGAGCATGACATAAAACATTCCTCACCACTCATTTTTTTCAAAAACTGTATGTCTCAAAATGATAAAAGTGAGATAAATACCTTTTTATCACACCTGCTCTGAAAATACATACTAATTATACCAATTAGAGGGAAGAAACGCCTTTATCCCGCCCTTCAAATCCTTTCATCCCAAGGTATGGAAGTTTGTATGAAAATCCTTCCGACCCAAGGGTGGGAAGTATGTATGAAATTCCATTACATACCCGGTTTATCTTTTTTTTTAATTTGTCAGCAGTCATACTGCCAGAGACTTTAACTGTCTACTAATTAAATTTCAAGTAAATTGTTACTGGCCACATACAGTTTTTTTTTCCAGTTACCAACCTCCTTGGTGCATACAGAAAATTAAAAACGAAATTATTTTTGTATATAAAACGCGGACTTCTTAACAATTCAAAAGTGCCTGTAAATGGTTTAATTGAAAATAAATGGTTTGAGTTTGAGAACAGAAAGGAGGCCTGTGTCTCACCAGTGGGAATATTATAGACTGATTATGTATGATTTTGATACACTTCAACGTGTACCTAGTATTTTTTGTTACTAAGGCGTCGTGTAAAAAATAGTTTAAAAAACTTTTAATAATTGTACTTTTAACTAAATATAAACATTTCTATGCATTTATGTCCATAATTTTCCTCGTAGGTGTAATAAAAAGCACTATACATCCCTCAGGATAAAGTACAGTTCCATACCTCAAATGGTTTGCGCCCCTCGCAAGCTCGTGGCGCAAATGCCATAATCTCGGTATGGAACTGTCACTTTCTTCCCTCTGAAGTAATGTACTATTATCAATCAATTAAAACACATGAAATCGAAAAAAAAATTATTTAAATAAAACATAACACAATCGAAAAGTTTCTATTTTTAAAATCAGCCAGTATGTTTCCGAGAAAAAAAATCGGTTGTCTGTAAAGTCGGTTTACTGACGATATAGTTGAACGTGACAACGTCATAAGAAAATACTGATGGAATAGTTGCATGTTGCATTTTTCAAAAGAAAATTTTAATTTTATTTGTTTGATAGATATTTTGTATGGATATAGAGAAGGAGGTAAATGGATGTCACAATTGAATTGATCAAGTTACATTTATTTGTACGCATTTTACAATTAAGTATGTCAATTTTTTTTTAACAATGTACATACATAGTTTGTACAAGTATGAATGTGCTTTGAGCAATTGTTTTACAACTTTTAAACATGTGTGATATTTAACTTCTTACAATTTGAGTTAAGGCCCGTACACGTACACACAGGCGCGACGCGACACGCGACACAAAGGCACTGCAAGTCGCGCAACGAGCGGTGTCTTTGTGTCGCGCGCGATTCGCGTCGCGCCTGTTTGCAGGAGCCTTTATTCTGTTGAGAATAGGACGATGATAGGAAAAGTAGGGAAATGAAAGGGAGTGTTTTATTTCGATCGAATAGGTTTTTTACTCATCGTGAAATAGTTCTGTTAACTTATTGTTATAGTTTTGTCAATTATAGCATAACCTAGAATCGCTGCACTAGCGGACCGATGCTATTTATTTTAATGATGAAAGCACGAATATTCGACAATATATCACTGAACATATATTTAATATCGAAAGAATGATTACCTTTATCGCCGCAATTATCGTTGCTATAAACAATTGACACCACATTCACTTTTCACTGCACTTCATACTTGACGAAAACATGTAGGTAAATTTATTATTGTGTATAGCAGCTGTCCACGCGGACGCATCGCTCACTCAAGTAGGAGAGAGACAGATGTCGAACGCTGCCGAACGCGGAGGCCGATTGTGCCTCTTTGTCAGTGTGTGCAGCCAGCTTCATCGATTTATTAGACGTTGTCACGTCAAAAAACATTGTATACCAATCTACTTTGTAAAGAAAAAAATAAAGTATCAATTAATAAAACATGCAGTTTCTGAATGATGCGTTTTGCTTAGACTTTTTATGATGTGTGTATATACGGTAGCGAACAGACAAACACTGACGACGCGCGCTAATAAACATAAATAACAATGCATGACACTACGCCTGTATTCCGCGAAGACACAGAGGTGCACCTACAGCACGCCCACATATGTGTGTGGCCAGTTATGTTAAGTCTCATGTAGACTTCAACCGGGCACAACTCCAGAGAAACACTCTGCCGACCCTGGCATCGACCAGGACCGACGAGGCAGTCTGAATAAACAAATGTTTAGTAAAGTCATAGTATAAACCACATTATTTCGTTCAGTGCGTCTGAAATACATAATTTAAATTCTAGGTCTTATGCATCAGTAGTGCATCTACTTACAGCCAGTGGCGGACTAAGTGTGTCGGAGGCCCGGCGCGGCCCGCCCAGGAATGAACATCGAAATATTTAGCACGCTGCCTCGAAAAGGTTAGGTTTCCTTTAGACTATAGATACAAATATAGGAGATACTTTTTCTACAACAGAAAAGCCAGAGAATCAGACGAATTGAGGATGGTAGAGCGAGCTTAACAAGCTCAAAAAATTTTGCACCCCACATAGTTTAAATTTTCTTTTGAAAATGTATACAGAAATAGGAATTACTTTGTCAACCTACACAGAAAAGTGTCAAAATGTAGGATGTAAGAGTGAGCGAAGCGATCTCAAAAATTTTAGCACCACCCATAAATATGTACATACATAGGTACATACATTCATCTATAAAATTTTGTATATTTGTTTGGAAGCCCTAATATGTTGTCATAATGTGACTATAATGCACTTCCAATAATATTACATACATACCTCCTTTTTTTAAGGCTGTAAAAAAAGATTTACTTTGTCGACTTACGCAGGAAAGCTTGAGAAAAATAAAAATGTTAGATCGAGCAAAGCGAGCTCGAAAAGTTGTGCTCCCTATAATATATAAGTCAATGGCTCCCTACGTTTATACACACATCAAAAGTGTCTAGGGATCAAGCATTTTTATGCGGATTTCTTGAGATTGAGATGTGGCTTTGTAATAAATTTATGATTTTATAAATTTATATGGATCCTTTTTGGTGCATTTCATAATTTGAAACAGGAACTGTTAATCAAATTCGATGAAAATCAGCTGTCAATATTTTCCCTATAAAAACATACAATGCATTGAAGACATTATTAGTGCTACTGTTTCCCTACTACTGATTAAAACCAACGTTATTATGGAGCGGCGACGTCATTTAAGCAGGGAAGAAATGCTCAGAGCCGTGGGAATGATAGAAGCTGGTTCCCGGCAACGTACTGTGGCTTTAGCTCTGAATACAAGTCAGAGTGTTATCAGTCGACTTTGGACACGTTACCGAAGCACTGGTACCGTGGCTGAGCGCCATGGAGGACGGTATCGCTGCACCACACGGAGACAAGACCGATACATTCAAATCTTAACTCGAAGAGCTCCAACAATAACCGCCATGATGTTAGCCGTGAGGCTTCATCACTCTTCAGGGAACTTAATTAGTGACCAAACAATCAGAAACCGCTTGCATGAAGTGAACCTTCATTCCCGAAGACCGCTACGGGTACCACCTATAGCAATGCACAATCGTAGGATTCGATATTAATGGGCTCTTGAACACAGAAATTGGCCAGAAGAACAATGGCGTTTCGTGTGCTTTTCTGATGAGTCTCGTTTTGGTATGAGACCGGATACAAGACGTATACGACACTGGAGAACCCCTGGACGCCAACAGCGATTAAAATCCTGCCAGGAAGTCCATCCTTATAGTGGTGGAACCATCATGGTATGGGCGGGTATTTGGATCGGCGCAAGAACTGAGTTGATTTGGATCAGAGGCAACCTCAACGCTCAAATTTATGCTGAGACGATTGTATCTGACGTCATCGTTCCTCTACAAGTGCAAATCGGTCCCTTATTTCAGTTAATGCATGATAATGCACGACCGCACACCGCAAGAGTTGTAAGACAGACTCTCGCCGCAGCTAACATCAATGTCCTGCTCTGGCCTGCTCAGTCGCCAGACTTGAACCCGATTGAGCATGCATGGGATATGCTACAGAGAAGAGCTCTGCCGAATATGGAGGGTATCCAGTCGCAAGAAGACCTTTTTTTGTTGTTGCAACGAACATGGGCGGCCATTCCACAGCGTGATTTGGATGAACTCATTTTGAGTATGCCAAACCGATGTTCTTGTGTTGTTAGTGTTCGCGGTAGAAACACGGATTATTAATTGTTTAAGTTACCCAATAAAATTTTAAAGAAAACTGTTATTTCAGTCTTTTTTTCGAACTTTAATGTTAGTGGTTCAAATTATGTCAAAAATCCCTTTATTAGGAAAATGGCAAATTTCTTTATTAATGCAAAGGTGACTTGGTTTATCGTTACTGTGACAAACGAAAACACTTTATTTGATGAATCCTTAAAGAAAATTTTAATTAATATCAATCAGGAGAAAAGTTATTGCAAAAATATATGTTGATCCCTAGACACTTTTGATGTGTGTATTTAGCATACGTACAGTGGTGTAGGCACGTCTGAGTTGTAGTCGCGAAGACCATTTAGATGTCTCTTCAAGACTGCTCGTAAACTGTTGAGATTGAACCGCTCGAACCAATGGTTTATACCTACAATAATTTGCATGTCATACCTACTCAAAACCCCGACATACATCAACATTTATTTATGTCTAGTAGGAACTAAAGGTAATAGGGAATGGTTATGGTAGGTAATTGAAGGATCAATTACCTACATGAGGCTACATGACATACACACATATTTTAATAAAGTGTGTTTTCTTTTATAAATATAAATGGTTATGGTATTGAGACTTTAATTCGCGATGACTTTATTAAATCGACCAACCACCACCGCATATAACATACGGATTATTAGGGATGACGAAACATCCACAGTATAAGTTCACAAAATGTAACGAAAAGGTTTTGGCCGGGCCGCGCCGCCGCACCGGCCTGTACTAATCGCTTACTCGTACTAGCAAGCTCGTGGCCAGCTTGTTGAGGCGTGAAAAGGTAACAGACAGAGTTACTTTCGCAGTTATAATATTAGTTTGGAAGAAAGGATATGATTATATTCGAAATGAGCAGTCTGTTATGTGCGCGTGCATGTTAGCTCACGTATGCCGCGCCACCTGTGTAAGGTATGGGATCATCAATCTTCAATATGTCCCATAATAATGTCGTCGGGAGATAAATCGCGTAATGTCTGCCCTTTGGCACCAGCGCGAGCACCCGGCGCGGCGCCTGGCGCCCGGCGCGCTCGTCACGCCCCTAATCGTTACCTCTCGGTGCACGCTACCTGCTGCCTCTGCACGTTGGTTTCAACACCCCACTTTGTACATAATACCTACTATACCTAGTACCCACTGTACCTAGTACCTGCTGTACCTAGTACCTGCTGTTCTTAGTACCTACTGTACCTAGTACCTGTTGTACCTAGTACCTACTGTACCTAGTGCCTACTGTACCTAGTACCTACTGTACCTAGTACCTACTGTACCTAGTACCTACTGTAGTACCTACTGTACCTAGTACCTACTGTACCTAGTACCTACTGTACCTACTATACCTAGTACCTACTGTACTTAGTACCTACTGTACCTAGTACCTACTGTACCTATGATGATGATGATGATGGGACTCCCTTTTCCGCACTTAGACTCCCATTCGGTCCGTTGTGCGTGGGGATTCTGGCTAACCGAGCCATCCTAGCTCCGCCCAAAAGCACAGAAGCTTCCTGGGAGCTTCACAGGCTTCGCGGAGCGACCTCATTGTTCCGAGGATTTCTGCACGTTGAGAAGCCACGGCCTCGCAATCCAGGATGACGTGGGCGGCTGATTCCTCGGCATCAAGGCAGCCCCTGCAGAGGGGGCTGTCCGTGGCGCCTATGTTGAAAAGATGTTTGTTAACCTACTGTACCTAGTACCTACTGTACCTAGTACCTACTGTATCTAGTACCTATTGTACCTAGTACCTACTATACCTAGTACCTACTGTACTTAGTACCTACTGTACCTAGTACCTACTGTACCTAGTACCTACTGTACCTAGTACCTACTGTACCTAGTACCTACTGTACCTAGTACCTACTGTAGTACCTACTGTACCTAGTACCTACTGTACCTAGTACCTACTATACCTAGTACCTACTGTACTTAGTACCTACTGTACCTGGTACCTACTGTACCTAGTACCTACTGTACCTAGTACCTACTGTAGTCCCTACTGTACCTAGTACCTACTGTACCTAGTACCTACTGTACCTACACAATCATCATTGATGTACTGTTTGAGCAGGTATTTTCATTTTATGAAACCAAAACCAAAACTTACTTCTTTTTTGATAAAATAACAACTGTCAGTTCCTTCAAAACTTATTTAAAACATTACCTTAGTTTATATAAAAACTTTTTCCAAAAAGTGATAAATAACTTTAATTTCGGAAGTCGGTGTCGTTGGTTCCGCATTTTCGTTTTTTGACACCGACTTCCGAAATTAAAGTTATTTATCACTTTCTAGTGTTTCTTTTTGAAGTCGGTTGTGTTTTTTTTTTTTTGTAAAAAGTTTATATTTTTCACTTTTTTGAAGAATTGAAGACACCGGCTAGAAGAATCATCAAAATTCGCAGAGAAATGCCGGAGATGCAGTACATTTATGCATATGACGGAAAAGGTATAATGTGCCTCGTTATTATCAGGCATATTTTAATTACTGTGGGCGTACTATGTGGGTATGTGTTGGTTATTGCGCAATAGAAAAACCGTTTGCAGTTCAAATCAGATTATAATTTCACGAACAATTTAATCACCCTAGCAAATTACATATTGTACGTACACGACACAACCAGATACGGAACGCGGGACAAGAGAACTCCACATCGTTCTGTCGAGCTGTTTTCTAACCCCCACGAACTCAGGCTAGACTCTGTCAAGCGCCACCAGATGGCGTTAGCGTTTCGAATAGTCAAATGAATGACCGGATGCGACACACATAACTTCTTACTTGAATAATTACCATACATACGGGTCGAATACAGAACCTCCTTTTTTGAAATCGGTTAAAATCGTTTTATATTTTAGGAATCGCTACCTCGAACCCTTTCTTTTATCACAATCGAATAGAGACTTACATACCTACATACCATCAAAAAAACATTACTTACCTTCCTTTTGGGCTCCACCGCAGTCGTGTAAACATGTGGATTATGGACCACTACACTAAATTTTATCATGAAATAAATTTTATGTAGGTATATGAAGCTTATTTACGAGTTGACGTATTATTATAACGACTTGTTATGAAACGCGAAGCTAATATTTTTACGAGGTCGCTAAGCGGGCGATAAGTTATGTCTGATGCCGCTCGTGCGGCCGGTGGGCGGCGGCGTCCGGGCGGCGTGCGGCCAGCGGCGTCGTCCGGGCGGCGTGCTGCCAGCGGGCGGCAGCGTCCGGGCGGCGTGCTGCCAGCGGGCGGCGGCGTCCGGGCGGCGGCGTGCTGCCGGCGGGCGGCAGCGTCCGGGCGGCGTGCTGCCGGCGGGCGGCAGCGTCCGGGCGGCGTGCTGCCGGCGGGCGGCAGCGTCCGGGCGGCGTGCTGCCGGCGGGCGGCAGCGTCCGGGCGGCGTGCTGCCAGTGGGCGGCGGCGTCCGGGCGGCGGCGTGCTGCCGGCGGGCGGCAGCGTCCGGGCGGCGTGCTGCCGGCGGGCGGCAGCGTCCGGGCGGCGTGCTGCCGGCGGGCGGCAGCGTCCGGGCGGCGTGCTGCCGGCGGGCGGCAGCGTCCGGGCGGCGTGCTGCCGGCGGGCGGCAGCGTCCGGGCGGCGTGCTGCCGGCGGGCGGCAGCGTCCGGGCGGCGTGCTGCCGGCGGGCGGCAGCGTCCGGGCGGCGTCCGCGTGCTGCCCCCGAACGCCGGACCGTCGTTGCCAGGACCGTTGTAAATATCGTCAAAACAAATTAAATTTGCTTTGCTATAAATAAGCGTACACTTACCCCTCCAAACTTGGTATTAAGGATTCATACTTGTGACTTCACTTATACTACGCAATGTGGGTGCGAAGAGATTGGATGTGTTAAATCCACTAAAAACCTTGGAGAAATCCTGGACCACCGACTTTCCTGGCATCCTCAAATTGAAGCTATAAATGATAGGATCCGTAAACTCACATGGGTCTTTAAAAAGTTGAGACATGTCACCTCTCAAGACCTCCTAAAGCGGACTTATATTACATTGGCACAATCAGTTATGTGTTATTGTATTACCATCTGGGGTGGTGCCACTAAAATTAAATTCCTTGAAGCAGAAAGAGCCCAGAGATGCTTGATAAAAACAATGTTCTTTAAGCCATTTAGATTTCCTACTGACGAACTATATCTAAATCATAAAATATTGTCACTTCGAAAACTTTATATTATGAACTCAGTACTTAAACTACACACATCAAAAGTGTCTAGGGATCAACATATATTTTTGCAATAACTTTTCTCCTGATTGATATTAATTAAAATTTTCTTTAAGGATTCATCAAATAAAGTGTTTTCCTTTGTCACAGTAACGATAAACCAAGTCACCTTTGCATTAATAAAGAAATTTGCCATTTTCCTAATAAAGGGATTTTTGACATTTGAACCACTAACATTAAAGTTCGAAAAAAAGACTGAAATAACAGTTTTCTTTAAAATTTTATTGGGTAACTTAAACAATTAATAATCCGTGTTTCTACCGCGAACACTAACAACACAAGAACATCGGTTTGGCATACTCAAAATGAGTTCATCCAAATCACGCTGTGGAATGGCCGCCCATGTTCGTTGCAACAACAAAAAAAGGTCTTCTTGCGACTGGATACCCTCCATATTCGGCAGAGCTCTTCTCTGTAGCATATCCCATGCATGCTCAATCGGGTTCAAGTCTGGCGACTGAGCAGGCCAGAGCAGGACATTGATGTTAGCTGCGGCGAGAGTCTGTCTTACAACTCTTGCGGTGTGCGGTCGTGCATTATCATGCATTAACTGAAATAAGGGACCGATTTGCACTTGTAGAGGAACGATGACGTCAGATACAATCGTCTCAGCATAAATTTGAGCGTTGAGGTTGCCTCTGATCCAAATCAACTCAGTTCTTCCGCCGATCCAAATACCCGCCCATACCATGATGGTTCCACCACTATAAGGATGGACTTCCTGGCAGGATTTTAATCGCTGTTGGCGTCCAGGGGTTCTCCAGTGTCGTATACGTCTTGTATCCGGTCTCATACCAAAACGAGACTCATCAGAAAAGCACACGAAACGCCATTGTTCTTCTGCCCAATTTCTGTGTTCAAGAGCCCATTGATATCGAATCCTACGATTGTGCATTGCTATAGGTGGTACCCGTAGCGGTCTTCGGGAATGAAGGTTCACTTCATGCAAGCGGTTTCTGACTGTTTGGTCGCTAATTAAGTTCCCTGAAAAGTGATGAAGCCTCACGGCTAACATCATGGCGGTTATTGTTGGAGCTCTTCGAGTTAAGATTTGAATGTATCGGTCTTGTCTCCGTGTGGTGCAGCGATACCGTCCTCCATGGCGCTCAGCCACGGTACCAGTGCTTCGGTAACGTGTCCAAAGTCGACTGATAACACTCTGACTTGTATTCAGAGCTAAAGCCACAGTACGTTGCCGGGAACCAGCTTCTATCATTCCCACGGCTCTGAGCATTTCTTCCCTGCTTAAATGACGTCGCCGCTCCATAATAACGTTGGTTTTAATCAGTAGTAGGGAAACAGTAGCATTAATAATGTCTTCAATGCGTTGTATGTTTTTATAGGGAAAATATTGACAGCTGATTTTCATCGTTTACTCGAATTTGATTAACAGTTCCTGTTTCAAATTATGAAATGCACCAAAAAGGATCCATATAAATTTATAAAATCATAAATTTATTACAAAGCCACATCTCAATCTCAAGAAATCCGCATAAAAATGCTTGATCCCTAGACACTTTTGATGTGTGTACATAAAACATTACGTTCATATAGCTCAAACAGGTAGAAGAAAATGTAATGTGGCCACTGCTCCTCGCTGTAGGCGTCAATTTCAAGCCCACTCTGACTACCTACATATATAATATAATAGTATACCTATATAATATAATAATATAATAGCTTCACAAAAAATATACAATATTATACAACCTTCAATTCCATGAATGTAAAAAAACAATCGTTCACGAGCTCGAGAGGCTTGAGTACTGTGATATAGAGAACTTATTATTTAAATACGAACTCTAGACAATATTCGTGACTTCCAGTGGTACTTCCCAATCCCAAGATATTACATCGTAAGGCTAGAAGTCTCCTAATTAGGAGTCAAATTCGCACAGCCTATATGAGAAATAGTATTTTCTACTATCATAAAGGCACACTCACCACACACACACACCACACACGCACACCATACATGCACGCACATACACACATAAAGAGTAGTCATACCAGAATCTCTAACTTTTCATTCATTGTACTTGTTTGTAATTACTTAAAATACATAGTTTAGTTATCTAGTTACCTAAAAATATGTTGACCCGAGGGAGGAGCAGAACCACCCAATACAAGCATTACTATATGCTTCCTGGGAAGTTCTAGCCACAGAATAATATTGTACAAGAAAGTTACAGAAATAAACTATTTTAATTTTTTAATTCCGCGATTTTAGGTAGTTTAGGAGGTATGACAATTTATTTTTAGGGAAATTCTTCGGGGACATCTTTAAAAATGTATAACTTTTTTTCGATAAGCTCATTTTATTTTATTGTTTTTTGCGATGGCACTATCATGAAATACTATTTCATGTATAAAAAAAATATCTTCCTAACATTAGTGCAAGATACAGTTTTTTTTTTTTATCGAAAGTGAGATATTTAAATTCTTACGATTAAAAGATGTCTTCTTTTTTAATTTTAAAAATGTTAACAAATGTTTCAGGTTCTACTAGTCAACTTAAACTTATAATCGATCTATATCTTTTAAATTTAAAATCAACTTATAATCGTAAGAATGTAAAAATCTCACTTTAGATCAAAAAAAAATATCTTGCTCTAATGAGATTAGAAACAAAAAAAAACGTAAAGGGAGCTTGTATCAACAAGCTCCCTTTAGGTTTTTTTTTTGTTACAAGCTATAATTTTCTAAAGTTGTCCCCGAAGAATTTCCTCAAACGTTTAAAAAGAAATTCATATCTCCTAAACTATCAGAAATGCCGGAACATGCATTGGGTATTCTGTGCTTGACAAAAAGGGACAGTTAATGGTATTGACAACCTACTTAAATTAAATAAATAAATAATAAAATATTTATTCAAAAATTATAAGGCACTAGGTAAATTAATATTATGTGCATTTCCATATTCTGATAATTTGTATGATGCAGAAAACGATTACATTTACAATTTAAACAACTTAATGCATATTTTAACATGATAAAAAAAGATAAAATAATAATAAGATAGTAGATAAAAGTTTGAGGTTATGTCTTGATCCTATAGAGCTTAATAAGGTACTAATAAGAAATTATCATTTGATTCCAAAACTAGAAGAAATATTAACTAAGTAATGTATTAATTCAGTATTCTCAGTACTTGATCTGTCAGATGGTTTTTATAACATTAAATTGACAGATGAGTCAAAAAAGCTCTGTACATTTAGTAGTCCATTTGGTTGTAGATTCCTACGGTTGCCATTTGGTCTATCCATAGCTCCGGATATATTTCAAAAATATAGTGACAAAACCTTTGGAGATATTCCAGGGGTTGTAATATATTGTGATGATTTACTAATATGTGCTAACAGTGATGAGGAACATGATCAAATATTAACACAAGTTTTAGAGTGTGCTAAGAATTATAATGTAAAATTCAATAAAAGCAAATTTCAGTATAAACTAGACGAGGTAAAATACTTTGGTCACATTTATTCAAAAAATGGAATGAAAATAGATTCAGATCGAATAAAACTCATTCTGGAACTCAAAAGTCCGAAAAATAAAAAAGAATTACAAATAGTATTAGGAATAATTAATTACTTGCGTAGGTTTGTACCAGGATTGGCAAACATGGCAGCATCATTGCAATCACTACTCAAAAAAGATATGGAATGGTTGTGGACACAAACACACGAAAATGTATTTAGTAGTATAAAAAATTACATAAGTCAAGCACCAGTATTACAAAATTTTAATAGTAAGTTAGAGATAACAATTCAGTGCCATGCATCCAAGGATGGTTTGGGATGTTGCTTGATGCAGGAAGGCAAGCCAGTAAGTTATGCTTCCAGAAGTGTAACTTCAGCGGAAAAAAAATTCTCACAGATAGAAAAGGAATTATTATTATTGAGTGTCGTCTGGTCAACGAAAAAATTTCACTATTACATCTATGGCAGAAAATGTACCATCTTAAATGACCACAAACCATTAGAGACTTTATTAAAAAAGGGAATTCATGAAATACCATCAACACAACTACAGAGACTGAAGTTAAAATTATTAAAATATAATATTGAATTTAAATATTTAAAAAGAAAATTAATGTACGTTGCGGATTTGTTGTCGCGATCTTTTCTTGAGGAGACTGATAATAATGAATCATACATGTATGAAGTAGTGCATTGTATGGGTTTGTCTTCCTATTTACCGTGTTCACAGAGACAAAAACAAGAATTAATAACGGAAACATTACAGGATGAGGAATTAGTACTTGCAATTAGCAGACAAGGTAAAAAACGGGTGGCCTGAAAAAGTAGTCCATGTATCAGATGCTATAAAATATTATTTTAAATTCAGACAGGACATCACAATAGATAATAATTAAATTTTCATGAATAACAGATTGATAATACCGAAAAATTTTGGAATGTCAATAATAAAAAAATTGCATGAAGGACATTTAGGTATTACTAAAATGAAACAAAAAGCTCCTAACTTATATTATTGGCCAAAGATAGATGAACATATAGAAGAATTTGTTAGAAAATGCTTCATTTGCCAAACTTATCAAAATAACAACATAAAAGAGCCATTAATGTCACATGATATCCCGGACTTATCATTTTCTAAAATAGGAATAGATATTATGGATTTCAGAAAGAAGAGTTACTTAGTCATGTATGATTATACAACTAAATGGTTAGAAATAAAATGAATATCAAGTAAAACAGCGAGTAATGTAATAAATAGTTTAATAGAAATTTTCACACAATTTGGAATACTATGAGGGATTGTGTCTGATCATGTACCGTTCGACTCTAGAGAATGCAAAGAAAGAAAGAAAAGAAAGAAAATTTGTTTATTCTGCACAAACAAAAACGCACATTGCAAATAAAAATTAAAAATGATTAAAAAGTAAGACATAAAATATACACCCAACGTAGTCAAAAGCCTCGTATTCAAGCTTAGAAAATGTTGACAATTTTGTCCATTGCTTGATGGGGCCAGGCACCAAAGACAACACACATTATTATTTGACAACTGACATTGACAATAGATATCACAACCAAACGTGAAAACAACAACAATCAAACAAAAACAAAAATGCCAATTTCAGAATGGAAAATAACCACGTTTGTAACAAACAACATTAATAAAGACAATAATTAAGCTGTGCATCGCATCTGTGCAAGAACAGGTCGTTGCTCTGCAAAATGCTGTGACTTCGGACGAACCTATCGTAAACAGCGCTGATTTTCAGCAACTACCTCTCGAATGACGTAATGACGTCTCACCGTAAATCGGGTAAGTCTAGTTTTCCGAAGTACCTAAGTGTAATTCTAGCTGAACATAGTGTGTACTTATAACTAAAATAAAGAAAAATATATATTGTTAATAAGCATTACTCTTATAATTAATTTGCATCACAATGGGGTTTTAAATTTAACCATTCAAGTCCAAGATACCCACAGTCCAATGGGATGGCTGAAAGAGGAGTCCAAATTGCAGAGAAAATGCTAACAAAATGTAGTGAGGATAACACAGATATTAGATGACCATTGCTTCAGTAACATATAGAGCATCACCTGTCTCAGGAACAAATTCATCATCTGCACAGCTGATGATGAACAGAAATTTAAAAACCAAATTACCAGTTACAAACCAATACTTGAAATCAAAATTTAATATGAATGTAGAGACACAATTTGAAAGAGTAAAATTAAGAAATGAAAATAAATATAATGAAAATGTAAGAAACAAAGATAACTTTAGAATAGGACAAGAGGTATGGTTCAAAAAAGAACCAAATAGTAATAAATGGCTAAGAGGAAAAATTGTCAAAAATAATAATTTTAGATCAATGATGTCTTAGATATTAAAGAAGGATGTGTGTACACCAGGACCTCATATTATGTCCGACCTCAATAATCTGCTGGTTAACAAGGGCTGGGTGTGAAGTTTCAGTGGTTATAAGAAATTTATTGAATTCCAATTTTATTGTAAAGCAACATAGATAAGTAAAGAAAATAAATAATTGATTGTAAAGTATACCTATATTAGAAATAAGTATACAGTAGAGATGTAAGTGAGGAAAATGTAACATTATAGGTAATATCTACGTTTGTTTTTTTTTTTGTTTGTCTATATAAGAGGGATAGATGTAACATACATATGTCAGGAATAATGGAATGCACTCTATGCATAAGATGTCAAGAGGGGAGCGCGGGAACGCGACCACGGATACTACGGATGACAGGTCACGTAGGCCTCACTTTTGTAAAAGGAACACAACTTGCTGTAATATTAAATTAACTAATTACTATACTTAAATAAATATATGTCAACCTTTCTGCTTGGTATTAATTACTAAATAATACAGATATATGGATATCTTATGTTCATGTGAAACCTGGTTAAAACCGCATAGAATGTAGTTTAATGTAAATAATTTTTCAGTTGCCAGTGTGTACAACAGGTCCTCAATAGGGGACCTACTCATACTTTGATAATATTATGTAATAGTTCTTTTAGATGTAAAGAAAGAAAGGATATCACTGCTTGCTCTGTTACTTATGTGAGGTAGCACGTGCAGAAGTTGAAGGCCATACTTTTCTTATGTGTTTATAGACCACCAGCCTCAAATTTGTCATCATTCTTGATCATAATGGAAGAAATACTAAGTAAACTTTTTAAAGATAGTTTTATTTTGGTTTGTGGTTACCTAAATCTAAATCTATTAGTTAATTCACCAGAAAAATGTAAGCTAATCTGCTTGAAATCATTTAACTCAAAATGTATATTATAATATAATGAAGCGACTAGAATAACAGCAACTTCAGCATCATGCATCGACAATGTATTTACTAGTTGTAAAATAAAAGACTCGTCCTTAATTAGCGGCGTCAGGTCTGACCATACTGATCAACTTGTATCATTTGACTTAGGTAAAAGATTACACATAGATAAATGCATTCAATTAAGACCTCTAACTAAAAATAAATTAAAAATGTTTAACCTATTTAGTATTTATGTAATAGGATCTATTTGTATTGTCTGAAAGATAATGTTCTTAGCAATATTTCAACAGCTAGTTTTGATTCACAAGACCTCAACATAAACTATGGTACATTTGAAATTGTTTATTGTTTATTGAAATAATTGATTTACATAAATATTTACAAAATAGGGCCTTAAACTAGTGGTAGGTAAAAAATAATTGGATTCTACCTGAACTAGGAATAAACCTGTATCTCAGGTATCTCACTCAAGTGCTTATGCATAAGTATTAGGTATCAAATATTCCTACAAATAGTAAATAATTTATCTACTTTAATGATGTTTATATTAAAATTGAGCAAAATAGTATGCTACTTCTTTGTATCATCGTAAGACACTACGACGACGACTACGAGCGAATTAATATTCTATTTTGCTGTAATTTTTGACGTTCAAAAGTGCCTTTTATGTGTCTACTTATTTGAAATAAATGCTTTGACTTTGTCTTTGACATTTTTGCAACCATATTCTATTATGATTTTTGCAACGTTACATTTTAATAAGGTCGCGTTTACTTTGTCATACAGTAAAATTTGCCGTGTCAACAAAATGTTACGATTGCATGTTTACTTATAATATCTATAAATTATAAAAAAAAACTAATAAAAACTAAAATAAATTTTACGGATTATAAAGAATAAAAGACAAAATAACAATAATTAGATAACATAAAGTAAAAAGGCTTATAGATAAACATTGGCGGTCTTACACGACGTCATTATAATCTATAGAATTGATGTATCTTGTCTCAGCTATTTTCTTTGCGGGGCATTCTTGGCCGCCTGTTTTGTGGGTGCTCGGTTTTTTAAATCGCAAGCATGTTGCACAATGTGACGGTTCAGCATGTTTAATGCACTCATTCACCTGATGACCCTGTTCCCCACAATGTCCACACGTATAGGCAGTCTCCCGACAAGTCTTTGCAGCGTGTCCATACTGTTGACATTTAAAGCACCTGGTCACAAGTGTGAAGTCCCTAACTGGGCAGGAAGTCCAATTAATGAACACTCGAGTTTGGTTTATAAGCGCCTTTCTTATACTAGCAGTAACTTCAAGAATGAAGTTGCACGTACGACCCTCTCTTTTACCGGACTTGTGACTTAAATTTACAGAGGCCAAAAAAGAGTCACGGGACAAACTCGGCAGCTTCTCGGCTACATTCTGCTCATAGATGCAATCATATACTTCTTGATCACTTAAAACGGTTGGTACTCCTATAACTACAATTCTTGGTCTTCTCTTAGGGGGCTCGTCCACTTTCAGGCCAGAACTACTTAGCTGGGATGATTTCTTAAGTTTTTCTATGTCGTCTTTGGTCTCCGTGCTGATTATAACGCCTCCATTTCTTGTTTTGCGCAGTCCTCTAACGTGCAATTTCATTTGTTCAGGGCATATAATTTTTTGGACAAGAGATTTAGTATCCTCACTAGATTTTAATTAATCCGCTTAAAGCATGTCCTGTAAAAAAAATACAATCAATACTAAATCAAAATTTAGTGAATGGGCCACTGCTGGCATTAGAAAAAGCAGAGATATTTTATATAATCTATATCATGAGAAATCATTAACGTCTCATCAAGCCCTTCATAATTATGTAAGAAACTATTCTAAAGTATTCAAAAGAGTCTGCGCTGAGGCTAAATCTAAATTAATAAGTAACAAAATTAGTATATCTAATAATAAATTAAAAGCTGTGTGGCAGGTAATTAACAAAGAAACTGGAAACACAAAATAGCGAGATCAAAATGAGTTGTCCCTAAAAATTGATAGTGAAACCATTTCAGATAAGTTAAAAGTTGCTGAGACACTAGAAATATTCTTTATCAACATCCCAATAGAGGTTACAAAGCTTCTCTCCTCATCACCTATATTAGCTGAAGCTCTTCTTAAAGAAAACTTTAGTAAGGACAGTCCAAGCTTTAAATTCAAGTCCATTCTGTTGCCACAATTAAAAAAGCATTTAAGTCTTAACATAAAAACATTGAAGACTTATGGGGGATTTCTGTTAAGGTTCTTGGAGATATTATTGACACAATTGCCCCTGCTCTAAAAGGCATATTTAATCAATGTTTAGAAAGCGGTACGTTTCCCGCCTAATGAAACAGTAAAGTAGTACCAATTTTCAAATCGGGTAGCAAGTTTGATCCCTCCAATTATAGACCTATATCTGTGCTACCAGCATTGAGCAAAATCTATGAAAAAATCATGCTAGACTAGATGTTGTCACATTTTAACTCAAATGGGATTTTACATAGTCGCCAGTTTGGTTTCACGAAAGGTAGGTCGACGACAGACGCGGGAGTAAAACTCATCAGTCACATTTTGGAATCCTGGGAGAAGTCCCAGGATGCAATTAGCATTTTCGGTGACCTCTCAAAAGCGTTTGACTGCGTTAATCATAATACACTGATTTGTAAATTATACCATTACGGAATTTGTGGACAAGCTGCTGATCTTGTTATTTCCTGTATGTCAAAACGGCAGCAAAAAGTAAACGTTAACGGGGCGACGTCATCGGGGTCTCTAGTTAAGATGGGCATGCCTCAAGGCTCAAGTCTCGGCCCTTTCCTATTTCTAGTTTATATTAATGACCTTCTTTACACGATGGCTAATTTGTCGGATATCATTATATTCGCTGATGACACTTCCCTTATTTCAAAATAGATAGAAAAGATACGGATGTCTTACATATAAACGATAGTCTGGCTGTTCTTTCGAAATAGTTTGCAGTTAATAATCTTTTACTTAATGCGAATAAAACGGAATGTCTTAAGTTCGGTTACCTATCATAAGTTCGAAAAATATTTGACCGAATTTCATTTCACCGGAAACTTTTCAACTATTTTCGTTTCGTTTTTTTTTTTACTTTATCGAAGTTACGTCTGCCAATGCGTCAGTTGACCTATTATCATTTAGATTTTTTTCGTTACTCCGACGTTTCATTTGGTCGAAAAACTTTTCACCGAAGTTACACTTACCCGAAATAACATTTGTTCGAAGTACATATTATGTTTCCGAACATTCATTATACCACTGTTTTTGTAGGGGACTGTATCTGAACACCACTGCTGGTTACTAGACTTTTTCCTACTGTCGGACTATTCTATAAAGTAAACGCCATGATCGCCGGTGGTAGACTGATTTAATCTTCAAAAAAAGTATCAAAAATAAATAGCATTCGAAATATAAAAAAAACACTGTACAAAATACATTAAAAAGTAAAGTGTAAAAAAGGTGCGTCGCGCACAGTTTTAATTACCATATTTTCATTTCATCACACGTCTAGAAAGTTTGTGCACACTATTTCATCTATCAGCATGCAAACAAGGATTCTTGCTTCAATCATGCAGCATGCAAGCAGGCATGCAGCATACAAGAAGACATGCAGCGTGCAAGCAGGCATGCAGCGTGCAACATGCAAGCAGGCATGCAACATGCAGCAAGCATTGTTTCTGTCACGGCTCCAGCGCTGCGGGGTTTGGGCGGCCCCACGCGAGCTTATCGTCGCAGATGGTTTTAAAGCTCACCACCGCAGCTTCGGCTTGCTGGCCGGCCAGCCTCAGCCGCGGCGGTGGGCCTTCATACCACCTGCTCCTCAGCTCGCTGGCCGCCCCACCCCACTGCGCTTACGCGGGCTTAAATTATACTCCAGGAGTAGGGCAGACAAGACTACGTGAAGTCGGTTTTGCAGCGACTTGTTTCTGTTACTAAATTTTGTAGCACAACTTATTGACTTTTTATGAAACTATTTTAATTTTATATTGAAAATGCTACCAAGTAACCGGGGTCTCCCTTGTTTCATTAAAAAGATATTGACAAATTATCACTTCCCAAACAATTTTCCGCACAATTTCATTACTTATCAAATGTAATGTTGGGCAAGTGAACGTTTAAACAATAACTTGCTTACCAACTAGTACTTTTAGCAATTTTAATGTAGTCGAATATTTCAGTTGGTATAACAGATTTTACGCAAAATAAAATAAGCCAAATATTTACTACTAGCTTCTGCCCGCGACTTCGTCCGCGTGAAATTTCTTGTTACTCCGACCCATCCCGTCGCATAACATCGCCTGCCCGCGCTATTACTTCGTTTTTGCTTGGCGTTCTTTCTGACTTTTTTTCCTTTTGCTCGGCTCCTTAAGGTCATAGCGTGATGTTATATAGCCTATAGCCTTCCTCAAGAATTGGGCTATCAAATGCAAAAAGATTTTTTCAAATCCGACTGGTAGTTCCAAAGATTAGCGCGTTCAACCAAACAAACAAACTCTTCAGCTTTATAATATTAGTATAGATTATAAATTATAATATAGTAAGTCAGTTGTTTTTGTTTTAAGTTTTTATTTTTCACTTTTTAGTTGTACCTGCCTACTCCAAACAAATTCATATAACACTACTTGGTATGTGAATATCAGTGACAGGAAGCTATTGAACACATCTGCCTACCCCTTTAAAAGGTACAGGCGTAATGTTATGTTGTGTGATTGCGTAAACAATGCATACATATGCTATAGCAGCAATCGCGGTTGATTTGCTGGCATTTATTGAAGAGTTCCGTTGTCTGTCTCCGAAACTCATCATCAGATCTTTATAAAATTTAAATGGGACCATTCCGGAATAAACCCACTTCGAACAAAAAAAATATTTGCAAATATATATGAGGGAGTTATGCCCGAATATACCTACATAAAAAATAAAAAATAGAAACATCCGAATTGAGAACCTCCTCCTTTTTCGAAGTCGGTTAAAATCAAAAATGATGTCAAGGGCAATTTTATTCAAAATTAAATACTTGTGATGAATAACGTATTTCGCTCCCCCCACCGAATAACATGGTAATGTGGTACTACGACAGTTTTCGTTTTATTGCATATTCGGTGTCTAAAGCATTAATTACAATCTTGTAATTTTTTTTGTATTTTTTCTATGTATATTTATAAAAGTACAATAATTTCAATGGTACCGTAATGAACATAACAACATTATTCCCTTAAAATCTAAACACACTTTTTGCACGAATAATACCATAACATGTTATTACAGATCATGCAATCGTTAACTTTTTCGGTAAGCGACGATTACCATTATATTCGCGTAAGAAATGCATGCCTTTTTCCACGTAAAGTATAAAACAATTATATTTGTGTATTATTTTTGTTTACAATATAATAGAAACGGCTTATTCGATTTAGATGCCGTTTTCACTAATATATTGTAGTAAGCTTCACTTAACATTTAGTGTTTATTTCATGTCAATCGGTTCATAAATAAAAAAGTTATGTCAATTTAAAGAATCACGGCGGACATTTTTAAGGTATACTATCAGAGTACGTACATGGACGCGCACTCTCGAGGCTAACTGATGAACAGCGTTTGATATTTGATCTGGTGAGCGTTGATTGTACTTTGGAAGAAATGCTATTTGTAGATGCACCCGGTGGAACGGGTAAAACATTTCTTACGAAAGTTATTTTGGCGAAGGTACGAAGCCAAGGTAAAATCGCGCTTGCTGTCGCTTCATCAGGCATAGCAGCCACATTGTTGCCAGGTGGGAAAACTGCTCATACAATGTTTAAAATTCCGATCGATTTAGACCGCACAGAAAGCCCTGTTTGTAATATTTCAAGAAACAGCGATAAAGCTAAGGTTCTTAGTGATTGTAGCCTTATTATATGGGATGAGTCCACAATGGCCAATCGAAAAGCAGTAGAAGCAGTAGACAGAACGTTGCGTGATGTCAACCAAAATGATCAACCCATGGATGGCATTACTATGCTTTTTTGTGGCGATTTTCGTCAGACTCTCCCTGTAATACCACGTGGAACAAGGGCTGTTGAAGTTAGAGCCTGCCTAAAGAGTTCTCGACTGTGGCATTACATTATACCTTTGCATTTGACATTAAATATGCGTGCGCAAATTAGAGGCAACGAAAATGCTCAAGAATTTTCAGATTTGCTACTTGAGATTGGTAACGGTGTGTTACCGCAGGAACAAGGAAAAGTTGTTCTTAATGAAAACCTATGCAACATAGTTTCATCAATGCGAGACCTCATATCATCTGTGTATGGAAACGCAACGCAAATACCAACTTGCGAAAATTTCTGGCTTTGCGAAAGAGCTATTTTGACGCCACGAAACGACCAAGCAGCAACAATAAACGCTGAAATTTTGAGCTATGTTCCGGGGGATTATGTTGAGTATATCTCCATTAACAGAGTCATGGAAGAAGGAAAATCTACAAGCTACCCAGTAGAATTTTTAGAATCCCTCAATGCTCCTGGACTACCAGCACATAAATTAAAATTAAAAGTAGGCGTACCGATAATGCTTCTTAGAAATTTAAGCCCCCCAAAACTTAGCAATGGCACCAGGTTAAAAGTGACCAATTTACAAAGAAATCTGATAGAAGCAGAGATTTTAACAAGGTGTGGAAAAGGTAAAAGTGTTTTCATTCCTCGGATTCCTCTCATTCCAAACAATTTTCCATTTAGTTTTAAACGAGTCCAGTTTCCAGTCAGTCTATGTTTTGCGATGACAATTAATAAAGCCCAAGGTCAGACGCTGAAAGTTGTAGGTGTAGATCTAAGTATCAGCTGTTTCTCGCACGCTCAGTTGTATGTGGCTCTGTCACGGGTTAGCAATCCTAGGAGCCTGTATGCTTTCATCCCCGATGGCCATACGTCAAATATCGTATACAGAGAAGCATTACTGTAAAGTAAATTTTTAGCTAAGTACCCAAACGACGGTATATGTAATTCAAAATATATGCTGCCCGAAAAGTCACTATTCCACGCTGACGAAGTCGCGGGCACAGCTAGTTAATAAATAAAAGGACTGTTTATGATAAATAATAAAACCTTTGTTTTATTTCATAAATTTTAATAAAACGCTATTATAAATTATCCAGTATTAATATCAACTTCCTCTATTATTGTTATTTTTCTGCAAAATCAAATAATAAGTACTGGATTATTTAATAAAACATTGTAGCGTGGGTGTAAAGAAATGTTTATTATATATAAGATACAAGATTATTAAGATACACGATTATGTAGAATACAATGATTAGGTTTTGGCACTGGACGCACGCGCGTGTTCACTGTATCGGTCGCCCTCGTATACTATGCACGCCGCGGGAGCGAGCGGGGTAGCGACGCCCGCGGCCAGGAGCGCGAGAGGGCACGCTTAGGCAAGCGTCGGCGGCAAGCGCTGTGATTGGTCAAGCGTGTGGCGCGACATACGATTGAGTGGTGGCATGACTGGTTTGCGCGCTACATCCTCCTCCTCCAAGTCACGACATCGTCCCGAGAGTGATTTGGTATATAAAAAAAACTAGGAGCGCGCCTTCCTTTTTGTCTTAGGTGGCCGACCTCGCAGACGGCGCGGTTGGACCGGCTGAATAGACTCAATGTGATCACTAATAAGACCTGTCAGATCCGAAACATGAAAACGACCTAAAAGCAGACCCTGACTATCGACCAACTCGTAGGTGGTGGGGCTGGTAACCTTTTGAATGGTGTACGGACCATCCCTCTGAGGCATAAACTTCCGAGTTAAACCTTTGGGTGCGTTACTGAGAGAGTGAGTGGTTAACAATACCTGGTCACCAACTTTGAACACTGGAGACGGACGTCGGGAAGCGTCAGTATACTCTTTCCTAAGATCTTGTCGTCTTTCAACTCGATCTCGTGTATCTCGCAGGCAATCAATAAATTTAGACAGATAAGGCGTGGCCAAAGGTACATACGCTTCTTTATCCAGGATTGCGCGCAGATCATGCTGTGCGTCAAATGGTGTTCGCATTTCGCGGCCATACATCATGTATGACGGTGTTAATCCTGTGGTAGAACAGGTTGCGGTGTTGAGGGCGAACCTTACCTGGGGTAGGAACCGAGGCCAAGAGCGATGCTCATTCTTGACCAGCATGGCCAGCTGAATCTTCAGGTCCCGATTCTTCCTTTCGGCTGGATTAGCCTCAGGATGATAAAGTGGTATCAAGTTCTGCTTGATGCCGAATAGGAACATGCACTGTTGCATCACTGCAGAAATGAACTGCACTCCATTGTCAGAAATGACACGCCTAGGGAAACCATATCGAAGAAAATACTCTTCAATCATTAATTTGGCACATACCTCAGCTGTAGCCTCCTTGATGGCGTATAACTCCACCCATCGAGTGGCAGTGTCCTCGATAAGGTATACCCATTTCTCGCCAGACTCAGCTTCTGGAAGGGGGCCAAATAAATCGACAGCCAGTACCTCACCTCTCTGGTGCAGTATAGGCGTCTGCAGAAGTCCGAAAGGTTTTTGATTTGAGAACTTATACCTTTGACAGTCAATACAATTTTTCAGGAAGTCTGAAACGTACTTACGCATACCTGTAAAGTAGTATCGCTGTCTTATACGGTCGATGGTACGATCCACGCCTTGGTGACCAGCAGTAGGGGCATTATGGAACTCTCCCATAACGTCTTTGAGCATGGTCACGGGAACCACCAACTGCGGCTCCTCGGATTCAGAGTCAGGAGCGTGACGATAGAGAACACCCTGGTCCATAAGATACCCACGCTCTAACCAGCGGGTAGCAGGCATAGGGTCAGCGGTGTTTTCTATATCCCTGATGATCTTACTCACCTCGGGGTCATCCAGCTGAGCAGAGCGGAGGTCAGTCGCACTCTTGCGTGGCATGTCCAAGATCACCGAACAGACCCCACAGCGTTCTTGAGAAGCCTCACTACAAGTGGGGCGGCTAAGAGCATCGGCGACAACGTTGACCTTACCAGGAGTGTATTCGTACTGTATGTCAAACGCTTGTAATTTGAGAGCCCAACGCATCAACCTACCACTGGGAGACTTTAAGGTTAACAACCACTTCAGTGGTTGATGGTCACTACGCAGAATAACAGGATGTCCCTCAATGTAAGGGCGGTACTTTCCTACGGCCCACACTACGGCGAGTGCCTCACGCTCCGTAGTTGAGTACTTACGTTCTGCCGAGGTGAGCAAACGACTAGAGTACTCGAGGGGGTGCACGTCGTTACCTTCACCCTGCAGGAGTACGGCACCTAAAGCGTAATTGCTAGCATCTGTATGAATAATAAAAGGTTTACTATGGTCGGCTTGTACGAGGACTGGTGCTGTACTGAGTCGTTTCTTCAGCTCATTGAAAGCTCGCCGCTGGTCTTCGGTCCAAGTCCACGGTTGGTTCTTCTTGGTAAGCTTGGTGAGCGGTTGAGCAATTTCGGAAAAACCAGGCACAAACTTACGAAACCATGAACAGGTCTGCAGGAAACTTTTCAGGTGCTTGAGATTCGTTGGTTCATTCATCTGCTGGATAGCCTGCACCTTGGAGTCATCAGGCATTATACCTTTGGGTGTAATAAGATGGCCTAAGTATTTGACTTGGTTACAGGCAAAGTGGCACTTGTCCCTGTTGGCACGTAATCCAAAAACACGTAGGCGGTTAAATACGGTTTCCAGGTCTTCCAGGTGTTTCTGGAAGTGCCCTTCTGAAAGGATTAGCAGATCGTCCAAATAACATAATAGGGTAACGTCCTTTAACGCACACCCAGACCGAAAACGGTCCATTAACCTCTGGAAGGTGGCGGGGGCGTTCTTGAGGCCAAATGGCATACGAGTGAAACGGTACGTACCGAGAGGTGACACGAACGCTGTCTTATCCCTGTCCACAGGAGATACACTTATCTGCCAGTAGCCTGACCGCAGATCTATCGTACTCATGTGCCCTTCCCTCTTGGTTGCGTGAAGAAGGTCCTCGATAACCGGCAAAGGGTAAGTGTCACTTTTAGTGACCGCATTAAGTCGGCGATAGTCAACACAGAACCTATACGTACCATCCTTCTTAGGGACGAGCAGAGCGGGTGCGGCCCACGCTGACTCGCACTCTTCGATCACACCGTCAGACAACATTTTGTTGATCTCTGCCTCCATTGCGGCCCTCTTGGCAGGCGTGAGGCGGTATGGAGGCACCGAAATAGGTGCATGACCTCCCGTATCTATTTGATGCTCAGCAAAGCGAGTCGCCTCTCCTCCTAGACGGAACACATCTTCATGGTGCTGAAGTAAATCTGTAAGCTGTAAGCGTTGATCACCGGTAAGTAGCAAACCTTCATCAGCCCTCAGCGACATAGAAGATACTGAGACTGGATCGTGTTGCACCATAGTTTCGCCCTCATACTCCAGCGGGTAGGTCTGCGTGCAACCAGAGAAATGCCAAGAAGAAGCAGAAAAATCAAGAACCATACCTGCAGCGTTGAGGAAATCCATGCCCAGGAGAGTATCATTGTTGTCAGCATCAGGGAAAATTACAAAATCCACTCGAACACTTTTTTCCACAGTGATTATGACTTCAACGCCTGCCACCAGGACCTCGCGAGGATGGGCAACACCATCAGCCAGCTTCACGTTAACCTGCTTGGCGCAAAAGGTAAGCCCCTTTTCTATAAATATTTTATAAAGCTTATGTCCCGCTATAGAGCACCTAGCTGCTGTATCAATCAAAGCTATGCCCCGTAAACCAAGAACCTGAATACTAAGCACAGGCCTCTGTTGCGGTGAGTGTACGGTTGTCGCCTGCAAAACGCGAGACGCAGAGAGAAAAACCGCAGGTGTAACCCCACCCCAAGGAACAGTAGTTGTCGCCGCGTTGTCAGCGCAAAGTGAAGAAACTACTGAAGGCGTGTTCAATTGATCAATGTTTGAGCAGCATCCATGAGTCGGGACGATAGTAGGCGAGTTTACCCTAACAGGCGATGAACTACGACTTTGTCCGATAACTGGAACATCTACCCTAACAGGTAAGCCGTTATTACAATTTCCGACAACTGGTACATCTACCCTAACAGGTAAGTCACTATCACAACAAAAGATATTATCAAAAGACGACCCACTGACCAAACGATCGCATGCTTGCGATGAACAATTACTACAATAACTATTAGACTCAGTTTGTTTACGTAGTTGAACACTATTACTATCACTATTACGGGTAATATTATCATGACTTGGAGTGTTAATCGAGAATGTATTAATGTGTTGGGATTCACTTACCAAATCCAGTGAATAATTTTCGAAAGCCACAGATGCAAACGATAAGTTATTGCTACATTTAGGGCATTGAGACCTCACTACCCCTTTCGCTCCGCAACCATAACAATGAAGAGATTTATCATTATTACTACACTTATTTAACTTATTACAATCATCACGTACGTGTCCGTATTGTTTACAATACACGCATTTAGGTTTCGCGACATTATGGTTCGGACGCGGACTAGCAGAACTAGCACAATCTTGAATGACCGTTGATCGTTGCGACGACGTCGTGTTTCCTGTAGGTGTACTTGACGATGGTGGTGCGCTGGCCGAGCTCGGCGTTGTTGGCGCTGCGGAGCGGCGCGGCGGGGGCGGCGCGGCCTGAGCCGCGCTGCCACTGCGGCCACCTGCGCTTGCTGAGCGGGCGCCGGACTGTGGACCAGGCGGGGACTGGATACGCGTATCAGATTCTTCAATCTCCAAGGAACGAGCGATGCGTAACATGTTATAGAAATCTTTGAATTCTTCCCTTCTTAGATGTTTTCTAATTCGTACGTCAAGTAGGCCGTAAACCATGTCGACTTGCGCTTTTTCGGATATATCGCCGGCAGGGATTTTCGATAATAGTGCACGGCATTTGGCGACGAATACGTCCGTGTTTTGATCACGTTGTTGTTGTTCAAATAATTCTCTATAAATACGGTGTGGAGGTCTTCTATCACCGTAGGTATTAATTAATAACTGTACGGCCTCGTCCCATGTATGGATTTCTTTCTTGACTCCCTGGTACCATATGGCGGCGTTTCCTGTGAGCACCATAGAGAGGCCCCTGAGGGCATTTTCTTCAGACACATTAGCGCAGTCCTTGTAGCTCTGAATGGCGTCTATGAAGGCATCCACCGACTCGTTGGCGTCACCGCCGAACCTGGCGGTGCAGTGCGTGAAAGTGCCGCTGCCAGCGACCGGTGATGCAGACGCAGAGGGAACTGGGGATGACGGCTGGCGACTTATTACTTTTTCCAGCAGGCGCTCGAACGCTTCGGTTTGGGACTGTTGCATGGCGGCCATCATGGCGGCCACTTGTCCTGATGAAAAACTTGCGGCGTTGTCGGTGACCTTGTCATCGTCGACATCCACGGATTGCATCGGCGATGTCTCGTCGTCCGAGGGTGTCGCGGGATCCCTCCGTGTACGAGGCATTATGAATTTATGACCGTAACACACGCGAAATACGTTAACTGTTGTTTTTTTTTATTTCTTTAGTTCTTACGAGCACATTACACTAATATTACTCGCAGCACGTTGGGCAGCCACTTGTAGCGTGGGTGTAAAGAAATGTTTATTATATATAAGATACAAGATTATTAAGATACACGATTATGTAGAATACAATGATTAGGTTTTGGCACTGGACGCACGCGCGTGTTCACTGTATCGGTCGCCCTCGTATACTATGCACGCCGCGGGAGCGAGCGGGGTAGCGACGCCCGCGGCCAGGAGCGCGAGAGGGCACGCTTAGGCAAGCGTCGGCGGCAAGCGCTGTGATTGGTCAAGCGTGTGGCGCGACATACGATTGAGTGGTGGCATGACTGGTTTGCGCGCTACAACATGTATTTGCAACATTATATTACTGTTAATCTTTTGACACCACACATCGACGAATATTACTGTAATGTAATATTACATTATACACTATCGCTTGGATTTCACACGAATAATATCGTAATATCATATTGCCGTTAGGTTTTTTGACACTGTATTACAACGAATAATACTATAATGCATTAATATTGACTACGATATTGTTGCGTTTACACGCGAATAATATGGTAATGATGCGTTGCATACTATACTTTTGCCATTTAATTTCAGTAACATTATTTTTGTGAATAACTTTATTTTATAAAAGTATTACAAAAAAATCATAATATAAATTAGATTGTAAAAAAATTAGCTTTGTTTTGACGTTTAAATGTCTACCTTACGATCTACCAGTGCCGAGATATACGCATAAAACAGTTTTTTATTTTTCCTGTAAAATTTTGATTTATCGATTACCATATTATTCGGTGGGGGGAGCGATTTATTTTGATAAGGATTAAAATATCATGTTTATAAAAAAAAACCTTCGCAAATAATGCATTAGTTTAGAAGAAATTTGATTACTTACCATAAAAAAGGTTATAGTGAGTAAACCTTAAAAGATAGACATATGCTATCGCGGACTTTTTTTTAGAACTTTTAAAGGGAAACAATTCCGTCATACATGATTTTTGCGTAACTTTAACCGTTTACGCAGCGTACGCAACGAAAGCTCTCAAAAGGAATATTTTTTCCCCGTTTTTGCATCATTTTTCATTGATGCTCCGCTCCTATTGGTTGTAGCGTGATGTTATATAGCCTATAGCCTTCCTCGATAAATGGACTATCCAACACAAAAATATTTTTTTAATTCGAACCAGTAGTTCCTGAGATTAGCGCGTTCAAACAAACAAACAAACAAACTCTTCAGCTTTATTATATTAGTATAGATTTCTGTCTGCCTATGATTACAATTGGCCCTGTTTGATATGATATGAGGTAAAGGTATTTGTATTCTCATTCGCTCGCTCTTGCATCCAATGTCGACGGAACGGACGGTTTGATTTCTGTGAAAAGGGTTTAAAGCAACCTAACAAAACCGAACATCGGGGTGCCCTTCTCTCGCTCTTGCATCCTACGCCTATCGACCGACCGCAACCATGTAATGTAATTATGTAAAATCATGTAATTCGCAAAAAAAAATTTTTTGTCTATATATTTTTTTTCTTAACAAATTATTTGATTAAAGACCAAATGCCTTAATGACATAATTATCCTTGGTAATATTCTGCCGAGTGCAAATTTAACCAAATGAAAATGTGCGTACTAAAATCATCCAAATATTGCATTGGTATAAAAAAAGGTTGCTAAAATTTGTTTGGATTATGAAATTTTGCCAAAATCTTTTAGGCAAAACGGCAGGATCCCAAGTAACCGGCTATATATTTGTGACCAAATAATATTCCGAAAAGTGTTGTTTCGATATATTTTTGTAAAATATGATTTAAAAAGAGTGTCCATGGAGTTTCTTGCCCGTTCTTCTCCATAGGTACCTACGCTTTGGAATGGGCAACTAGCTTCATATTTTCTGACTGACCGACTTCTTGACAATTCAAAAGTGCCTGTAAATGGTTTAATTGAAATAAATGCTTTGAGTTTGAGTTGAGTTTGAGTTCGATGTGGTGAAAATATGGCAAATAAAGCATTTGGCAAATGAACGAAGTTCAAAAGAGGCATCGGCCAATAGCAAAAAAATATTTTGTAAATCGGTGAAACATAGTTCGGTAAAATAATACCTATGGACACATGATACTTCGATTATCTAAAAATATGTGAAATAATGCATATATATATAGCAAAAAAAGACGTCAGTCAGTAATTTTCGGTAAAATGATTTTCGAACAAAAAAAATTCGGAAAAGTGATCGGTTCCCCTTAAGTTCTCATTACCAAATGTACCGCAAGTGGGTTTGAATTTAAAACTAGATGCTGTTACGGAAACCGTATTTCTAGGAATTACTTTAGATTCAATTACAATGGGACGCACACCAGAGCTCTTTCAGGTAGATTAAGTTCAGCTGCATATGCAGTGAGAAAAATAAGGCAGTTGACAGATATAGCCACAGCTGGGTTAGTATACTTTGCTTATTTCCACAGTATTTATGTCTTATGGTGTTCTGCTGTGGGGATCGGCAGCTGACGTTTGAAAATAAGAAGCTATTTCCATAATATAAATACACGTAGTAAAAATGAAATTGTGATACCTAAATTTAGATTAACTATAACGAGCAAGTCATTTCTTGTAAACGGCATCCGTTTTTATAACAGGTTGCCAAAGCCAGTTGCAGAACTTAGCGATGGAAAGTTCAAAACCCTGATCAAACGTGTCGAAACGATTATAAGATTAAAGACTACTTTGAAGACAAGGTAGTTTGGCAATAATTCCTTCTGCACATGTGGCTTCCCTGGTGCCTCATTAACGGCATAACTATAATATGTACATTTTTGATAGATTCTTATTTTGTAAACTAGCAGCGCCCCGCGGTTTCACCCGCGTATGTTTCGATCCTGTGGGAATATCGGGGTAAAAACTATTATATGTCCTTCCCCAGGATGCAATCTATCTCTCTGCCAAATTTTATCGAAATCCGTTCAGTGGTTTAGGCGTGAAAAGGTATCTACAGACAGACAGACAGAGTTACCTTCGAATTTATAATATTAGTATGGATAATATGGATGTACTGTTTTGGTGGCTACACATTGATACGAAACTATACAAACAAAATATAACAAAGATTGTAGACAATTAAATAAATTCTTGTCAATCTATACAATTTTTTGTGGCTTTCTGCACCTATAATGGAAACATAAGCTTTGTTATTTTATTCAGTCTGAGCTATTGCCTATCAAAACATAAGTTGAAATTGATTAAATTCCTATGACATACTTACCTTATAAGCACCTGATTCATAAAGCATGGGATAAACTGTGTTTCAGAAAACAGCATTTGTAAAGTGCAATATTATGAAATAGGTGCTGCTTATATTATATTGTTCATAACAGCATTTGTAAAGTGCAATATTATGAAATAGGTGCTGCTTATATTATATTGTTCATAACAGCATTTGTAAAGTGCAATATTATGAAATAGGTGCTGCTTATATTATATTGTTCATAACAGCATTTGTAAAGTGCAATATTATGAAATAGGTGCTGCTTATATTATATTGTTCATAACAGCATTTGTAAAGTGCAATATTATGAAATAGGTGCTGCTTATATTATATTGTTCATAACAGCATTTGTAAAGTGCAATATTATGAAATAGGTGCTGCTTATATTATATTGTTCATAACAGCATTTGTAAAGTGCAATATTATGAAATAGGTGCTGCTTATATTATATTGTTCATAACAGCATTTGTAAAGTGCAATATTATGAAATAGGTGCTGCTTATATTATATTGTTCATAACAGCATTTGTAAAGTGCAATATTATGAAATAGGTGCTGCTTATATTATATTGTTACTAGCAGCGCCCCGCGGCTTCACCCGCATACGTGTCGATCCCGTGGGAATATCGGGACAAAAAGTATCCTATCTCCTTTCCCGGGACTCAAACTATCTCTATACCAAATTTCAGCTAATTCGGTTCAGCGGTTTAAGCGTGAAGAGGTAACAGACAGACAGACACACTTTCGCATTTCGCATTTCGCATTTATATAAAGTATGGATTTATATATCTCTGTCTCCATACATAAAATATATCATAGAATAGCTGTGCCCCGCCGTTTCACCCGCGGTAATTTCAGGAAAAAACCTACTAAAAACTTTATTACAAAAAAAAAAAACAACCGACTTCCAGTCCAGTCGGTGTCGTTGGTTCTGTATTTTCGTTTGTTGACACAAACTTTCGAAATTAAAGTTATTTTTCACTTTGTAGTTGTACCTGCCTACCCCAAACAAATTCATATAACACTTCTTGCTATGTGAATATCAGTGACAGGAAGCTATTGAACACATCTGCCTACCCCTTTAAAAGGTACAGGCGTAATGTTATGGTGTGTGATTGCATGAACAATGCATACATATGCTATAGCAGCAATCGCGGTTGATTTGTTGGCATTTATTGAAGAGTTCCGTTGTCTGTCTCCGAAACTCATCATCAGATCTTTATGAAATTTAATGGGACCATTCCAGAATAAACCTGTCGAACAAAAAAAAATTGCTTAAGATTATCTATAGGTACTAATATGATAAAGCTGAAGAGTTTGTTTGTTTGTTTGTTTGAACGCGCTAATCTCAGGAACTACTGGTTCGAATTGAAAAAATATTTTTGTGTTGGATAGTCCATTTATCGGGGAAGGCTATAGGCTATATAACATCACGCTACGACCAATAGGAGCGGAGCATCAATCAAAAATGTTGCAAAAATGGGAAAAAAATATTCCTTTTGAGACCTTTCGTTGCGTACGCTGCGTAAACGGTTAAAGTTACGCAAAAATCATGTATGACGGAATTGTTTCCCTTTAAAAGTTCTAAAAAAAAGTCCGCGACAGCATAGTCTATCTTTTAAGGTTTACTCACTATAACCTTTTTTATGGTAATCAAATTTCTTCTAAACTAATGCATTATTTGCGAAGGTTTTTTTTTTATAAACATGATATTAATCCTTATCAAAATAAATACGTTATTCATCACAAGTCTTTAATGTTGAATAAAATTGCCCTTGACATCATTTGATTTCAATGAATATCTTAGGAGTTGCATAGTTTACAAGTAATATAGTCGCATAGTTTACATGTATAAGTAATAATCTTAAGTAATATCTTAAAGTAATGGAATATATTTTTAACCGACTTCAAAAAAGGAGGAGGTTCTCAATTCGGATGTTTCTATTTTTTATTTTTTATGTATATTCGGGCATAACTCCCTCATATAATATGTATAGACAGACGGATTTGCAAAAATTTTTTTTATTCGAAATATTTTTATTCCGGAAATATTTTTACTCCGAAACTCATCATCAGATCTTTATGAAATTTAAATAGGACCAATTTAAATTTCATAAAGATCTGATGATGAGTTTCGGAGACAGACAACGGAACTCTTCAATAAATGCCAGCAAATCAACCGCAATTGCTGCTATAGCATATGTATGCATTGTTTACGCAATCACACAACATAACATTACGCCTGTACCTTTGAAAGGGGTAGGCAGATGTGTTCAATAGCTTCCTGTCACTGATATTCATATACCAAGTAGTGTTATATGAATTTGTTTGGGGTAGGCAGGTACAACTAAAAAGTGAAAAATAAAAACTTAAAAATAAAAAAACAACCGACTTCCAAAAAAAATACTACAAAGTGAAAAATAACTTTAATTTCGAAAATCGGTGTCAAAAAATGAAAATACAGAACCTACGATACCGACTTCCGAAATTAAAGTTATTTTTCACTTTGTATTTTTTTGGAAGTCGGTTGTTTTTTTTTGTCAACAAGTTTTTAGTAGGTTTTTTCCTGAAATTACCGCGGGTGAAACGGCGGGGCACAGCTATTATTAAATAAAGTTACCTTTAGCAGTTAATAGAACAGAAAAACAAACTGTTGTTTGTTTGTTTGAACATGCTAATCTCTGGAATTATCAATTATTTTTGCATTAGATTGTCCAATCCATGTGGAAAGCTTAATCACGCCAGGACTCTTTGGAGCTGAGCAAAAAGAAAAAGGTCAGGAAGAATGCTAAGAGAAAACGATGTGATAGCGCGGGCGGGTGATGCGATGCGATGGGTTGGGGGAGCAAGAAATTTCACGCGGACGAAGTCGCGGGCAGAGGCTAGTTACTTATACATGTAAACTATGCAACTATATTACTTGTAAACTATGCAACTCCTAAGATATTCGTTGAAATCAAATGATGTCAAGGGCAATTTTATTCAAAATTAAATACTTGTGATGAATAACGTATTTATTTTGATAAGAATTAATATCATGTTTATAAAAAAAACCTTCGCAAATAATGCATTAGTTTAGAAGAAATTTGATTACCATAAAAAAGGTTATAGTGAGTAAACCTTAAAAGATACACATATGCTGTCGCGGACTTTTTTTAGAACTTTTAAAGGGAAACAATTCCGTCATACATGATTTTTGCGGAACTTTAACCGTTTACGCAGCGTACGCAACGAAAGCTCTCAAAAGGAATATTTTTTCCCCGTTTTTGCATCATTTTTCATTGATGCTCCGCTCCTATTGGTCGTAGTTTGATGTTATATAGCCTGTAGCCTTCCTCGATAAATGGACTATCCAACACAAAAATATTTTTTCAATTCGAACCAGTAGTTCCTGAGATTAGCGCGTTCAACCAAACAAACAAACAAACAAACAAACTCTTCAGCTTTATTATATTAGTATAGTATAGATGTGAGGACTTTGTAGGCCTTGTAGACTTTAGATCTGTAGACCATTTTTTATTTTATCAAGTACCTGGTACTTGTTGACAAGCCTACGCTGTCCTCCCATACCTACTGTAATTTGAAAACATTGTATTTATTTTTAAAAAGAGTAACTGTGGAGTTTCTTGCCGGTTCTTCTCCATAGGAAACGACCAATTGGAACCGTGCACCTAGCTCCTGCCTGACTGACGCTTCATAAGTGCCCATGTAGGTTTATATGAAATAAAATATTTTGATTTTTGATGTTGATTTATTTTCGGATACCCCTAGGTATGATATTTTATTTTATTGTCGTCACTATTTAGACCACCCTGTGTAACGCTTGGTGTGGAGTCGATTGAGACGGCGGCACAAGCGGCTCAAACTGCATTGTTCGGCCGCTGCCATCAGGCACACAGCTTGTGGTGTGGTCGTATCACTCGCTCAATAAAACTCCCGAGATCAGAGTTTCTCACGGCTGTATACTGCACCCGTTGTGCTTATTAAATAATAGAATAAAATAAATCTCGAGATGGCACTGATCGCAGCTGTGGCTAATCGAGCGCACGCCGACTACCGACTATCTGCATAAATGTGGACTGCACGAGCGTGCTGGCTGCTGGCGGGCCGGTGGAAGTCTCGCTCTCATAACAAACCAGTGGTGGGACTCAGTGCAACCGTACATCTACTGCTATGAGCCGTTGTCTGTGACTAATTTATATCACCCATGTGCAGGTGACTGTACCTGTTACACGATTCATATTTTATTTGGGATTTGTTTTAGGTCTCGCAATCATAAACAAAATTGTCGGCTAGAACCTCGCATTAGCGACACTACGGTGCGACCACACTCCGGCGTGTCTCAGGCTGCCGAGGCCGCCACAGTGCCGAGGGAGTGTCGGCCGCAGCGGTGACATGATCTCCACTAATTGGCTGGATGAAGAGAGCGCGCGTTGACGTCATTATTTTTTCATTAGAGCCGGCGACGTCCGTCGTTGTCGCCATGACGCACAACTAATTACCGCCGCGGAAGGCTTCGCGCCGCCCGCGGCCCTGCGCCTCTCCCCCGCGAGGTCCTGCTGCGCCTAATTCACCGTGTTTGCCTGCCATCAGGCCCTGCCACTGCGATTATATCTAAACAATATGTAATACATCGCTCGTGCTCTGTGAATGCGTATGACTCAGTTTCCTGACTGTCATTACAACACTCGGCGTAACGCCAAGCGCTAAGAGGACTGTCCTGTATCATTTCAAGAGAGGTTTTCTTCGAATGCATTCCCTTCCAAGTCGTGGTGGATGGCGATTTGTTTGCAAATGTTGCAAAGTTCAACTGGGCACGTTGTATCTATTGCGCGAGCCACATCTCCTGCAGGCTGCAGTCAGGGGGTTACTACCTTCATGTTTTGCAAGCAAATAAATAATATCATCATTCATAACGTACTCAAAAAGTAAATTCTCGGCCAGAAAATAAAACATGTTCTTATGGGTAATTGTTATTTTTCATAAGAAAATGGTTTTCAAGATGTTTCTTGAACTCAAACTCAAAGCATTTATTTCAATTAAACCTTGTACAGGCACTTTTGAATTGTCAAAATTAAATAGTCTGTCAGTTAGTCAGAAAGTTGAAGCTAGTGGCCCATTCCAAAACGTAGATCTCTTTGTAGATCTCTATGGAGAAGAACGGGCAAGAAACTCCATGGACACTCTTTTAAATCAAGATATTACAAAATCCTGGGTACATTATTCTTGTTGCTTCTATATGAGAACAATGTAAAAAAAATGAAACTAATGAAGAAACATATTAAAATATAAGATTAAAAATAAGCCTTGGCAGCTAAGAGATGACCAGTCTCAACCGACGGCGCCCGTTCACGAACATGACGCGTGGATCAGCACCATCCAGCTCAACCATTTTGTAGGGAACTGAATAATCCAATACACGCGCCACCATCGATGAGACATTTAAGTGAGCATGACATGTTCTCAACTGCCAAGCTCTTTCAAGTCGACATCAAAAAAAATCATAATAAATGGAAACATGGTTCTTACATTTACAAAATAAAAAAAATGCTTCTAAATTATACAAAAACATAGTTTGCAATTTAATTAAGAGATTAATAGAGTTTTACTACCAAACAGGAAGAGATATTTAATAATAAAGTATTCAACAATTAAACATTTTCTGAGAATCTCGTTGTTCAGGGAATTATTTCCCATATTAATTGTATAATCTCGTTGTTGTTCTAAACAATGTTCAGGGAACTATTACCCATATTAATAAGAAAACCTTATTTTTTGTCTAACAAAACTTAAGTTTAACTTAACAAAATGTTCGAAATCTAAACGATGTCCTTTGTGGTAACAGAAACTACTTAGTAAGAAAAGCTATCATTTGTACAACTTTTAGAAATAGACAAAACAAGCACATTCCACACTAATATGTATTTTACAAGTAGCTCGGCGATTGTTATTGGAAAGAAAACTCTATCACTATTATAACTAACTTCTTAGTTATAATAGTAATAGAGTCACTTAGTTGTTTCAAGTTTGTTCTTATATTTGTACAACTATCTGATGCGACTTACGTCCTGTCCAAATTTCAATCATTCATACCAAAGAGAACTATGGTTTTGAATTAACTGTTCTGTGTTCGGGTTTGAAAATGTATGCATTCTTGAACTAAGTCAGTCTCTAAATCATCCAAAAAGCCCTTTGCTTTTTTCGTAAGAGTTGATGATGACAATTCACTCGTTTTTTTTTTTATTTATTTATTTATTTATTTATTAGATCGCCAACAGAGGCTACACAGTTACTTACATGTTAACATGAATAGGGACAAATACAAGTGTGCGCTTCCAATTACAGGCGACCACATCATTCACTTAACATCTAGGTGGGTACAACAAGTTTGACATAAATTGCCATACAATACACGAAAATTAAAAACATAAAACAAAATTAAAAGCTATAAAAAGTTTTGGTCAGAAATGAAAACTTTAATTGAACTTGTTGTAGGTGTTGTCCTGCCTTTTTTCTCAATCAATGACGACGAGAAATGTGTGACAGTATCACTCGCAGGGGATTTCCGTAAGTGCCTCTAGCAATGCTCAAGTAGACTTACATATGTCTACTCGGCCTGCTGGTAAATCTGTCGCCCTAGACTTATGTCTACTCGGCCTGCTAGTAAATCTGCTGTCCTAGACTTATGTCTACTCGGCCTGCTGGTAAATCTGCCGTCCTAGACTTATGTCTACTCGGCCTGCTGGTAAATCTGCTGCCCTAGACTTAAGTCCGTGATCTGGGTCTGGTGATCCATAGGATTTCATTGCTGCAACGAAATCCTATGAATGATTGCAGACATACCAGTATCAGCACTTTGGCAGCTGATGTGATCATCAGACTGAATGTTGCCTGATACTTTGTAATTTAATTTAATAATTACTTTTATTTTCATTTTAGTTTATTTTTTTATTATTTACTTCTATTTAATTTTTTAATTTGTTTTAATTTTTTGATCACCTTGTGATTAACATAGTTTTAAGATAAGTATTGTAATACGAACAAAATGTGGTAATTTAAATAGTCTAAATTAATCGAATTTTATTTAATAGCAAGGGATAGTTGGTACCACGCGAACGATGCAGCAAAACTGGTGTTGTGAGGTTACACTAGCTTTGGTGTAGCGACTTACGAAGGAATGAGCTCGGCAGACACGCTGCTATACAACAGAGCGTGGCCGCAGAGCGTGGCCGCAGCGTGTAGCCACATGTGGGACCGCTAATAACTTTATTATGCACACTAATTGATTCGCGACCGCGAGACGATACCACCTCAAAGTCAAAGTCAAATAATTTATTTCAAATAGGCACAATTGATTCTAGTCGCCCCTTCCAAAAGATAGTGTTCGCATGGAGAAGAATGGGCAAGAAACTCCACCGTTACTGTTTTAAAATGTTCTACAAGGTTTTGTATACATAATAATAATATAATTAATATAATAATAATATAAATCGTTGAAGAAGCGCTTCTTTGGCTGCCTGAAAAAAGTACTTAATAGTCTTCTATCAGGTGGAAACAAGGTGCGCGCCTTCAACGGTTGGGTCATGCCGGTTTTGATGTACTCTTTCGGCATACTCAAATGCACTCAGACCGAACTCGACATCCTGGATAGGAGGGTCCGTACACTGCTGACTGCAAATCGAATGCATCACCCACGGTTATAGGTAATGAGGCTGTATATCCCGCGAAAGTGTGGAGGTCGAGGGTTTTTAAATGCTATGACGGAGGGTCTTATCGCGAGATATGCAGTCTCAGGGAATATTTTCTAGAAACCGACGTGGGGATGCATCGAGATGTAGTCATAGTGGACAAGGGCCTCACCCCGCTCTCCTTGGCTAAAGAGAACTGGCGCAAACCAGTAGTGCTTGACACTGATCGCATGGAAGTATGGCAGAGTAAGGAGCTTCACAGACGCTTTTTCTGGGCCCTACATGGACCCGGTGTAGATCTACCAGCGTCCGTAGCCTGGCTGCGTTTCAGTGACCTCTGGAGAAACCGAAGGTTTTGTTTTTGCAATTATGGACGAAGTTATGATGACGAACAATTACCGGAGATTTATTGTGAAAGACGGCACGGTTGACATCTGTCGGGCATGTCACCGGCCGGGGGAATCAATCAGGCATATCATCTCCGGGTGTTCTCGTCTGGCTAACGGAGAGTACTTGCATAGACACAACCTTGTAGCCAGGATAATCCATCAGCAGCTTGCTTTGAAATACAGCCTTGTAGAATCGGAGGTGCCGTACTACAGGTATGTGCCCGACCCAGTTCTCGAAAATGGTAATATCACATTGTACTGGGATCGTTCCATCATCACTGACAGGACTATTGTTGCCAATAAGTCTGATATAGTGGTGGTGGATCGATCAGATCGACGCGCAATGATTGTTGACATAACCGTCCCGCATGATGAGAACCTCGTGAAAGCCGAGAAAGACAGACTGTAGACAGTCAAAATTGACTTTACTTTAATGATACACCCGCGATTAACCAAAAAACTTGTCAGTTATTCCTACTCAAGGAATAACCTTAGAATAATAATAGGTACAATTACGGGCCACAACCTCCTTAACAAACATCTTTTCAACATAGGCGCCACGGACAGCCCCCTTTGCAGGGGCTGCCTTGATGCCGAGAAATCAGCCGCTCACGTCATCCTGGATTGCGAGGCCGTGGCTTCTCAACGTGCAGAAATCCTCGGAACAATGAGGTCGCTCCGCGAAGCCTGTGAAGCTCCTAGGAAGCTTCTGTGCTTTTGGGTGGAGCTAGGCTGGCTCTGTTAGCCAGAATCCCCACGCACAACGGACCGAATGTCTAAGTGCGGAAAAGGGAGTCCCATCATCATCATCATCAAGCCCAGAAAGAACAGATCAAGGATCTTGACTTGGCCCGCGAGGTTGTCGACATGTGGGATGTGGACTCAGCGATCATTGTGTCGATAGTCGTGACAGCCAATGGCTTAATAGCCAAGAGCCTCGACCAAAACCTAAGGAGGCTCTCGTTGGGCAGCTGGATCAAGGGCTTGATTCAGAGAGCGGTACTTCTTGACACGGCCCGCATTGTTAGGAGGTTCATCTCTCTAGAGCCCTGACCGCCGCGGTAGCTTGGACCCTGTTCCCGATACTTGTGGGCTACTATTTTTTATATTTTTAAATGTTTTTTATAGGTATTTCTTTTTATATTACACCTAGCTATATAATGTAAATTGACCATAGATACTGTATCGTACATACACCGAGAGAGAGTTAATTAAGAAGTACATAAACTATAACGACAAACACCGAAACATTCTTTTAAAAGCTCCTGAAGAAAAGTTGTCCCGCGAAGTGCCAGGGGCCAGGGGGGGCCAGGGGGGGCCGAGGGCTTCCAGCAATAGCAATCGGGAATAATACTGCTGCCAGCTGTTAGGGGTTCTTTGTTGCTCTTAGAACGTACCGATGTTTCTCACGGCTATGTGCACCTCGTGGGACATTTCGCTATTAGTGAAATAATATTTGAAGCTTGACCCCACGTCCTAACCGAAATGATCGTTCGCACGAAAACGCATCGCGCGAACGACGATCGCTTCGGCTTAGACGCGGCCTGACACTTTCTCTCGCATGATAAACATACAGTTAAGTAGCTATGCGTGTCGTAGAACTCGTTAGAGGTGCTACTGCTGCAGCCCGCGGCGCTCCGACGTCAAGTCGAATCTGTGATCTTTTTCTTAAATTAATGGTTAAAATCGCCAGCACGCAGTGACGACCCGTGGTGATCGCGGGGCTGCTCCCGCACCGCGGCGCCGCCGTCTGCTGGGTACTCACAGTACGACAGTTGGGTAACGGTTGATTTAAATTATTGAGTCGAATCAGACGCATTAACAATATAATTCGTTCAATTTCATGTCATTGAGATTGGAACAATTGTGAGACTGCGAAAGCACGAGTTGTACTTAAAGGTACTTATATAGCTATGTACATATTGTCACTAGGTACCGCCGCTGCGGCACTGTGCACGGGACCGCACTCGACCAGCGACCAGCGACAAATAGCTAAACTAAAACATTGGGCGTACAGAACAGGCGCGGCTCGTACTACTTATTACACTACCCACGTCCTAGGAAGCTGTGAACAGACTCGTGGGAATAGCAGAGTGCTGTTATGTGTCCCCCGACTGTGCGCGTCGCATCGATCTTAATATAGTGTCCCGCGACATCCCTTTATGGTATCTGCGGTGCTGTTATTGGTGCCGCGCCACACTAACCTTCGCTCGTTTTTAGTTTTTATTTCGTAAAAGAACTAACTCGGTACTGCGTAGAGGAGGTGCATGCACGCAAACTGTAGGCCCCCGGACGCGACATTTACTTGGTCGGATTATGAGCCACAATATTTATATGGTGAATTAAGATTGATGCGGCTCGTTCCTCGTTGTCCGGGAAACCGTTGGACGCTCCGCACTTCGAAGCGTCAATGTGTGCGATACCAACACAGCGCTTACAGGTCGCGATCTTCAACGAAGCCTCAGCCCATACTCAGCAGTGCTTGACTACGTTCTTCTGCTCCATCGCTTTTGATCCAATATAACACGACCTTAGAGTCAGTGAAGGCAAATACCTTGATTGGAAGATGATGCGAGTAATTTTCATAAACTATGCGTAGCAGTTTTGACATGAGAAGCGCGCCGCAGAGCTCTAAGCGTGCTATAGACAGAGGCTTGGTAGGAGCGACTTTGGACTTTGCACAGACAAGCTGAAGTGTTACCGGAGGCGGCGGCCACATGAGCATATAGGTACAATGGCACCGTAGGCATACTCACTTGCGTCCGAAAACGATAGAAGAGTGAGAGTGCAGTTGTTAGAAACGCCTACATGACGCGGAATGCGTATATTGTTAAGAGCCGGTAACTCGTCGCAGAACTGCTTCCACATTTTAACAATGTGCAGCGGTGGGGTGTCATCCCAATTGAAATTAAGATGCCAAAGCTGTTGGATCAGTAGCTTAGCATACACGACTGCGGGGGCCACGAAGCCCGTTATATCCCACAGTCGGGCGACTGTAGAAAGGATGGAGCGCTTAGTGCACTTCACATCTGCGGGAACCGTAATTTTAAAATAAAATACGTTATCATCAATACACCAATGCAGGCCTAGTATTTAATGCTGCATGGTCTTATCAAACTCAACCTCCGTAGGGAGATTGTGCGAAGCGGGAAGATTATTTAGTACAGCACGACTGTTACTGTTCCATTTTACTAGAACCCACTGAGCTCCTTTGAATAGGTCAACCAATTGTCGCGACGCAGATATCGCTTCTTGTTCCGTGGGAATAGTGAAGGCGAGATCGTCCATGAACAGCGACGTAGACGCGAATTTGCTAGCGAGAGGATAGCGCGCGCCATGTTCTTCGACTAACCGTCTCACAGTGCGCAATGCATAGTAGGGACTTGATTTTAAACCGATGTAGACGCGGTTGAACCTATACAATTGTAGTGGGTCTTGTGGAGTAAAACGATAAAGAAAACATTGAAAACGACGGTCAGCTTCACGCATGATAATCTGTAAGAACTGCTGGCTACAGTCCGCGGTCAGTGCGATCGCGTGTAAGCGGAATTTTAATAATGTTGTAAACAAGTCGCCTTGCAAATTCGGACCCGAGTGCAGAATATCATTCAATGATTGCCGGCCACCAGAATTAGACGCGCTGGCGTCTAGAACCACGCGCAGATTAGTCGTTGTCTTATCTTCGCGCACGACCCCGTGATGCGGTATCACGTAGGTATATGGGTGTTGGGTCGCGCGGATCGTGCAGGAGAAACGTAATCTTTCGCGAGATAATCCTTTATTACGTCATCATATGCAGACCTAAGTTTAGGCGCAGCTCCTCGAGCTCTCAAAAACGTCTGACTAATGAGTCAATAGCGACAGGCTTCTGAGCGAAGCAACATGTCAGGGCCTGGGCGGTTTGATGTAGGTATAGGTAACGTAGGCGCGGAGCCCATAATTACGTGACCGAAAACAGTACGCAAAGCGCGCGGCACCGACGACACGGGTGCCGCGCGCTTTGCGTACTGTTTGTGACGATTGTGGACAACGTCAGGAAAGAGAAGCACCTATTAAAGCGTCTATCTTACTAGGCAGACCATATGATTCGTCGGCTAGCGGTAAATTATGTAGATGTGATAAATCACTGGTATTTATCAAAGAGGTAGGCAGTAAGTCCGTTATCTGATCAACAACAAGTAGCGAAATATCAAAATTAATTTAATAATTAATTTCGTGAATTTCTCCCATGTTTTAATAGTTATTATGCTATTCGGGGCGGAGACAAATCCAATAAATTGAAGATCATAAAAATCGGTCGAGCCGTTCTTGAGTTATAAATGGTGTAACTAACTCGACTTTGTTTTATGTAGTGTTGCCCAAAATCGGTCTTGGTCTTGCAGTCTTGGTCTTGTTCTTGCATTTTTGCAAGACCAAGACCAAGACCAAGACCGACTTATTGTAGCAAGACCAAGACCAAGACTGAACCCTGCAAGACTTGAGCAAGAACAAGACTAAGCCTGCAAGACTCTTGCGTCTCGCAGTTAAGTCAAACTGAGATTTGGGCGTTATAGTAGGCATTTGTTTTCAATCCCGATTTTGTAGACGTTCCCCAGTATCAAAACCGTATCGTCATAACACTAAAATATGTATATTGTATTGATTATTATATGTTTCGACTATTTATTAAGTAGGTAGGTAGCGTGTTACTTACAAATTTGTTCCCATATGCGATAAAAATGTACCTAGCATAACTTTCTAGCAAAGTTCATTTCATACCTTGTAGGTATATCTACTTAGAGTATTATATTATACTTGTATAAGTCTAATGTGCAGATCTAACGTTAGTAGGTTGGTTAAAATTATGTAGGTATTATGTTTCAAAGTTTATATTATTCTTCTATTCAGCAAAATTTAAAACTAACAGCGAGTCGAGTAGGCCTAGTACTAGTAGCAGTTTTTAAGCCAGCCGATGTTATGGTACAGACGCCAGCACATCAAGCTACTACAATCTGCCATATTTCTTTAACTGATTTTCAACTTTATCGCTAAAGCATTAAGGTTCATGGTTGATTTACCTTAGCGCTTCCCCTTTAAATCGATGAAGCTTTAGAAAAATAATTATCCCCTCATAACGAATCTAAAATAAAAGTAGTAAATGGGTCATTCAATTATGTAGATGATTAAAATGCCTCATGTGACGCGTCTGTTAGATTCATTGAGATCCCTGCCACCATGAGCAATAGGCTAATAGGTATTTGAATGTAGTCTAGTCTAAGTAGTAGAGTCTCGCAAGACTTGCGAGACTCTTGCTGCAAGACCAAGACCAAGACCAAGACTGAGAGCGCAATACCAAGACCAAGACCAGGTGTATTGACGCAAGACCAAGACCAAGACTGGCTAAGGTCTTGTCTTGGTCTTGCATTTGGGCAACACTAGTTTTATGTAGGTATGTATTGTATGAGCGTTCTTAGTAGTCAGTCTACAAGTATAATTTGCACTATTAAGGGCTGATTTTTCAATCGTCAGATAATTTTTATATGTAATAAAAAAAAAATAATTAAAATAAAATTGAATAAAAATGACGTCTAACAGATTTTGTATGGAAGAACTGTCAAAAATTCAAAATTTATCCTCGTACAAATATTATCTGGCGTTGGAAAAATCAGCCCTAAGTATATTGATGACCCAGCGGGATTATCCGAAAGGGTTACCGCTGGCCCGGAACATAAAGGGCTAAGGAAGGAACACGGGTGGGTTTTAGTCAGTAAGAGTCTGACACTCCCTTCCGCTCCACCCAGAGCGGGAGGAGTCATTTGATGACTTCCCATCCTCAAAAAAAAAAAAAAGTATATTGATGACTAGTCATGTTCCTGTGCGTTCTTTGTTCTTTGTGCTTGAACTTGATCCAATCATGCAACATTTACAAATTAAATAAAAGGGGAAATTGTTGTTCTTCATGAGCGAAATGCTTCTATTCGTGAAATTGCAAAGCGCAGTAAGTAACAGATATGTACTTGTGACATAATTATTTTCATTACGTTAATAATGTTTCAAATCAAATTCTTAACTCATCTCACCTTTCAATGTTCACCTAAATATTGCAATACATAGTTATATCAGAATTTAAAGTTATTTTTTTACTCAGCTGCATCCGGTTAGACCGGAAGCTGACCCCAATATTGTTGGGAAATGGCAGGCAGATGATGATGATGATATTAAAGTTATTTTTTTATCATAATTTGATTTTGATAAAATTTACTTGGGCCAGCCCATTTTTGTCTCAGGCGTCTGCGTGGGCCAAAGCCGAAGGCGAATTTTTAGGCTTTTCACTACGACATCGTGGCAAGACACAGGGTTAATCCATTTTTATCCACCCGCATTACTGCAACAGCACATAATGTGTGCTTACAAATAGTACGAAATCACCTGCATGAAGATGAAGCTGGTTTACGCTGTAGTAAGCCAGCACGGAAGATTTTGCTGTCCACCGCTCACCGACAAAAACGACATCTGTTCCCTAGGACTAGGTCATATATAAATTTTAATTGGGAGAATAATGTGATTATTTTTAGCGATGAAAAACGTTTTAAGTCACTTTGAAGTGATGTGATTGTTATGCAGTTAGAAGTCGTCATAATTTCTTACTATCTAACATGTTGATTCACTTCACCTCCAATTTCACTTTGTTTAAATTCGAATTCCACCAAAAACATTTCATGTAAAATGTTGCCAAGACGACCACATAAAGTTTGCCCTGTGAAAAAGATATCAGATCTCATGTAGATGCCAAGCTTCCAAATCTACACGGCCTTTTTTTTCGCTGAGAAATGACATTACGCATCTCCGCTCGTCGGGGGATGACACGGAGTATGTGGGACTCCCTGTCAAGGTGGCAGTATACCCACTAAAATTTAGCGGTGTTCCCTCGTCGCCTTGATGGGGGGGTCATGGGAATCCGGCTCAGCCTTTGCGTCCACAACCCCCCGGTGCATGTCCGCCTAACTGGCGGGCCCCGCATGTCCCCCCGGCTGGGGCTACGAGAATGGCTGGGAACACCTGGCCATTCCCGTCCGGCACTGGTGGAAGCCTGTGCAATACAGGCGAGGGTGCCCCCGCACCCGTCGCCTGCTGGCTTCCACCTGGGAGGAGTCGGAGGTGACTGTCATACTGACGTCGTCTTCGACCCCGCCTCCTCCACCGTTTCGGCCGTTGCTGTAGTCTGGCTAAATACTCCTGCTGCCATTGCTGCCAAAAGTCTTTCAAGAGCTTTTGAGTGTGCTGCCATCGAGATAGTTTGCTGACAGGTACGTCTTTCAAGTCTGGTGAAGGTACGGTGATTGGTTCTTCCCCGATCAGGAAGTGTCCTGGAGTGAGTACTTCCATGTCATCTTTGTCTGAATCATCGATGGGGCACAACGGTCGCGAGTTTAGACAAGCCTCGATCTGGCACAAAAGCGTAGTCATCTCTTCAAACGTCATGTGACTATTCAAAACTCGTTTGAGGTGATATTTAGTGGATTTTATGCCGGCTTCCCATAGCCCACCGAAGTTCGGACTGTATCCTGAAATAAAATGCCACTGCGTCCCATCCTTGGTCAAAGTATATACTATATCACCTTCGAAATCTAACTTTGCTGCATTCCAGGTTTCAACAAGCTCTTTGTTGGCTCCGACAAAATTTCGGCCTTCAAATTCAAATTCAAATAGTTTATTTTCTCTTCACAAAACAATGGTATCATAAAAATTAAGCTTAGAATCTAGTTTGTGAGAGACTGGTGTCTGCACTAGGAATACCTGTATAGCAGATCACCAGGGTCCCACCACACGGTATGAGAACATAAATTACTTATTTAGTAAATGTGAAGGGATAAAGGGCATAACATAAACTCAATGAAAAACAACAGATTAAGAGCAATAAAACAAAAAGAGAAGTACGTCGAAAGGTGATCTAATATGTGTAGGGAAAGTACGGGGTTGGACTATTTTGGATAGGTTAGTAAATCCTCAGTTGCTTCATAATCTAAACCAAGGAGCCAATCAACCAGAGTAATCTTACACGCCTTTATTGTTAGATGATAAATATTTGTAAGAAGATTTAATTGCCTTGGTCACTCCACATGTGATTGCATCTTCCTCTACGTGATATAAATCTTCTGAACGCTCCGATAAACGCTTCAGATAGTTCTAAATGGATGGCCTTAGTTGCCATACAAATAAACAAGGAAATATAGCCTTTGTTCGTTTTAGCGTCTCTTCCTCTAGACATTAGAATTTGGTACGGGCCAGCAAAATCAAGCCCACAATTCAGGAATGCTCGGGCCGGTGTCACTCGTTCTTTAGGTAAGTCTCCCATAAACTGGTTCTTTTTAGCCCGCTGTTTTGCACAAATTAAACATTTATGCACTGCAGCCTTGATTAAACTTTTTCCTTTCACAATCCAGTATCTAGATCAAATGTAATTAAACATTAACTGTACACTGCCATGCAAAGTTACCATATGTGCATCGGTAACAATCAGTCTTGTTAAATATGATTTATTATCGCGATGATGGGGTGTTTTCTATTCTTGTCTAGATTAGCGTGTCGAATTCTACACTGGCGCCCACCCTGAGGATATAATTTCGATCTAAATATGGATTGAGTGACTTCAATACACTCCTGTTCTTAACTTTACCTTTCTCTGTCAGGTCTTTAATTTGAACACCTAATAAAAGGTCCACTCGCCCTGGTTCATTGTAACTTGGGTCTGCCAGAGCGAGGCCTTGTAAATGCGGCCAGTCAGCAATTTTGTTGGTGAAATGTCTTGGTGACAAATTGGAGGTTAAGTTCTTGGGTATGACGTACGCCTTCAAAGAAATCTTGAAATCATCTTCACACCGAGATAATAGATCAAATTCTCCGATGTGATTTATGTGTGTCTGTTTCCCTCCAACTGTGGTGATGATTCCTCTGCTTGATTTGCGTTTTATCTTTAATCTTTGTGCTGCTCTCTCACTGATAAAGCTTTCATGTGACCCTTGGTCAGTTAAGGCGCGCAATACTGTTGTAAGTCCATCGTCATTCCTAACATATACTAGTGCTGTTGCCAGCAAAGCTGTGGACTTCTTCGTCGTGAAGTGTGATGCTATTGCGACATCTTTTTTTGTTTCTTCTTTATCTTGTTCCTTTCCTTCGTTATTATGACTGTGTGGAGTTTGTGAATCGTCTGACTGCTTGTTGTTACTTCTCTGCTGGTGCAACAGTGAGTGGTGTCGGCGGTTGCATCGACGGCAGAACACAGGTACGCGACATTTCCAGGCTGAGTGTCCTGGTGCCAGACAATTGTAGCAGAGGCTATTCTTCTTTACAAACTCGTTCCTCTCCGTAGGTTGAAGCTTTATAAAATCTTTACAATGGCATAGGGCGTGGTTTTCCTTGCACATTGTACACATCTTCGCCGGTGTGCTTGCAGAAGCATTTTATAACTTATCTTTGATAGTTTTCTCCTTTGAGACCGCGGCAGAACTACTAGCGGTCACCAACTCCAATGTACGGAACATAGACTCCAAAAATATATATAAATTTTTCAAGGTGGGTAACTTGTTAAACTCCTGAGTGTACATATGCTCCTCCCAATCCTTATGGGTCTCAGAGTCAAATTTCTGAACCACTAAAAATATAATTAGAGGGTCCCAATTGTCAATAGATAAATCTTGATTTTGTAGACTATTCAAACATTCAGTTGTAGTATCTAGCAAAGACTTTATCTGATTTGCAGTTGGTGTCTTAATCGCCTTTTGTCCGGGGTAAGTCGTTTCAACAAAGTATTTACTATCACTCGTTTATTTCCGAAGCGACTTTTCAATATATTCCACGCTTGTTCGTAGTTATTGTCCGTAACCCTTATATGTTTCAGCAACGCTTCAGCTTCACCGGTAATATTTGATTGCAGGTATTGCAGCTTCTGTACCAAACTTAGCGACCTATTGTTATGGACTTGTGATATAAACAAGTCATGATAAGTGGGCCAATCATCGTAATTCCCATTAAACTCAGGCAGATGAATTCTCGGTAATTTAATAACTTAAGTTTGGTTAATCGTCGCGATGTTACTACATACTTCTTCTGATGGTGATGACAATAATGTAGCAATCATGTCCTTTAAATCTCCTTGTAAACACAAGAACAAGTCTTCAATAACGTAATAATCTTCGTTAACAAAGTACTGGATGTTCGCACGTTGATCTTTCGGTGTACACTTAACAAGTTCTTCATGTGTTGACTTAAAGTACTGCCAATATTCTTCTATACATTGTAATCTTGCTTGGATGTAACCCTTTGTTAATCGTGCCTTAGGACATTTCTTCAGATTAACTTGGGCTTTTTGCATTTTACCAGCAGTTTCTTCTAGAAGATTGAGTAATTGATTGCTTGAAGTACTCATTTTAGTAAAAAGGTACTTTTATTCGTTTGATTTTAACCCGAATCCATGTAAATACAGTAAGTTATGGCGATGTAATAACTCGTAGTTTTATAAAATCTTCACTAATGAGCTTGTTATTCACTCTTATCGCTGTGGAATGTGCAATCCTTTTGTATTCGATCGGTCGAACAGTTTTTATAACTTTAAAAAACAACACCAATGAATCCGGCTCGTTTGGACCATATGTTTAGCGTGTTAAGGTTCACTTTCGGTTGGCACAGAAACTTTAGTAATTAAGACGTGTGTTTGCTTCAAAGATTTATTTTCAACTGTTTATTCTAATATGACATGCTTCTAGATAAACGATTAACACCACTATTACATATAACTACATACAGGTATAATCCTTCCCAACAAATACAATGTCAAAATAATAATAATGCCAAAATACTAATAACACGGATTAATTAATTACAGTCATTACTTCGAATATTTATTATCTTTTCTTAGCGATCAGAAGCCTAACTAAAGTCTGTTTTTTAATCTCGTAGACTAAACTGACATTACGAGTGTTGTCAGTTTATTGCAATTCTTAAATAGTGATGTGGCACAACCGAAACTTAGCGTTAATAAAATCAAGTATCGTTTTTTTACAATAAGTTATCCTGAAATAATGTGTTTATCCTGAAATAATGTGTAGGTACTTATTTAAAACGTAATAATACAAAATTAATAATGTAAAACATATATTTTTAATTACATAACTTAATTACAGGTATTCGCGTTAATCTGATTCAGATAATGACTCCATGTCTGAGGAATATTCTGAACCATCAGAATCGCCACCTACTTCTATGATAAACCTATCAGTAATGTCGTCTGTTATATGGCCCAGATGACACATTTGATCTTCAATTTTAATTACATAGACTACACAGTCTTTCTACCGCTGCGGGGTCACTTGACGAAGCCCTTCTTCAAAAAGGCTTCGTACTTCATTCATTTTGAATGTTTTATTATTTTTAGCGACATGCCCCTTTACTTGAGCCCAGACCAACTCAATCGGGTTTAGCTCGCAGTGGTAAGGGGGCAGTCGCAAAATAGTGACACCCCGTTCAGCAGCCATCTCGTCGACGACATTCCTTTCATGGGCGTTTTTGTGCTTTCGGGCAATTTAATTTAATTCGGGCTTTAACATGAAGTTCTGTATAAGAGAAAAGGGTTAAGATTGCCGTTTTAACGCGTACGGGAACAACACTGATGGCGTCTATAATTTTTTTTTTGTTTAATTTAAAGGCATCGAAACATGGTCGGATTACGCATGGCGTTGCGTGGTCAGATTTCCCTGGCAGTTTGTAGCACGTCGTGCAGCCGTATGTACGTACGTGAATTTTAAATATAAAACTTTGAATGAAAATTAAATTCGTCTATTATAAATAAAATGTTACGATTCAACAAACCGGTATCGTAGGTACAACACTGCACAAAAGAGCTGGCAACATTATTTGTAAATTTGACATTTGCATGTGTCAATTTAGTCTACGAGATTAAAAAACAGACTTTTTTTTTTTAAAAAAAGAAAACACGACGCAGCCTACAACTATTTATTTAAATTAAAAAACCGTTACAAGAAAATAATTCAATACGACCACTAGTACGCGTCCGTCCCGCCCGAGCTCCGCAGCAGAAGTGCTAGAGGCGAGTAAGCACACGGCTCATGGTGTGTCACCCCCTCCACTGACATCGCGCGTCATCGCAGCGACGTGATGTCCCCGCCCTTTCTGCTGTCAAAACTCTAACACGGCCTCTCCTGACAGCTGAACGTCCTCGTCAGCTTGGCTTCCTGGATTCCGCTCCTCGCCCGTCTGGTCACCACTGGATGGATTCTCCAATGGTAGGCTTCGTTGCGCCTGGTCATCATCATTTGTCTCGTCATCTGGAACATAACAAAAAAAAAAAAAAAACAGCAGTTTGAAAGCTTATCTTGGAGCTATCCATTGTAATGAAACTACAAGCGTTTTACTACAACTTCCAGCAATAACATCAAAATGGGTAGCAGATAGGTTATTGTTACACCAGTGAAAGAGTTCCGGACCTCAATCACTACTGAAACAACAACAAAGTCACCTGGCAACCACTATCGGGGTTCCAGTAATCAGAAACACCTGGCAACCATTATCGGGGTTCCAGTTATCAACATCAGCTGGCAACCACTATCGGGGTTCCAGTTATCAACGTCACCTGGCAACCACTATCGAGATTCCAGTGATTAACATCCACTTGACGTGCTAGCCCCAGCTATGTCTTGATCACAATTTGTTATGTCATCTCCTGCAATGTGAAAAGCATAACACGTTAAAAAAAAGTGAGACTAGCAAGGTTTAATTTTGACCTTCAGTTATACATGAAAGCTAAATTTAAAGCAATTAAGTTATTGAAGGTCACCGCTATGGTAAACTCTAAGAGATCTCTCATTGCAGGCGCAAGCGTGCACTCAAGCGCCCACAAGTAAAGGATCATAAGCAACTTCAGAAAACTATAAGCGAGTAAATTCGAATGATGGGCTTCCGGACTTCCGTCAGTTGAACACCCGTAAAAAGTTAAATACACATGAAAAGCATAACGCCCCACACACTCTATAGTCTTATATGACAGAGGCCCCAAGTTTGCGTGTCACCCACATGAACACATACCTAGGCCCCAAGTTTGCATATATGGGTTCATGAAGTAGTAAATTCATATGAGGAGTATAAAGCTGTTATGAATTTCATGGTAGGGTATAACAGAGGCCCTAAGTTCGCATGTCATAGGTGTAGTCGCGACAGAAGCCCACAGTTCGCATGTCATACATGTAATCACGACAGAGGCCCAAAGTTCGCATGTCATACATGTAACCACGACAGAGGCCCAAAGTTCGCATGTCATATATGTAACCACGACAGAGGCCCAAAGTTCGCATGTCATATATGTAATCACGACAGAGGCCCAAAGTTCGCATGTCGCCGTCGTCACTCACCACCTTCAAAGAAAGCTGAGCAAGTGTCCGGCGTCCACTCGCCTCGCCACAGAACTATGTGTTCTGCAGCCGACTGGGTCTTCTTGCCATATGACCCGGCAAGCAGTTCCAGCTCGTAACGGTGATGAGGCAGTGCACGCACCATCTTGTGCGCACCACCTTGTACGCACCACCTTGTACGCACCACTTTGTACGCACCACTTTGTACGCACCACTTTGTACGCACCACCTTGTACGCACCACCTTGTACGCACCACCTTGTACGCACCACTTTGTACGCACCACTTTGTACGCACCACTTTGTACGCACCACCTTGTACGCACCACCTTGTACGCACCACATTGTACGCACCACCTTGTACGCACCACCTTGTACGCACCACCTTGTACGCACCACATTGTACGCACCACATTGTACGCACCACCTTGTACGCACCACCTTGTACGCACCACCTTGTACGCAGCACTTTGTGCGCACCACTTTGTACGCATCCTGCCGCTGCTGATTTTCGGCAAGCAACTTGCGTCTTTTTGCCGTACGAGCCAGCCAACAGTTCGAGCTCGTAGCGCTGATGAGGCAGTGCACGCACGATCATATATGGACCGCGCATGCCAGAGTCCACTCACCACGCCACTGAACCATATGTTCTGCGGCGCGGCGGCCCGGGCTTTCCCGTCGCATGAGCCAGCAGGCAGCTCGAGCTCGTACCGGTGGTGTGGTAGCGCTCGTACCACCACTGTCATTCTGCTTGCACACGTCCTTGTGTGTTTAACCTTTAATCCAAAAAAAATCAACAGCAGTGCATGTTCCACTCGGCCAATTCTGACCACATTTAATAAAAACAATAACAATCATTGATAACAAAAGATTCCGCTAAGCCTTAGTAATAATTGTTCAGGAACTGCATCAACTTACGAGTAGATCACATACAACGCTCATGGCCCGGCTGCCGCAGCAGCTAGTGACACTCTTGCCACCCTTTAGTCATCACCTCATGTGATCCGACCAACACACATTACTTCCCATTGAGTCTACGACTCCCAGGTCATTAGAAAACCAACACAACAATAGTCTCCTTTGAGACCCTGGTCCCCGCTGCACCACCAGCTGCCAATCGCTCCCTTTACAACTCACAAGCGAGTTGTAGTTACGACTACAGACAAGTACGTACAGTGCGACCTAGCCATGGTATGTGCGCCACTACTCGGTGGTGGAACTATCCTCACCGTCTTCTACGTTTAACTCGTTAGGAACACTACTTAGAGGCATCTTTCGTATGCGATCGTGAGCATACTTGTAAGTACGGTTAGAATCTAAAGCTTATGACGTATAGAGATCACTCGTCAAAACTTCCACTACCTTAAATGAACCTCTGAACTTCCGATCTAGATTAGTCTGATAATCTAATTTCACTCTTCGTTTTCTAATAACACAAAATAGCCTACCCAAAATATTACTTTGCAAGTTAGTGTCGTGTAGAAATGTAATAAAATCTCAAGTTGTAGCTTGCTATTCGCAACGCTTCTTATGATTTGTTCTGTGCTGAATACACGCGTTTAACCAATACCAGTCAACGCAATAGCATGCATATAATGCATAGCTGCACAACTCGCTTTTACTAACGAGCATTCAGCACCAGAATCGTAAACAAAACAATACAGCTCACCTTTATGTTCTAACGTGCCTGCGGGTAGTTGTACGAAGCAAACATCCATTCGCCGTTGCTGCTTGCAGCACGTGCTCTACCTCCACCATCTGCTTGGCTGCCACTTCTCATGCACCGGACCGCTACATGTCCAGGATTCCCTCTCTTACAGCACACAAAGGGCTTCACCGACGGCTGCGGGCTGCTTGGCTCGATTCCTGAAGTCACCCAACGTCACTGGTAGCTCCACGCTGTCCTTCGTCTTGAATTAGGGAGGAAAGTGCCCCCCACAATCCTGTCCGCAGCATCAGGATCTCGCGATCTCTCAGTGGTCACGGTTCTATCCGTAGCACATGTTTCCCTATTAGCGGTAACAGGTGCCTCGATAACCACCGAAGTTGTCAGCGGCGGAGTGCCTCCCGGATGCGACGACACGGGAGTAGACGCACGTATAGCGTCTGAAGGCAAACGCTCCTCTAAAGCGCTCAATCGAACCAGCATTTCATTTAAAGGGTCGCGTCGAGGGCTATCCCGACGGCCATACGAACTATCCCGGCGCTTACGTAAACTTTGAGAGTCTTCTGATCTATCACGACGACGCCTAGGAGATCTACTACGCGATTGACGATAAGGGTCACGACGGCGAAGCCTTTTATAAACATTATGACCGCTATGTAAATCGTTTTCCCGAGAATTACGCCTAAGTGTATTCTCACGCGGCGTGCATCCACGACTCGACATGGTTATGACTATAGGCAACGTAAATGACTTCTACGTGAACAACAAACTAATCACGAAATAAACGAATTATCACGTGGCGAATCACGTTAAAATGCACAGAAACTAATAAATAAATAAATAATCGTTTATTTCTTAATTCAAAATTACAATATGGAGGTATCGTTGGTCCCAAACTAGGCACGGCCTGTGTCTTGGGCACCATTACATAGGTTTATATTACTTATTTTGTATGAAAAATTATCAAGATGCTATTCTTGATAATTTTTCATACAAAATAAGTATAGTAAAGTTGAGATTGGCTAAAGATAAGCTAGTAGTAGCCTCATCGGGACTACAAGACTAAATGTACAAACAAATAGACTAACTAATTAAGGGAAGCTGAGATCAACTAATAAAATAAAAATTGAGATTTAGAAGATAAAATAACAGTTGGTATGGTTTCCGTTTATGCACCATTGAATAGTTATGATAATTTTTGGAATAAAATAACATAGAAGTCGAAATTGGTACATTTGAGCTAGTTAGCCTTATCTAGACAACGAAACTCAAGTTTATTAACAAAATAACTAATTAAGTGAAAACTAAAAACAATAGAATTCTTATAATTAAAATTATAATAAAATTATAATGAAATTTAAAAATATAAGTAAAACTTGGTTTAATTTCCGTTTGTGCTGTTGTTCTGTAGTGTGCGTCAGTGTTTGAGTGTATGTTTGTGTGGGGGGGGGGTGAGAGTGTGTGTGTATGTGTGTAAGTGTAACGGTGTATACGCGTCTTTGTCACAGTATAAAGTCTTTGTGTTTATGCAGCGTGAGTTAAGTTTATTTGGTTATACTTAGGATCTTTTCAGTAGAAGTGTATGATTGTTCCAAGAGCCAAATTTTAACTGTGGGTTTCATTCGGGTGTAGGAGGAGTTATGGATCTTAAGGACAGAGTTTACCTTATTGTAGATGTGAGTATGTAGGAATGATGGAAGTCTTTGGGCGAACGCAGAGTTTACTCTAGGGTTCGGGGTTCTGAATTTTCTTTTACTTTGCAGGGTTTTTAAATCAGTTCTCTTTAAACATTTTAAGTGACTTTTCGAAACTATTGTTGAAATATACAGTTTCCGCACCCCAAGAAGTGCTGCCTCTTTATATAGTCTGTCGGTTGGATAGCGGTAAGGTTTACAAAGCATGACTTTTAAAATGGCGCGTTGAGCCCTCTCTCGCTCTAGCATATAGGTTTTGGCTGCCCCACCCCATACTGTTACACAGTACTGGAGTAGAGACTGGCAGAGGGCAAGGTAAACTAATTTGCGGATGTCGGCAGAAGCACATTCACGTAGAAGTTTCATGACATAAATCAACCTCCGAACTCGTTTAGCCATTACCGTAATGTGTTGTTTGAAGGAGAGATGCTGATCTAGTGTCACTCCAAGGTATTTTAGGTGATCAACCCTTTCGATCTCGTTACACGAACACGTGGAGACAGAGCTACTGGCAAGCTCGTAAGACTTACATCTGTGGATTTTTACCCTCCATCCATAATCACGGACAAAATCAACAACACGTGGTGAAAAATTTTAAACAGTCCCAAAAACACTATTTTTTGGTTAAAAAGATGGCGAACGATCTAAGTCGCGTGTAGTTGAAACGAATCCCACTTCTGATCTTAGCGATCAAAAGCCTAACTAGTTTTTGAAGTGAAAACTTCTTTAGCGGCGCTGTGTACTTTTTTTGGAATGGGTAAAAACTTCTAAACTCGCGTCAGGTCACGTGACCCTGATCGAAAATTCGTAAGACGTAAAACGCAAGACGTAAAACGTAAGACGCGCGTTGTTGAGGACAGCGCCATCTATGCACATCGGGAAGAACTACGAGGGCCTCGCGTACTAACTACGTAGTTCATCCAACAACGACGAGATGGCGCTGAACCACGGATATATAACTGACGACGAGCTCCATGCGAGCGGCTTGCTTCTCTTACCACTGCCGCGACCAACACCACGAACTGAAGTCTATCCTGTGTGCTTATTTGTAAATCTGAATAAATTCCTTTCACGAGAAGAATAAACCAGTCACTTTGGTCATCATACCTGATTTGCAAAAAACCCTATAAAATAAGGAACACACCTTAACACGCGTGTTTTGTTTATAAGACGATTCACAAAATACACTCGTAATTGTTCAAGTTTTCACTTCTGTCGGCACTACCGGAGTGCCAGTGTTTTTTTTTTTTAAAGAAAACACGACGCAGCGTACAACTATTTATTTAAATTACAAAAACCGTTACAAGAAAATAATTCAATACGATCACTAGTACGCGTCCGTCCCGCCCGAGCTCCGCAGCAGAAGTGCTAGAGGCGAGTGAGCACACGGCTCATGGTGTGTCACCCCCTCCACTGACAGCGTCATCGCAGCGACGTGATGTCCCCGCCCTTTCTGCTGTCAAAACTCTAACACTTTATTAATGTCAAAAACTATGATTTAAGAATTCGCTAACCGAATAAAAACACATGTCCAAAAGCCAGGCAAACATTTTACGTTTAAATTTATCGTTTGGTAGCATTCTGAATTCAGGTGGTAATTTATTATAAATTTTAATTGTCATACAACTGGCATTTCTGCTATAGAGATGCAATCTCTGAGGAGGAACTAACAGTTTCCCAGCATTTTTTTTATTCAATCTTTCTGAGACTTGTTCATTCAATGAGAATAAATGAGGGTATTTTTTGACAAATAAACAAACCTCAAAAATATACAGACACGGGAGTGGGAGAATTTTTAATTCTTTAAATAATGGCCTGCAATGGTCTAAATATTCTGCTCCACTCATTGCTCGGATACACTTTTTTTGTACTTTGAACGCTCTTTCCACGTCCACTGAATTGCCCCATATGACTAGGCCGTAACGCAGTACTGACGAAACATACCCATGATAAGCATTTAGGACTGTTTTTTTACTGGACACTAATCTTAACTTGCGAAGAGCATATACAAACTTGTCAAGCTTACTGCATACTCTTTCTACATGTTCCTTCCAATTCAGTTTGTTATCAATCCTGATATGATATCATATCCTGTTGTGATATCATATCCTGAGAATATAAACTATCTGGTACATTGGAAACCAACTCTATGAGGGTTCAAAAAAGGACGAAACACTTCAAGAAAATGTAGGTAGTGCCCTTGCGCTTCGCTTGGCTCGTCTTGGCGGGAGCATTGTTGTGCCCCCAGATAATTTGAAAAAATATTTACGTCCATTCTTATTGAACAATAAAACCATGTTTTGTCTTATAAACTGGCCAAAGAATTTACCAGCAGTGTTCTACTCATCCAAAAGTTTGGGAATATGGTTAAAATAGTTTGCATTACTTAAATCATTGTATTGACCACACATAGTTTTTTATTTGCTAACATTTGTTTGTTCAATTTGCCCATGCCAAATTGAACCTTAAGCCAACTTTGTAAGAAAAATAATAGTCAAAACGAGCTGGCTCATTCACTAATGACCCGAGCGATAAGGAAAAATAGACGCCCGCATTCCGACATTCATATTTTACGATTAGTTGCTCTGCGTCCGTCAGTCCAGTACAGTCAAAACGCAAAATGTTATTTGAAAATAATATTACTTTCGTATAATACAATACCAACCGCGACCGGCTATGGGATCCATATTTATAATGTAGAAATATCGGAACTCATTCGATTATGTTTACTATACTAATGTATATTAGTTTTTTGTGTGTGTGGGTATTTCATATGCACACATACAGTTTAGCGTTTGATATTCGTACCTGTCCGACCGACTCATTATTTTACGCACACAGTAACAATAACCCGTGTGTGTGGGATGTAAACCAAATAGGTTTGCCGTGTGTACACACACCTCTAAGCGACACATTATTGTTTTCCGATGTGTGTGTGTGTTTTAGTTTATAATAAGTAAGTAGGTAAATGTTTTACACTATTTAAGGCTCCCGCAAACAGGCGCGACACGATATAATCGCGCGCGACACAAAGGCACCACTCGTTGCGCGACTTGCGATGCCTTTGTGTCGCATGTCGTGTCGCGCCTGTTTGAAGGAGCCTTTATGGCTCTCAAGCTCCTGCCTATAACCTATGATGAAGTGAAACGTACGTCGAACAGTTCGCAGGAGGAAACGTTAGGAACTGCGCCGGCATCTCGCTGGCTACACGTGCCAGTGATGTCGAGCACGGATGAGCAGCCGTATGTTGATGTGGGTCAAGCACTGGCCGCGCTCGGCCGTGACTCGACATGCTAATATAACGTTGTACTTGCTAGTCTCAGCTTTCGACAAACTACTCTCGGCCAGGGTTCAGTATGTGAACTGTACTTTCGCTTCTAGTCTATCTACTATCCTGCAAGTCATGGACAGCTGGGCACGAAGAATGCGCCCCACCGTGTGTTGTGAGGCGGTAGGACTGCGCCTCCGTTGTGACTCCGAGTAGCGACCTGTCCTGTAGCCGGCTCATTACACAAAACATGTCATTAATTATACTATTCACATTACAAACACGTTCAATCGTCCCTGCGCCGGAGTGTTCAACAGAGCGTGGCCGCACGTCTAAAGAATAGCACCTAGGAAGGCTCACGGAGATCAACCATCTCAGATATGACATGGATAAATAAGGACCACACGAAAGATGTTCTGAGGCGTTGAAAACTACTGTATAGCATGTCACGTGAACATCGCGCTAACTGCCGGGCACTGCTGGTACAGGGGCTCAGCGGCACTGCTGGCACAGGGGCTCAGCGGCACTGCTGGCACAGGGGCTCAGCGGCACTGCTGGCACAGGGGCTCAGCGGCACTGCTGGCACAGGGGCTCAGCGGCACTGCTGGCACAGGGGCTCAGCGGCACTGCTGGCACAGGGGCTCAGCGGCACTGCTGGCACAGGGGCTCAGCGGCACTGCTGGCACAGGGGCTCAGCGGCACTGCTGGCACAGGGGCTCAGCGGCACTGCTGGCACAGGGGCTCAGCGGCACTGCTGGCACAGGGGCTCAGCGGCACTGCTGGCACAGGGGCTCAGCGGCACTGCTGGCACAGGGGCTCAGCGGCACTGCTGATACAGGTTGAAGCACGCCCAGCATACATGCAGAGCACGCTTCAGTCATTGTCGATTTCGTAGCGGTTATTTTACAACAGAGTCTGAGCACACCGCGCCGCGCTACGCCGGGTCCTTTGTGGCCTACAGAAAACGGTATAATGACTGCTTTTCGCTCACAAACGCCGAGTGGGAGTCGTTGCCGCTCTAAATAACTGCGGCCAGTCCGAAATAGGCCCCTGCCCCCCGCCCCACCCCTCCGGGAAATAAGTATTAAGTAGGTACCCTACTAATGACAGACCGGAGGCTGCGCTCAACCTGCCAATTTATGAGTTATTATCATAATCATCAGTTAGTCGTTCGAATAGGAGAATCAATAATTAAAAATAATTGCTTATTATTGTTAAAAAATTTAAGTACCTATCTGTGTTACTGAAACGGATGTTTCTAAACTGAAGTATAGGTTTGCGTACAAAGCGGGCTACAGTCATTATAGTTCTGTCACAGTCAAGACAATTTGAAGCACAAGGCAGATCCTACTCGGCTGTTCGGCTTTCGAGGCTGCTTCCCCAGGACTACACCATGCCATATGGCACTCGTTCTTTCTTTGCTAACCCCGAGCAAAGAACATAATGAAACATAAACTAGGTAGGTACTTACTATTCATAGGAATGCATTCTTATTCTTTATTGTATACATTTACAAAATCATGCTTCTATAACTATTCTAAGGACAGCTTAGGTACACATCGCAGAAATAATTATGTTAATAAATAATTATGTACATACCAGTGAAAACGAACTTCGTTTAAAGCTGTCTGGGTTGCTCATTGGGTTTTCATTACTTAGTTCTTCCTCTTCCTGACCAGCTAATTTTAAACGGTTTCCTGAATTGAACTTACTTCGATGTCCAAATTGTCTGCAAATAAACCATTGCTTACATAAACAAGTCGTGTGCAAGATGAGGTTACCATCGCCCACCGTCACCGTCATAGAGAAATAAGTAGGAGTCTCCCTTCCGAAGAAACATATGGAAAAGTTTTTTTGCAATTTCTGACTTTCCTAATACTCAAACCTCAGTTGGTCCGATAGAGTTTTTGATCTTTTAACAAAACACGATAGATTGGCATCAAAAACAGGTACTTCTCGTGAAAATTGCCCATTTTCTTGCTGTACAATTTATTCAAAATCTGTGAATGCAAATCAATATATGTATTTAAATATATTATTAATAGGACAGTCTCCCAAGACAGTTTTCGTGTGCTACAAGTTCAGGTTTACTGCCCCCCTGGATTATGGAACTCAACCGGTGGCCCGTGTTGCTCTATGATCTAGAACCTGCGGTTTAGGTGTGCGTTGTGATAAGGAAAACATACATAATATAATAATACCATATTCTGACAATTAAATGATTGTTATTATATCAGTTTCAAACAAAATATATTCTTCAGAATTCACCGTAGTAGGTATGTGTTTAGGTAGTAACTTTCGCACGTCGCTAATGATTCCTTATATCATTTTGTGATATTCCTATCGATACTAATATTATAAAGAGGAACGACTTTTTTGTTTGTTTGTTTTTACCGAATAAGCTCCGAAACTACGGGACCGATTTTAACAATTTTTTCACCAGTAGAAAGCTAAATTATCAGGAAGTAACTTAGGCTATAATTTATTTTCATTCTAGTCACATTAGTAGCTTTTGTGTTCTAAAATTTAATTAAACCGCCGCGCGTCGGCGCCGCCCGGTAGAAACTAAAGTTGGTTACATTCGTATCGTAGTATTAATTCTTATTCAAAGAAATAGTTTATCATCAAGGGTATTTATGTAGCAGTAAAACACTTTTTAATTCATTCGAATCGGACATTTAATTTCGAAGTTATAGAAAAAGTTTTTAAAAACAAGCTTTTATCTAAATAAAAACGTAACCTAAAAAAGAAAGAATAACGCGAACTAAAAAAATAAAATAAAAAAATGACACTGTCATTTTAAAATATACATAATTATTTGTATAAATTTTAAACGCTAGAGGCACTGTTATTGTGTAGTAGGTAACTAGGTACACCTGTATAACGGATAATGTACATCAGTGCCGCAAGCTTTTAAAAGGACATTGCCCATCTCCCATACATCGTTGGGCCCATAATTTGATGAACCGTTACAAGTTCCAAATGAGTGTTATTTGTTAGATTAAAACATCACCTTTAAGCTACATTAGTTTCAGTTTCATTGACAATTGCATTATCAAGTTATATGGGGTCGAATCTGAGGTGAGGTTATGTTAGGGATTTTGCAATTATCAATCTGGTAATGTTCAGATGACTAATAGTAAAGTCTTGAGATAGGTTTTCATTGCATAAAATAAACGTGTGAATGATACCTATAGTATAGGTATCATTCACACGTTTACTGTATAGGTCCTATACAGTGGATGATGCATTAGTAGGTACCTACTTATAGAAAAAAATAGATGTGTTATTGTAAGAATTATACTAAATGAATATTAAGTACTTCTATTTATTTATTCATCTTAATTATCTGACATGCATGTCCATTTCAGATACCTAGTCACCTAGATACGATACCTTTTTAGTGGGTAGATAGGTTTATGATTCCCAGGTAAACTATAATGTGGAATTAGATTAGTTTTAAATAAAGAAAAAAACATTTTGTAGGTAGTCATTCTCCTTTATTACTTAAATCATTCGTCTTCATACACAATTAGAATAGAATCTAGGAAGTGTGCAGGGGGTGAAATATTTTCTTGGTACCTAGCCCAACTTAAGTACCAAATAATTGACATAACATGCGCCAGTACGCCTTCCTACTATACAATTACAATAATATTGCAATATTGCTTGCACTTAGAGAGAACACACTATCAAATATTTTTATGTAGGTATTGTTCGTGTTCGTGTAGTTACTGTTCGGGGAGCAACCCATCCACGTACAATAGCTAAGACGGATTCTTCATTTAAAGCTCGTCTTCCCGTTATATTACAGCGAGAAGTTGCAATACCGCAATTAATACAGTTTTCCATCACGATAGGTGGTATCGAAGTCCAAAATAACAAGCCGTAGTCAATCAAAGTAGCAGATAAAAAGTCCGTTTTCGCGATGAGATAGTTCGTGAAAGCAAGATTCGTCAGATTCCGTGAAGCAGCCAAAGTCGTTGGATAAATCACCGAAAACACGAATACGAAACACAACACATTCACTTGCGCGTAAACACAGAGCGAATGAGAGACCGTTTTTTGCAAATACTGTCATTTTTATTTTGACACTGACATTTGTTTAAAGACTTGACTCATTGCCTTTTTAGCCATTCCACGACGAAATGCATGATCTCGACAAAAAACACAAACATTAAAAAAATGTTTTTCTATATTTTGCAACTGTAAATTAAAATTATTTTTTTAGATTTTGGTTTATCATAAGATAAAGTATTTTTTCCACATATTTTTTTTTCTGTAACGAGCTGGGCCCAAAAGTGGGCGATCGTCTTTATATAAATATTTTAAAATGACAGTGTCACTTGAAATTATTTTTTTCTTTTTAGTTAGCGTAATTCTTTCTTTTTAGGGTTCCGTAGTCAACTAGTAGGAACCCTTATAGTTTCGCCATGTCTGTCTGTCCGTCCTCGCTTAATCTCTGTGACCGTTAGCACTAGAAAGCTGAAATTTGGTACCAATATGTATATCAATCACGCCGACAAAGTGGTAAAAATTGGAAAAATATGTTTTATTAGGGTAGCCCCCCTATATGTAAAGTGGGAAGTGATTTTTTTTTAATTTCAACCCTAACGTGTGATATATTGTTGGAAAGGTATTGAAAAATGAATAGGGGTTTACGAAAATAATTTTTTGATAATGTCAATAATTTCGGAAATAATCGCTCCAAAAGTAAAAAACAATGTCCCCCCCCCCCCTCTAACTTTTGAATCATAAGTTTAGAAAATATGAAAAATCTGAAAAGTAGAACTTTATAAGGACTTTCTAGGAAAATCATTTTGAACTTGATGGAAACAACAGTTTTTGTGCAAAAAAGACAAAAAGTTGTAAGTACAAAATAATTTCTGGACTAAGTTCGTAATATAATCGTATATGCAAGCATTTTTTTAACTTCGTTTACATATTTTATTATCCTGAACGTATCTTTTTTCAAACAAAAACAAAAAAAGAATTATTAAAATCGGTTCTCGCAATCCAAGAGCGGAGCGCTGCTGGAGCGCGAACATAATGGATACCCACTTTTAAATTCATAAGTGGGAATACTTATTGTGTCGGACGGGAAACTACGGAACCCTACACTGAGCGTGGCCCGACACGCTCTTGGCCGGTTTTTTTTATTTAGATTACGTTTTTATTTAAATAAAAGCTTGTTTTTAAAAAAAAAATATTTTCATTTTATTTTTTACTTCTTAGTCTTAAAGATTTATTATTAACATTTTTTTTTACTATTATTTCTTTACACTATTTTATTGATTTACACCATTTACTTATATCATTTATACCACTGGTGTTCTGTAGTTGCTATTTAAACAGGTTGAAATTTAAAACATGCAACAAACCGAAATGGGAGATTGTTTTCATCATTATAAACAACTTTTACCAAGGGACAAAAGCTGTAATCGCGAAAAAAATTCAACTATTATCTACATTTTGACGAGTTGATACCTACCCATATTAAAGGGATCGAAAAAAAATATAAAATCCGCCGTCTTGGAGCGGCAACCATATTATTAATTATTATTATTACTTATTATTATATTGAATTTAGTGTGATGTTATTATTTGTTTATTTATTTGATACCCATATTAAGGGGGTCATCCGCCATCTTGTAGCGGCGGCCATATCGAAATTATTACAATATTGAGTAGGTATTGCACATTTTATTGTTACCAGAAGTAAAGGTGTATGCAAAATTTCAGCTCAATCGGATAACAACAAATTGTCGAAAAATGGTTTGCAAATTTTGACGGACAACTTACATACGAACAGTATAAGCTAAATAAAAGCTTGTAAAAATGCAACCCGCGAACCGTTCGACGCCGAACGCTCATTTTGCGCACCAATTAATATGGGAGCACATCTAACGAAAAAATAAGACAGTCATTTTCCATAAAAGTTGCTTAAACTTGGAGAAGGAATGTGAATTTGTAAATGTGACCACCGAGTATTATGAGATAATGGATTAGGTCAAATTATTCACAGCTTAAAACATCTTATTAATGCTGTTTATCCCGAAATTGAAAATCTACCTACAAGGAACTACATATAATTGGCTTTGTTCCAGAGCAATAGTGTCACCACGAAATGAGTCGGTTAATGAAACATAATTTTAAAAGCTAACAGTATTAAAATAATAATATGTACAAGTATATAAAAAGGAGGGGAAATAATCAAAGGGCATCAAAAAATTCTTCCGTATCGCTGTCAACAGGAGACGTGCCCAAAAGACTGGCAGCATTGCCACGTTGTATGGCAATGCTGATTCTTTGGCCAAAAAATAGGCCAGCCCTCTGGTTACGTGAAGAGTCGACCAACCGCTTGGCGATGTCTCGAAATACTAAGTGGGCACTCGGGCCCCATAGCCTTAGGGCTATGGGGCCCGAGTGCCCAGTTTCAACCCCAACCGGCTCAAACATATAAGTTTTTCCGCGCATGCAGCAGCCGCCCCAGCACAGCTCACCATGCTTAGAAGATGGGTTGGCGCAAGGGTGTCGACACACGTTGCATCCCACACCAAAGGCCTGCCAACTTTCCAAGGCATTATGGTCATTCCGTCTGGTCTCTTCCCATCATCGCGTGCCATGCATATCATACTAGGTACAAAAAGGACCGGGAGACATTAAATGCTACAAATGCATCGACACAGTGTGCAACATCGAGGACACTGTACAGTGTACCCTCAACAATGCTGAAACTCTTTAAATCCATCTAGTCTGCCGCCACACGTGGTAAAGTTAAAAGTTGCAATCCCCGTATGATATTAAGAAATGTTAACCCTCCAAGCCTGTGTAATGCACGAGAGTTTTGATCGAAGCACTTCGAGACAATGTCATAGTAGCCACCATCATCACCGGGCCCGCCGCCGCGCGCCGGACAGTCCGCACGCACTCCGCGTATTCCAGTGCTAGCGACGGATTTGCCTATCATTTGAGAGGCTTCAGTTCCCGGTTAAAGTATCATTTGCACTTACAATTAATAAGTCCCAGGGGCAGACATCTTCACTGGTCGCATCGAGTTAAGAAAAGAGTGCTTGTCGCATGGGCAACTGTACGTTAGCCTGTCTCGCGTGGGATCTTCTGAAATTCAATTTATTTTGCTTCAATATAATTTACAGAGAAGCCTTGCAATGATTCTCTAAAAGTATTTACATTTCATTCTTTTGTTCTTTCTTTGTTACCCGACTGCGGAAAGGTTATATTTTCCATTTTTGTTCCCTTCACCCAACATGTGTAGGTAAATGAAATATGTATTATCTGTGAAACATTTGACTACTGTCTCCATTCATCAACTCCTACTCTAATTGCGAAAGTTTGTGTTAGGAAGTATGGACTTAATATGTTTGTTACTTCTTCACGCACATCTAATGACCGATTGCGATGAACTTGAAAGGAATAAGATTTTTAATACAAACGAAATCCCCCCTTTTCACCCCCTTAAAGTTGGAATTTCCAAAAACCCCTTCTTAGTGCTCCCCTACATTACAAAAGGAAGCCGTGTGCAAAATTCACATTCCTAGACCCAGTAGTTTCGGCTGTGCGTTGATACGTCAGTCAGTTTCTCCTTTTATCTGAATAGACAGTATGGATTATTTCATGCTATATTATAAAATTAATTCTATAATCTTCAGTAAGTAAGGACCTAATACTTAGCTGTTTATTTTTATAATTATCTAATCTTATCCCATATTACAGGCCTTTCATGTATCAATGTAACTAAAAGTGTCTGTCAACAAACTTCTATAGTGATTCATACAAAACTGACGTTCGTGCCTACACACGGTCAAAAAACGTGCCGCGCGGGCGCCATGTCGCGACTTGCGCCGCATGCCCTGACTCGACCTCTGCACCGCGAAGAGTAGGGAGGGATAGCCACATGGATTTTCTTCTTTTATACCTGATTACTTAGAATTTTTTCGTGTAGGTACTCCAAGAAGCTTTTTAAAACCAAAACGTCATTTCGTTTGCACAGAAGCTGGGGTGCTAGTGCTAGGCTCCGCGTTGTAGCGACGAGCAGTAGCGGCTACCTCAGTGTGCGCCTCCGTGACAGCGACGTTGCCACGCAGTCGATGCAACCGGCGGCGCAGGACGCGCGAACAGCCGCGCCCGAACGAGGCTCAGCTCGGCGAGCACTGAAGAGTACTGGCGGCGGCGGCGTGCGCGCGAACACCACTCACAGCGATACTATACTTGTACTCACTGCGGGCAGACTCGCAGCACATTGGATGTCTGGCTGGGTAGGTACATTATAGCGATTTATTCCGGTCTGGCGATTATAGCAACCTATCTAGCCGAACACCGACAGCCCCACTGATTAGTTGCCGGCAAGTGTGTCGCGTAATTAGTTTAGAGCGCGGGGCGCGGGGGCACCACGGGAGCTCCGTACAATAAAAAAAAATTACGGTAAACTGCAACAGTTCTTATCAATTGGACACAATTACTACTTACTAGTCGTCAAGCCTCACCTTTCAACTGCGGATTAGAAATTGGCGGTCCTTTAGATGTAGGTACCTACTCACCGCCAAGGTAGGTAGTAAATTCTATGGTTCCACAGACGTCTCCGTCTGTTGAGTCCGATGCCCATTGATTGGTACCCATTCCCTTCTCTAAGTGTCCCCTCCGCCAGGGCTACCCTGAGCACAAACTACCTCCGAGATAACTAATTTGACCTACTCAGAATTGACCCTTTTTTTTAACCGACTTCAAAAAAGGAGGAGGATCATTCATCGGTATTTTTTTTTTTTTTTTTTATTAATCCCGTCTTTCTGGTTTGACCACAAATGGTATATGTATAACCAATAATAAATTTCACCTTATTTCGTTGTAATCAAAAAAATGTATTTTCTCACATCAAAAGTTTATTTTTTATAAGTACTAGAAAGTGTCTTAAATACTGGCCGGGTACCTACCGACCTACCCACTTTTCCAATACATAACAAATAAGAAATATTTTATTTAGACGACATGATTGAGAGCGGCGCGCGCAGCGTCCTCAGGAATACAACATTATTAGCATATTGTTAAATAAAACGTTTGCAAATATCTGTTACATGCAAACTGCCTTCTATGCTCCGATGTCGGAACCCGAAGCTGTTGATATACATTGGGACGCTTTCGAGCCGCGTGTACCGGGCGTCACCACATTTTGAAAGCTATTTTGCAGCGTGGCTGAGATACGAAACAATACAAAGAATGAAATTACTACACACACGTGAGCCCGCGTCCGCACGTGCGGCTGCATGCGCCGATACTAATTCAAGACTAAGTAGGTGCGCTTGCGCACTAGATGCCATTTTTCAAACGCGGTACTACGTGCTAAGCGCTACGAGCTAAGTGCTATCAGGTACTCGCTGCATGCTACGGGACACGTGCTACGTGACTCATGCTACGGACTACGTGCTATGCGACTCGTGCTACGTGCTACGGGCTACGTGCTATGTGCTGTGCGACTCGTGCTACGTGCTACGGGCTACGTGCTATGCGACTCGTGCTACGTAGCGCAGCTCGTAGCTTAGTTACGCACGTACAATGATGAAGAGTTCTTCTTAAATTGATGCACAACTGAAAACGATTTTGATTCATATGATCTGTTATAAGTTGAATTCATAAGTAAGTCCATCTGAAACTCTAAAATACTTAGAGTCAACAACAGAAAACGGTCGTCGCGATCATTCGCTCGGGTTCGAACTTAAACTCAAAGCATTTATTTCAATTAAACCATTTACAGGCACTTTTGAATTTTATTTTATTTTATTTTATTTCTTAAGAAAACTTACAATTGTCAAGAAGTCGGTCAGTCACAAAATATGAAGCTAGTTGCCCATTCCAAAGAATGGGTACCTATGAAGAAGAACGGGCAAGAAACTCCATGGACTTGGACACTCTTTTAAATAATATTTTTACAAAAACATTAGTTACATCATTAATGTTGAATTTATAATTATGTGTGAGAACGATATAAAAAGACGTGCGCGTTAAAAAACACGCCCTTCGGAGTCCCCCAAGGAAGTATTCTAGGGCCTACATTATTTCTGATATACATAAACGATCTTTGCAATCTAAGTCTAGATCATGGCCAAATTGTTTCTTATGCTGACGACACTGCCCTTCTATTTTCGGCTGACTCAGAAAAAAATGTCTACAAATTTGCGCAACACGGATTTAATATTGTTAATAAATGGCTTCAACTTAATTCACTAACACTAAATGCAGACAAGACAAATTATATTAAGTTTTCGATGCGCAAGCAAACATCAACTGGCACTACGTCGTCATTATATGCTCATTACTGCAAAATTCCAACAAATAATCAATGTGTTTGTCCTAAAATTAAAATGGCAAATACAACAAAATACCTTGGTGTTATAATAGATGACACACTTTCGTTTAAACAACATATAGAAGCTTTAAATAATAGAATTCGCAAGTTGATATTTGTTTTTAAAAAGTTACGCTGTATTGCTGACACAAAATTAGTAAGACAAGTTTACTTTGCTCTATGTCAATCGATTTTAACTTATTGTATTACCACATGGGGTGGAGCAGGTAAAACAATGTTACTAACCATCGAGAGAGCTCAGAGGGCGATTCTCAAAGTGTCTACTTTCCGCCCTTTCCTTTTTCCTACTAACCTCCTGTACAAAGCTTGTCAATGTTCGACAGCTATTTATTATGGGCATTGTATTAAAACAACACAAAGCTCTACCCTAAAGCGCTAGTAATATGTACTAATAAAAGACTTAAAGATATAGTTTGTCCACAAATCTTAACAAAACATGCTTTTATATCCAAATTTTACCTATACCTCGGACCTCTCCTATATAATAGACTAAACTCGAAAGCAAGCATTTATTCTGTGGACTATACAAATTGTAAGAGAATCCTCAAGGATGCTCTCCAAAGTATGTCTTATGAAGAAACAGAAAATTTACTAACTGTGTTAAAGTAAATATAGTTATACAAAATTCACCTGCATTACACATGTATTTATCAAGTTTAGAAACTAAGAGTTAAGCTACTCAACATATAATTATTTGTCTATTGTCATTTTTAGATTATTTATTAATTTTAAAATACTATTTTAGCTCTTCTCGCCTGAAACACAGGACTACCTAGTTCAGGCACGTAACTCTTAGCAATATAACTTTTATATATAAGCAAAACTGTAATAATTTTCATGCCTTATAATTATTGAATAAATATTTTATTGTACACTATGAACCGTTATTCTAGACCTATACAGTGAGACAGCATCTTTCCGGATCTGACGTCACGACCTCTCTTGTTCCCCTCCCAACCGGCTCCCCCCACTGTGGCCGGAGGGAGGGGGGCGTGGAGCTTGCCCCAACAGTCAGGCGCGCTCTTCACATTGGCATCGTTTTTCGGTGCGATCACACCTCTTCTAGTGCGGGCAACAGCGCTGCTGTTTAGTGTTTAAAATTTTATTCAGTGGTTATTTGAAAACTCGGTAATAGTGGTTCAAAGTACTATTAGAGTTTTGAGTGCGTGTTTTGTATACGTAATGGAAAAATCCACGAAAGCGCCTGCCGAGGGTGACGGGATTGGCCCGCCTCCCCCTGCATCACCGCAGGCACCTTCTTCGTCGTCGAGCAGCTCCGCCCCACGTCGGAGACGCCGGCAGCTGCGGCAGGAAACCCGAGAAAACGAGCGCAGGTTAGACTTGCTGTCAAATCAAGTGAGTGAAATATTATGTTATTTAAAAAATAACGATCGCCTTTCAAACAAAGAAACCGAGCCCGAATCTGATTCTGATATTTCCTTATATCCATCTGAAGGCTTGATGGTTTCTCTTGGGAATGATCACCTTCTCAGTAAACCACAGAAGGCTAAAGTATTTGAATTTCCGGTATCCACTAACCTAAAAGAACCTACTGTTGAAAATGCCTCGGAGGGTAGATTACATGTGCTAAATAAACTACATCATTTCGATACTAATGATTGGCAAAGGGTTAGATACCTAGAAACTGAGAAAAAGTATGTCGCTAAGCCAGGTTTTTACGAACTTGATGTTAACACTGAACTTAGACATTGTGATACAAGTTCTTCTTGGCTTAGATTACTTGATAGATCGTTTGGAGCTTTTACTCATGGGCTTATACAACAAAATGAGCTGCTAAGAAACATCTTTCAGCAAATCATAGAATGGGCGCAATCGCCTGGCTGTGTACTTAACGCCGACACGCTTTTTGAAAAGATTAATGCTTCTTTTTCCGAAAACTCATCTTACATGAAAGTGTCCGTGGATCTCTTGCAAATGAGTTGTGGAAGACGTGCTGATATAATTCAAAGACGTCGTGACTGCATTTTGTCGGGTGTCAAGGACAAATATGTAAAGGTGGACTTGCAAAAGATCCCCCCAACGCAATATAACCTTTTTAATCCACAGGATTTAACCACCTTTTTACAAAAGGCTGGTGGTACAAGTAAGTTGTTCTCTGCCCATAAGCGCTCTGCGGAAGAGCCTCATGCCATGTCTATGCGGAATAGACAGGATGGCCCTCCAGCTAAGCGACCACGCAAGCCCTTTCACGGTGACAATCCTGGGTTCGATCCCCAGCCATCCACGAGCTTTCAAGCGCCCCCCAAAGGTAGAGGTCGAAAGTCGGGAAACAATAAATCCGGTACAAGGCATAATGAAAACAGGAAACGGTCCTTCGGCAATCGTAAATCCGATCAGTATCGTAAGTGACTATCCTCAAGAAATTTTATTTTATGGCGGGCGGTTAAAAAATTACATTCAAATTTGGAAGAATTACGGTGCTCCAGAGAACATTATAAAAATGATATCTGGATCCCGGATTCCCTTTTTCAAAATACCCCCACTTCAAAGTCCAGACTTATTAACACGTTTTCAAACTCCAACGAGCTTAATGATGTCGGAACAAATCGAGGTTTTGAAACAACAGAAAATCTTGATCCGAGTAGATCCATCTCCAAGTTATGTCTGTCCGATGTTTTTAGTGCAAAAGTCAGATACCAGCAATCGCCCGATATTCAATTTAAAAAATCTAAACCGCTATGTAATGCAAACAAAGTTTCGCTTAATAAATATGTACCGTGTGCCGGATTTCTTGCAACCGAACGACTGGGCAATCAAAATAGACCTTTCTCAAGCCTATTTTCACCTGGCAGTCAGCCCCAGTCATCACCCATTTCTGCGAGTATTATACGCAACAGAAAAGAAGTCGAGCCCGAAGCTCCTTCAGATCACTTGTCTGCCATTCGGGCTGTCATCAGCACCCAGGGCATTTGCGACAGTGACAAATTGGGTAGCAGACGTGCTGCGCGAGAAGGGCATGCGAGTTATCGTCTATCTGGACGATTATTTAATCGTGAACCAAGATCGATTAACCCTAATGGACCATGCTGCGGAAGCTATAAGAGTCCTAACAACTTTGGGATGGATGATCAACTACAAAAAATTCACATTGATCCCAACCAAGGCAGTAGACTATCTCGGCATAAAATGGAATCTCGCCCTGAATTCCAAGTATTTGCCCCAGGAAAAGGTTTCCAAAATCTCCAATACGATACGCCACATACTACAGGTAAATCGATGGAGTTTGCACGACGCTCAATGCTTGCTAGGCATGTTAAACTTTGCAGCCTTCGTTGTGCCCAGAGGTCGGCTTCATTGCCGCCCATTACAAGTAGCTTGCAATCGGCTTCCAAAGCACCAAGCACACGTAAAACGCCCACTCGAGTCGGAAGTGTCGATGACCTTAATGTGGTGGTTACGAGCTCTGTCTACAGGAACAGCGATACATCCAGATCCTGTCTCACACTATGTAACGACAGACGCATCTGCCAGAGGCTGTGGTGCCATAGTAAACGATGCTTGTCTGAGCGGATTATGGTCCCCGGAGCAGACAAAATGGCACAGCAATTTAAAGGAAATGTGGGCAGTTATACAGGCCTTAACCAATTTTCAACAATCGCTACGTCATTCAACCGTGCTAGTTCAGTCAGACAACAAGAGTGTGGTGAGTTACATGCGGAACGAGGGGGTCTCCGTTCACAGAACCTCTACCGGCTAACTTGCATGTTATTCGAAATTGCGGACGAGAACAAGATTCACCTGGTCTCTCAGTACCTGCCCGGTCAGGTAAACACAGAAGCAGACATGCTTTCAAGGCTCAAATTACCCGGGGAGTGGACCCTAATGGAAGAGGCATGTCAAGAGGTATTTCACAAGTTCGGAATGCCCGAAATCGACTTGTTCGCCTCGAAAACCGCACACGTGCTTGCGCGCTACGTCTCACGAGATTGCAAAGACTCGAACGCAGAGTTTCACGACGCCTTCAGCAGAAGGTGGTCATACCGTCGAGCGTGGATATTCCCACCACCACACCTAATTCCACGAGTTCTGTCACACCTCAACCTGTGCAAGGGTCGATACATCCTAATAGTACCGCGCTGGTCCAAAGTGTTTTGGCGGCCAGACCTGAAGCGGAGAGCGGTGAGCGCTCCTTTACCCATATTCAATCTTCGTCGGCGGTTACTAGATACACGGACTTATCTGCCTCCGGTTCACGTGGACCAGATGTATCTAGAGGCATGGCTAGTGAAGGGTGGTGTGCCGAATTAACAAATTGGTCTCAAAACGAAATAGACCTACTTAATTCTAGCTGGCGACCCTCTACGAAGAAAATGTATGCTGGTATTTGGAAAAAATGGTTAAATTGGTGTACTCATAATAATTTGAACCATACAAACCCTTCTGGTGCCCAAGTTGCTAAGTACTTAGCATACTTGCACTTAACTCTTAAACTGTCTTATAAAACTATTTTAGTTTATAAATCAACAGTTGCCACTTTGGCCTGTTCTAACGGACAAATCATAAGCAGTGATCCTATCGTTCAGAGAATGTTAAAAGCTATTTCACTTGCTAATGTTGATTCCAAACCTAAAAATTCTTTCATTTGGGATCCACGTATTGTGGTAGAATGGCTCAGCTCTAACCAGCCGCCTCATGCAAGTTTATTCCAAGTATCTCGTCGCACAGCACTGATTTTGCTACTCGCTTCTAGTCGTAGAGTCCATGACCTGACACTGTTACAGGTTGATAGTGCACATTTTGAAGACAATTCTAATCATATTGTTTTACATCCAGCATTTGGCTCAAAGACAGATAGCTATACACACAGACAATCATCATGGAAATTGCACACACATACAGATAAATCCATATGCCCTGTATGGTGGATACGTAAGTTGATGGAAGTATCATCATCACGTAGAATTAACAATGACATTAATCATTTATTTATATCAACTTGTGGCAGAGTCAGGCCAGCCTCCAGAACAGTGATTGGAGGTTGGGTTAAAACTATTCTTAAGGAGGCAGGAGTAGAGGCCACTCCTGGTAGTACTCGAAGTGCCGCAGCATCTCTCAACTGGCTTGAGTGCCACAATATTGACGAGATCATGGCAAAAGGGAACTGGCGTGTCCCCAACACATTTGCACGGTTCTATTCGGCCGAAATTAACACATCGCAAAGTCGTAACAATTTATCTCTGACATTTGAAGCTGTGTAGCAATCATTCTAAATAATATATGATTACCTACCCATTAATCAATGTAATTTCAAGAAATAATTCAGTTCAAAGCAACATATTGTTATATTAAGTTAAATTGATTTATTTAATCTAAGTAGGCATGCTATGTATAACTAATGTAACTTTAGTTCAAAGCAAATCTTAATTCTTAGAATATCATATCATTACAGCATACATTGTGGTGCTAATCATGTTATGTGTGTTTTGGTGGTTCAAATAAAAATGTTTTTCTTTACATAATTATACAGTTTTTATTCCCTGGAATTTCTTTATACAGAGTCACTTTCATTTCTATTGATGATGTTCTCGCACAGTTATATTTTGTTATAAATACTCCTAGGTACCTACATTAAACAAAATTATTTAGATACCTGAGTAATTTCTTTTTCACACATTGGCATATACTTAGCTTCCCACCAGGCGATAATAAACACATCTCACTGTATAGGTCTAGAATAACGGTTCATAGTGTATAATATAATGTTTTACCTGAAAATAAAACAGTTATTATATACGGAACCTTATTCTAGACCTATATTTTTAATCCTGCCTGTTGGACTCATAATCCACCGGAAGTGAGATGCAATGTGAAGAGCGCGCCTGACTGTTGGGGCAAGCTCCACGCCCCCCTCCCTCCGGCCACAGTGGGGCGGAGCCGGTTGGGAGGGGAACAAGAGAGGTCGTGACGTCAGATCCGGAAAGATGCTGTCTCACTGTATAGGTCTAGAATAAGGTTCCGTATATAATAACTGTTTTATTTTCAGGTAAAACATTATATTATTATTATTTTAAAATGTTGTGAAATGACATATTTATTTAAGCGTTTTAAGTTCAAAATGAAACGATTAGTTCCATTTGGTTTAGGTACTAAAAATATAGACGGCAAAAATTGTTGATCGTGGGGCGTACATCTTGATATGGCACTTATTTTTAAAAGTGAGTTTATTTCAGTATCAAAATCAAGAAGTTCCTTGTTTGTTCTAGTATGAAAACTAGGTTTAACATCATCAATAGGTTCTGATGAGAAAGGAATTTTGTATCCTTGAATCCAAGATAAGATGATAGGGTCATCAGTGATCTCGTGCCACTGACCCGCAAAACTTACCTCTACTGGCGCTTCCGTTGTTGTTGGCGATGACGTGACGGCGGCGGCGACGATCGACCTCCTGCTTCCCGCTGTTGAAAGCTGTTCCTCATGCGGGGCTGGTACTGGTACTGGGCTGCGCGTGGTGCCCCTGCATCGGTTTTGCCCGCTGGTTTCCGTTGCAGGGGTTTCCAGTTTGACTGACCTTGGCCTTTATTTTTCAAGAAATTACTTTTATTAAATTTTTGATTTCTGAAGGTAGTAGTGGCTTTTGTTGATTTCAAGTCGGTGCCGGATTTCTTGATGGTTTTTGCCAATTTAAGTGTATCAGAAATATTTTCTCCGAATAAGTATCTATCTCGAACAGTTTCTGTCATAGTTTCTTTCATAATTATCACTATTTATTGACGAAATTATAAAATGTCTTCGAGTTTTCGTTTCGTTATAATGACTGTCGCAAAGGATGCGACATACATCACTGATAGGTTTGAGCACTTTTTGCGGCGAGAAATCTTTTTCTAATAAACTATCTACGGCCCGCGATAGTGCAGCTAGTGTCGAACCTATCTGGTTTTGTTTTGTCTCCAGTATATTATCTCGTTTTACAAGATTTTCAGCTATAGCAGCTTTGGTTTTAGCATTCAATTTTGGTGCTAGTATCATTTCGCAATTAGACGGTACTAGGTAATCCTTCAATAGTTTGTCTTTTGTATCTTTCGGTAATCCTTTTACAAGAATTTCATGCCACCTAGCTGCAATGTCTTTGTGGATTGGTTTACCGAGAACGGTTTCGCTCTTAGGAGCATCGCCTAATAAGGCGAGGATTTCATCATCTAAAGATTCAGTCTCTCTTGTGTTAGGGTCTATAGGATCGCTTACTAAGATTTCTTCCGGGCTAGACTTTGGTGTCATACCATTGTCCGACATAATTTTATCATTACCGTGACCTAGAAAAAAGTCAAAATAAGTAGATATTTGCGAAGCAAAACTACGATCAATTAATTTTTAAATGAGGGTAGGCGTAGTCCCCGCTGGACTATGCGCAATCAAGCGTAACGGATGCAACTCCGCTGGTTGTTCGCATTACAAAAAACATCACGTTGTATGTAAGACAATAATGTAGGTAGTAATAGGTAAGTATAAGTAGACACAATTCCCGCTGAATTGTGCGCAAAAATAAGCGTGACAGAAAACAACCCCGCAAGTTGAATCGCATCACATTTTTTATATATATGTTAATTTGTATCAAATCAACGTGACAGAGGAAACCCCGCTGGTTTCTCGCATCACTCAATTGAAACAAAATTAACGATAAACGTAGGTACATAAGTAGGAAGGTAGTATTATAAAACTTACGTTCGGTATTCGTCATCCGACGATGATGAAGAAATAATACGCCGTCTAACTGTATTCACTCTGCGACGCTTTTTATTATGATCCGTTTCCTCCGAATTGTATCTTCTTTTCCTATCCATTGTGAGCAAATTTTTTTCTTGTGCGAAGCCTTTGCACACAGAACACAGAATGAAGTACCTACCTCCGAGCGAGTTGAATGTGGAAAATTACCCCAGTATTGCCATATGGTTTTTATTTTTTTACTTATTTTATCTGAAAATCTGTGTGAAACGAATGCCTAGGACTCAGCTACAACATGTAAAAGAAGAAAATCGCGTCGAATGAAGCTGCGAAATATAATTTACCTTTGACCATGTCACTTTAAGTCCAACTTTAAGTTTGAATTTTCAAGTGCCATAATAAGCGGATCATAATTACTTGGTAACCCGCTGAGCATGATGACGGCCAAGAATTCATCATCCAGAGGTGAATTGATATCAAACAGTTGCTGCGAAAGTTCCTGCAACTTGCCAAGGTAGCTTTCCATGCTGTCATGCTCTGTCAATTTAGTGCTGAATAGCGTTCTTAACAGACCTAGTCTTCGGCATAGCCCTTTGTCCTCAAAGGCTTTGCTCAGGTTGTTCCACGCCTCACGTGCATCCTTTGCCTTCCTGACATGGGGGAATGCACTCGTTTGGACCGACAGGCATATTCTTACAAGTGCCTTCTGCGATTTTTTTCATGTCTGCATCGCTCAGTGTTCCTTTTTGCTCACCATCGATAGTGTCCCACAGGTCCTTATGGATCAGTATCATCTTCATGCAAAACTTCCATGTAGAATAGTTATCTAAACCTTTGAGTTTTTCGATGCTTTGCAGGGGCGAAGCATTTCCGGCCATTATCACGTTTATAGGTTATAGTTTCTATAATATTACGATTGCCGTGCAGATTTCGGCGTTCTGGGCCCATAACCTGATAGATTACAAGCGGAAATGCAAACACCAATTAGATTATAAAGGATATATTTTAACACGTTACTGCGATTCTGTATGTGCTCGACATACAGAATCGCAGTAAAAAGGAAACGGAAGTGACAGCTAGGTTATTATTAGAGACCCAATTACTTAAAATCTATTTACGAGGTAAGTTATGTACAACAGAGTATTATGCAAGACCCATTTCACCTATCAATACCATCATTTATTATAGGACTTTGTGTTTACAAAGACAGCTCTAATACAGAGATTATATAAATGGCTCCGGTGGCTCTTTTCTGCAGAATAAAAATAGGATCGATGTCTGCAACCCGCCCCTAAAGTAAAACACCGTAAGACATGATACTATGAAAGTAACTAAAATAGATTAGTCTCGCGGTATCTACATCAGTAAATTGACAGATTTTTCTGACAGCATATGCTACCTAACTCAGCCGTCCCGCAAGAGACGTTAAATGAGGACCCCATTGTAGCCTTGAGTCGAGCGTGATCCCTAGGAAAACAGTTTTATCGACGAATTCTAGTTTTTCTTGATTGAATATTATCTCACCATCACTACCCTTGACATTTGGTAAATAAAATCTTATGCACTTTTTTTTTCCATTTAATACTAAATTATTAGCAGTGAACCAATTTTGGACCTGCAGTAGGGTGTTATTTACGTCGTCAAAATTTGTAGCACGTCTATTTACCTTAAAAATTAAGGAAGTGTCATCAGCTTTGTGGTTGATTTTTTAATAAATGGAGCCTTGTAGTACACCCATTTTACTGTTAAACCATGTAAATTTACACCATTTATTTGAACTTTCTGTTGTCTATCATTTAAATAGGAACTAACTAAACTGACCGCAAGTTTTCCAAGTCCGTAATGCTTAAAGTTCCAAAACCAAGGTTTCGTGATCGACGAAATCAAATGCCTTGGAGAGGTCACAAAAGATTCCTATGGCGTCTTGGGCCTCTTCCCACGCGTTAAAAATGTGTTTTAATGAGGTTACACCGGCGTCGGTCGTACAACGTCCTTTGGTGAAACCATACTGTTGATCGTGAAGGATTTTATTCGTTTTAAAATGATTGAGCATTTGATTAAGCATTATTTTTTCAAATACCTTGCTGAAAACCGGTTACACGGATATGGATGAGTCTATAATATTGGTGTCTTTACTGTCACCGGATTTGTAAAGTGGTATTACCTTACTGTATTTCATTAAATCGGGAAGACTCCTTGATCAACACACGAATTAAATACTAAGGCTAAGTAAGGCGCAATAGTCTCAATTATGGAAGTACAGACTTTAATGGACATACCCCAAAGATTTTCGGTCAATTTGACTTAATTTGCTTCTAAGCTTTTATAACTGCTACGGGGAAAATATGTTTAAATTGAATTGAAGTTCGCCGAACAAACGATGTATTAATTCCTGACAGTGCAGTGGTGGAATCAATGTATTAGTAAAACATGTTTATAAAGTCCAAGGTGTACCTATACAGATAGTATAACACAGTATCATTATGTCTCACTATTGTCTTGCCAAAAGATGGCGCCCCTTTTAACACAAAATTCAAGTGTCTTATTTTCATATAAATCATATTCAAACACATGGAAAGTAAACTTAGATAAGTAGTTCTAAAATGACACCCGATGATGTTTGAGAGACAAGTCGTAGCGGCGCGCGGCGTAGGGTCGTAGCACTCGAAGCACATGCTCGCAGCTGACGTAGCAGATGTTTGAGAGATCGACGACGTTAAGGCCACGAATCGTAGCGACGCGCGGCGTAGTGTCGTATAACTCAAAGTACACGCTCGCAGACGTAGCGCCCGACTGCGCGTAGCACGTGTTGGACAGTTTTACCTAAAATTCAATGACCACAGAATTATAAACTGTACTTAATGTATTTTCTTGATTGTATATGCTATTTCGATGTATAAGTACCTAGTTCTATATCAATGGTTTTTGTTGTGACTTTAAAGACTACACTCACAAACAACGATTCTAAACGAAAAGTGGGTATATCCGAACATAAGTTATGATTTGTGGTTTTTAAATAACCGAAACAAATGTTTAGTATTTAGGCATTACAATAAATGATTAAGTTATAATTAGTATGATACTTATAATCTTTACTACGATTTTCTGTAGTAATTTTGAATTGACCGGTAGTTTCAAATGATTTCCTGAACTTAAAGTTCATGTTGATAACCATCAGTATTTACTTTTTGATTGCAAATAAATACGAGTCCATATTAAATTGTTAAATTAGTTTATTAAATTTAGAACGGTTCCTTATAGTTACTTAATATTTGTTAATTATTACGTAAATAAGAATGATTAAACAATAATTTATGACCATCTGCGATTTGTTTAAAATGGCGGCAATGTTGGATATACCTGAGTAATATTGGGGGACTATAAACAAACATGTACCCGCCAGTTCTGTTTGACGGTACAGAACTGACCCATGCATCCTGGTGGTTGCTACAAAATGTTAGCTAATCCTCACGGACTTCCTCCATCGGGGCGGTAACAGAGGGATGCCGGACTCTTACCGGCTAACCAACCTCTGCCAGGTCTGCCTATGGCCGGGGGTGAGGGACTCCCTTTGCCCTAGTTACTACCAGTTGTTAATTTTGATTATCTTTCCTACTACTCCAGTATCAAAGCATTTACCGCGCGGATCCTAGCGTGTTGTGAAGCGGAAGCTCTGCCTATATTGTGAAATGGATTGAAATATTATCATCAGATTTCTTGCTACAGTGTTCAGTGTTCACGTACAATATTATACATAATTATCTTGATTATTGCTGATAACTACGTTGGTCTGTATGTGTTCTAATATGTCTAATATTGCTTATTGTTTAAATTAAGGAATATTCATGTTCTGTTTCTTGCCGTTCGTTGGTAATAATCGCTAGAACTGAGAAATGGTCAACTGTTTTTTGAACAATAAAATAATGTCTTGTATTTCTGTGCTTTTCTTCGTAAAATACTTTCTAGCGTGGTCCTTATTTTTCGACTTTCGAATTATCCCTAGCACTTTCTCGTTTGAATATATACCTCTAAATATGAAATAAGTTTTTTTGTTTTTTTTTTGAAGTGAAAACTTCTTTAGCGGCGCTGTGTACTTTTTTTGGAATGGGTAAAAACTTCTAAATTCGCGTCAGGTCACGTGACCCTGATCGAAAATTCGTAAGACGTAAGACGTAAAACGTAAGACGCGCGTTGTTGAGGACAGCGCCATCTATGCACATCGGGAAGAACTACGAGGGCCTCGCGTACTAACTACGTAGTTCATCCAACAACGACGAGATGGCGCTGAACCACGGATATATAAGTGACGACGAGCTCCATGCGAGACCAACACCACGAACTGAAGTCTATCCTGTGTGCTTATTTGTAAATCTGAATAAATTCCTTTCACGAGAAGAATAAACCAGTCACTTTGGTCATCATACCTGATTTGCAAAAAACCCTATAAAATAAGGAACACACCTTAACACGCGTGTTTTGTTTATAAGACGATTCACAAAATACACTCGTAATTGTTCAAGTTTTCACTTCTGTCGGCACTACCGGAGTGCCAGTGTTTTTTTTCTGTTAAGATTTAGAGGTCGCTACCAGCTGTTAAAATTTTTACAAAAAGCGTTGAAGGACAGGTTAAATGAAGGTTGCATTAATATTTCATTTAGGTGTTTATATTGCATTTTACGTGCAAGTGAAACTCGCGTAGACAATCAAATCAGAAATTATGTTGTCAGCTGTAGTGGATCAATCGCTTGCCCCATCTAGTGGTCCTGATATACAAATTATTTAAAAGATTTAAGAATAAATGGAACACTATTAACCAAAGCGACTTCAAAACAATAAAAGATGATCCTGAGGCAAATATTCTTGCAGAAGTGGTCGCAGACAGGATTTCTTTTGCCAAAAAGCAACTTCAAGTACATCAACTTCGAGATGACTACAGGGAACTGTTGAATCTCACTATCATTTTCTTAGGAGGTGTTCCTGAAAAAGGCATTTCATTTAGGAGATCTGCTGGTCTACATCGAGCTAGATGGATGGCTAGAGCCTTGTACTGTTTGAAAATTTATTTATTTAAGCATCAGTTTCAGCTGACGAAGAAGGACGAAAAGGCTGTGAGAGAAATATGCATTTTCACGGTGATGATTCATGTTAAATATTGGTTTCAAGCATGGTCAGCACCAAGAAACGACTTACAATTATTGAAAGACCTTAAAGCCCTTGAAAGATTTAACAAAAATATAGCTACTGTTGCGCTAAAAAAGATTCTAAATCATTTGTGGTACTTTTCGGAAGAACTAGTTTCGCTTGCCTTTTTCGATGATGAACTTTCAGTTCAAGAGAAGAAAAAAATGGTAGAAGCACTGAAAATTGAAGGCTCAGAAGATTGTTTAAAAAGAATAAACGTTGATATCACACATATCCACGAAAAAAATATATAGAAAACTTCGTGATTTAAGATTGAGATTTTTTTTTTTTGATTTTTTTTTTTTGAGATTTAGATTTGAGATTTTTTTTCGTGATTTTTCGTGAACTTCGTGACTTAAGATTCTTCCAGATCCTAGGTATCCCATCAAATTTTTTGAAAAAAGACGTGGAAACTTGGAACGAAGACACTGATTATGTACTCGTAGCTGCCAAAAATATCGTTCATTCTTTGCGAGTAGTGAATGACATAGCTGAGCACGGTGTTGCTTTAATGGAAGAATATAATAATATTTCGTGGTTTCATTTTCGATACAAATTATCAGGTAGTCCTTTGACCTAAAAGGCAACACTCGCACGCTTTTAGAATTTTATATTTATTTAGTATCGATTTTCAACTCGATTAAAATCAATATTCTACCTCCGCACTGTAGGTACCTAGCCATGACAGTTCATTCTTTTTCCGTGCGAGGCAACGAGCGCACGCGCTCCTACCTTCGAGTTGTTAAGAAAGTTCACGATGCCTAAAAGATCGTTTGACGAGAAGATGGAGTATTATTTGCATAAAATGGAAAAATTGAAAGATAAACATCGACGTAAACGTCGGCGTTTTGATTCGTTCTCATCTTCAGATGAAGAAAAAATAGATAATGTTCAAGGTAAGTGGTGTATCTAAAATCATATATCCGCTAAAGAATCGTACAAATACTGTTATAATTGAAAGTATTTTTTGTTACGATGATTTGCCATAGATTCTAATTAGAACCCGGCAAAGTTATGAAAGCTACCCGCCATAGATTCTAAAATGAACAAGGCGTAACTATACATGTTCTTTATGCAGGTTATAGATTCAAGTTATGAACTCGCGTCATTTCATTTCTGACTTACGTAACGTATTGGTCGTTGTTGTTGTCCTCTAGCAGGCGAAACTTCGACGGTGAACCTAACCGAGCCTGACCTGGTTGAAGCGGTGCCATTACCTGATTTAGACGAACATGATATCGCCACTGCGTCACCGACAACGGATGAACGCAATACACAAAATGATTTACCACTGCCACCGCCACCAGCTCCGGCACCGGCACCGGCTGCGGCGCCATTAGAGACCGAGACTTGTCCACCTCTTGACCCAGAAATTCTATCCGCCCTGGGTGAGGCCACAGATTCGGGACCAACGTGGGGTCAAGAGATACATAATAATTTAAGCCAGCTGTGGCTCCCATCATTGTTAAAAACCGGTATGGACAAGGAAGTTAGAGAAAAGGTATTAAAACGGTACCTTATTCCCAGCAATTGCACTTTATTGCAAGCCCCAAAGCTCAACATTGAGATATCGGCGGCAGTTATAGAAATGGTCAGATTGCGTGACAAAAAAGTCGAAGCTGCAACAACAACGTGGCGCGGGGATCACCGCCATCAGCCGGGCTATGTCGACATTGTTGACAAGCGACAATAAAGTAGATGCAATAAAAATGCTCAGTGACGGTTGTCGCATTCTATGTGATTTGCATCATCATGAAACCCAGGCTAGGATCAAAATGATCACACCAGGGCTGGCAAAACCCTTTTTAAACCTCATTCAAGAAAGTGAACGTGACGAAACGTTGTTCGGTGTCAGTCTGCACGAGAAAATTAAAGCTTCTAAGACTATTGAGAAGCAAGGACTGCAGATCAAAAAGACAGGGCCTCCGCCGAGGTCTAATCCTGTTGCTCCCAGTACAAGTGCGGCCCGTCAACCATTTCAGGGAAACTGGACCGGGCCTCCTCGATACTCGACAAACAGGGGGGGGGGGCGAGGAGGTCACAGGAAGTTACCCACGTCACAGTATAAATAAAGACATACAGTACGTCGTCTTCATACAAACGGACGAAACGCGAGCTATACCTACGCGCCTCGACCACGGTATGCGCTCAGCATGCAGACAGTCGCGACTGTGCTGCAGTGACGAACGGACGGTGTGTTGTTTTTTTTAACAATAACCGCGCGATTTTTTCACTAAAAATAAGTTCAAGTACATATTTAATATGACGAGTAGGCTATATTGTGCTGTTTTTGGTTGCATGAATTCGTCAATAACGCATCCAGAGATAACTTTTTTTAGATTACCTGGAAACTCTGAAGGTAAGACTATAAAATAATTTTACTTACTTGTAGGTAGGTACATAATGTGTGTATTTTTAATGGATAAGTATTTCATTTTATCTCCCGAAAAAAAGATGTCTGGATTAGTAAATGAAGTGAATAGAGTAAAGGAAAGTGATAAACACGAGTGAGGTAGGTAGTTATAGGCGGTTCATGAATCATTAAACGGTAGGTACGCTTGTGTTAAAACCTCGGGGCATGTGTGTTTTGTTAGTTTGTATAATTCAAAGTAAAGACGTGGTTTTTATTATTAATAATAGTTGTTTATTGTACTGTGTGTATGAATAATACTAGAAGAAAATTGTTTGTCTGTAAAGTCGATTTACGGACGATAGTTTAACGTGACAACATCATAACAAAACATTAATGAAATGATTGCATACTTTTATGAATAAAATTAATTATTTTTATTGAATTATTAATATTTTGTATGAATACAAAGAAGGAGTGAAATGAAATCTACAATTTAACCTTCAAGCGGGCGCGCGTAGTCGAATCGACCGCGCTTAGTACATTTTCGTTCATATTATTATTATTACCCATCACATTTATTTCTTATTTCTAGTAGCCTGTCGCTATGTCATTAGGAGTAAAATAATGAATAAACCGTTGCTCGGGGCGCTCCCCCCACGCCACAGATCGCAATTATTTTAGTTCCGGTGCAGTCGTCGAAAAGACTACACGCGCCTGTCGTCGAAAAGGTTACGCGCGACGCTCAACGCGACATACCCTCGTTCACGCTCGTAGTAGTTCTTCGGCCATCATTCAATATTATCGAATTAAGCTTGATTTTTGAAGTGAAAACTTCTTTAGCGGCGCTGTGTACTTTTTTTGGAATGGGTAAAAACTTCTAAATTCGCGTCAGGTCACGTGACCCTGATCGAAAATTCGTAAGACGTAAAACGTAAGACGCGCGTTGTTGAGGACAGCGCCATCTATGCACATCGGGAAGAACTACGAGGGCCTCGCGTACTAACTACGTAGTTCATCCAACAACGACGAGATGGCGCTGAACCACGGATATATAACTGACGACGAGCTCCATGCGAGCGGCTTGCTTCTCTTACCACTGCCGCGACCAACACCACGAACTGAAGTCTATCCTGTGTGCTTATTTGTAAATCTGAATAAATTCCTTTCACGAGAAGAATAAACCAGTCACTTTGGTCATCATACCTGATTTGCAAAAAACCCTATAAAATAAGGAACACACCTTAACACGCGTGTTTTGTTTATAAGACGATTCACAAAATACACTCGTAATTGTTCAAGTTTTCACTTCTGTCGGCACTACCGGAGTGCCAGTGTTTTTTTTTTTTATATAAAACACACTACTACACTCATATCTTACGTGCCTAAAAAGAAAAGATCTGTAATTCTTAGGTATATCATCACTTCATTGTGCTGCAGAAATTGATGAAAGTACAAATGAAAAGCGCAAACCCAGCATCGTTACTTTTTACAATAAAACAAAGACGGGTGTCGATGAAGTCGATAAAAAAGCGAAAATATATTCGGTTTCAAGAAAGAATAATAGATGGCCATTGACACTCTTCTTTCGTCTTCTGAAAATATCCAGAAGACGAATGAAGAGTGTCAATGGCCATCTATTCCTGCAATAGCAGGAATAAATAGTAAACTAGTCTGAGACATGTAAAAGGGTTTTGTGTTCCTAATTTTTGTTTTGATTCAAAGAATATTTGAGTTATGTTAATTAATTTAATAATTATTTCTTTTTCATACTTTTAATTACTTTTTTTGACAAATCAGACTTTAAAGACAATGATAATATATCTGAGTACAAATAAATAAATAAATATTTAATAATTAGTGCTTTATTTCTCTTATTGATCCCATAGGTCTTTTCGGTTACGCGCGCCCGCTCCCGTTACAAATGACCGCGCGCCCGCTTGAGGGTTAATTGATAAATTTACTTTTATTTGCACTCATTAATTTAAATATGTTTATTACTTCAATGAACAGATTATTTTAACTATAACTTTTATACATGTTTGCTATTTAACTTCTTCCAATCTGTGTTATTCTGTTAAGGATAAGACGATGATAGGAAAGATTAAAAAAACATTAATATACAATTTTGAATTTTATTTGTGGTTCTTGAACGTTTGGTTTAACTATAATAATAATAATAATAATTTAACATAATTTGTTTAAAAATACACATGAACAAGTTTTCATAGAAATAAACTGTAATCAGATTAATGTTAAATAAATGGTTAATTGGACGAATTATTTTATTATTTATGTACACACAGTAAAATACAATAACAAAACTAAATGGAAACACAAAGTAGGCAAATGTAATTAAAATGCTGGAGGCGGGCAGCCCTATCGCATGTTTACGTACCGCGCGGCTGTAGGCATTTAATTCAAGGTTACGGCCCAGATACAATACTGTATGTCTTTATACTGTGCCCACGTCGTCGAGACGACAAGCAACAACCCCGTTGGCACAACCCAAGGCGTACCAGAACAAATCACGTGCCCAACCACATCATTAATACAGGTACATGCGGGTCGCGTTCAATTTTTCTATAATTGTTGGCTTAACATTACAGATAATGTTAATATTCTTATCTGGATTCTCAATGGAGTCTCTATTCCGTTTATAACCAAACCATATCAATCAAATGTACCGCGACTATCGTGGTCAGCAAAAGAACAGCATGAAATGTACATGGCTATCGATAATTTACTTAAACTAGGAGCTATTTCACAAGTCGATCAATGTGAAGATCAGTTTATTTCAAGTACGTTTTTAGCCCCTAAGCCTAATAGTACTAAAAGGTTTATTTTGAATCTAAAATTATTAAATCGTTTTATACCAAAGACCCATTTTAAAATGGAGGATTACCGGACTGCCTGCAAGTTATTACAAAACAACTGGTTTATGGCAACTATTGACTTAAAGGAATCATACTTACTTATACCTATCAATACAGATTCTCGAAAATACCTTCGATTCCAGTACATCGCACCAAATTCAAATGAAACTATAACGTACGAATTTAGTGCTTTATGTTATGGCCTAGGAATAGCACCTAGGTGTTTTACTAAGATAGTCAGAGAAGTCGTAGCACACTTACGTAGTCGTGGTCACAAATCGGTCTGCTATCTTGATGACATTTGTTGCTTAGCTAAGAACTATGACGCATGCCTTCGTAATGTTCAAGAGACGATAGCATTGTTTGAGTGTTTAGGTTTCGTAATAAATTACGATAAAAGCCAATTACAGCCACAACATGTGTGCAAATTTTTAGGGTTTATATACGATACCACTCAAATGACCCTTTCGTTACCTTTAGAAAAACGTAATAAGATAGCCTCTTTGATTCAAAGATTTGCAAAATTATCCATTGTCACCGTGAGTTTTCTCAATTAATAGGCGTCCTTGTATCAGCTTGCCCAGCAGCACGCTATGGTTGGCTGTATACAAAAATATTAGAACGACAAAAATACATATTGTTAAAACAACATGGGACATAAGCTAAAGTAAAACTACCAAAAATTATTTTAAACGACCTTAATTGGTGGATGAATAATATTTACATAATAGACAGGCCTATAAAAAACGAAACTTATGTCATGGAAATTTACACTGACGCGTCACGTACTGGCTGGGGTGCCTGTTGTAATGGTTCCAGGGTAAACGGTTCTTGGACAAAGAGTGAACTTCAGTTCCATATTAATTATTTAGAACTGTTGTCTATATTCTTGGCCCTTAAATGTTTTGTAAAAGATAATGGTACGGGAGGTGGCGCTGCAGTTTTTCTAGGAATTTTATACCGAATAAATTTAATTTCAAACAGTTGTTTAATGGTCAGAAATCGGTAAAGTGAGCGTCAGTTGTCGCACCAACGGTGGAGCTAAAGGAGACAGCATGAAAAAGTCATTGGAAAAAAATCAGCTCCGATGATTTTTATACCGAGCAAAAATGTATAATATTATTGTTTTAATCACATTTTTTCAAAAAATAGTCGTCAGCTGTATTGACGAGGGGGGATTATATGTCAGTCACGTGCATGAACATCATTGAAAATTTGAAAAAAAATAATAATTTTATACCTTATGAAATTTATACATCTCAATTTTTATACTTTTAAAATAATAAAGAAAATCGTCAGCCGTATTTTTGACGGGGGCAACACCGTCAGTCAGCCTGATAAACATTTTGCGCGCTCAATGCATTTGAGCGTTGCATAGGCTTTTTGGAAAATAAACTGACAATGTTTACACCCATAAACAATCAGCTGCTATGCTATTCTCTAAAAATACAGCCTTGCGGACAGCGCTGTCGCAGCGGTGAAACTTAGTTTGGTATTCACTAAGCTGCGTACAGCTACACTAGCGCTCAAGGCTGTGACGGCCGTGAGTTAAACTACCCAACGGCACAGCCACCGGAGGGCAAATTGACAGTTCTTCATACATTTTGGCATTCCCTAAGAAAAAACAGCCTCGAACTCGCTTACAGCCTCGCCCACAGCCTCGATTCTAACTGTCAAATCAAAAAGCTCTAAATATTCGGGCGTAGACTGACAAAAATAATAAACTGTACTTAATTTTTTAAATATTTCGATTCTTTTACTACACAATTGAAGCTACATTTATTAGAAGAAGCTAAGAAAAGTGATAATTTGAAGAAAGCTCGACAGGCGAAACAAATAAGAAAGTTTAAAACAATATTCCGTGGTACAGATTTTATCCATATTTACAGGCTTTGTGAGGATTTAATTAATATATTGGAAGATGACTTAACTCCATATATGCGTCCGCGACTTCGTTCCAGTGGTTTAACCAAGAGGCTAAAGGTTTGTTTACATCTAGGTTTCTTGAGATATGATGGGTATACCTCACCACACACCAACAAAAGCCTATTGAATTCCTGATGTTTCAGATATTATGCACACTATCATATTTGGCTAATGGAAGTTACCAAAAAATCATTGGGAAGAATGTAGACACATACATATCTCAGTCTTCTGCCTCTAGGGCAATCCACGAAGTTATTATTTACAATACAATGATAACTTAAACGCAAGTCAAGATTGCACTTAATTCTAGCTTCATTCATTGATTTCAGGTGACTCAGGATATCCTCAAAGGCCTTATTTAATGACTCCCTTTAGTAATTCAGAAACTGAGACTCCAGAGCCATTACAACAATTTGCACAGCAGTGCAAGGAACAGTGTAGAGGACTATTGGAATCCTGAAAGGACGGTTCAGATGTTTATTAGTACATAGGGTATTGTACTATGATCCTATAAAAGTGGGAGAAATTGTGATGGCTTCCTGTGTTTTAAACAACATATGTAATAGCTCCTATGATGATGAGACCAATGTGACTTAGATGAAGAATCTAGGTTACTTGGAATCCTGACACATCAGGCTCCAACATATGATGACTTAGAGAGTAGGCTGATAAGTAGGCGAGATTTAGTTAATCAATTATGGCGAGCATGTTGTATCTACAATTCATGCGTTCCTTTACAGATGTGGTTAACGTGTTTAGATAGAATATACTCACCATTATTGATTAGATACAATAAATAGGTATTTAAATTATTAATAAAAATATTATTATAATCAACAATTATGTCATAATATTTAAGGTGTGTACCTATTTAAAGTGTGGTGTTTAAGGTGTATATGATTAGTATAATATCAATAGCCTATAATAATATGTGCCTATTTATACCTTAGTCCCTATTTGTACTGTATTTTTAAATGGGTAAGAGTGTATACAGGGGTATGAGAAATTAAACAGATAACTGCATTATTTTCTTTTTTATTTACTATTAAAAACAATCAATCAAATCAAAAGTCATTTATTCAAAATGACTTTTGATTTGATATTCAGTTAGAAAAACTTGATTCTATACAATAGTAGGTATGCAAAGTAATTAACATTACAAGAAACAGGACATTTAATTAAATAATTTAGTATATACAATGAAAACTACCCAAGCAAAACAAAATTAAATAAGTACCTAAATAAAAGCCAGCAGGCATAAAGAGCATGCCCGCTAACAAACATTGACATTTACTACAAAAAAACAGTTCTTATACTTAAATTTCTTAACATCCATCTTAAACAAACTTAAAATTATCTAAACATAGTAGTAGATCCATGTTTCGGAGATTCAACTTCCTCGACTGATGGATGCTCATAAATCCTGCAGTGCCTGGGTCTGCCTTGACCATGACTCACTTATTTCCTTAAAAGTCGAACATCCTCTGCTGGTTGTCAATAAGAAGTCTCTCATTTTCCAAACACCTCTCTTTAATGGCGACAAAACATTCAGTCAGGCTCGCCATTTGGATTGCCTTTGAGAAGGTGGTGAGTGCTGGATCAGACGGCGGTGTGCCGTTCGATGCCTACGAGATGCTATGAACATAAAAATGCAACAAATTACTATACAGAGGTAAAAGAAATATGTAAGTATCATCAACATCACATCACTCTCCCTCTAAAGGAATAGATATTACAATGTAGTATACATATTAGATGTAGTCTATATCTTGATTCTATTAGATGTAGTCTATATCTTGATCTTGATTGAATAAGGGCTGCTGTTGAAAAAACCTACAGAAAATCCCAACAAATTGGCCCAACCCGGGAATCAAAAGTGAGACCACTACTATGTAGTGCTTTTTACACTAAACCAATAATTAACCAAATCTAGCCTCAAACTGTAATACAAAAAAAAGTTATCTAAATATCCATTATAAAGTTAAAACATATTATTGTAAGACTTTTATTTAAAACTTCACCTTTTGTTCTGTATTAGGCTGGTTTTCCATTGGCACATTGTCCATATACCAAGATGGGCCTGGTTGTATGTCCGTTCGTCCTGCAAATATAACATTACATTATTATATTTTATTAGAATTAACTTACTGGTATTGAAGGTGTGGACTGTTCGGTCTGGAGCATGCCTCTAGTAGATTGTTCTACAGGCAGTAATTGGTCAGTAGGTCGTCTTAGGGGTTGCTTAGGACTCTACAAAATTAAATTTGAAAATTATAATTTCCAAGTATACAGTTTTCATATTATGTAATGAAAGTATAGCACTTCTTGGCATGCTAAAATACACAATGTTACGTTACAACAATAAAGTTATACGTACATATTATAGTAAAACAATAGCTAATCATGTAATTTACTTAAATTTTATTAATATCTCGTGTATCATACAATACTCGTGGATGAGACAATAGTAATAATAGCCATATACTATCAGTGAAAAAATCATAATACTCACATTTCATTAGGTAGTTGTATTTATCCTCTTAGTCACAGAACTACCTATATTAAAAGCACTCGCTGATACAAATAATCAAGCACCCAAAAGTTTAAAAACTACAAATTCAAGTGATTTTGTTAGCGTCGCGTCATCGGTTGTTATTGTTATGTCATGTTGACTTTTAATTCATCGTCGCGTCGCGCTGCACGAATAGAGCAAAGGAATCGTCATTCAGCCTTAAAATGTAATAAGAAATATGAAATAAGCTCTTTTAAATATGATATTGGTTATAGTTTAACTGTATTCCTTATAATACTTAAAGATAGACCTTTAATATATATTTTAAACCTATAAAACTCTCAGTCGAGTTTGATCGATTATAATTTATAGAATTTGTGTCAAGCCCTACGTTCGTCTGACAAACAGCGACGGGAGGTTACAGCCTTGGGTTCGACGACGAGCACAACCACGTTAGTGAATACGGTTTGAATCAGCGCTGAACGCTCGGTCGATCTCAAGGCTGTCTCGTCGACGAGCTCGTCGCAGCTTACAGCCATGAAATTGTCTTTTAGAGAATAGCACTGCTGACGACATAGATAATAAGTCCATGGCTGACGATGATTTTTTTATTTTTTTAATATTTAAGGGGGAAGCGCTAAGGTAGCCCGCGAAATTCATTTTTTTTTAGGTTTTTTGCAATTTGCTGGTCAGTATTAAGTTGTACGTTGATTAATATATGATTCGAGGCCGTAACAAATATGTATTTACAGAATTATAATCATTAAAGTCATCAACACAACTCTCTAAGACCACGTAAGTCCAAAGAATAACTGTTTCATGAAATCATCATTCTTTGGACTTACGTGGTCTTAGAGAGTTGTGTTGATGACTTTAATGATTATAATTCTGTAAACACATATTTCTTACGGCCGCGATTCATATATTAATCAACGTACAACTTAATGCTGACCAGCAAATTGCAAAAAACGTAAGAAAATTTGAATTTCGCGGGCTACCTTAGCGCTTCCCCCTTAAGGCGAAAGCGCCAGGGTAGCCCGCGAAATTCAATTTTTTTTTGATCTCTAGTGCGTTTCCTTACCAGAGTGCGTAGGTATATACCCGAAGGGTAGTGGCGCAATGGGCTCAGTTCCCACTGGTGCCATATTCGACCCTCTTCAAGGGCAAGCTCGTCGGCTGCATCATTACCTAACGAACCGCTGTGTCCTATGATCCATTGAATAGTTATATTATTGAGGTTACCCACCTGGTTGAGGCGCTGGTGACACTTGTATATTAGCCCAGAGTCAACTGCATAACTGTTCAGCGCTTGCAACACAGCCATGCTGTCTAAGAGTATTCGGATTGAGTGTTCCTTTACTTCCCTGGCCATAATGGCTGAAGTGGCTAGAGAGATGCCAAACATTCGGCCTGAAACACTGTTTTGTGGACCCACAACGGTGTGGCTATATGTATGTTAAAGTCCTCCGAGAAGATTCCAGCACCTGTGCCAATACCTGTTTTGGATCCATCCGTGAAGATACGCAGCTCTGCAGGGCGCAGCCCTTCGCATCGGCGATCCTCGTAAAGCTGGATCTTGTATTTTTATCAAAGATAAATTGTTTGGGAACCCGGTCGTTTATGGCTTTCGTGATGGGGAACTCCTTATGGAGTCCCTCAAGCAGCATGGTGTGTGGTGTACTACTTTTGCCCTAGAGATTTAGTGTGTTAAGACGTATTACTGCCGCCATCGTCGCTTCCTGCTGTATGAACAGGTGGAGCGGTGGGATGTCAACCCAGGGGTTCTGGTAACTAAGAGCGCGCCCTATGTTGGTCGACTCTCCATATACCCCCTGTTCGTCTGGTATCACGATGCCACAGTGCATGCGTTTCTGGATTTCCGACTGACTCGTGACTACCAGCGAGATGTTAGTAGGGAGAGAAAGGTTGGAGACTGTTTTTCTCAGCCAGGCTAAGGTGTGGTCGTTACCGCACCACAGTTTCACGACACCCCCGGCGACCAGCGGCTTGGCGTTGAACGTCGGCCCCGGAGTGTCCATTTTGGGGGAGCAGGCCTCTAGAATAATCTGCCTCTGGATGGCAGCTAGTACCTGGTCCGATACTTCCCTGCTGAGGATCCCCGTGCGTTCGCAGGTAATCGCGACATCCAGGGTTGCGCGTGCAGCTTGGGCGTAGCTTTTTTGTGGGACCCGTTTGGATTGATCAAGACGCGGCCGCTTGTGCTCTCCCCGAGGTGTTGAAGTCTCGTTGAGAGCTCGCTTGGCCGCGGCCTGATCCTTCCAATCGGGTCGCTGTGTCTCGGAGTTACCTTTAGCTTGATCCTCCGGAACGCCGGTTTGCGGTCGACTGGGCGAAGGTCGGCTAGTACCGGCCCCTACCTGCGAACGCTTTCCGGCGGCGAAGTTCATCTGGCCGCTAGTTGGTTTGGCCGGCCTAGCGGCAGTGGCCTGTTTATGACGGCTGCCTTTACTTAGCAGCCTGCGTTCTTGTCGTCGCTCCTTCCTCGTCATTCTCTCGCTCTGCTTTCTCTTAGGTGAGGAAGCTGGAGGACCTGAAGAGTCAGTGCAGTGGCTTCGGGCTTGTTGAGTGCCTTTACCCTTGCCCTTGCGTTTCTGCACTTGCCAGGCACATGAGAACGTGTCCTCAGTGCAACCGACCATCTCCGTTTGACCGGTGACGGCCGCCTGATGGGAGGTGGGTTGAGGAGTTAGCGGAGAAGGAGGGTGTTTATTAGGAAGCCCGGCGCCGGTGTTACCCGACTCCGGGGTCTGTGTAGCGAGGGTCAAACCGGCAGTGGTATTAATCGTCGCCTTGATCTTCGCCTGAGTTTTAGAAGGGTCGGTACTGTTCCCAGTCAGCGCCGACGTCCTTTGTTTGTTTTGGGACATTTTTTGTTTGGTCTTGGCTGCGGTTCTCGCCACAGCCGGACCAGCACACGCGCTAGTACCTGCAGCGTTAGCTGCAAGGTTACCAGGGGCAAGAGAAGTGCAAGCACTTCCCTTGGGAGTCTCATCGGCTTTCGCTTCCACTACAGTTGGTTGCTTTTTAACTGGCCATAAATTATCCATGTTAAAGTTTTGTTGAAATTCATATCTCTGGCTTCCCACCCTCCATGGAGCCCGCACCTGGGAACGTCTCACTATGAAAAAGCTCGAACGTTAGGATTACCAAAGGGATATAGGTGTGCAAGGCTGGTTTACAGTGCGACATCGGGTGCTCGATCGGGTTGGCGTGGAAGGTTCAAATAGCCAAACCCCCCACGAACTGATCAACCCTCACTTACACCGTCACCATGACCTTTACCTACCGCTTTGGCCGTCCAAGAACGACCTCAGCGGACCTCACGCACCTCGCCTGTGGCCCTCTGACGGGACACCGTGACCACCCAATAGCCGGGGGTAGGCCCCGGCTATTGGGTGGAGCCACCGTTTCGCTTGAAATCCAGACCAAAGGGGGCGTGTTGCCTTACGGGCACATTACAACCAGAGCCGCTCGGCTCAAGTCCCCAGGACTCCTTCATCCCCGCTTACGGCGCTCAACTGCGCAGGTCCTAGCGCAGGTGACTGCTTACTCCTACCCATCATCAGCTGATTTTAGTGATGGGCGAGCCCGCCACCACCCAGTCACAGGGGGTCGCGGTTAGGAGTGGAGTTCAAAGATTTGGAAGTGGAAGGAATGAGGATGTGGATAGGATGGAGTATTTGAGGATTGTGAGAGTTGTGGGGCAGGAAGGTGAAAGGCGGGAAATAATGGGGTAAGGGGAACTGGGTTAAGGATACGCTGGCGCCTGGTGGTTTTTGTTGTGTCTGTTTCATAAGGAATCAGACCAAGAAACGGGGTGGCAACCTCCGGAAGGTGCATCTGCCAGACTTGCCTTGAGGATCTACACGACTGTGGCGCTCTCCCTCAAGACCCCGCCACCCTACCGCCTCTGAAGGAGGCGGCAAGGTAGGCCTGCATCTATACTACCAAGCAAAGCAAAGCAAAGCGTGTCGTTGTGCAACCGCAAAAGCATACATACAGACCCTCCCCGGTTTAAGGCCATACAGCTCGAACAGTCTTTCCCTACTTTTCCTAATACCTCTAGTTGCCCAGTCACTAAATATAAAATTAGGACAAATGTTTTTTGTTTTCGTTTCAAAAGTTATATTGAATTGAGTGTGCACTATTGAAAAGAAATCCTCGTAAAATTTGTTTGCATCATCAATATCATGGCCCAGATCGTTTAACCTATTATTTAGGGTACTATTGAATCTATTTAGTTTACCAGTCGATATTGGTCTAAATTGTATTTGCACTTTTTGCAAAGGTGTTTTAAACTTAAATGATACCGTTTGTCCACTATGATCAGACGGCAGACAATTAACGATGGTTTTATCTAAAAAATCACAATCGCAAAAGACTTTATCAATACAAGTAGCAGAAGTTGGAGTTATTCTAGTCGGTTCTGTAAAAACATTAAATAGATTGAACGATTTATAAAGGCTTAATAATCTACTGCTATTTGAATTATTTTCCAAAATTATTATTAAAATCACCACAAATAATTGCGGCTTTGTTATGTTATTGGATGCAAGTTTCGCTAGGACATCTTCTAATATTGACTCAAATACAGAAAAGTTCTAATAATTAAGACCCCCTAATTATTAGAACTTTTCTGTATTTGAGTAAACGCACACTACAACATGCTTATCTAGCTCAACACAGGACAGTTCGATGCAATGTTCAATTGATAAACCCACTATGTCATTTCGTTGCTTGCATTTTAAAAAAAATTTTATCAAGATTAGATAACCTCCACGCAACATAGATTTACGGTTAAAATAACTGCCCACACTATAGTTCTCAAAATTAATTAACATTTGGTAATCCTTTAACCAATGTTCAGTACAACAAACAATATCAGACTTTGTTTTTTCTAAAAACATTTCAATTTCTAATAATTTGGAAGACATGCCTTGAATATTTTGATGAAATAATGTTAAGACATTCTGCTGATCTCCTATATGTTATACATACTCACAACAATTGTAAATTTATCCACTCTCATGACAGCCTACCATACATACGTGGTGTCCACGCTGAGATATGGTGTAATTTTCTGGGGGAACTCGACGGAACGTTAGTCTGTTTCAAAGCCCAAAAAAAGTGCATACGGGCAATGTGTAGACTGAAGACCACTGATAGCTGTGAACCATATTTCAAAAACTTAAGATTCTTACTTTGCCTAGCCTGTTCATTTACGAGGTGTCAGTCTTTGTCAAAAGTAATATGCATATGTATGAAAAATTCCGAAGAGCTAGATATAGAAATAAAGTTCAGACTGTATCCTGCAAAACTCATTTAACGAACTCCAGTGTATATTGCATGACATCTAAGATTTATAATAAATTGGAATGTTGTATTACAGACATTGACAACTCGAACATATTTAAGCGGATGCTAAAGGAATTTGTAACTGGTAAAGTGTATTACAGTATGAAGGAATATCTAAAAGGGCATCCTTATGGCCAATAATTAATAATCAGATTTACAATCATAGAAATGACATGTGAAACTCTCAACAATTATTTATTATTATTCATTATTTACTCTGACATTTATTTACTTACATATTGACTACTAAATACTCTTTGACATAGGAAGATACGGTTAAAATTATTTTCCAATTTAATAATTTTGTAATATTAATTGTAAAGTATTTTGAAAATAGATTGTAATTTATGTGTAAATTTTGCATGCCCATGTGACGGCAGAACAATTATCAAAACATTGTGTAACATCTATATCCCTACCCATGTTGGCAAAAATAAATTATTTGATTTGAAAAACCGTTTACAGTTTAAATCAAATTATAATTTCACGAACAAATTAATCGCACTAGCGAACCACACACTGTAGGGACACGAAACGACTAGATACGGAACGCGTGACAGTTTCTGAGCACATGTTGTCTGTACCATGTCCAATGTCCAAGAGATCTGCTCCACCTCGCTGCTCGCTCTCCTGGACTCCCCACGAACTCAGGCTGGACTCTGTCGGGCGCCACCGGGCGGCGCTGGCGTGCCGAATGGTCAAACGAATGTTTTCTACAGATATGCAACGAAAAGCATATAAATATTCGCAGCACTACTTGGTGTACTAACTCGTGTGTATTTCCATTGTTACAGATCACACCAATGAGTCTCCGCCGGCTCGAAACATTAGTAAGTGCCGAGACCAAACGTTACCTAACCTGCGAGAGCGACTGCGAAAGTCTCCGGCGACCCGCGACTCTGATTGCTCTTTCCCGCTGCCCTAATAGAAATAGAAAACTTTTAATTCAGACAGGAGTCCATAGCGTTAGTAACAAGTTTACTTGTAGTGTAGCGATAGAAAGCGATAATCACGAACAAATGATCGCGATGATCCGTTCTTCGTTTGTCGAGTCCACCATATTATCTACTTAGCTTGTAGTGTAGCGGTAGAAAGCGATCATCACGAACAAATGATCGCGACGATCGGTTTCTATTAGGACAGCGCCTTAAATAATTCGTTCTTCGCTTGTCGAGTCCACATCAACTTTATTTATTTTTATTTTATTTATTAGGGAAAACAAACAGTGGCACATTACATTTTGTAGGAAGAAATACAAAAAAGATACGGCCAAATGTGTAACCAACAACATTTCCACGGAATACATAAAAAATAATAATCTTTACAAACCATGCTATTTTAACTAAAACCTACAAACTACAACAATTTAAGTTAAGAAAAGAAAACATTTCTTGTGTTAAATAGTAAAAAAAAATAAAGTAAAAGCAAACAAAGCAAAAACTCGGAAAGCATGCAAATGTTAATTAAAATTAAAATTACTATTGACTAAGTGTTTTGAGTACAATATTTTTGAATCTACCAGCAGAAAGAGCAAACATATCGATATGATGGAATTTTTCGTTGTAATTATTAGGAAGTCGCCGCAAAAGTACCCGCATACCTGCGTTACTGCGACATGCGGTAGTTGTACACCATCTTTGTTGATAAGGTGACCAAGATAAGAGACTTCTTTGCATAGAAACTCGCATTTATTTGGTTGGAGTTTTAAGTTATAATTCCTGAGCCTATTGAAAACAGCGGATAGATTTTGAATGTGACTTAGTAAGTCGGGAGAGTACACTACAATGTCGTCTAAATAGACAAAGCAACGTGAGCCTTGAAGTCCACATAAACATGTATTCATAAGTTTTTGAAAGGTTGAAGGCGCGTTTTTTAGCCCAAACGGCATTCTTGTAAATTGAAAATGACCTTGAGGTATGGAAAAGGCGGTTTTAGGGGCGTCTTGCTTGGATATTGGAATTTTATGAAAGCCTGAAGCCAAATCTAAAGTTGTGAAATATTGGCTTTTCCCTAATTGGTCTAGAATTTCTGTTATCTGTGGAATAAGATATGTTTTTCCAATAGTAACGTCGTTGAGTTTTCTATAGTCAATAACGACTCTCCATTTTCGTTGTCCCGAAGCATCTAGCTTTTTGGGCACAACCCAAATGGGTGAGGACCATGGTGAATTTGAAGGGGTTATTATGTTTTGTTCTAGCATTTTGTTAATCTGATTTTCAACTTCCTTTTTGTGACATTCGGGGAATCTATAAGATTTAGTTTGAATAGGGATATCTGTACTTGTTCTGATATTATGTTCGGTAATTGTAGTATATGTGAGCTGATCGTCTGGAAGATGGAAGATGTCGGAAAAGTCTGAGCAGACTTGTAATAGAACATTAGATTCCTCCTCATTTAGGTGAGAAATCCTAAGATGCTTGAGAACTTCGTTGGTTCTTGTAGAGGCATTAGTAAGAGGCGATAATGTTTGAGTATTGAAACAAGCTTGAATACCTAGAGGTTCTAGTGTTAGATTAAGGTTAGATTGGAGTACGACGGACTCTTCTGAGATGTTGACAACTGTGATGTTAATACGATTGTTTTCTTTAACGTTAACGATGCAATTGGCAACTAATAATGAATCAGAGATGTGTTGGTCTATTATCATGCCTTCTCTTATATTTGGATTACTTACTGTGCATTCAATTACAGTTTCCGTGCGAGGTGGAATGTTATATATTGGTTCAGCGAATTTTAATTGTATGTAGTCTTCATCTATCTGTAAGGTTTCCTGACAATAGTCGATTTGACAACCTAGGTTTTTCAGGAGGTCATTGCCTATGATGCCGTCGAAACTTAAGCTAATATTTTCGACAACGTGAAATTCGTGGGCATAAGGTTTGTCATATTTTTTGAATATTTGCATGTTGAAGCTACCTAGAGTTGGAGTTCTTTCACTTCCAGGATCGATTCCTTTGAGGGTTATTATACATTATCATTTAATTTTGGGACTTTGGACATAGAATCTAGTTTCAGTAGGCTTATGCAGGAACCTGTGTCAATTAGGAAGGATAAGGGCCTATCAGCGACGGAGGTATGGATTATTACGTGAGGTAAGTATCTTTTTTCTGTATTTTTATTTATTTTATAGATTTTCACATTTGTGTTTTGTTTCAGGTTTGGCAAGTTATTTGAAGGTGAAATGTGGGAATTTGCAACGAGAATAGAATCGGTGGATTTTGCTGTAGAATTTGGTAATTTACATGATTTAGGTAGTGATTTGGCAGGAACAGCGGATTCAGCGGGTTTAATATGTGATTCAGTGGATTTAGTATGTGATTCAGGGGATACAGTGGATTTAGTACGTGATTCAGGGGATACAGTGGATTTAGTACGTGATTCAGGGGATACAGTGGATTTAGTACGTGATTCAGGGGATACAGTGGATTTAGTACGTGATTCAGGGGATACAGTGGATTTAATACGTGATTCAGGGGATACAGTGGATTTAGTACGTGATTCAGGGGATACAGTGAGAATTGAGGCATCGGCTTTGATATAGTAGGACGAATTTCCTGCGCGACACCGTTCGGGAAATTTTACTCGTTTAAATCGTTTTGGTCGACTTCATCGGCTTCCGAATTTACGTTAAAAACCTTGCGAGTTGGCTTAGGACTTGAAGCTTCCCCTCCGGTGGGTTCCCGCATTGTTGAGGCGGGGGGGCTCAGTAGCCGTGGCTTGGACACCCACGGTGAAGCGAAGAGGAACCCGAGGAGGGGCCGCTCGTCAGGGCTTTTGCTGACAAACCGACGACGTAGCGGCCAAAGCGACATCGCAACTGGGTGAATATCCCAGCAGCAAATTTTACGCGTCCACGTTGAGAATCGAGGTGTTAAATGATAGGATGTTTCTTATTTTTTTTTATAGTAAGCTACGTAACTTGTTTCAATTAGGGCCACATTTTTTTTTATAACTGTGTATTTAAATAAATAGGGAAAAAATAAATCGCCTTAAAATTCAAGTTAGGTGGCTTGTCCCAGCTCCATTTTTTGATATAATTGCATTCACCAAAGCAACAATTTGCTGTACAATAAAAAATAAATAAATTCGTTAGTATATGCTTAAGACACATTATCTAAAAACAATTAAACCATATTAGAAAATCTAAGTTAAAAGCACAGGGTAGTCGATCAAAGTTTGTCCAAGTAAAAATCAAAATTTTGGTGGCACTTTTTCAACATACTATAAAATGAAGCTTCGTGTTCGTGCGTGTGCGATCAATCACATTTTATTATTTCACATCTCTCAGTTGTGCACTTGCGCGTAACAGGTGTGTGATTAGTGCTATGATTTTCCGCCAAAAACGTAAGTATCATCTTGGGTGGCACGGGGGACAAAAATTGTTCAATTTTTGGTGGATCGATTTGCTGTTAATTTTAAAGTGTTTTAATAGTAAGCTACACATTATAGATAGTGATTTGGGTTACGCATAAATCAGTGATATTAATTTAATTGTAACTAAAAACCCCTATTTTTAGAGATTTTTTTTATATCTGGTTTCAATTTTGGTGGCTCAATTTTGGTGGTTTTGGTGGCGCCACCGGTCCTTATTTTTCACGTAAACTAAAGAAAAAATTTCGCGACCAAAATTGAAAAAATATTCAGTTTGTTGATATTGACCCTTAACATTGTGTAAGACATCTGAAATCATTAAATGTTCAATACAAATATTGTTTGTTATTTTTGTATTAAGATACAAATTTCGCCACCAAAATTGAAAAAATATTCAGTTTGTTGATATTGACCCAACTGAGGCGGGCCGCGATGTCGTACGTACCGAAGGCATCGCGGTTGAGGGTTGGAGGCCGCGGCGGGAGAGGAGTGCCGGTATTACGGTGCGCCGCTCTCCCTACCTTCCGCGGCCTTGACGGGGTCGCCACCGTTAGATGGCGGACGCGGTGGGGCTGCAGGGGAAGAGGAGTGTCGGTATTGCGTTGGCCGCTCTCCCTATCCTCTGCAGCCGAAAATTGGCAGGCGGCGGGGCCAATGTCCTGACCCGTCGCAGGGGGGACCAAGGGTGCCCAGACACGGGGTCGTCTGGCGCCCATGTGCTGGTTTGGTCCCTGGGGTGGTCACGGCGTGCTATGTGTTCTGGTGCGCCGGTGATGGGGAGTACTCCCCAGAGGAGGGTCCGGTAACGGACGGCCGCGGCGGGTTCACGGATGAGTGCTAACGCGTGCCCGTGTTCCCGCCGTAAGCGGCAGAGGACACCGTGGAGTTTTAGTGGGTTAGAGTCCCACATAACTGCACTATCTCCCCGTGGTAGTGTAGTATGCATGAGCATTTCTCCACGTGAAAAAAAAAAAAAAAGGACTTGAAGCTTGTGTAGGGTTAGATTGACGACCATCAGAAGTAGAAGCAGCAGATTGGTTCCTGCTATTGTTGTATTGTCTTTTGCGACAATATTCAATAGTGTGACCTATGTTTTTGCAGTAGCGGCATACCATGTCGTTGGTATTTACTGCTTTTGAATGATCGGGTACCTGGTGTCGCGGAGTAGGAAAACGTAGCGATTGGAAATCACGGCGAGAGTTCATATTTTTGGATTTATCGTTATTAGAGTAAGTATTGGATCTTTTATAAATACTAGAGATGATTTTTTCTTCTTCGACTGCGAAGCTTATAGCGGAGTTTAACGAGTCTGGATTGCGGCATCTAACGACTTGTGACACCCGTGGCAAGAGTCCTATTATGAAAGTATGAAGTGCAAGATCTTGCATCGCAGCCACACGTCCTGTTCTGTTTTCTTTTTCGTCGGAATAGAAATATTTATTTCCGTAAGTAGTTTCGCTAAGCATGTTTCTATTTTTAGTGCAAACTGGTTAACTGTTTCAGCAGAGCTTTGCTTACAGTCCTGAAGTTCGGTGAGTAGGTGAGCGTAATGCTTCCTTTCCCCAAATTGCTGCTTTAAGAACTCAATGAATTGCTCAAAGGATTCGAACTCTTTGACACTGCATGTAGTTTCAGCTTTATCTATTAATTGACTTAAAATGAATTTAAATAAAATAGGTTTCTGTGTTTTCGTGGCTGCGTTAAAGGCGCTCTGGCAATTTGCAATGAAGGGATTTAGTTTTTCCCTGGAGCCATCGAATGGCTTAATGAATTTGAATAGAATACCAAGTTCAATTTTTTCCTCGATTTCCATCTTTGTACTCTTAGAGCTATTGGAATTTTCCTCTTTTGTTTCAGATTTGGAAGTCATGATTCAATTTTACTAAATAAAATATAAACTTATTGACTATAAGAAATCGTGTCTGCACCTTATGTTAATTTGTACAAATGACTCAGTGTTATGAATGCGTAATGTAAACAAAATGTATAGTAACCATACAGTAAGGTCCTTATCAGTTACAATGTATTAGGAATAATGAACTAGAATTAAAAATATGTCGATAAAAGATGGCTCTGAGTTAATTCTGGTATTCGCAATAGGATATAGTAGTAGCTGTAGTATTTCTTAAATCACTCACAGGAACGCCGTCATCATGAGGATACTCAGGATCATCGTGACCGCTTCTCCAGCGGTAACCAGCAGAACAGCAGTCGTAGCAGGCCTCTGCACCAGCAGAGGGTGAAATCAGGTCTCGGTTGCAGGTTGAACACACAAGACAGTGTGTCGATCAGGCACTTTGATTTATTGCACTTAAACACGACACAGTGGAGGTTTGATAAGGCACTTAATTTTCAGCACTTTAGAACGATTAAGTTTCACTGGCACTTTCGGATTTAGTGTTTTTATTTCAGAGACGTATTCGGGTAGGGGATTTTCGTATCCCACCGCTGCCACCAAATATTATAGGAGATCCCGGAATCTTGTTTTTAAAAAAACTATTATTGATTCACTGGAAACAGAGTTTATTGGATTTAGGAAACAACTGAATTAGGATTATAGGATTATAGGAAAATAGTAATAAAGACTTTAGGACTTCCGACCCGTACCGAGTTTCAAGATGAACTGCCTTACAAACTCAATGAGAATGACGTCTAAGTTGTTAAATGCTGACTAGGCAAGTCTGGATGGCGGTCAGCCATTTCACTATCATTGGCAAGGTATAACAGTACGTAGAGAGTTGATACGAAATTAAGGATCTGAACTTAAAGCTCATGTACTTTAACGAAACAATAACTCGTTACTAATGAGTTTCTTTGTTCACAGTGTCGAAGTTTAGATCAAGTACCCACACACAAACACAAATTAGTCAGTAGTATTTCACTGTTTTTGATCGAAATTTAGATGTTAAACTGTTTATTACATGAACACTTTATTGAATTAAGCAACACTGAAGTTAGTCAATTAAACAAGCCACAAAAATTGCCTTATCTTGAGCGTTTTAATAACTTTTTTTTAATTATTGTTGTAGCGGTTGTCACAGAATGTACTTAGAGCAAAGTTCGAACGACGAATGAACTTAACTTGTAGTGTAGCGATAGAAAGCGATCATCACGAACAAATGATCGCGATGATCGGTTTCTATTAGGACAGCGCCTTACATATTCGTTCTTCGCTTGTCGAGTCCATATCACTTAACTTGTAGTGTAGCGATAGAAAGCGATCATCACGAACAAATGGTCGCGACGATAGGTTTCTATTAGGACAGCGCCTTACATATTCTTTCTTCGCTCGTCGAGTCCATATCAAGGAATAGTAGGTACCTGTGTGAATGAAGTGATGTAGTGAGATGATAATGATTACTTGAACTGTCCCGAAGCACTTGTATGCCACACGCTACGATCCACTACACGGTGCAGCTGTGCACAGAACGGTATACTGAAGAATTGATTTCTGATTATGCTCCAGTCGCCTGCGCACGTATGAAAGACTGGTTATTGCAGGCCTACGTGCGCGTGAGCTGCGCATCTCCCTGCACAGTGCACAGGCAGAGCTCTGCGATACGCCGGAGTGTCTGGCCACTATTTACATACATTTGATCTGTTAGGTGTACAATTATGCATATATGTTACGTTCATATAGGTATATGTACATATAGGTATATGTACATATAGGTATATGTATGTGCTGGCTGCGCCCCGCGGTTTCACCCGTTTATGTGTCGATATCGCGGGAATTTCGGGATAAAAAGTAGCCTATATCCAGGGTGTTAGCTACCTCCATACAAAATTTTATCAGAATTGGTCGAGCTGTTTGAGCCTGAAGAAGTAACTAACATATAAACACACACACACACACATTCATAAACTTACGCCTTTATAATATTAGTGTAATGTGATATATAAAAAGGAGGGAATATAATCAAAGCATCAAAAAATTCAGCCGCATCGCTGTCAACAAGAAACGTGCCCAAAAGGCTGGCAGCATTGCCACGTTGTATGGCAATGCTGATTCTTTGGCCAAAAATAGGCCAGCCCTCTGGTCACGTGAAGAGTCGACTAACCGCTTGGCAGTGTCTCGAAATACTAAGTGGGCACTCGGGCCCATGGCCCTAGAGTTTCAACCGCAAACGGCTCAAACATATAAATTCCAAAGAGATTGGAGTATTTGCGCCGTTTGAGATTTTCCGCACCTGCAGCAGCCGCCCGAGCAAGCTCACCGTGCTTGGAAGATGGGTGTCGACACACGCTGCATCCCACACTAAAGGCCTACCAACCTTACAAGACTTATGGTCATTCCGACTGGTCTCTTCCCATCGTCGCGTGCCAAGCCATTAGGTTCTAAAACAGCTGGCACCCCGGCGGTGACAAGAGCACGACGGATGATGTCATTGATGCTGGTATGCCGTGCTATCCGGCCTGCGCTTTTACTGCAGGATAAGCCATGGTGTCCGAGGCAGTCGACACCTTCACCGCATTGGCAGCGATGCGGAGCCACACAAGGGACGCCCAGACGCAGACAAGTAGCGAGCCGGAAGGTGGTGTCACCTAACAAAGTGCCTATGTTGGGTGACGGTAGCGCCTGAAGCCAGAGGCCCGACTCCCACTCACCCATAAAGCCATAGAAAATACATAAAATTTGGGTCAAAACAACAGTATCTAATCAGGAAGAATTCCGAATGTAAATTAATTTTGGAGAGTCTGTCCGAAATCTCGTTGAACTTTTTGATTTTTTCTATGAAAGGAAAAAAACTATGTTCTAAAATTAGGGAAACTAGGAGTGGCACTGAGCTTTTGTCTAAAATAATTATTTGTGGGGCTATTGCATAAAATTTCTCTAGGATCAATTTGTCTGGCGGTAATGTCAGAAAGGTAAATTTCGTATTTTGAGGGGTTAAGGTCCAAGCCAATAGATTTAAATTCCTGTTTGAGAAGAATATTGTTACGTATATATTTATTTTTTAAATTTATTGTCAACAGGTATCTTTGGATTTTTTAACCTTTTTTTTTACCGGTTTTTTTGAACCTAAATTCAAATATTATAATTATCTAAATATCTGCAATAATGTTGTGCATATTTTCTTTATTTAATAAAATAAATATGAGCTAGGTGGTCGCTTAGCAAGCCACCTATACTAGTTTATGAGAATTAGCTACTAAAGATTAAGTATAGAAAATTACCAAAATCTGTGAAAAAGAAAATCTTTTTAGTAAAATAATGTACACCTAATATCGGCTGACCAACAATAATACTGTGTGAAGCGGTACCTACACAACAGAACTCAGTGGGAGGCTGTAGCGAGAGCGACACTGGGTGGAGAAACGACCATCACATAGCCGTTATGTACACGTTCTGCAAAGCATTCTTCCGAAAGCATGTAACATTTCAACTGCTAATAACTACGACAATTGGAATACTGGAGTAGTGGTTCACCATCATCTGCCTAGCTTTGCCAACTATGTTGGGGCCGGCTTCCGGCTTCAACTTGTGGAAACCACCAAAGTAAGATATTTCAGCCGCAATTACGAGTACAGTAAAAACCCATTTTAATTGTACAATATGTTATTAAAAATATGTTGTCATAAAAATCGGCCAGTTAAATGTTTAGTAAAACAAAACATTGATGTTTTTAGACAATTTGATGACTTCTGGGTCACTGTCAACTTCACCCGCGTTTCCCTTACTTCACTGAACTCCTCTGAGTATTCTATTCTCTTCTATTCTCCTCCTAAATGGCTGGAACGATTTTGATGAAAGTTTTTGTTGTGTGTTTAAGTGGATGACTCTGGATGGTCTAGACTCATAGAGGTCATAATTGGCCCCGGTAGGTGGCGCTGTTCGGGCAGGACAAAGTCTGTTCGCTAGTCTTTTATATACATTATAATGCCACCCTCTTAGTCTGTCGGAGTTAGCTAGTAAACAATACGGATGACATTTATTATACTTATAAGTAGGTACCTACGTTATTCGTATGTAGGCATTTCATGTGAATAGAACTTAAGGTGAATTAGATTTCTACCACCAACCACCAATCTCTTATGGAAAAGTGTTAGTGGTAGAAATCTAACTTAGAAAGATGTATTATTGATTCTAATGATTATACTTCTGTAAATATGTACCTGCTATTGTCGCGAATCATATTTTGATCAAGATACAACCTGATACTGACCTGCAAATTGCAAAAAACGTAAGAAAATTTGAATTTCGAGGTCTCAACTACCATTCACCTTAACGTAACCCCGTGTGGAAAGTAAGTGAGTCAACATTATAGTTCAAGTTCTATTATTAATCACAATTCGAAAGTCAAAACTAATTACATGTGAAGCGCGCGCGGCCGGCACGCTTCACCGGGAGGGACGCGCGAGCAGCGCGGCGCCGGCGACGGCCGCAAGCGCGAGCGGCGCGCCGCGGGGCTGGAGAGCGCCCGCATTCAGCCGGCGCATGCGCAGCGCCGACTCCGTGTCGTACATGGTGGCATTCACCAGGTCCACGTACTGGTACAGCGACGTGAACACGCTGGTGGCGCCCTCCGCCAGATCCGCGAGCCCCGTGGCGCACTCCAGCGGGCCCATGGAGGTGACGCCTACCTGCGCGCCGCGGTACAGCACGGGCCCGCCCGAGTCGCCAGAGCATACGCCCTGCGCGCTGCCCGCGCGTGCCGTGCTCTCGCCGCACACGCAGTGCTCCCACGACCTGCGCTCGCAGAACACCAGCCGAAGCCGCACTTCGAACAGCTCCTCGCCCAGCGACGACGTCTCCGTACGCCCGAAGCCCAGCACCTGCCAACACAACACGTGACCTACTACAGATACGAGACTCTGCGCCCATTACATGCTCGCTGCAGCCTTGGATAGGTGGCCGAGTGTATATAGCCGAGAGCGAGATGTGCTTCTGGAAATTCTGACGTCATTTAACTGGGATCGCACGCAGCTTTCTACAGTTTCTGATTGTAACTGCGTGAACAGCGGGAAGTTGCCGTGCGATGCCCACATTAAACTAAAATATTACCGTACTGTTCAGCGCCGTGTGACAAAAAGTATCGCTGCACTACCGGGACTAGGTGTTACTATCACCTGCACTTCGTGGCCTTTGAGGTCCTCGAGGTTATACAAGCTCAAGGCGTCCAGGGGCTTCAGCGGGAGCGGGGTGGCGAGCTTCATGGCGGTGCGTGTGCGCAGCAGCCCCACATCGTGGCGTAGCAGCGTCACGTCCATACCGCGGCCCTCGTCCTCCTCCAGGACCTTGTAGCTGAACACAAAAGCAAGGGTAAGAAGCGCGACCACGCGCCTCGAGGCCTCTCGAGATCCATAGCTGGCACCTACCCGGGGTGGCGGTACAAGTACTTGACGGCGGAGACATCGCCGCCGGGCGAGGCGGGGTGGCGCGAGTTGTACTTGACGTAGGCGATCTGCGTCGACACACAGTGTGCGGCCGTGAGCGCCCAGTGAGGCGCCAGCACGGCGGCCGAGCAGCGTTCGGACCAGTAGTGGTCCAACAGCGCGCACGCCGCCGGAAACGTGCTCAGCGGCGTAGCCGCGCCGCCGAACACGCGCCGCGCCTCGCCTGCGCGCCGCCCCTCCCGCGCCATGCTGCGGTAGAACCCGTACCGGCTGCCGCCCGCGCACGCGCTCGCCACGCACACGAGCACCAGCCCTGCCCGCAACGTTGCGGTTAACATCTCGAGCTCGACTTACGACGACTTTGTCATCGCCTGACATATTCTGTCACCCACATATCTATAGCCACTGACTGTCCTCTCTAATAAACAATATGTCAGTGTATAGCCCCCACGTACAGTCCTTCCACAGCTATGTTACCTGTGGCAAGAGCACTGTGATGCGAACTCAAAGGAAAGTACCGCCTACAATGGAATTAGTAAGTACTACATAGTACAATTCAACTGAATTGCTCACAAGCACCGATTAGTCGTTCTTTAAAGAGAAAACTGTTCTGCAGTGTCCTTTTTAACCGACTTCAAAAAAAGAACGAGGTTATAATTCGGTTGAATATTTTTGAAGTGAAAACTTCTTTAACCGCATTTGGTATTTTTTGAAATGGAAAAAACCATTGAACTCGCGACACTGTTACCGTAACCGACACCACGCGTGTTTTGTTTATAAGACGATTAAAAAAATACACACGTAGTTGACCAAATTTAAAAAAAAAATCCATCTTTCATGAACAACAGTACGGCTTTACCAAAGGGCGTTGTACCACTGACGCCGGTGTCAACCTAATAAAAAACATTTTTAACGCCTGGGAAGAAGCACAAGATGCCATTGGAATCTTTTGCGACCTCTCTAAGGCGTTCAATTGCGTAAACCATGAGACACTTCTGCTGAAACTTGAGCACTATGGGATTAGGAATTTAGCTCTTGATTAACTAAAGTTATACCTAAAAGATAGAAAGCCTAAAGTTCAAGTAAATGGCGTTAACTCATTAGGGTCTGAAATAGCAATGAGCGTTTCTCAAGGTTCGATATTGGGTCCATTCCTCTTTTTAGTTTACATTAATGATTTACCCCAATTACTTCAAAATCAACCGAAGATGGTGTTATTTGCAAATCACCTCATTGATCTTTAAGATAGACAGACGGGCATAAAATCTTGACCACGTGAATAACTCTATTTTTCAGGTCCAAGATTGGTTTACTGTAAATAATTAGGTACTAAATGAAAAGAAAACCAAATGCATTAGATTTAAATTACCGAATGTTAGAAGTAGTATTAGAAAAATAACAGTCAGTAAATTATATGAACATTTATTGACAATAAGGTAGATGCAATCACAGTTTACGTTTTAATAGTTATAGAAGAAACCAACATACTGTAAATATAATGCAATCAGAGAAAATTTACACAATAATTAAATATATGGAAATAATGTTTTACCAACATTATTTCTAGCTGATACTTATTACCCTATACACGAAGTATTGCGGTCACGGAGAGATGTTGCTTCAACGATGGTGCGTGTTCAAAAAAGGGCCCTGCAGCACTGAGCACCATTTATATAAGGTCTTCGAAATGAACTGTCATAGCTCGCCCCTCCTACCCTCCTTCGGGTATGGCAAAAGCAAGTGCGACAACATCCGGCCGTCCTGCTCACGCGTTCGTCCTCGAACAGCGTTTTGGTCCAATGTAGAAGCTGGGAACATACAATAATTACTTAGTTTAATCCGTATTTTAACTTAGTACAGATGTGACTTGCTTTAACATCAGACTGTTGGTAAGGTGTTCAAACAGATTAGAGCTATGCTATCGCAACATGGTTAACATGCTCTTACTGTCTGTGGCTTGAACTAGATCAATGTTCACTTAGTATCAATCTAGTCGTGTATCACCACTAACAATACACACAACAGCGTTCACAACGGATGCCTGTTGCTTATTGTTCCGAGACTGAACACCCTATAAACATCCATAATGTTTAAAGCGAATGCATTGGACCACATGAACGATAACGGTTATCCGGTGAAATATCAATAACAATAAGAATGTAAAAAATATGAATGGACATAAATAGAGCAACTGAATAGGTATGTTATTATTATAAAATTTACCTTATTGCCACTTTTAGGTACCTATTCATCTTCGACAACATCCGGTACTTCAGCAACGCGGATCCAGGGCTTCATATTCTCCACGCAGGCAACACCATCGTACCTTTTGGAAGATCTTTCAGCTCCCCTCAAGTCTGCTACTTGATATCTATCGTGCCCCAGGATATTTGTCACTTGAAAGGGTCCCTTGTACAGAGGCAAGAGTTTCGTGCTTTGACCATCATTTGTGTGACTTGGAATTTTGAGTACCACTAAGTCTCCGACTTTGTATATGGGAGCCTCTTTTCTTTTAGAGTCGAAGGATGCTTTTTGTCGTTCAGCATTACTCTTTATATTTGCGTCAACCTTATTCCTTAACGCGGTGACGTCAATAGAATTCTCGTTACTATCGTCAGTGATCGCGTCATTATTCATGCGAATTCTAAACCCAAAAAATACCTCACTCGGAACGGCAGACGTGGTTTTATTAATTGTGCTGTTAATACCTTGTTGTATGCTAGTTATGTGCTGATCCCATTTATTATTATCAGTATCAGCACTCATACTACGCAATGCTTCTAAAATTGTCTGATTATAGCGCTCGACTTGGCCATTTGAGCGCGGAACAGCAGTAGCAATTATATGAAGCCTAATGTTATTTTCTTTGCAATAATTGGTGAATAATTTTGATGTAAAAGCACTACCAGCATCACAAATTAGGCGTTTTGAACTTCCGAATACTTTAAATATTTTATTTAATTCATTGATGACCACTTTGCTTTTAGTGTTTTTTACAGCGGAAATAAAAACGAATTTGGTAAACGAGTCAACTATCACTAAGATGTAACTATTTTGCTGCGTTGTTTTAACAAATGGACCAAGGTGATCAACGTGAAGCGTGTGGAATGGTCTCGCAAATTTCGGGATTGGATACAACTTGCCTGGTTTTTTACCGTGAACGTCCTTGTGATAGATACAATTCAAGCAATTTTTAATATACTTCGAAACTGTTTTCTTTAAACGAGGGAACCAATATTTCGACTTAATTCTTTCAACAGTTTTGTCTACCGCGAAGTGTCCCACATCATCATGGTTAGCACGAATTACATACCATATACATTTCTTTGGTACTAACCAACGCCTGCCAAATTCGGTTCTACGATAAACTTTGTTTCCTAACAATTCGTATTCGTTGAATACATTTTTATTCGTATCGGCCTCACCTGACTGTAATAAGTCCCTAATATTACATATACTGGGGTCTTGCAATTGAACCGCTAGTAACCAATCACCTTCGGTAATTGTGTTAATATTTATCTCATCAGATACATTATTGAAAGTACGAATAGGGTTCCTACTTAATGCGTCAACGTGTTGCATCTGTGACCCGGCCCTGTGAACTACTTCGAACGTAAAGTCCTGTGTATATAATACCCATCTACTTATTCGCGGAATTATCTCCTTTTTACTTAAGGCATGTCGTACTGCATTGCAATCGGTTGTAATTTTAAAACTAGTTCCTAATAAATAATGCCTAAACTTTTGTAAAGCAGAAACAATTGCTAGAAGCTCCAATTCGAAGGAATGGTATTTCTTTTCATCATCACTCGTTTGACGACTATAAAAATAAACAGGTTTTTCACCGTTATTAGTCAGCTGTGTCAAGATACATCCTATGCCATCACGACTGGCGTCTGTATACAAATTTATGGGTAATTTGGGGTCAAATACGCTTAGTACCGCATTTTTAATCAACGCATCTTTCACCCATGCTACAGCCTGTTCTTGTTGGGGCCCCCATTGCCAAATTGCACCTTTTTTTAATAAACAAGTCAATGGTTTGCAGAGAAGCGCACAATTCTTAATAAATTTTCTAAAATAATTGATTAACCCTAAAAATTGTCTTAATTGATGAACCGACTTCGGAATTGGGTATTTTGAAATAGCTTCTAGCTTACGGGAACTTGGAGTGATGCCTTTTTCTGAAATATCATAGCCTAAAAACGTAATTTGATCTTTAAAAAAGAAGCATTTGTCTAAATTGATCGTTAGCCCATTTTCGACAAAAATATCTAGTACTTTTTCTAAGCAAGCCATATTTTCTTCTAGGGTTTTCGTAGCGATTAAGGTATCATCCATGTAACATATTACTCTTCCAAAACGTAGATTGCCCAAAACAGTATTCATTAGTCTTTGGAAAACAGCTGGCCCGTTACATACTCCAAAAGGCATCCTCAAAAATTCAAAATGGCCATCACTTGTTATGAATGCAGTTTTGTGCACATCTTCAGATTTAATGCTTATTTGATGATATCCACTTTTAAGATCCAAAGAAGTAAAAAATTTACATCCCTGCAATCTGTCAATGAGGTCCTCAATCATGGGCATAGGGTATTTCTCCTTAACAGTTATTTTATTTAGCTGCCTATAGTCTACGCATAACCTTTTAGCCCCAGATGCTTTGTCAACGAGAAGAGCTGGGCTAGCATATGCAGATCTACTGTTTTGAATAATCCCATTTTTTAAAAGATCATCTACCAGTTCACGCGTGATAGCTCTTTCCGACTCGGACATCCTATACGGTCGTTGGTAGATGGGTTTATTAGATATTAGTTGGATCTCTAATTCAACACACGAGGTGTTTCCTAACTTAGATAAATCTTGGGCAAAGGATTGAGGGTATTTTAATAATATATTATTTAATGCAATTTCGTATTCACGTTTTACTAACCTTAATACTGCACACATTCAATGCTTGGGCTGATTGAAAAGTTAAAATTTCTCCCACACGAACATACATAATATTTTCATGTTCAGTAAAATTTCTTCCTATCAAAATATTACAGCTAGATAAAGCATCAATTACGTATAATGTAATAATTAATTCCACAGAATCGACTTGAAGCTTAACAGAGACAGCCTTAGTTACTGTAGCGGTTAAATCATTAGTAAACCCCACTAAATTAACAGGACTATGCAAAGGGAACGGTTGTAACTTAAATTGGTCTACTAACGCAGATGTAATTAAGGAGCAGTCGCTGCCCATATCGAAAAATGCACTACATTCCAGATTGTTTATTAAAACCGGTTTATAAAACTTTTGTTTCATTTTTGGGTCAGAAATCATTTTCACTTCAACATTTTTCTCGACCTTCGACTTAGACTTGGCGTGACAGGCTGCCTCTAAATGGCCTAACTTTTTGCAAAAAGTACACCTCACATCGTCTTTAACAGTACAATTATTTCTTCTGTGACCTACCTCTCCACATCGGTAGCAGGTATGGTTTGGTACACTATTATTATTGGCAGAAGGTTCAACTTTGATGTCAGATTTACTTAAAGCATTTTGGTAACCGGGTTGTAACGGTCGAGAAGAATGTTTGGGTGGCAGTGTGTTTCTAGAAGGGGTTTCATTAACCGAAGGTAACTGAATTTTGCCGTGTAAAAAGGAGGCCAAGTCGTCACAATATTTAAAATTGCCTGCTTCGGCAGCTACACTAATGTTCTTGTCACCTATTGAACCTACTATTATGGATATTATATCTTGATCTCGAAAACCTAACTGCAAGCGATCTATTTTCGACTTTTGTTTAAAAAAGAAATCGTATAAAGACTGATTTGTTGAAGGTTTCGTGTCAATTAGTTCTTTAAGAGATCTGAACATATCACTTCTTACTTGAAAGGTATCTGACAATGTTTCGCGCCATTGCTTCCACTTCCACGTGGTCCACCTAGTTTCATTTTTTTGCAAAGCATCTAGCCAAGTTTTCGCGGTATTACGTAATTTTTGAAGCGCCTGATACTTGATCATATTATCGGACCAGCCAAACGCTCGAGAATTAGCCTCTACAACATTAATCCACATATCTACACTGTCTACGAGTGGGTCGAATTCGGGAATCACTGACGATAATAAAACATTCTGACTCACGGTTTGCGAATTCTTATGGCGGCGTCGTTTCTTGCGCCTCCGTTCATTTGCACTACTGCTGCTGCTGCTACTTGAACTGGAGGTAGACGTACTTGAACTTGTCGATGGCTCCCTTCTTGATCTTCGTTTGCGGCTGCGCGGCATGTTTGTGAGCGATGTATGTACGGTTGTCACTTCTGATATTAGAAAAATAACAGTCAGTAAATTATATGAACATTTATTGACAATAAGGTAGATGCAATCACAGTTTACGTTTTAATAGTTATAGAAGAAACCAACATACTGTAAATATAATGCAATCAGAGAAAATTTACACAATAATTAAATATATGGAAATAATGTTTTACCAACATTATTTCTAGCTGATACTTATTACCCTATACACGAAGTATTGCGGTCACGGAGAGATGTTGCTTCAACGATGGTGCGTGTTCAAAAAGGGGCCCTGCAGCACTGAGCACCATTTATATAAGGTCTTCGAAATGAACTGTCATAGCTCGCCCCTCCTACCCTCCTTCGGGTATGGCAAAAGCAAGTGCGACAACAGTAGTGAATGTGACATCTTACTGATTGGAGAAAAACTGGAATTTGTTGTTCAAACTACTTTTCTGGGAATCACGCTAGACGACAAATTACAATAGGGACCTTTTTGAGTTATATTCTGGTGGTGCTTTTGGTGCTCAGTGGTGTGCCTATAAAATTTGAGGGCATCCCTCGATTTCCATGGGATTCCCTCATCAGAATCCGACTTGGTGACAATGGGTGGTCCCATTGTCACCAAGTCGAGACTCGGGACCATACCCTTTCAAATAAAAAAAATACTTAAAAAAGAAAAAACCAGCATGTGTGCAATTCACACGTGGTAGAAGTGAAACCTTCAAAAACACTGTATAATGCTTCCTATCTCATTTTCTCCCACGTTAAATCTTATGAATTTACATGTCTCTTTTTACTGTCGCTTTTTCGTTTCATAAACTTTCAAATCACAACGATGCTAAAGAACATACATACATACATCCATCCATCCATCCACGTCCAAGTCCACGTCCACGTCCACGTGCACGTTCACGTCGACGTCCACGTCCACATCCACAAATCCATTAAATGTGATGTCATTTGTACTAATAAAAAACAAAAGCACTGTATAATGCTTCCTATCTCATTTTCTCCCACGTAAAATCTTATAATGTCTCTTTTTACTGTTGCATTTTCGTTTCATAAAATTTCAAATCACAACGACGCTAACGAAGTTTTCACTTCAAAAAATAGGTTCACTTATTGACGGAGAAATCGTTGAACATACATAAAAAATAAAAACATACGTCGAACATTATAACCTGCATGTCGATTCTGTAAAAATCTCACCGTGAATACTTGCGTGGAGTGAGCTGTCAGTGTCATCCCACTGATCCTAGGGATTGACCATGCAAACATTTACAATCATAAAAGAGATTTTAATAATATTTTTTAATGCTAATCCTATTGATATCTTTATATAATTCAAAGCTAGTATTTTAGTGGTCAAAACATTCGCCAGCGCCTAACGCGCTTGCACGGCGTGAAATATGGCTCATTCCGAATTAAGTCATCATCGCTCACATGAATAATTTGCTTTCCGATTTAGATAAATGACCACTATGGCAGCTGAGAGTCAGTAATATACCTATTCACTTGAATAGTTACTCATGGTTGGATTATAGTATTTATTTGTGTATACACCACGAATTTCCTCTTCTTTGGTAAGGTGGCGACTGTAGCCAGAAGCACAATTTCGAAAATGCCACGTTAGTTTAAAGATCGGTGATAATTATTAATTTAGGGCATGGTCGGTAGTCGGCGTTATCGCAAGATGGCACATGCCATGACTTCATATATGTCGATTCACGGGACATCGTTATCGCGTTCACGTTAATTCAGAAAAGGGCCCTAATTCACTATGACCACTTAATGATTCATTACTTCGAAACCACGTCAATTCCTTAATAACCTAATCACTACATCTGCTATTAACGTTTTCTCTATGACACAATGACCGAAACCGGTTTGAACTGTCAAAATACCACGTTTGACAACCGTACGGCGTGGTAAGATTATGCGGGGAATAATAGATAAATACCATACAGCAGAATTGGGGTCAAGGTGTAAGCACGCTGTAGTCGATTACAGTGCAATTCGGAATGTACCATATATCACTCCACTCGAATCTCGTAACCATGGCAACACCACCTCGGCGTCAACACCTCCACCAGCCGCGTTTTGATTGGCGAATACCTCGTCTTTTTCTACTTTAGAGTTACACATTTTGAAAATCGCTCAACGAAAACTTTGCTTAATCTGCCCCTTGGCAGACTCTAAGGCAGGGTCGCCATATCGAAGGTCGCCATGAAATGTTGGGGGTTCAAGGGTCGTTAGAATTAGACAACCAGCTTGATAGAATGTACTTTAATGAATATCTAGTGAATTTATGTTACAATGCGCATTGATGTAAACTGCTTACTTATATTCTAAAGGAGTGTAGGTACTTACTACGTTATGCACTATTAGGGACCATACATACACTTCAGGGTTGACACCAACCACTTCTTCATTTAAGGGTTACTAGAGGTGCAGTGCAAACACGGGCGCGCGATGAGCGATAAAATATTTGCACTTATTTGACGTTGTTATTGCATTTTCCTAATGTTCTTATACATGACGCCTTACAAGTTAAATATGTAAAAACAAATCTCTAATGTGATAATGAGTGACTAACGCGCAAGCGCGGCGTGATCTTATCACTTCACCTTCACTCCACCCGATTCACGACATTAAATGTCGTGAATCGGGTGAAGTGATCACGCAATCTGCAATGTGATAATGACAGTGATTAACGCGCAAGCGCGGCGTGATCTTATCACTTCACCTTCACTTCACCCGATTTACGACATTTAGTGTCGTGAATCGGGTGGAGTGATCACGCCACACAAACTACGTGGGATTACATTCTATGGTCCGTCAGCTAGGCATCCGTTAGCACTCGATGACTTGACACACTCGGTTATCTCTTCTAATTCAATAGATTTGGGTTAATAACAACGCTGAACATCGTCGCAGTCTTTACTAGACTCGATCTACAATTGCTCATAATAACCAAACAATGTCGATGCGTATTTTCATCAGTCTAGCTGTCATAAACGTGAATGTTTTAATTTTATTTACTGTTCGTGCGTGACGCGCTCGCGCCTCAGTCTATATAAGGACTTACTAGACTAGGGAAAAAATAAAAAAAAACAGGATTGAGATTCTGACTGCGCTTCTGTTTTGCTATTTTATTGTAAGTAAGTAAAACCCCACAAAATATTAATGTTTTGACCACTAAAATACTAGCTTTGAATTATATAAAAATATCAATAGGATTAGGCTAAAAAAATATTATTAAAATCTCGATTATGATTGTAAATGTATGCTTGGTCAATCCCTAGTATCTGGTAAGATGACACTGCCAGTTCACTCCACGCTCACTTCACCTAAGTTTTCACGGTGAGATGGTTACAGAATCGCACTGCTGGAGGAGGTTATAATTATGTTCGACGTATGTTTTTTTTTGGCAGTCGTTTACTAAGGTGGCTATGCATTTTATTTGAAAAGTAGTTCTCTATCTAAAAGCTGTTAATATAACAATAATATTGATAAACGATTCTGCATTTTCATTTAGCAGGTAAGTTTATAGGAAATAATACGGGTGATTCTCCCAAACACGGTTTTGACGTGTTTTTGGTTCAATAACATCTTTGAAAAACATCCAATTTCAAAATCCTTTTCACATTTAATAGTAAGTAAATAAAGTTATCCATCGAGGCCTTATAGTAATATACAAGTCAATGTTTTTAGCTATTCGGATGAATTGAAGCAAGAACTGATTAAGTCGGCAGAAACCCCCGACACCCCCCCTCCATGGCCGTTTTGCACGAGTCTTAATGTGAAGCATTAGAGAGGGCTTTACGATCAAAAAAAAAAATTTGCCTCCTTTCTACAACTGTTTCTATTGTTATACTGCTGATAATACACAAAACTTACTTGATTGATATACCATTATATCGACAATTTAATGAAGATTAATTCTGTGCTTTTCAAAAATTTATTTAATGCACTAGAAACGAAAAAAATATCAAAATATTTCTAAAAAAAAAATCCCGGCAATCAAGTGTGAATCCTGAAAACATTGTAGCTTGCGAATTGACTCAATATTTTGTTTAATAGATTCGTTTCACCCGTAGGAGGAACCCTATTGATAATGACTCTCCTTTACAAGACCATTGTTTCCGTACTTCTGTTGGTAATAAAAAATCAACTTTATGACTAAGGCTTTATAGTTTCTTATATTTACAATTTGAGAGACAGAAATCACTCCATAGTCCATTCTATGACACTTGTAAAGAACACTCGGGAAGGCCACTTCAAATAACAACGTCAGTTATCGTTTTCACTATTTGGTTTTATTTTTCACAATCACACACGTTAAAGTATTTTCACACTTGATCGAGCACTGAACAGTTTTATAAAGTTAGAGACAACCATTCAGCTGGACTGCTGTCGAACGAATGTCCATTCGCTATTCCATAACTCCCCACTATAACTCCCACTCTTGCTCCCCCTATTTTACCGCTAAGGTGGTAATTTAACGTGCGAGTCAATACAACTACTTTTAAAGTGTAACAGCTCGGCCATCCGTTCCACAACGAGTCCCATCGTTGGATGTTTTTATTTTTTACCAATAAACATTGTGTATAAGTTATGAGGTAACAATCAATAATAAATCATTTTTAATTATTAGCTTATCAATCATGAAAATCTATTCAGTTACATTAACAATCATATAATTCTTCGCTTGAACAATAATCACAAAATATCTCCTACAATCATGACTTAAAACTAGAATTGTAACAATATTGAAGAATCGCTTAATCATACCAATTTTACAATAACACTGTTGACTCAAGTCTTTATATACCACCAGTCCATGGCCTTGACTGGGGCCTTATGAATCATAACATAATATGTTATGATTCTTAAATATTATATATTGGTCGATTACCTTGACCAATACCAGTCCATGACCTTGACTGGGCCTTTAAGAATCATAACTTATATATTGGTCGGTTACCTTGACCAATACCAGTCCATGACCTTGACTGGGGCCTTAAAAAAAATCATAACATATACATTGGTCGGTTACCTTGACCAATGGATAATGTGTTTTTTTGGCATCATCGTCAAAATTTCGTACTTTTACTCAATTTAACATATGGTTCATGACTTTGACCAATGACTTCACGTTTTACCTACAACCAGTCCATGACCTTGACTGGGATCTTTAAGCGTCATAACGTATATATTGGCCTGTGAACTTGACCAACATATACGGATCTTTTGGAGACACAATGAACCATGACACAGTCATTGTGAATCCCATTAAATGAATTACTTTAAAAACATCGCATTTTCATATCCTTTTACTAACTTTTATACTTTATTCATCTTTCTCACTATCTTCTTTCTCACTACCTTCGTCCTTTTCACTACTTTCATCTTTCTCGCTACATTTATCTTTCTTGCTAATTTCACCTGTCACGCTACATTCATCCTTCTCATTACTTTCATCATCACTTGTTAATTCATTAGAATCAGAAGCCGGATCACTAAAACTAAGCCACGGAAATATCTTGTCTAGAGATACAGCTTCATAACGTCTACCTCTTTTCGTAAGTGGGGTATCCTCGATAACGAACCTATCATTAGGAAGGACTTTTTTTGATTCTATAGGGTCCTCTACATTTAGCCTCCAATTTTTTTGATTGACCCTCTATACCCGTAATTGCTCTAATCACCTTTACAAGATCTCCGACACTAAAAGAAACACCTTTTTTCTCTTTTTGTCAAATCTTTCTTTGTCTTTATTTTGTTGTTCCTTTATCAATTGTTCAACCTCCGACCTAATTTTTGATAAATTATTAATCAAACAATCAACTGCACGTTTTTCAGTAATATTACACCGGTTCAACAGGTTCATTTTGGAGTAATAATACAATTCCAACGATTCCCCGTATCTAACTCTCAAACTTAACATTTCATTTAATAAATCCGCATAATTTGCTCGTGTTGGAAAAGATTCTTTAAGTTTATGTTTCCATTCCGCCCAGGAGAACAGTACTGTAGGTAATCCCTGATACCAAGATTTGGCTACCCCACTCAACTTTGGTAAGGCATAGTGGATCAACTGCCTATCTTTCCATTCATAAATGTGAGCGCATTCCTCAACTTTGTTGATCCATGCATCAATCGTCTGTTTTTTCGTCATTGGGTCGTATTCGGGTATGACATTATGGAGAACGGGAAACTTATCCCGTTCACCACCATTCTTCATATCTTTCATAATATCGACAAATTGTTTTAACAAAATATTTTGGCTATCGTACCTGCGAGAACGTTTTGGCCTACGTTCACTTCCGGTAGAAGAACTACTGCTAGGTTCCCGCCGTTTTTCTTGTCGCCGGCGGTTTTTGCGGCGGCGACGGGATGCTCGTTCGTCATTGCTGCTACTAGAGCGGCTTGGCGGGCGTCGATTTTCTTCACGACGACCCCTTTTTGAAGCTCTCGGTAACTCCGGTGTGCCACTTCGAGTTGCTTCACTTCTTGGCATATTTAACTTTTGGCGCAGGGAGGGCAATTTATAGGTGTAGTTGCCCAATTAATTCCACTTCTGAGATGTAAAGAACACTCGAGAAGGCCACTTCAAATAACAACGTCAGTTATCGTTTTCACTATTTGGTTTTATTTTTCACAATCACACACGTTAAAGTATTTTCACACTTGATCGAGCACTGAACAGTTTTATAAAGTTAGAGACAACCATTCAGCTGGACTGCTGTCGAATGAATGTCCATTCGCTATTCCATAACTCCCCACTATAACTCCCACTCTTGCTCCCCCTATTTTACCGCTAAGGTGGTAATTTAACGTGCGAGTCAATACAACTACTTTTAAAGTGTAACACACTTGACACTAATCAGTGTCAAGTGTAATAGAATGGAGTGGCGGAAAATGGAGGCGAAAATGAAATCGGAAATAAAAAAGGACTATGAGGGTTATATTAGTTAATCATCGAATTACTGTGTACTATATAGAATTATAATTATGTATGTCGCAGGTGGATTGTAGAATCCGCTGTTTTACAAAACAGCTCATTTATGTAAAAGAACTGAACAACGTTTTACAAAACAGCTACCGACGCGGTTTAGACGTTGGTAATGCAGAATGGCTTATTGGCAATCAGCGTCTTTCATAAAACTCTAATAACTTTTAATTAATATTGTCCTTAAAATCACTGTTTTTACTTGAGTTAAGGTAATTTTTACTCGTATTAGGTACTCGTTTTATTTATTCTGTTTGGGACGCCAATATTGTTGTTATGACACACAGAGCCACGAGCGATAAGAACTAAAATCTACAATCTGACGTTTCATTTCACAAAACCGCTAATCGTTGACCCGCTGCATTGATAAAATCAAAACGCTAATGCAATTCTGCGTGTTCAAGTTCAGTAATTATGGACAAATGCTGAACGTTGTTCAGTTATTTTACACAACGAAGCTGTTTTGTATTACAGCGGTTTCTATAGTCCATCTGCAACATGTATTATATTGGCAGCGAAAGGGACAAGCCTCCCTCTAAAGTTACTTTGCTCTTTGGGCCAAACTGCATTCAATGGCTTGGCCGTGTGAGTAATAAGTATAAAATAAACGTGTGTCTTTGTCTTTGAGACCAAAAAAAACATGGATGAATTGTAAGAAACATAAAAGTATGAATGAAAAGCATTCGGGCTCGCACAATAAAGGTTCAGTACCATAAACTACAGTAGGCAGTCAAATAGACCGTCAGACCGACGCCGACAGGGCGCGCTTGCTCCAACGCGAACTTGTGACAAGGCGCGCATGCTCCAACGCGAACTTGTGACAAGGCGCGCATGCTCCAACGCGAACTTGTGACAAGGCGCGCATGCTCCAACGCGAACTTGTGACAAGGCGCGCATGCTCCAACGCGAACTTGTGACAAGGCGCGCATGCTCCAACGCGAACTTGTGACAAGGCGCGCATGCTCCAACGCGAAATTGCGACAGGGCGCGCGTGCTCCAACGTGAACTTGGCCGGTGTACATTCATTTTAGGTTTTTATCCCTTTTTCATTACGCATTTTGTCGATTTACCAAGGCCGCAGAGATAATTGCCGAAGACGATGATTACAAGGCGTGCGTTTGTTTGTCTGCAGGCGGGAGGCGTGGGTGGCGGGTGGTGAGGGCGGGGGGATGCGCGCCCATGCCGCCCCCCCACCATGAGCAACGCTTCGGACGAGGGCTGCGACTCCGACGTGGGCGTGGAGCCCGCCGACCAGCTGTTCCGTTTCGTGGTGCACGGCGTGCTGCTCAACGCCATCGGCGCGGCTGGCTTACTAGGCAACGCGCTGTCCGTGGTGGTGCTGTCGCGCCCGCAGATGCGCTCGTCCATCAACTGCCTGCTGGTGGGGCTGGCGGCCTGCGACACCGTGCTCATCCTCACCTCGGTGCTGCTGTTCGGGCTCACGGCCGTGTTCCCGTACACCGGCCACATGCGCTACTACTACTACCACGTGTGCCCGCACATCACGCCCTACGCGTACCCCATCGCCAACGCCGCGCAGACCATGTCCGTATACCTCACGCTCATCGTGACGGTGGAGCGCTGGGTGGCGGTGTGCCACCCGTTCCGCGCCAAGGCGCTGTGCACGTCGTCGCGCGCGCGCTGGTACGTGCTGGGTACGGCCGCCTTCGCCTTTGCCTACAACGCGCCCAAGTTCTTCGAGGCGGAGGTGATCGAGCGCTTCGTGGACGGCGAGCCGGTGTACTGCGTCACCGCCGACCTGGACTTCCGCACCGAGTCCTACATCGTGGTGTACATCCACTCCTTGTACATGATCGTGATGTACATCGTGCCGTTCACGGCGCTGGCGGCGCTGAACGCGTGCATCGTACGGCAGGTGCGGCGTGCGCAGGCCGAGCGCGCGCGGCTCTCGCGCGTGCAGCGCCGCGAGCTTGGCCTGGCTACCATGCTGCTGGTGGTCGTGCTGGTGTTCTTCCTGTGCAACCTGCTGCCGCTCGTCACCAACTCGTTTGAAGTGTTCCTGGGCGACCAGTTCGATAAGCTGGACCCGCTTGTCAAGACTAGCAACCTCCTGGTCACCATCAACAGCAGCGTCAACTTCGTCATCTACGTAATATTTGGAGAGAAGTTCAAGCGTGTGTTCTTGAAAATGTTTTGCGCGGGAGGCATGCGCACGCGCGGAGGCACTCGTGACTCACCGGAGCATACGCGAGACGACTCGTTCGCTTCGTGTGGTGAGCGCGTGTCGCTTCGGCTTGCGCGCAACGGAACGCTGCGGCGCTCGGAGGCGCGGAGCTTCCGCGGCGCCAGCACACCGAGCGGCGGCGCGAGCCGGGCGAGGCGGGCGCCGTCGCCCGCGCCCACCGTGTACTACCCGGCGTCCACCACAGAGCTCACGAGCACGTCGGACGCGCGCTGGAACGGCAGCGCTCGCGCGCACTTCTAACAGCGCTCGCGCGCGCCGCCCGCCGCCGCGCACATCTCTTCGCGCGCCTCACTCGCTCTGTAGAGTCGCACCTCGTGCTGCTCATACATGGAACTGTTGTGGAACGCTTTCTCTTTTTGTGATTCGCACTTTGTGTAAATGAACATTTTGGCTAAGGTTTGTGTTGTGTTAATAAAAACGGTACTATGGAGGTAATGACACTATCTGATAAAACTTTCATAAGAAACCACTGATAATATTTCCTGTACATATATGTAAATATTAATCTCGCCCTCGCTAAGGCCTAATGAATTACGGCTTGGACGGTCACTTCGAATTACTATGATGTAATGTTTATTAAAACGTTTTATAAATTAAGTAGCTATTAGGGAATTATAAGTATCGAACATCACCTATGTAAGCGATGAAGCTCCGAGAGGCTCCGCCGCTCGTCGCCGCACCCGCTGCGCCGGTGTGAGTGTGTGACGATGATACTGCGACGGCGACGTTCGCATATAACTTACTCTAATAATAAAATGTCATTTAATGTCTTTATGTGTTCATTGTCAGTGTCCCTCCGCCCCTTCCTCTTCCTCTAACCGTCAAGATGCGGACCAGTAGGCAGCAGGTGACGCTGACGTCAATGTACGAGCTATGACACAGGGAATGCGAGCACGCTGACTACCATTGAGACAGTAAACACTTTGTAAGTATGTACAACGAGCAATAAACGAGAATCTGATCTCCAAACTATATACAAATAACTCAAACAATGAGACAGTTACCAATAAGATATAGGTCAAAATCTTTTAAAACTTATCTTACAGTGTACCAACAAGGACGTTCACGCCTCAAGCTTTTAACAAAATATTAAAGTTCTATGTTTACGAAAGTTTTATTTAGTATTTTTTAGTTCATTAAAAGCTGGTTTAAAATAAGATTATAACTGTATCTAAGCATTAGAATTTGTTTAAACACACATTTGGTAGATGTGATAGGCTTATGGAAGTCTGTTACAAAAACTATATAGTTATAATCGAAGAAGCATTTGTAAAGGATCCAAAAATGTTGTGGACATTTAATAAAGAAAAAGAAAAATAAGAGTACTTACCCAGCAGAAATGTATCACATGAATAGGACAGCAGCAAGTAGACTCGAAATCTGTAACTTGTTTGCCGAGAACTTTGCACAATACCTCGTCAACTGTTAATGCGTCAAACCACGTTGATAGCTGTCTTGTCCCATCCGGATTCTGTAAACTTTAATTATACCAATAAAATATTCCAACCCCTAAAGCCTTGGATGAGCGTAAAGGTGCTGGAAGTGACGGTATTCCACCCATATTTATAAAAAAATGTGCAAAAGTAACTAAACGCCTGAATGCACATGCTAAACAATGTATTACTAGCCACGAACATGCTTTTATCGATTCAATTTCAACCTCTACAAATCTTATAAGTTATGTCACAGGCATATCAGAGTCTCTTGTTAAAAGAATCCCGGTAGACACGATATACACAGTCAGGCATTTTATAAGGTGACCATAATATACTACTGAAAAAACTAAACTAATTGGGAATACGAGGCTCATTATTTAAGTGGTTCCTGCCAACATGGTAAGCCTTGTTGGCAGGAATTCAAAAGTGGTAATTAATGACACATATACGTAAAACATACACACGACACATACACATGACACATACAGTCATACACTTAAACTTTACACCACAAACCTCACCTAATTTCACACTAGAGAGAGGCTATAGATTTTTATTTATCTTTTATATTTAATATTTTCTTTCGTTTGTTTTATAACTTTGTTTTCTTTTTGTACTCAATTCGATAGCTACTTACCCATTGTAACTCCGTACTAGTTTTGTATAAATTGAGAAATGTATTAACAGAGAGTCCTGGCACCCATAACACAAGTTTAATCTTAGCTTGGGTGCCAGTGGAGTAATCAGTAATTTATGCAATTTTAAAAGAATATTCTCATTGTCGTAGAATTAACTTATTGCCACAGGCAAATTGTAAAATTGGAAATAAAGTTATTATTATGGTTATGGTTTTAAATGGTCACCACTGCGACACCTTTCCAGAGACATCGGGAGTTCCCCAAGGCTCGCACTTAAGCCTATCCTTATCCTCTCTAACATCTTCATTAACGACATTACGTCATGTTTTAAGTGCTCAAGTTTCTACCTGATGGCAGATGACTTTAAAATTATGAAACCAATAGTGACCAACTTAGATTCTGCACTTTTACAGGCTGATCTCGATAGAATGGCGGATTGGCGTAGGGTATACAAAATGTCGCGTGTGAAGTTATATTAATATTGTATTATATGTGTTTTATATGGGTCTTGATGCCTGAAATAAATAGATAAATAAATAAATAAAATGTCACTAAATGTCACTGTATGCAAATTCTCCCGTAATAAAACAGTGGGTAGCGCGATGGATTATAAATTCGGGAAATTATTTTTTGATTATAAATGCGGGGAAATTACTTTAAATTAAAGGAATATGCGGGAGATTACGGATCATTATGAGCCGTAATTTTCAATCACTGGAGAACAGTAGCACATACAAGAAATGAAGGATGAGCCGCAGATATGACCCAATCAAAGGAAGGAATTAAGAATGCACTAACCTTTTCTGCTGTTCTTGGGTCAATCTGGTGATGTTGCTGTCGAGGACTGAAGATTACTTCGATGCTGAGGGGCGCCCCTGAGTAATTATGTTTAATTTTGGCAAATTTCACATACTCAAACTAAAAGGACCCGGATCCGCTTAGCGAGTGGTGTTAACTTTGCAGAGCGTTTAATGAGGACAGTTTTTCTAGCGTGTCCGGGCCTATATATAGAGAGAGTAGTGGAGAGACTCGAAACTTCCACATGTCATATATGCACAATTAGGTATGCATAGCAGTGACATCTCTCTTCCACACACGACTCTTCCAATAAAACGGCGCAAACACAGTTTAACCAACAAATACGCATTGCATCGGGACACACTAGAAGAAGTAAAAGAAGTTAAAGAAGTTCATGACCTGGGAATTGTATTTGAAAAGAAACTGAAATTTTATAGGCATATTATAGATATTAAATATTACACCTCAAAAGAGTTCAAGGTCCTCGGATTTGTCTTACGTAATAGAAAAGAGTTTTCTAAAGCGTCGACTTGAATTAAATTAAATAACACATTGGTTCGCCCACTGCTTGAATATAATGGCACCGTATGGACTCCTCACTATGATATTTACATTAAACGCTTGGAAAGTGTCCAAAAACGTTTTCTATACTACCATATTTGGTATAAAGATTGTATGGCAAAAAAAATAGGAGCTACTACGACCTAAGACTACAACATTATAAAATGTCCTCACTGAAAGATAGACGATAAGTTCTAGATCTCACATTTTTCACAAACTGTTCAATGGGGTTGTTGACTGTAGCGAGCTCCTTGGAAAGATACATATTGTTGCGCGCCACAAATAATACGCGCCATCTAGTATCGGGTAGCGGAACTAGTACCTTGACCCTACTTGACCTTTTTCTAAGTACTAGTAATTCCGAGAACTATCGACGTCGAGTCAGTCGGGACCGCTATGTACTCGAACATACTAGATGTTTATAGAATAGCTCTGTGGCACTATATAAGGCGGGCGCGAGCCGCGAGAGATATAGTTTCGATTAAGCGATACAAGCGATAACATCGAAGGCGATATTCGAGTGCGACTTAAGAGTGATCAGTAAGTGCAATTGTGTTTGTTATAAATATAATAAAAAACTTGTTCCTTTTGGTTTCTTTACTATTTAATACATATTCAATAAAATAACATTTTTCTCAGAGCACTGTAAATTACATACTCATACCGTTTAACGTTCTTTTTTCTAATCGATTGTTTTTCCAAAAACCACAGATACCAAACTCCATTTATTTTTCCTCTTAGAACAAACCATAGTTTATGTGAACATTGAACCTCAACACTCTCCCTCAATGTTCGCACATAAGTATCAAGTACCTAAACTATTTAACATCTCAATAATTTAAGCATACCACACAATCTTACAAATCTTTCACCTGATAAGGGCTTCGTCAAAATGTCTGCAATTTGATCTGTGGTTGAAACATATTTAACAGTTATTAATCCTTCCTCTACCTTTTGTTTAATAAAATTAAATTTGACATCAATATGTTTCAATCGTTTCTGATCTGGATTGTTTACAACTTTCATAGTACTTTGATTGTCCTCAAAAATAACAGTATTATTTATTTTAATGCTAAAGTCACACAACAGCTTCATTAGCCAACAAGCTTCAATAGAAGCTTCACATAAAGCAATTAATTCTGCTTCTGTTGTACTTAAAGAAACTGTACTTTGCTTCTTTGATTTCCATGTAACTGTATTATCGAATAACTTGAACAAATATCCGCTAGTGGATTTCCTATCATTATCGCGTGCAAAGTCTGCATCTGCAAAGCCTGTTAAGCTGTCATATTTACACTTTGAATATTTTAAATTAAAATCAATAGTTTGTTTAACATATCTAAGGACTCGCTTTAAAGCTTGCCACAACTTTAAAGTTGGCTGTGACTGGAAACGACTCAAATATGATACAGCAGTCGCTAAGTCTGGTCTTGTGCTCACCATAGCATACATCAAAGAACCAATAAGAGACCTGCACTGATGTTCTAAAGTCATGTCAATTTCACATTCGTCAAAGTCCAGTTTAAAATTATAGTCCATTGGAGAATTAGTTCCTTTACAATTGTCCATGTTATAATATTCAAGAACCTTTTGCAGATATTTAGATTGACTAAGATATATCCCATCATGTTTTTTCTGGATACTAATGCCAAGATATGTCAGATTGCTGTTCCCTAAGTCTTTCATGCTAAAGTTAGTTTTTAAGAAGTCTTTTACATTTACAATTTCAATAGTACTAGGCCCTACTATAAGTATATCATCGACATACAAAATCAAATAGAGATTGCCTTTACTATATAGACAATAGTCATTTTGCGACCGCGTAAAACCACATTCAGTGATAACTTCTGTGAATTTTTCATACCAATATTTTGGGCTCTTCTTTAGACCATAAAGAGATTTTTGTAATTTTAGTACTTGGCCTTCTGGAACTGTCAGTCCTAGTGGAGGTTTTAAGTATACTGTCTCATCAATCCGTCCATATAAGAATGCTCCCTTGACATCCATCTCATGTATTTCATATTCTTTCTGAGCAGCTATCGATAAAAGAACTCTCAATGTTTGCATTTTCAATACAGGTGAGTAAGTGTTTTCTAACTTTTCCTTCTGTTGAAAACCCTTCACTACCAATCTTGCTTTATATAACTCATTTTTTTCTCCTATGTTTTTCTTTGTGAATACCCATTTACTATCTAGTAGTTTTTCTTTCTGTGGTTCAGGTACAAACTTCCATGTTTCATTTTCTTTTAAAACCTTCAATTCCTCATTTATTGCCTTATTCCAAAGCTCCTCATCTTTTCTCCCTTTAATGTCATCAAAATTAGTTGGAACCTCCTGGTAACTTGATAATAATGCATATAAAGTATCATAAAATGTATCATCCTGGTCTAAATCAATTTCATAATCCTTTTGCCACACTGGTTTTCTTATTTGTCTTTTTTCTCTCCCTGTTTCTAAACTCTCTGTCTTTCTGTCTGTATCATTCTCCATTTCTAGCGTCTCTTCTTCTTTACTATCTTTCTTTTTTCCTTTATTCCTATACTTTGATACTTTTCGCTCTATGTTGTCCTTAGATACACTTTCACTATCTCTTTCCTCTTCATACTCTTCTTCCTGTTCACTTATTTCATCTTCCTTTTTCTCTATTGTGTATCTTACACAATTTTCACGTCCGGGTTTTGTTTCATCAAACACTACATTCCTTGCCGATATTACTGACCTTGTTTCTGTATCATACAACTTATATCCCGAATTGAAATATCCAATAAAAATCATTTTCTTTCCTGAATTATCTAATTTATGTCGTAACTCTCTAGGCACATGATTGTACGCTGTACAACCAAACACTCTCATAGCTCTTACATCAGGTTTCCTTCCTTCCCATAGCTCTGATGGTGTTTGACATTTTCCTTCAGTCGGACTTCTGTTAGTAACATAGGCTGCAAACAAAACTGCATGGCCCCAAAACTCTTTATTAAGTTGTGAATCTAACAAAACTGTTTTTGCCTTTTCTATTAACGTGCGGTTCATCCGTTCTGCTACTCCGTTCATCTGCGGATTGTATGGCACAGTATATTGCATTTGGATTCCTTTGCTATAACAAAACTCCTGAAATTCCCTTGACACATATTCACCGCCATTATCCGATCGCAACTTTAATATATTAACATTGAAATGATTGGTTGCATAAAAATAGTACTGCTTGAATTTGTCAAAAACTTCACTTTTATTAGAAAGTAGATAAACCCAAACAAAATGAGTATAGTCATCTATAAATGTCAGAAAGTACTTGTATCCTTCCTCAGTAAGTGGGGTTATTGGTCCGCATACATCAGTGTGTACTAATTCTAGTGGTCTGGTTGCCCTACGTCCTTGTCTATTAAAAGGTTGTCTCGTCATTTTTAACCGACTTCAAAAAAGGAGGAGGTTCTCAATTCGACGGTATGTTTTTTTTTTTGTGTGTTTGTTACGCGATTACTCCGCCAAATGTGGACCGATTTTCAAAATTCTTTTTTTGTTCGAAAGAAGATACTTCTGAAGTGGTCCCATAGTCACCAAGTCAGGATCTGATGATTGGATCATGGAGAAATCGAGGGCAACCCTCAAATTTTATGGGCCCAAACATCGTTTTTCGCAAATCTTATGAAGTAATTTAAGTACTTGCGTATGGTGATCATCATCTCATGTAGCTGAGCTGATGATGGAAGGTACGACTCCTTAACAGTAAGGAGTAGGCATCGACTAAGTAAATTATTTTTTTTTGATGTTTGGAAGGGCGTTTGCCATTTTGGTCTCGTGATCATCAGGTCAGGAGGTGATGGACTAACCATAGACGATAGAAATCTTTAAAAATCGACAGCACATGTCTCGCGATTGCTGCGATTGTTTGTGTATGCATAGTTTAAGCCATACCATAATATAACATTACGCCAGTTTGCTTTTAAGGGCGATTACGACTAGCTTGTCGCATAATATCTAATCGAGTCGCTCTGGATTCGGCAGATTCATTGGATAGACGCTCGTATTGCACGTGTAGACGACGGGAACTTTGATTCTCGGTTTCGTTTGATAAGCGCTCCTGAATCAAACCGAGACGATGAGAACGTTGCTCCTCGGTCTCGTGAGACAAACGTTCATGAATGATATCAAGACGATGAGAACGTTGCTCTTGAGTCTCGTTTGATAATCGTTCACGAATCAAATTGAGCCGCTGAGCATGACTTTCTGGACTCTCATTAAGCCTTGATAATCTCGTGTTTGCTCTCTTCTGAGAAAGTCTATACGCTCGCTGCTCATCACTCTCATTTAAAATGTTTCTAGTATTTCTTTCCCTACTTTTCTTTAAACGTTCTTCCTTTTCGTCGTTACTTTCTTCCAAACGGCGCTGTCTCATTTGAGCAGCGCGTTTAGTAGGCCTACCCATATTATACAAAATTAATTTTCTTTCTATTAAAAATTGAAAAAAGAAACTTCAAACTATGAATTATGTACAAACTTAAACTAAAAACTAGAAAATAAAATTATTTTTAAAAAAAACAAAAACCGACTTCAAAAACCTAATAAACACTAAAAACTTAAAAATAATATTAAATTGAAACTATAATTAAGAATAATTTAACCTAAATAACCTTACCTAACTTTAATCTACACTATATTTTACAATTTAACAGTTTTTGGAGTCGGTGCCAAGCCCGCACTCACAAAATATTAACCAAAAAAAAGGTACTATATCAGCAAAAAATATTAACAATCAACAAAACAAACTGAAAAAAAAAATTACAACACAAGACAGAATATCAACAGAAGACGGAGTTGTTTTTGTTCGGATAGTGGCGCGCTCTTGCGGACGAAATGTGAAACTCGTAAGTAATACAATTTGATCTTCATAGGTTTCTCGGTAACGAAATCATGTCGCGATTCAGAATACGGTACAACGCCATCTATCGAGCGCTAACTAAAAAATATCAGTACCTAATAATATGATATTAATTTACTCTCGTAAACTATTGTAATAAAAATTAAGGGAGAATATTTTATGGCCCAATTAGATAGATACACTTGGCTTGGCACCGACTCCAAAAACTGTTAAATTGTAAAATATAGTGTAGATTAAAGTTAGGTAAGGTTATTTAGGTTAAATTATTCTTAATTATAGTTTCAATTTAATATTATTTTTAAGTTTTTAGTGTTTATTAGGTTTTTGAAGTCGGTTTTTGTTTTTTTTTAAAAATAATTTTACCTAGTAAGCACGGTTCACACACAGAATTATTGTTATTACATTTAGTCAAGTCATCAATGCCACTTACCATTTGATTCTGTGAAAGCAAAGTTAAATTTTTAAAACCAAGGTGACCAAAACGTCTATGCCACAGCTGCATCACTTGATCATTATTACAGTTACTTAAGTTACATTCATCTTTTAATATTTGCATGTGAATTGTATACAAAGACCCTTCATTGTTTCCAATCATTGTCAATTGATCATATTTATAAACTCTAACTTTACTATTCAAAAATTCAACCCTATAGCCATTACTCTCAATTTTAGAAACAGACAACAAGTTTTTCCTCAACTCTGGTACATAATAAACATTTTTAATAGTACAGTCTATATATCTCTTACCAACATAACATCTTGCCTTTATATTCCCAAATCCAACCGCCGTTAAACTCACGGCATTCTTGGCCGCAGCAATAACTTTTGGTGTGTTCAGTTCCATGTAGTTGTAAAACGCACTTTTGTCATTTGTTAAGTGGTCTGATGATCCCGAATCCACACACCAAGTTATTTTACAATGATCATTAACTTCTTGGTTCCATGCATTGCCAGATAAAAATGCATACTCATTTTCGGGTGTTGCCGCATAATATGTCTGATTATTCCCTGGCTGGTTAGGACCTTGTTGTTGCCATGGTCTACTGTCTGGAATTCCACGACCTCTTCCTTGAGACCTACTTCTGCCTCCAAAAGCTGCCCGATGTGGCGCTCTAAAACCTCGTCCTTGACCTCTTGAAAAATATTGTCCACGTGCTGATCCCTGTTGGTGTTGGTATCTCGCTCTACATTCGAATTTTTTATGGCCTGGCTTGCCGCATCCAAAACACAAAAAGGTATTCCTCTGGTGCTCTGTTATCCGAGGACCCATCTTATTTCTCTTTTCTTCCTCTCCTAATAATCTGTCCTTAACCATGTCTACAGTCAGGTCTGGTAATGACTCTAACGTTGTAACAATAACATCGTACGATTCTGGCATGGATAGCAATAATATGTTTACCTTTTCTTCCTCTGCTAGGGGACTTCCTGCGTCTTTTAGCTGGCCGAATATTTTTGATAACGAAATAAAATGGTCTCCGAGAGACGTACCTTCTTTATATTTTATATTATTCAATTCCCGCCGTAGGAATAATTTGCTTCTCGTGCCTTTTTTCATAAATTGTTGCTCTAATTTAAATAACATGTTAAATGCTGTTTTCTCCTCTTGAATATAATCAATATGGCTGTCGGCAACGCCGCTTATAATTATGCTTTGAGCTCGAGCTTCAAGTTTTTTGTTCTCGGGAACACTCGCAAATGCTCTATTTTCTATTGCATTTAAACAATCATTTTCCCGTAGTATGCTGCTAATACGGAACTTCCATATGGCAAAATCTTCGCCAGCAAATTGTTTTATTTTAATACTTTCCGCCATTTTTATTTCGTGTGTACTTCGCACTTCTTTTCGTCGGCACGGGATTAACCACGCTCTGCTACCACTGTTATAAATATAATAAAAAACTTGTTCCTTTTGGTTTCTTTACTATTTAATACATATTCAATAAAATAACATTTTTCTCAGAGCACTGTAAATTACATACTCATACCGTTTAACGTTCTTTTTTCTAATCGATTGTTTTTCCAAAAACCACAGATACCAAACTCCATTTATTTTTCCTCTTAGAACAAACCATAGTTTATGTGAACATTGAACCTCAACAGTGTTTCCTAATTAGTGTGTTTGACTTGTAATTAGTGTTGGTGAGTAAAGTGTAATTTTTTGGTTATTAAATCGGCAGTTTTTATTGTCACGAACCCCAAGCTCGTAACAATTGGTGTCAGAAGTGGGATTTAAAAACCATGCCGATTTTACCCAAGGACGACATGGAGGGTATCCGTACCCGGAGTCAACGCCAGCAGGAGACGGACCAGAGGCGATTCGGTGGAACAACGCCACAGAGGTCGGAAGGCCAGCTACCGACCACGGAGGCCGGCCCGTCCACAGCTGCTCCAGCATCATCAGCACCAGATTTCGCTGCTCTGATGATGATGCTGCAGGAGCAGGCCCGCCGACAGGAGGAACAGGGTCGCCGACAGGAGGAACAGGCTCGTCGGTTGGAGGAACAGCTCCAGCGGGACAAGGAGGAACAGGGTCGCCGACAGGAGGAACAGGCTCTTCGGTTGGAGGAACAGCTCCAGCGGGACAAGGAGGAACAGGCTCGCCGACAGGAGGAACAGGCTCGTCGGTTGGAGGAACAGCTTCAGCGGGACAAGGAGATGTTCCTTATAAAGCACCTTCACGCTACCTTCGGGAAAGACATGAAGGAGGTGAAGGATAAGGTTGCTCAACACGACAACCGTCTGTCGGAAGCTGAAACCCGAATCGACCACGTGAATAATCGGGTTGACAATGTGATGGCTGACATGAAGAAAACGCTGGACAACCTTAAACTGTGTGATGGAATCGCAGCTCCCGTAGCTACAACACCTTCGCTACGTGGATTCAAAGTGCCACCGTTCGACGGAACTTCTTCCTGGTCGGCCTACAAAATCCAGTTTGAGGCTGTCATGAAGGCGAACGGGTGGAATAAAAGTCAGGCCATGACTGCCCTCACCCTGGGCCTGCGTGACCAGGCCTTAACTGTCCTGGAAGCTCTCGGTAAGGAAGTGACTTACGAGCAGCTCCTTGAGGCATTGGAGGCTCGGTATGGCGACGCTCACCTGGAACATGTGTTCCGTGCGCAGCTCAAGGATCGCGTGCAACGCAGTAACGAAAACCTGCAGCAGTGGGCCCTTGAAGTGGAGAAGCTGGTTCGTAAAGCTTACCAGTCCGTACCTGCGCTTATTGATGGGAACCTGGTGCAGGCATTCATCGATGGCATCCGCGACCTTAATGTTAGAGCTGCTGTGAGGCTCGGTCACCATGGGACGCTTAAAGACGCCTTGGCCCATGCATTAGAGGTGGAAGCGGTGCGGCAGGATCATCGTTCCCATCGCGTCAGGGAGGTTGCAGCGGCTACAGTTCGCGACCGCAATAAAGGATACAGCCCTAGGTGCTACGGCTGTGGGGAAAGGGGCCACCTTCGATCCAGTTGCCCTAAGCGAACTGCAGAAAGAGAAGACGCCCGATCTCCAGAGGGCAGTGCGGCTAACAGCACCACCCAACACCAGCAGCAGGGAAACGAGTAATAGCTAGGACTGCGGGGCGGGTGCTGGCTGATGTTAAAGGAGCCCCAAGGATTTCGATCACACAAACCCATGATGGGAATAGCCTAATCATCAAGGGCGAGGTCAACGGAACGCCGTGTAAGCTGACCATAGATACTGGAGCCTCTCGTACGGTCGTCAGTTCCCAACTTATAAATCGGTTCCTTGGGGACGCCGCACACAACCGAGAACACATTAATTTGGTAACAGCCACCGGTCAGCGCATACCCGTCCATGGAGAGAAGAAGATGGAGTTGAAGCTAGGCAACAGAATCTACCTGCATAATGTCATTGTGGCTGATATAATGGACGATTGCATCCTGGGCCTTGACTTTATGAGGAACAATTGTTGCGAGATCGACGTTAAGCAAGGTGTATTGAAATGTGGACAAGAGGAAGTTTTCGTGGAAGGGGCGTTACCAAAAAATGTGTACAGCCTTAAGAAGATTATTCTTCCACCGAGATCGGAAACGATTGTGCCGGTTAGTCTTCCTCGGAATCCTGGGCGAACTCCTCGTTGTGTACTCGTGGAAAGGGTAGACAATGACCTTCCATGGAAAATGGCACGAACTCTGGTCAGAGCCACCGACATCTCAGGGGTACGTGTGCTGAACCTTTGTTTTGCACATTATAGAAAAAGGCACACTACTTGGTACTTGCGAGGAAGTGGATTGGTTGCGTCGATGCCAATATCTATCGACTGGGACCCTCAGCAAGGATGCACAAACGAGAGTGACCACACTTTTAGAAGACTGCCGCAGCGCTCTGTCCCAAAATGAAATGGTCAAGGCAAAGAAGATGTTACTCAAGTACGCCGATGTTTTCTCGTCAAACGATGCTGACATCGGGAGGACTGGCTTAGTTCAACACAAAATAAATACAGGAGAAGAATTGCCTATCCGTCAGCGGCCAAGGAGATTGCCGGTAGCACGTGAAAAAGAAGTGGAAACCATGATTGAGGGAATGGTGAAGGATGGTGTTATTGAACATTCATCTAGTCCATGGTGTTCACCTGTAGTGCTGGTGAGAAACAAGGATGGCAGCATGCGGTTTTGTGTTGACTATCGTCGTCTGAATGACGTTACGAAGAAGGACAGCTATCCTTTACCAAGAATTGATGACACGCTGGACATGCTTACTGGCGTAAAGTGGTTTAGCACGCTGGACCTGAAAAGTGGCTACTGGCAAGTTGAAATTGATCCCAAGGACAAGGAGAAAACTGCATTCTCGACAGGAAAGGGTCTGTGGCAATTTAAAGTTATGCCGTTTGGATTGTGCAATGCTCCGGCAACGTTCGAAAGGTTGATGGAACTTGTACTTACCGGGTTAATTGGTGATGCCTGCCTGGTCTACTCGGATGACATCATCATCGTAGGCCGTACGTTTGAAGAACATCTACAAAACCTGGAACGCGTGCTCATGAAGATCCAGAGTGCCAACCTCAAGTCCGAAGAAGTGTTCACTATTCAAACGACAAGTTAGTTTTTTGGGATATGTCGTGTCTGAAGAAGGTATCCGCACGGATCCAGAGAAAATTGGTGCTGTCAAGGACTGGCCAGTTCCAAAGGACAAGACGCAGGTCAGAGCGTTTCTGGGTTTGTGCTCCTATTATCGGCGATTTGTCAAAAACTTTGCAGATATAGCCAAACCCCTGCATAAGCTAACCCAGGAGAAGCGACATTTCTACTGGGATAATAGTTGCGACATCGCATTCCAGGAGCTAAAGGACCGTCTGTGCAATACACCTATTTTGGGATACCCTGATGCGGACAAGGAATTTATAGTTGACACAGACGCAAGTGACATAGGACTTGGCGGTGTGTTGTCCCAACGGAATGGTGATCAAGAGGTTGTGATAGCGTACTTCAGCAAGTCGTTGTCAAAGCCGGAAAGGAACTATTGTGTTACGAGACGGGAACTGTTTGCTGTGGTAAAGTCATTACAGTATTTTAGCAAATATCTTCTGGGTCGGAAATTCTCAAACACAAACTCAAACTCAAAGCATTTATTTCAATTAAACCTTGTACAGGCACTTTTGAATTGTCAAAATTAAAATAGTCCGTCAGTTAGTAGAAGCTAGTTGCCCATTCCAAAACGTAGATCTCTATGGAGAAGAACGGGCAAGAAACTCCATGGACACTCTTTTAAATCAAGATATTACAAATCGTGGGTACATAATTATTGTTGCTTCTATATGCGAGAACAATGTAAAAAAAAACACAAATGAAGAAACATTTCAAAATATAAGATTAAAAATAAGCCTTGGCAGTTAAGAAATGACCAGTCTCAACCGACGGCGCCCGTTCACGAACATGACGCGTGGATCAGCACCATCTAGCTCAACCATTTTGTAGGGAACCGAATGATCCAACACACGTGCCACCATCGATGAGACATTTAAGTGAGCATGACATGTTCTCAACCCCCATGCTCTTTCAAGTCAACATGAAAAAAATCATAGTAAACGAAAACATGGTTCTTACATATTTACAAAATTTAAAAATGCTTCTAAATTATACAACACTATAGTTTGTAATTTATTTAAGAGATTAATAAAATTTTACTACCAAATAGGAAGAGATATTATTTAATAACGAAGTAGGTATTCAACAATTAAGACTTATTGAATAAAACAAAAAAAAATAAAAAAATTATGTTCTTAATGTCAGAAACACAAAGAAAAAAGAAAAAGGGAAGCACCTCTTCCAATTATTGAAATTTTAACTAGTGAGCTCAAGTGCCTGTGGAGCAGGACCAGCATTAAGCCAAGCATTTTTATCATCGATATAATCATCCAACTTATAATATGCTTGTCTACATAGTGTGCGTTTAATGCATGTTTTAAATTTCTTCTCATTTAGTTGAAGAATATCAAGTGGTATTTTATTATAACATTTTATACAGTAACCCATAAAAGAAGTTTTTACTTTAGACAATCTGAAACGCGGTTGATCTCCACTTACGAACTGACCATGCTGCACTGAAATGGCTATTGCAGTTCAAAAACCCAGAAGGAAAAGTTGCGAGATGGATTGAACTACTGCAGGAATACGACTTCGTGGTCGAACATCGCAGCGGAAAATCTCATGGCAACGCAGATGCATTGTCAAGAAGACCTTTTCCTGAAGACTGCAAGCATTGTACTAGGCAGGAGAGTAAGGAAGTGGTACCTGTGAGGATGCTTAAGACAGACCTCAACAACGAGTGGAAGAAAAGCCTACAACGTGCACAGCAGGAAGATTCAGACATCAAGCCGATTCTGGAGTGGATGAAGGCCAGTGCTCCTAAGCCCAGGTGGAGTGACGTCTCAGCGATGAGTTCGGTCACAAAAAGCTATTGGGCCCAATGGGACAGCTTGGTGGTTCAGGATGGAGTCTTGTGCCGTAAATGGGAAAATGCTCGGGGAGACAGCTGTCATTTGCAAATGGTTGTCCCTAAAGCTCAAGTACCGGATGTTCTACAGCTTTACCATAATGGTTGTTCAGGAGGTCACCTGGGTGTAAAACGAACTCTACTGAAGATACGAGAACGGTTTTACTGGGTCCACTGTCGGGACGATGTCGAGGATTGGTGTCGCAAATGTACAAGTTGTGCAGCTGTAAAGGGACCTCAGACTCGAAGTAGAGGTGCATTAAAATTGTATAATGTTGGTGCACCATGGGAGAGGATAGCCCTTGACGTTGCGGGGCCGTTTCCGGAAAGTGAAAGTGGTAACAAGTATTTCATGGTTGTGATGGATTACTTCACTAAGTGGCCGGAAGTCTTCGCCATTCCAAATCAAGAAGCTTCGACAATTGCAGATAGATTAGTTCATGAAGTCTTCTGTCGTTTTGGAGTACCTTTGGAGATTCACAGTGATCAAGGAAGGAATTTTGAGTCCCAAATTTTCCAGGAAACTTGTCGAGTGATGGGTACTCATAAAACAAGAACGACTTCTTACCACCCACAGTAGGACGGAATGGTGGAACGATTTAATCAGACACTGGAGAGGTACCTAGGTAAAGTTGTAGGAAATCGGCAACGAGATTGGGACAAGCACTAGTGTTGCCCAAATGCAAGACCAAGACAAGACCTTAGCCAGTCTTGGTCTTGGTCTTGCGTCAATACACCTGGTCTTGGTCTTGGTCTTGGTATTGCGCTCTCAGTCTTGGTCTTGGTCTTGGTCTTGCAGCTACTTAGACTAGACTACATTCAAATACCTATTAGCCTATTGCTCAGGGTGGCAGGGACATCGACGCGCAACCGCTTACCATGGATTCAGTAGGTACAGACGCCAGCACATCAACCTACTACAATCTGTCAAATTTCTTTAATAGATTTTCAACTTTATCGCTAAAGCATAAGGTTCAAAATTGATTGGGGAAAATTTGACAGTTTCGGGTAGCTTGATGTGCTGGCGGTCTGTACATGATTCTGGACCCCCTGCGTTGAAATTTTTCGTCGGCTTTTTCTTAATTTTTACGTTTTTTTCTGCAATTTTTTTACTGTAAACTGTATAATACAATCATTATTTCTATCTGCAGGAGCAGTGGTGGCTAAGTGGTAACGGCCGCGACTTACGAGTTGTAGGTCGTAGGTTCAAACCCAGACAGGCGCTTTACTTTGTGTAAATTATTTCATCACCACTGCTCACAAAACGGTGAAGGAAAACATCGTGAGGAAACCGGCATGTCCTAGAACCAAAAATTCGAAGACATGTGACATCTACCAACCCGCACTGGGCCCGCGTGGTGGATTACGGCCCACTCCCTCTCACTGAGAGGAGGCCTGTGTCCCAGCAGTGGGAACATTATAGGCTGATGATGATTTCTATCTGACCCAATGAGATTTTTAATTAAAAATAGTAAATTCACGTGTTTCACTTAAAACAGCAATGTAAATAAAACTCGAAAGGGCTACCTGATCAGCTGTATCGCTAAAGTTCATTTACGAGGTCAACACTGTCTTCATACCTACGCTATTCGCTTTCAAATGCCGCCACAAAGGGACCGCAGCGCCAAGCGGTCTCCTCGTATTATTAACGCACTTGAAAATAAACTTTAAAATTATTACAATAAAGTGCATAAATGCTTGAACCTGACAAAAAATGCGGAAGATTGCGGGAATCCCCGCGCGGCGTCGAGTCGGCCATGAATCCCAATGAATCTAACAGACGCGTCACATGAGGCATTTTAATCATCTACATAATTGAATGACCCATTTACTACTTTTATTTTAGATTCGTTATGAGGGGATAATTATTTATCTAAAGCTTCATCGATTTAAGGGGGAAGCGCTAAGGTAGCCCGCGAAATTAAAATTTTCTTACGTTTTTTGCAATTTGCTGGTCAGTGAATTTCGCAGGCTACCTAATACCGCTTTCGCCTTAAGTAAAGAAGATTAAAAAAAACGTGCAGAAGTGTATTGATAGTCACGTAATTTTTCGATATTTTTTTATTATCAACAATAGTTTTAGTTTTCAATGCAATTCAACAATGTAATTTACTGTTTCATAAAAAAAATACATCCATTTTCGCATAATCGGGATTGAAACCAAATACCTACTATAACGCCCAAATCTCAGTTTGACTTAACTGCGAGACGCAAGAGTCTTGCAGGCTTAGTCTTGTTCTTGCTCAAGTCTTGCAGGGGTCAGTCTTGGTCTTGGTCTTGCTAAAATAAGTCGGTCTTGGTCTTGGTCTTGCAAAAATGCAAGAACAAGACCAAGACCGATTTTGGGCAACACTAACAAGCACATACATACAACCGTTTTTGTTGTCATATCTTAGCGCTGTTCACGAAAGTACATCGGTGACACCAGCTCTCGCGAACTTTGGAAGAGAATTACGGCTGCCTGCTGACCTGATCACCGGAATACCACCTGATGCCCCACGAAGTGTAACCGATTATGCGAATGACTTGCGGAGCAAGATGAATGACATTTATGAGCACGTCAGACAATCGGGCCAGCAAATGTCTGAAAAGATGAAAACCCGTTATGATCGCAAAATGAACAATAAAGAGTTCGACGAAGGTTCACTCGTGTGGTTGCACAATCCAGTCCACAGCAAAGGGAAATCTCCTAAGCTTCAAGCTAAATGGGGCGGACCGTACCGGATTGTGACGAAGATCAATGACGTAACCTATCGGATACAGAAAGGTGCAAGAGGTACTCCTAAGATCGTTCATGTGGATCGACTGGCGCGTTATTATGGGGCCGATAATGCTCGGGACGAGCATGTCTTAGGAGGGGGCAGTGTTGCGCGCCACAAATAATGCTTGATACATGGCGACATTAGTTACCACTAGCGCCATCTAGTATCGGGTAGCGGAACTAGTACCTTGACCCTACTTGACCTTTTTCTAAGTACTAGTAATTCCGAGAACTATCGTCGTCGAGTCAGTCGGGACCGCCATGTACTCGAACCGAACATACTAGATGTTTATAGAATAGCTCTGTGGCACTATATAAGGCGGGCGCGAGCCGCGAGAGATATAGTTTCGATTAAGCGATACAAGCGATAACATCGAAGGCGATATTCGAGTGCGACTTAAGAGTGATCAGTAAGTGCAATTGTGTTTCCTAATTAGTGTGTTTGACTTGTAATTAGTGTTGGTGAGTAAAGTGTCATTTTTTTGGTTATTAAATCGGCAGTTTTTATTGTCACGAACCCCAAACTCGTAACAATATAAACTGTGCAACATCTCGCTTGCCGCAGAAATGTAACTACAAACCTCGGACACTTCGCCGTTTTGCCAAGGCTCTGTAGGCAGCGAACTATTACGAATTGGATTTTACATGCAAACTACCAAAGTTTAAAAAAGACCTAAAGGTCCTAGTATCCAGTGATCCAAGAAATAATATTTTTTTTCTGTTGATTTCCATGGCTAAATGACTGAAATTGGCGCTTTTTCTTTTTTCGCGGCCATCACCAAATTTTGTTTTTATAGTGTTACGAGCTTGGGGTTCGTGACAATAAAAACTGCCGATTTAATCACCAAAAATTGACACTTTAATCACAACACTAATTACAACTCAAACACACTAATTAAGAAACACAATTTCACTTACTGATCACTCTTAGTCGCACTTGAATATTGCTTCGATGTTATCGCTCGTATCGCTTATTCAAAACTATGTGTCTCGTGGCTCGCGCCCGCCTTATATAGTGCCACAGAGCTATTCTATAAACATCTAGTATGTTCGAGTACATAGCGGTCCCGAATGACTCGACGTCGATAGTTCTCGGAATTACTAGTACTTGGAAAAAGGTCAAGTAGGGTCAAGGTCCTAGTACCAAGGTACTAGTTCCGCTACCCGATACTAGATGGCGCTAGTGGTAACTTATGTCGCCATGTATCAAGCATTATTTGTGGCGCGCAACAATAGTAAAGAATAGTGTAACAAACGAAACTTATTTGACATGCATATCTCTAGTCAGTCCGAAATGAGTTATTAAGAAGTGTCATATTACTGCAGCTAAATAAAAGTCGGACTATAGTCAATCTGAACAGTTGGCACCCACTTTTCCCAATAACTTTAGGTAAAGAGAAAACAAAATAACAATAATTACTATTAACCTTTGACTTTGTCATATCAACAAATTTTCAGATATTCGTTATTTTAACATACACAGTCTATTATAATGTTCCCATCACTGGGACACACCACTGCTGCCGCCATGCAATGTAGACTATGGTAGTTGTAAATGAATGTTGAAGCGAAATGATGTACGCGCAGCAGGTCGCGGTTCGTGTCTTCATTTCGAAATTAGGATTACAACAAGTAAGAGATAGGGAGAGATAGAAGCTTATTTCCAAAAGAAAGGTGTTTAAATTGCAAAATCTTGTCGATTGATATTCCGTTCATGTATTAATTTCTAGTTTCATTCGGTACCGTTTTAGTTTTTGAGTACAAGACGAACAACTATTCTACAATCCTAAGCCCCGAGATACAGTTGTGGTAAATTCGGACCTTTGGTTAGGTTCGCTCAGGTTTGGTTCGCTCCCCCCCCCCCCCCCCCCCCCCGGTGGGTTCCCGCATTGTCGAGGCGGGGGGGCTCAGTAGCCGTGGCTTGGACACCCACGGTGAAGCGAAGAGGAACCCGAGGAGGGGCCGCTCGTCAGGGCTTTTGCTGACAAGCCGACGACGTAGCGGCCAAAGGTAGGTTGCGGTGTCGCTTGGGCGACATCTCAACTGAGGCGGGCCGCGATGTCGTACGTACCGGAGGCATCGCGGTTGAGGGTTGGAGGCCGCGGCGGGAGAGGAGTGCCGGTATTACGGTGCGCCGCTCTCCCTACCTTCCGCGGCCTTGACGGGGTCGCCACCGTACGATGGCGGACGCGGTGAGGCTGCAGGGGAAGAGGAGTGTCGGTATTGCGTTGGCCGCTCTCCCTATCCTCTGCAGCCGAAAATTGGCAGGCGGCGGGGCCAATGTTCTGACCCGTCACAGGGGGACCAAGGGTGCCCAGACACGGGGTCGTCTGGCGCCCATGTGCTGGTTTGGTCCCTGGGGTGGTCACGGCGTGCTATGTGTTCTGGTGCGCCGGTGATGGGGAGTACTCCCCAGAGGAGGGTCCGGTAACGGACGGCCGCGGCGGGTTCACGGATGAGTGCTAACGCGTGCCCGTGTTCCCGCCGTAAGCGGCAGAGGAGGACACCGTGGAGTTTTAGTGGGTTAGAGTCCCACATAACTGCACTATCTCCCCGTGGTAGTGTAGTATGCATGAGCATTTCTACACGTGGAAAAAAAAAAAAAAGATTAGGTTCGCTCAGGTTAGGTTCGCTCTGGGAGGAGCCGCGCCGTGCCCTCATCTCAGAAGTAGGCAGTGACCTCTCGCTGCCGGCCGTGGTCGAGTCCATGGTCGACAGCGAGGAGTCCTGGGACGCGGTGGTTTCCTTCTGCGAAACGGTCGTCTCGCTGAAGGAGGCTGCGGAAAGGGAGAGGGAGATCTGGTCCACTCACCCTGCCCGCAGCAGGCGCACCGGGCGTCGGCGGAGGGCGGACAACGCCCTCTTCCAGCCCCCTAAACGGGTCCAGGGGCGACGGACTCGGGGACGTCCGTCGCCCCCCACACGTCAGGACCCGAGGTGGCGGCGCGGCGGTGTGTGTCAAACACCTCACTCCCCCCCCCGACCAGATGGGGCCCGCTGAGGCGGGCCGGCACTAGCCGGGGGTTGCGGAAGGATCGTACGTTCCCGCGACCCCCGGCGTAGGTGTGAGATGGAACACCGGGGTGGTTTTTAGTCAGTAAGAGTCTGACAGACCCCGCCGCCCGCCCCAGGGCGGCGGACATCCATGAGGATTTTCCACCCCGGGAACAAAAAAAAAAGGTTAGGTTTGCTCAGGTTAGGTTTTTTTTTTTTTGTTTTGGCAGGAGTGGGAAATCCTCATGGACACCCAGACTGTCTCACTAGTGAGGCAGTTTGGGTAGTGCCGGACTCTTACCGGCTAAAACCACACTCCTGCCTTTCTCGTGACCCCCTGACATAGTCAGAGACCTTATTGGGACTTTAATGTTTTTATTTTTCTGTTTAACTAGATTTTGAACTTTGTAGGGTTGCTAGTAGTGAATTGAAAGCCCCATTGACTTCATGATATTTTTATTGGCAACTTGCTTATTTACTACAGTTACAATAATTTATATCAGGTGGCAACCCTAAGTGGAGGGATGAAAGGGACTGCGTGGCTATCTCCCTTCAGACCTCCCCTAGCTGTCTAGTTCCTGAAGACTGCTAGGCTATCGAAGCAGGAACTAGGTTTACTGAGGATCAGAGCTAGCTGCGTGGCTGCCGCGCTCAGAACCGCTAGCTAGTGAATGACAATTTGTTCGAAGACAGCTCTGCTTATAAAGCGGTTTCGGTTCATATGTGTGCATAACATCGTCGAGTGGTCCTATGTAGATGTAGTGCAGATAACTCCCGAAACGGCGCTGGTTCAGAATGTTTCGCTTGCTGATTGTAGATGGCGTCACTTGTCTATCAGCCTTGCTGTCTGCCATGTTATTGATCTGCTCATCATAGTACTTTGGTTAAGTGATACTAGATGGCACTGTATGTTTGTTACAACTTATAATTTTGAAAATTTTTGCTGTTTACATATGAGATTCTGTTTTTAATTTGTAATTCCAGTTATAATAAATAAACTAAGTAATAAACAATATATTTATTATTAGCTCTGTTTAATGATATTATGCCCCATGCTTTAATCTTATATCCTTCCCGAGGAAATATTTATATAAGATAAAGCATGGTTTATTCAGCGTTTTTGTTCCTGTCGACTACTCTTTTTGCAATTTTGATACAGTATGCCAAAAATAATTTCCGAATTTTTTCGTCACCAATAATTCTGCTTATGTTATTTATGTTTATATTGGTCTCAATTTTGTGCTCCGTGTTTAGTCTATCTCCTTCGAAGACCGGGCATTCGGTGAGGATGTGGGCAACCGACTCCTCTGCATCCGGTTCACAGATGCACGATGGGCTCTCCTTACACTTGAAACGGTGCAGGTATTCGGAGAATCCACCGTGCCCCGTGAAGATCTGTGTGAGGATGCCTGTACCTTCTTCACTATTTTAAAGGCGTCGATCGCATCGGGGAAGTATATTTTAGTGGTAGACGCTGTTTCACCGTTTTTGTACCTCCTGTTCCATTCGTCAAGCGACCCCGCACGGATCTGTCGCTTGACGAATGAAACCGGGCAGCTGTCATAGTCCGGCCTCTTCCTGGACCGGAGCGCAGCTTCTTTCGCGAGGTGGTCCGCGCGCTCGTTGCCTTCGAGCCCTTCGTGTGCCTTTACCCAGAACAAGGATACATCTTTGCTCTGGGATAAAGCTGCGGCAACGTTCGCTCTTGCCTCCACGGCCAGTGCGTGGAGGGAACCTTGGTTTGTGACTGTTTGTAGTGCGGCCTTTGAGTCACTATAGATACCGAAGGTTCCCTCTTTGCGCTTGAGGATTTCGCGCGTGGCTACGCATATGGCCAGAAGTTCCGCCTGGTAGACCGTGCAGTACGGCGGCAGGCTAAGCTTTACGGACTTGATCTCGGCATCGCTGTCCCAGAGTGACAGCGCTGCTCCGGCCTTGCCCGCAATCTTGCTGCCGTCCGTGAAAACCCTGATTGCTTAGGAATTGTGGGTGTCCACAAGCGTCCGGTCTTCCAGGCACACGAACTCCATGGCCATATGTTTCGCCGGGTGCGGAGTCTCTGTAAATGCCACCACCCGCTCTACCTCCCTGCCCGCAAGTGCTGGCTGTGGCACCCCTCTCTTCGCCTCGTACAGAGCGGCTGCTTCCTGTATTTGGAGGTCGAGAGGGAGTATCCCAGCCAGCACCAGGGACGCGTTCAGCGAAACGGTGCGGTAAGATTTACAGAGCTTCTGCGCGAAACCTCGTTGGACCGTGTTGAGGCTTTTCTGCACTCCGATCTTTTTCGCGGCCGGCGCCCAGGCGCTTGCCGCGTACAAGATTACCGGCTCCACTGCTGCCGTGTATATCGTGTGGATGATCTCCGTGTGAAGGCCCCAGCTCACTTTTGCCGCACGTGCCAGCTGCTTGTAGATATTCACGGCTTTTCTGCATACGTTTGCGACATGGGAGTTGAAAGTGAGCTGGTGGTCGACGGTAAGCCCTAGTATTTTGATTTCCTTAGACATGCCAATGTCTACCCCGCCCATGCTCAGGAGTGGGACATCGTACTTAAGCTTCTTGGTTATCACCATTGCACAAGTTTTTTGAGGTGCAAACTTCAGCTTATTTCGGATGCCCCACACCCGAACATACTCGAGGGCGGCATTGGCCTGCCTCTGGACTTCCAATGCTGTCTCACCGTCGAAGATCATCACCACGTCATCGGCGAACGCCTGGCAGTGGACGCCTCGCTCATCCAGCCCCTTTAGCAGGGGGTCGAGGATCAAGTTCCACAGGATCGGACCGCCAATGGACCCCTGCACACACCCTTTATTCGTATTTTTCCGATATTCGGCACCAGCGTATCGGAGTCTGACACTCCTACCAGTCAAGTAGCTATCCAGCAGCCTCCTAAGGTTGACTGGGCACTTTTCCTCTGCCAGTCTGGTCCTGATGGCCGGCCACCATGCGCTTTGTGTTGTAGATTCTTGTGGTCCTGTTAACGCTAATTCCTTTGGATTTTTGAAGATTTATTTTAAATACTATACCGTTGTGGTCCGAGTTCGTGAGGCCTTCTTCGACCCGCCAGTCTTCCACAAAGTCCAGCAGCTCCGTTGAGCAGGCTGTTACATCAACGAAGCTGCTGTACAAGGTGTTACCTCTGACGGTGTCTAAGGTCGGAGTGTTGCCGACGTTGAGCACCTGCAAGCACATGTCTTCCAGGGTTCCCGACATTTCCTCCCCCTTTGTGTCAGTCACCAGGCTACCCCACCAGGTGCTTTTGGCGTTGTCGTCGCCGCCAATGATCATACTAGTGGGGCCTATTTCCTCGCGAATCTGCAAAGGTTGCTCCAGGTATGGCTGTATGGGCCGGTCTGGTTCGAAGTAGAACGAGACTACTGCGATTTCCCAGGCGCTGGTACGGATCCTTACCACCACGATGTTGTTGGTGATGAGTTTCGGACACTGTGTCACGTCAAGATCGTGATCGAAGACGGCTATTGCCGCCTTCACAGTTCCATCTCCTTGTTCAGCGCACTGGTAGACTCTCGCTCCCCGGTAGTCTCGCATCCTTCTAACCCCACACACATACGGCTCCTGGAGCAGTGCGAACGCAACCCTCCGCTCACTAGCCACGATCATGAGTTCTTGGGTTGCTAGGTTCTTCCTTTGCAGATTCGCTTGGATAACCTGGTAATCCTTGCGGGCTCTCGAGTGCATTCGGGAATCCCTAGATGAGTCGTTTCCTGTTTCTGCTGGCTGGCCCTTAGCAATACGCTACCGACAGCCGCGCCAATCCGTCCCACTTGAGACGAGTTGGACACTGGCTGTCGAAGGCGTTGTGCTCCGTATGGCTCAGCTTAGCGGTAACGCAATTTTTGCATTTCGGCGCCTTTGCCGCCAGCCGCGAGGGGCAGTCGACCCTCAGATGGGGGTCACCACAGTGCGTGCAGAAATCTGCGGGCTCCGTGCACAATTTACGGCCGTGACCGTATCGCAAGCAACGGGTGCACTGAATCAGTGGCGATTGGTCCAGCACTCGCACCCGCTGCAGGTCGATGTGCACTCGGCCCGCGTGCGTTAGCCTCTGCCAGACCGAAGGGGACACCTGCATGATGATGTGAGACGTATGGGGGTTCCTCGTCCTACGACGGTACTTGACCCCCATCCTCACATCATCTGCAGGGAGGTCTCCGATCAGGTGGGTGTTCTGTCGCTGTAGCGACTCGGCTCAGGTTAGGTTCGCTCAGGTTAGGTTCGCTCAGGTTAGGTTCGCTCAGGTTAGGTTCGCTCAGGTTAGGTTAGGTTAGGTTAGGTTTACGTGGGGATCGTGCGATCCATGGCCCTGTATGGGGCCCCGATCTGGGCGACTGACCTGACGGCCGGTAGCATCGCAGTCCTGCGGAGGCCGCAGAGGGCGATGGCCGTCAGGGTCGTCCGGGGGTATCGCACGATCTCCTACGAGGCGGCTTGTGTACTGGCTGGATCCCCGCCCTGGGACCTGGAGGCGAAAGTACTCGCGTCACTGTACCGGTGGCGCGAGGAAGCGCGGGCGCGTGGCGAGGGGCTGACGCAGCGCCATATGGAGCTGCGTCGGTCTCAGCTTCGCGAGGTCCTGGTGGCGGAATGGCGGGACAGGCTTTCGCGCCCTACCGCCGGCCTCGGTACCATCGAGGCGATCCGGCCAGTACTCGAGCGCTGGCTCGGGAGGAGGCACGGCTCCCTGTCGTTTCGGGTGACGCAGGTGCTCTCGGGGCATGGTTGCTTCGGGAAGTACCTGTGTCGCATTAACAGGGAGCCGGACGCCCGGTGTCACCACTGCGTCGACTGCCGGGAGGACACGGCGTGGCATACGCTGGCAGAGTGTGCCGCTTGGGAGGAGCCGCGCCGTGCCCTCATTTCAGAAGTAGGCAGTGACCTCTCGCTGCCGGCCGTGGTCGAGTCCATGGTCGACAGCGAGGAGTCCTGGGACGCGGTGGTTTCCTTCTGCGAAACGGTCGTCTCGCAGAAGGAGGCTGCGGAAAGGGAGAGGGAGATCTCGTCCGCTCACCCTGCCCGCAGCAGGCGCACCGGGCGTCGGCGGAGGGCGGACAACGCCCTCTTCCGGCCCCCCTAAACGGGTCCAGGGGCGACGGACTCGGGGACGTCCGTCGCCCCCCACACGTCAGGACCCGAGGTGGCGGCGCGCGATGTGTTCCACGCGCGCCCCTCTTAGACGTCGCGGGGGGAGTCAAACACCTCACTCCCCCCCCCGACCAGACGGGGCCCGCTGAGGCGGGCCGGCACCAGCCGGGGGTTGCGGAAGGATCGTACGTTCCCGCGACCCCCGGCGTAGGTGTGAGATGGAACACCCGGGGTGGTTTTTAGTCAGTAAGAGTCTGACAGACCCCGCCGCCCGCCCCAGGGCGGCGGACATCCATGAGGATTTTCCACACCGGATCAAAAAAAAAAAAAAAAAAAAAGGTTAGGTTAGGTCCCCCCCGGTGGGTTCCCGCATTGTCGAGGCGGGGGGGCTCAGTAGCCGTGGCTTGGACACCCACGGTGAAGCTAAGAGGAACCCGAGGAGGGGCCGCTCGTCAGGGCTTCTGCTGACAAGCCGACGACGTAGCGGCCAAAGGTAGGTTGCGGTGTCGCTTGGGCGACATCGCAACTGAGGCGGGCCGCGATGTCGTACGTACCGGAGGCATCGCGGTTGAGGGTTGGAGGCCGCGGCGGGAGAGGAGTGCCGGTATTACGGTGCGCCGCTCTCCCTACCTTCCGCGGCCTTGACGGGGTCGCCACCGTACGATGGCGGACGCGGTGGGGCTGCAGGGGAAGAGGAGTGTCGGTATTACGTTGGCCGCTCTCCCTATCCTCTGCAGCCGAAAATTGGCAGGCGGCGGGGCCAATGTCCTGACCCGTCGCAGGGGGGACCAAGGGTGCCCAGACACGGGGTCGTCTGGCGCCCATGTGCTGGTTTGGTCCCTGGGGTGGTCACGGCGTGCTATGTGTTCTGGTGCGCCGGTGATGGGGAGTACTCCCCAGAGGAGGGTCCGGTAACGGACGGCCGCGGCGGGTTCACGGATGAGTGCTAACGCGTGCCCGTGTTCCCGCCGTAAGCGGCAGAGGAGGACACCGTGGAGTTTTAGTGGGTTAGAGTCCCACATAACTGCACTATCTCCCCGTGGTAGTGTAGTATGCATGAGCATTTCTCCACGTGAAAAAAAAAAAAAAAAAAAAAAAGGTTAGGTTCCCCCCCGGTGGTCGTCTGGCGCCCATGTGCTGGTTTGGTCCCTGGGGTGGTCACGGCGTGCTATGTGTTCTGGTGCGCCGGTGATGGGGAGTACTCCCCAGAGGAGGGTCCGGTAACGGACGGCCGCGGCGGGTTCACGGATGAGTGCTAACGCGTGCCCGTGTTCCCGCCGTAAGCGGCAGAGGAGGACACCGTGGAGTTTTAGTGGGTTAGAGTCCCACATAACTGCACTATCTCCCCGTGGTAGTGTAGTATGCATGAGCATTTCTCCACGTGAAAAAAAAAAAAAAAAAAAAAAAAGGTTCCCCCCCGGTGGGTTCCCGCATTGTCGAGGCGGGGGGGCTCAGTAGCCGTGGCTTGGACACCCACGGTGAAGCTAAGAGGAACCCGAGGAGGGGCCGCTCGTCAGGGCTTCTGCTGACAAGCCGACGACGTAGCGGCCAAAGGTAGGTTGCGGTGTCGCTTGGGCGACATCGCAACTGAGGCGGGCCGCGATGTCGTACGTACCGGAAGCATCGCGGTTGAGGGTTGGAGGCCGCGGCGGGAGAGGAGTGCCGGTATTACGGTGCGCCGCTCTCCCTACCTTCCGCGGCCTTGACGGGGTCGCCACCGTTAGATGGCGGACGCGGTGGGGCTGCAGGGGAAGAGGAGTGTCGGTATTACGTTGGCCGCTCTCCCTATCCTCTGCAGCCGAAAATTGGCAGGCGGTTGGGCCAATGTCCTGACCCGTCGCAGGGGGGACCAAGGGTGCCCAGACACGGGGTCGTCTGGCGCCCACGTGCTGGTTTGGTCCCTGGGGTGGTCACGGCGTGCTATGTGTTCTGGTGCGCCGGTGATGGGGAGTACTCCCCAGAGGAGGGTCCGGTAACGGACGGCCGCGGCGGGTTCACGGATGAGTGCTAACCCAGCCCAGTATAGGCAAAAGTCCAATCGGCCTATATGACTTAGGAGTGGAGTAGCTGTCTTTCCCAGGCTTCCTCAGTATTATGACTGTTGCCTCCTTCCAGGACGTGGGGAAGTGATGGTGTTCAAGGCACTTGTTTAAGAATTTCAGAAATAGTTCTGTGTCGCTAGTTATGGTTTGGCAGCAAATATCGGCGGTGAAGCCGTCAGAACCCGGTGCCTTTTTTGGGTTGAAGGACTCCATTGATTTTAATAATTCTGCCATAGTAAAGGGTGGGTCGCAAGGGTCACCTTGCTCTCCAGAGTTCACACTTTCAGCTTTACTTCGAATGGATCGGTGATGAGCATTGTCACTTTCAGGGAGGTCCTCCGGGTAAAACGTTTCCGCTAGTAGTTTCACGGAGCCTCTCGCATCCAACACATCATTCACCTCCAATGGCAAGTCCTCTTCCCTACGCTGCGTCCTACCTATCACCCTATAAATCCCCTCCCAAACCCCCTCCCTATTCTGCTTCTTGCAGAATTCCTTCCAACTCTCGGTCTGAGCTTTGGCCGCTTCTAACTCATATTCTTCTTTCTTTTTCAGGTACTCTTCTATGACTTTCGACATCCGGATTTGGGCGGCACAGCGGATCCTGCGCTTCCTGGTAGCGACGGTTTTTTTCATCTCATCGAGTCTCTCGGACCACCACGGCAAGGTTAGCTCCTCCTGAACTTTTTTGGCGGGTATGGTTTGCTTGCATGCTTTACTTATTGCTTTTGTTAAGTTTATTGTCAATGTGTCAATTTGCTCTGTATTATTAATATTATCAATTTCTGCTCTTGTGAAGTTGTAATCTGTTTTCAATTGGCCAAGCTTCTCATGAAAATTGGTCCAATTGGCTTTTTTGGTATTGAATTGCCTGGTCGTTCTTTCTATTTTTATTCCTTTTGATTTTTGCAGGAGGATCCTAAACGTAATGCCGTTGTGGTCCGAGCTCGTGAGACCCTCGTCAACCCTCCAGTCTTCTATCATGTCCAGGATGTCATTCGAACAAGCGGTAACATCTACATGACTGCTGTAGCGTTTCCCTCCTCGGATAGTGTCGAAAGTTGGAATTTTCCCACGGTTCAGAATATTTAGGTTTAGCTCGCCGAGAGTTCCTGCCATCTCTTCGCCCCTGTGATCGACCGTCGGGCTGCCCCACCACATGCTCTTTGCGTTAGCGTCCCCTCCAAAGATCAGTTTTTTGGAACCGACGGCGAGCCTTATTTGTTTAAGATGTTCTAAATAAGGCTCGATAGGCTGGTCTGGCTCAAAGTAAAAGGAGACAAGCGTGATCTCCCAGGCACTGGTCTGGATTCCCACCACTGAGATGTTGTTTGTGGTGAGTTTTGGGTACTGTTTGACTGTGAAGTCGTTGTTAAACACAGCTATTGCTGCTTTAACAGTCCCTTCTCCTGTACCAGTGTTCTGGAAGATCCTAACGCCCCTGTAACTCCTCATTACTTTCGCTCCGGCTACGTACGGTTCCTGAAGAAGCGCCACCGCTGTTCTGCGCTTCATAGCCTCTATTAAAAGCTCATTGGTGGCAAGCTTCGAGCGTTGGAGGTTGGCCTGTAGTACTCCATAGTGGGTGTTTTCAGTTGGGGTGCCCTTAGCAATACGCGACGGTCGATCTGGCCACGTCATCCCATTTTCTGCGTACAGGGCAGTCGTTACTGAATGCATTATGCGGCGTGCCGTGCTCTATTTTTGCCTTTGTGCAGTTTCTACAGGCGGGTGGAGAGCCCGAGAGCCAGTCCGGACACTCTGCTCTCAGATGTGGACCGCCGCAGTGGCTGCACAGGTCTGCGGGCTCCTTGCAAAACCTCTTGCCGTGTCCGAAGCCCAGACAACGAGTACATTGAACCAGCGGGGTCTGATCTTCGACCCTGATGCGCTGCAGATCTATGTGCACGGTTCCAATGTCCATTGCTCGTCGCCAGATGGTAGGCGAGACGCTTACGACAACGTGGCCAATATGAGGGTTCCGTGTCCTTTTTCTATATTTGACCTCCACTCTGTTTTCCCCACCGTCGAGGCCGTCAAAAACACCCCGATTCTGGTTTCTCAACGCTTTGAGAACGTCTTCGTCGGTATTTACTACCAAGACGTTCTTCAGAATCAGAAGCGGGTCTTTATTCTTGACTTCCTCGACCGTGAGGTCAACACCTTCTTTTTGGAGTCGGTCCTTGATCATTGTTCTTTCCTGCTCAGTTTCCAGTCCTATGATGATTTTCCTGTCCTTGGCTTTCCTGACTTTTTCAACCTTTATCCATCCGTCTTTAGCATTGACCGCTTTCCTCACTCGATCTAGGACTTCGTCGCCGGTCTCTGTCTCGTCCTTAGACGTGACCACAACCGAGTGCAAGGTACTACGCTTTGGCAGTGACCCTACACCCCTGGTTGCGGTCACGCTCGCGTAAGTAATTCCTTTTCCCAGGGAATCCCTGTGGTAGTCGATGGTTTCCTTTAGCTCCTCTATTTTCTTATTACTTTCTTCTAGGAGCTTTGTGTGTTCCTCAATTTTATGTAAGATTTTACATGTGTCTACGTTTTGAGAGAGGGCTAAAGCAGATGGATTTTCGGCCACTGACGATGTCTCCGCTGGTGCGCTCCCTTCCTTGGTCATTTTTTGTTTCAACCCTTTTAGCTCCGTTTCAACTTCTTTCACCAATTGGTACAGTCGGTTGGTAGCTTCGAAAACGACATTTTTTATTTCCGTTTTGGTGTTTCTGGAGCTGTTAAGGTGCAGTTTGGTTTTAGTCAGGCAGGCTTTGGCCTCCGTTGTTCGGTCTGTATATTTGGGCTTTAGCGGTGAAAATGTTTCGACCGACTTCCTCGGTCTGGTCGCGGTCGCCGCTTTGCTCTCCTGTGTCAAGATTGATTTCACATTTGTTTTCGCAGGGCCGGCCTGCGAAGTCTTCTCCGCTATAGAAGGGGTGGGGCTGGCATTTGCAGCTTCCCACTCCTCTATGCTCAGTCTAACATTTGGAAGGGGAGCCGCCCTTGATCCAGGCGGAGACTCTTCACCGTCAGCCGCCTTTAAAGGTGTCCTATCCAGACAGAACATGTTGCGTGGTACGCGTCAAAAATTTGTAAAGAAGAAGGAAATAACGTCAATAGGGACGATAGAGTTCAAATAACGTCAATAGGGACGATAGTCTTATGTAGAAACGTCAATAAGGACGGTAGAGAAGAGACAAGATAGATCAAATAACACACAATGACATAAAATAATATGTATAAAAACTTAAACCTATATCCTATTTTAATCTCGGTCAGGCTCTACAGAGGCTCTACAGAGGCTCTACATAGGCTTTCAGGGCTCTGGGTAAATAAAATAGCACTATATATCTCTATATAGGTCGCAGCATAAATTTTAGCCGTAGAAAACTTATTTCTGCTTTTATTCAATAATGGCTCTATGTAGAGTCTGTGCGTCAATGTCAGTCGATAGAGCCCGTCGAGCCCGATCCAAAAATACCAAACACGGGGCACCTAGCCCTTAGGGTTCCGGAGCAAACACGATTTAAAAATTTGGTTCCAATCCAAGATGGCGGCCAGGATATGGTTACAACTCTGCTGCTCCGCAACCACCGGACCGAATCACACCGTGCTTGGGCTTATCTGGTAGAGCTCGACAAGATCTACCCACCGATATGGTTTTCAGGCTGAAAATTTTTTTCCTCCTGAAAACCCCTGAAACCTTACAAAACAGCAAGACCAATAATTGCCTATCACCCTGTAAAAAATCTCGTTGCTCTGCGACCCCCCGTTACGGAGATACAGGTGTTTGAATTTTTGCCAAGATGGCGGAACAGCTGTCAAACTCAATGTTTAACAGATGATATCTCCGGTTCGGCCGGTCGCAAAACACCCGAGTTTGGGCTCTTTATGCTTAGCACGACCCGTTTTTTTCGTGCAAGCTGATTTTCAGGATCCTGAAAATTTTCAGCCTGAAAATGCCTGAAACCTACTTCACCCGACAGGCCCTGTCCTCACCAACCACAATTTTAAAACGGCAACTCTCTACGACCACCGAGTCAGGAGCCACGGCGGATTGAAGTTTTCCAAAATGGCCGCCCTACTGTCAAAAGTCAACTTCAAACAACCGCAACTCCGGAACCACCTATCGGAGAGAGTCGCGGTTTCAAATGTAGTACTTGCCCCGACTTCCCGCGTATATTAAAAATGTTTTCAGCGCTGAAAATTTTCAGTCCTGAAAAACGCCTGAAAGTAATTTTTTATTATTCCCAAAATTGTCCCGCTTCGAATTGTGCAAATCCGGGTCCTCTACGCCCAGTAACTTAGGAGATATTGGGAGCCAAAAATTTTAACCAATAAAACCAAAATGGCTGAAAAAGCTATTTTCGCGAGTTTTAAAGCTATTGGGCGCAACTTTGGGCTTAAACTAAGTACACTACACGTATAAAAGTCAATTTTATGCTCAAAACTTAATTTTTTCTATTTATTTCTATTTTATATGAAAAATAACTAAAAATTTTAATATCTTTGGAACTGCTTATCGAAAAATTTTGAAAAAAATATCAAAATAATTTACAAATGACACACTATATTGCTATAATTTAACTTTTTAAAAATTTTTAATTTTACCTGCCAAAATTTTAATTTATATAATTTTAACAGTTTTTTAATTATTACCTTAATTCTAATAAAGCTAAAAATCTGTTGTTTTCCAAAATGTCCTCTTCTGATGAGCGCGCAAAAGATAGCAATTGAAATTCTTCAAGTTTATTATTGGTTCAGGAGTAATTGCTGTCCAAAGTTCTGATTTTCAAATAATAATAACACAGAATATACACAACATAAAATTTATGTACTTGCGGAATTTATCCTCTCCTAGGGGCCTCTTGCAGACTGCAAAGTTTCAGCTAGCTGGCGTGTCTCCTTCGGGTTTTTCAGGCCACGTGCTTTTTTATTTTTCCTGAATATCTCCGGAATTGCAGGTTCGAGGTGTTTTCAAAGTAGTCAGGTACGGAGATGAAACTGCTCCGCTATGTTTTTTAAAAGAAAAACATATGGTCGTCGATCTTGATTCGCCACAAATGCAATAAATAGTTTAATTTTTTTTTTTTTAAACTTAACCTCTAAAGAGAGGGTTTTTCAGTAATAACACTACACAACACTGCAATCCTGCTTCCAATTTTACTTGGGGGTGTGGAGGCAACTTTTCTCTACACACCGGCACTTGATTTTTTGAAATCGGAGCACTTTTTACCACTTTTTTAATTTTTTATTCGCGGAGCGACACAGAAAACGATCCGACCACCGTGAGGGCTGGGGGAGAACTGGGTTAGGTTAGGTTAGTGTAAGCGACGCTCAATTACTTGTTCTTATTTGCTTGTCAGAATTTGAGGGTACTTTATTTTCTGTTTTTATTTCGTGTACCCCAAAATTGTAAAATGAGTCGTCTACTTTTTATCCATGTAATGTGTGTCGCGTCCCCGTGAATAAATCGTTTTAAAAAGACTAAGTGCGTTTTGTGTGTTCTAAACATCACCCTTCACCAGCTACAGTGTCCTTCGGCCGGATTGTATGTTTGGAACACCAGGCGCGCCGCGAAAAATGGTGAATACGCGTAGTTCAGCGCGGCGCAATCGCGTCCGCGACGAGGCGGAAAACGTCCAACCGGATGATGACATGCCGCTATCAAAACCCCAGGACCCTACTTCGACATTGGAAACTACGAAGACGAAAGATAGTGATACGATCAAGAATCCTATTTCGAGTCGAACAGCTATGCCAGCTAGTAGTATCAAGTCGGAACAGCCGCCGCCCCTGCTACCCGCATCACGTAAAGATGAACGTCGGAGCTCGAAATCATTGATAGGTTCCACTTCGTCAATGCGGGCGAGACGGCAGCAGCTTATTCTGGAGGCAGAAAGGCAGAAGGCGCAGATTCGCATGGACCTAATAAATAAAAAGCTAGATGCCGATCTAGCTAGCCTAGACGAAGAATACAGTTCACACGATGGTAGCCAAAGTCGAAGCCGCGTTGAAGAATGGATGGAGCGCAGTTATCAGGAACTGACCAAGGGCCTGCCCGCCCCCGATGAAGGTTCATACACGGGTGAGCAGTGTCAACAAGCTGGACCGCCGGCGGCGCCTTTTATACCGCCGGCACAGAAAGCGCAGGCGCCGTGTGTAGCACCGCCCGCGCTGAACCCGGCTGGCCCGCCCGCGCCCACACCGGCGCTGGCCGCCACCGCCATCGCCAGCACAGATGGTACAGTCCAGATGCTAGCCAGCGCGCTGAGAGATCTCGCCGCTGCTTCCACCAGTCACGCGCCGAACACGAACCTACTCAGCCGTATATGCACGCCCCGGGAGCTCCCTGAGTTCTCCGGCGATCCTTTGGAATGGCTTCAATTCAAACACGCATTTGAGGAATCAACGGAGCTGTGTAGTTTCACCCCTAAGGAAAATATGTGGAGATTGAGAAAGTGTCTTCGTGGAGCTGCTAAGGAAGCCGTATCAGCTTTGCTCGTGAGCGCATCAACTCCTGAAACTATTATGTCTACATTGAAGCTGAGGTTCGGTAACCCTGAGTACATCTTATCGAAGCTCGTGCACGAAATTAAAAAGTTACAACCTATATCTCAAGATTACCACAAAGATATTGTGTCCTTCTCGGTCAAAATACAAAACTTTATGGAAGCTGTACGCGCAGTCGGCCGAGAGGAATACCTACAAGGTATCAGTGTTGTATCGGTAATTTTAGCGAAACTACCTACGATTCTATTATCCAAGTGGGCAGACTATAGTTTCGTACCGATAACAGAAGGCAAGAGGTCACGATTGGTAATATTATCCGACTTCCTGAAAGAAGAAGCTATTAAAGTTTCTACTACATCGAATACCTACTTTGTGTCTACGCGCAGCGATCAACACAAACATAAACATAACGAGTACACCCAATCTCGCTCACAAACAGTATTGATGCACACTAACGAAAGCGATGAATGCTTATTCTGCAAAACTAGCTCGCATAAAAAGATAACAGTTTGTAATAAATTCAAGAAGGCTCTTCGCAAAGTTCGTTGGCAATTTGTAAAACGTAGTGGCTTATGTTTTAAATGCCTACTTTCACGTCATGACCGAGATACCTGCCCAGTCCCAAACTGTGATAAAGATGGCTGCGGACAGCCCCATCACCCACTGCTACATTATCCCACGTCTACCGAGCGTCGCCCCGAGTCACAGCGTGCGGCGCCGCCAGCCGCGCCCGCGCCGCAGGAGCGGCAGCCGGCGCCGGCGGCAACGTCGGTGCCTACGTCTGCCGTCCCCAGTTCTAGTGCGGAAATCGTGTCGAACATAAACGCAAGTGATAGTGAGTACAAAGTGTTATTAAAGGTAGTACCTATAACTATACATAGTGCTAACGGTATAATAAACTCTAGCGCGTTACTCGACGACGGGTCGACCGTTTCATTAATAAGTGATAAACTAGCTGAGCGCGCGGGTTTGCGCGGCCAGCCCGAAACGATACGTGTACGCGGAGCCTGGAATGATGAACTATCTTGTGCATCGATCATCACGGACGTGAGTCTTTCTGGTATGGACAATAAGAAATATACTATTAGAGCTCGTGCTGTAAAGAATTTAAATTTACCTGTACATAGTTTGTCTGCAGTAGATTGCAATACATACAAAAGTCTGTCTGCTATTAAGCATTTGTTATGTTCTACCGATTTGAAACCTGAAATATTACTAGGTCAGGATAACTATCACCTAATTTTACCTATAGAAATTAATATAGGTAGTTCTTTTGAGCCATTCGCTACACTCACGCCCCTAGGTTGGTGTGTCCATGGTAAGTGGCACGTGCCGCGGAGCGCCGCTAGGCCCGCGCCTGCTACTCACGCGACACTGGTGTTAGACGCGGCATGCTGTGCAGCGCCAGCGCCCGCTCCTTCGTGCCAGCAAGACCGGCAGCTACAAGACCTACACGATGAGGTAAAGCGCTCATTTGCGTTGGAGTCGATGGGTGTTTGTGGTAAGCCTCGTCAGAATAAAAATGATTTAATTGCTGTAGCTAAGCTGGAGAAGACTGCCAAACTAATCGATGGTCAGTGGTGGGTTGGATTGCCGTGGAAGAACGACGATTGCTACATGCCTGACTCCTACCCGACGGCGCTGAAAAGGCTGAAAGGTATAGAGAGGAAGATGGAAAGAGACCAAGGTTTTTCAGAAAGGTACAGGGATAGGATTAAACATTTATTAGAAAATAATTTTGCAAGAGAATTAACAGAAATTGATACTACAGCAAAAACATGGTATTTGCCTCATTTTGGGATTGATAACCCCAATAAGAAAAAATTACGATTAGTGTTCGACTCGGCTGCAAAGGTAAATGGTTTATGTCTTAACGACTACCTACATACAGGCCCGGATTTGCTGCCATCACTATTTGGTATAATGCTGCGCTTTCGAGAAAATTTAATAGCAGTATCAGGTGACATTAAAGATTTCTTTCTCAGGGTCAAAGTTCAGCCGAGCGACCAGCATGCATTTAGATTTCTGTGGAGAGACAGTCCCAAAGAAAAGGTAAAAACCTACATCATGACATCACTTATATTCGGTGCAAATTGTTCTCCCTTTGTAAGTCAGTACATAAAAAATAAAAACGCTACGCGCTATGAGTCATCTATGCCCGAAGCTGTGCATGCTATACAAAAGTCGCACTACATGGACGACTATATAGATAGTTTGCCCGATGATAAGAGTGTTATTGAGATGGTAAAAAATATTTCACACATCCACCGACAAGGCGGGTTCCAGATTCGTGATTGGACCAGCAACAGTGTTCAAGTTTTGAACTCTGTCCCTAAAGATACTTTAGGTACGGCCGCGGTCAGATTTAAAATAGATCACCAGTCGGAAGGTGAGCGTACACTCGGTCTCATATGGTTCCCAGGTACTGACGAATTGGGATTCGATGTGTCACTGAAGAAAATTCCAGAACACGTTATTCAAGGTAAAGAAATACCTACGAAACGAATAATGCTTCAGGTGGTCATGTCCATTTTTGATGTCTTTGGTTTTTTATCGCCCTTCACTATTCAAGGACGAATACTGTTGCAAGATTTATGGCGGCTACGGATCAGCTGGGACGACGTCGTACCTACTGATATTTACGAACGGTGGTGTAAGTGGGTTGATATACTTAAGGTAGTAGATAACATACGCATACCTAGGTGCTACCATTTAACGAGACGCGTAAACGAGGCTGGAGTCCACTGTACGGCGGGCTCGCCCCCCGGTCACCCGCACACCCCGCAGCCCTCTCCCGGCGAGTCAACAGCTGCGCACGCGACAACAGAACCGAACTCACCGCCTCGCTATAGCCACCTACAGTTGCATGTTTATAGCGATGCATCGTCGAAAGCTATGAGCGCCGTAGCATATTGGCGCTGGATAGATAAGAATATTATTCACGTTGCATTTATTGCGAGTAAGTGTCGAGTCGTACCTGTAAAACCACTGACGATACCTCGTTCGGAATTACAAGCTGCGCTTCTTGCTGCTAGATTAGCAGACACCATTATGAAGGAGCATAAGTTACCAGTCGAGAAACGGGTATTTTGGTGCGATTCGACCACAGTTTTACATTGGATTCGAAATAATACGCGTACGTATAATATCTTCGAAGCCAACCGTTTGGGTGAAATCGACGATCTGACACGTATAAATGAGTGGAGATACGTACCTACTAAATTGAATGTTGCGGACTTGGCCACACGAGAGGATTTTGATTATTCTATTTTTAAAAATGAGTGGTTTTCAGGACCTTTATTTTTGTACCTAGATGAGTCATCGTGGCCCGCCGATGTCTGCCAATCTGAAACAAATGAAACACACGCTGAAAATGTCATGGTTACAAAAGACTTACCTGTATTAAGAAGTAACTTACCGGTTCCGGATCCCCTCCGGTTTTCTTCATGGCTCAGGTTGCTACGAAGTACGGCAGTGGTTTTGATGTTCGTTGATAGATGCAGAGGGCGCACCACCGACTTGGATTGCCTCACTCTCGAGAGGGCGGAGCATCTTCTACTACGCCGAGCTCAACTTGAGACGTTCGCCGAGGAAATATCTGCAATAAAAAATGGTAAAAGTGTATCGAAAACTAGCAAACTGCTTACCTTATGTCCTTTTCTCGACGAACACGACGTTCTCCGCGCTAACGGTCGCATCGACGCTGCTGCCGAAGTAAGCCTGGAGGTAAAGAAACCTGTAATTCTAGACGGCCGGAACCCTATAGCTCATCTGATTGTTCGACATTACCATGTCAAAGCAGCTCATGGCAATCAGGAGACCGTGGTCAACGACCTTAAACAAAAATATTGGCTAATTAGGCTTAGGCCTACAGTTAAGCATGTGGTATCAAAATGTATGCTTTGTAACATACGCAAAGCTACGCCTCGAGTACCCAGAATGGGTGACTTACCTCCAGCTCGGGTGGCGCATCATCAGCGCCCCTTTTCCTTTTGTGGGCTTGATTTGTTTGGGCCTATGGAGGTCACAGTAGGACGTCGCCGTGAAAAACGATATGGTGCTCTTTTCACGTGCCTCACTGTCCGAGCCGTGCACGTTGAATTGGTGCAGTCACTCACCACGGACTCGCTCATCATGGCTCTACGACGGATGGCGGCCAGACGTGGTTGGCCCCGCCATCTTTACTCCGACAACGGTACCAATCTGCGAGGCGCCGACAAAGAGCTGCAGAAGTCCATGCAGGATTTAGACAACGAGGCACTGAAAATTGAAGCGGCTAACAACGGGATGGTATTTAATTTTATACCGCCGCTTAGCCCCCACTGGGGTGGGGCGTGGGAACGTCTCATACGAAGTGTAAAAACTACCCTTAAGGTAATTTTGAATGAGCGGGCTCCCAGAGAAGAAGTCTTGAGCACACTGATGGCCGAGGTAGAAAATATAATAAATAGTCGTCCCCTTTCACACGTCTCCGTAGAACCTGGAACTGCTGAAAGCTTGACTCCTAATCATTTTCTTCTTGGTTCAGCCTCGGCACTTCCGGTCATTGGATCGTTCGATGACTCAGACCTGTTTTTGAAGAAACAATGGCGGAAGGCTCAGAGGTTGAGCGACATGTTCTGGCAGCGATGGCTTAAAGAAGTTCTCCCACACCTGCTGCCAAGAAGAAAATGGAACGAGGAGCAGCAGCCTCTAAAGGTAGGTGACTTAGTGTTAGTGGTTGATCCAGCCTCTCCCAGGAACGTGTGGCCGAAAGGAGTTGTCCAGCAGGTCATTCACTCTAAAGACGGCCGCATCCGGCAGGTCGACGTGAAGACCCGGACGGGTACCTGGCGGCGTTCCGCGGCTCGCGTCGCTCCTATTTCATTTGGAGATGAGTGCTGAGCAGAGTCAGCACTAGGGGTGGGAGTGTAAGCGACGCTCAATTACTTGTTCTTATTTGCTTGTCAGAATTTGAGGGTACTTTATTTTCTGTTTTTATTTCGTGTACCCCAAAATTGTAAAATGAGTCGTCTACTTTTTATCCATGTAATGTGTGTCGCGTCCCCGTGAATAAATCGTTTTAAAAAGACTAAGTGCGTTTTGTGTGTTCTAAACATCACCCTTCACCAGCTACAGTTAGGTTAGGTTAGGTTCCCGCATTGTCGAGGCGGGGGGGCTCAGTAGCCGTGGCTTGGACACCCACGGTGAAGCTAAGAGGAACCCGAGGAGGGGCCGCTCGTCAGGGCTTTTGCTGACAAGCCGACGACGCAGCGGCCAAAAGTAGGTTGCGGTGCCGCTTGGGCGGCATCGCAACTGAGGCGGGCCGCGATGTCGTAACGGGGGCGTCGCGGCTGAGGGTTGAAGGCCGCGGCGGGAGAGGAGTGCCGGTATTACGGTGCGCCGCTCTCCCTACCTTCCGCGGCCTTGACGGGGTCGCCACCGTTAGATGGCGGACGCGGTGGGGCTGCAGGGGAAGAGGAGTGTCGGTATTACGTTGGCCGCTCTCCCTATCCTCTGCAGCCGAAAATTGGCAGGCGGCGGGGCCAATGTCCTGACCCGTCGCAGGGGGGACCAAGGGTGCCCAGACACGGGGTCGTCTGGCGCCCACGTGCTGGTTTGGTCCCTGGGGTGGTCACGGCGTGCTATGTGTTCTGGTGCGCCGGTGATGGGGAGTACTCCCCAGAGGAGGGTCCGGTAACGGACGGCCGCGGCGGGTTCACGGATGAGTGCTAACGCGTGCCCGTGTTCCCGCCGTAAGCGGCAGAGGAGGACACCGTGGAGTTTTAGTGGGTTAGAGTCCCACATAACTGCACTATCTCCCCGTGGTAGTGTAGTATGCATGAGCATTTCTCCACGTGAAAAAAAAAAAAAAAAAAAAAAAAAAAAGGTTAGGTTGGGGGTCCCCCCACAGCGCATACGTCCACGTCGTGATCCCCGGGCAACGCCGTGTCTGACCACCGTAACGGAGTGGCAGACCGGCGGCTAAAGTGCGCTGTGACTTGCAGCCAACACGCGGACGACTGCAAGTATGCCTAGAAAACAAAGGCGAGACGCCTCCGGGCGCTTTTTAATCGATTGTCCCTCCGGGGACGATATAAACGGCCCTTCTCAGGGCCAACACAGTGGCCCTTCCCAGGGCCAATCCACCGGCCCTTCTAAGGGCCACATCGAAGCTGGCCGCGCACCATCTGTGGCCAGCTTATCCAGCCTGCAGGCGGAGTTTTCGGACTCCGGCGAGTCCGCCATGGACACGTCGGCGGCCGAAAACGACCGCGTCCAGCGGAAGCGGGCCTACCTGAAGCTCGGGTCCGGAGGCTCCTCGGGGTCTGTGGGCAAGTCGGGGAAGAGGCCGAAGTCAAAAAAGGCCTCGACTCCTGCTCCGACTCCTGCTTCGAGTCCCACCCACGACGTGGGTCTGGTGGACGCCGAGCGTCAGTTAGGCCTGGCAAGGAGGGAGCAGCTGCAGCAGGACCTCGAGGAGAAGGTCGCTGCCAGGGAACAGCAGGCGCGGTCCGCCAGGTCGAGGGCTGGCTATGGCACATCCAATGTGCTGTACGCCGACCACTCCCTGGCGGAGCTGGAGCGCATGGCACTCCAGGACAAGGAGGAGGTACTGGAGGTCGCCTCCAAGTCTTCAAACCTGAAGGGGACCTTCCAGAAGGCCCTCAAATGCCGGGCCGTGAGCTTGCACGGCATTGTCACCGAGCTGGTGCAGCGCACGGCCACAGAGGAGACGCGGCAGCTGCAGGCGAGGGTGGATCGCCTGCAGCTGGAGGTCAGCCAGCTGCACCAGAAGCTGGCTGAGGCCACGGCCCGGCAAGCCCAACCTGCGCCTGCCCCTGGTCCGGCAGAGGGAGGCTCCTCCTCCCCTGGCAACCTCGTGGAAATAATCCGCGGGGTTGTTGTGGAGGAGAGGGCCTTCATCAGGGGCTGCTTCGCCGGTATTGAGGACCGGCTCCTGCCGGAAAAGCGGCTCCGCCCGCCGTTAGGGGCGGATAAGAGTCCTCCACCGACGGAGCCGGTGCCTGTACCTGCGCAGCCTGCGGGAGACCCGAAATCGGGTGCGCAGGCCCAGGCCCCGAAGCCCTCCAAGGGCAAGGGGAAGGGCAAGAGGAGCACGGTGGCCCCTCAAACCCCCACCACAAGCGCGGAGGGAGCGTCTGCCACTCCGGCAGCCCCCCAGAACACGCAGCGGGAGGACGCCATGCTCCCCTCCACCACCCCGTCCAACCAGGCGTGGACGAAAGTGGTCAAGGGGGGAAAGGCCAAAAAGTCCAAGCCCGCTGCGACTGCTCCGGCAGCCCAGAAGGCTCCGGCGGGCGGGAGGAAGTTGGTTCCTCCCAAAACTGCAGCGGTCGTGGTGACCATCACCCCGGAGGCCGCAGAGCGGGGCGAAACGTATGAGTCCGTCCTAAGACGGGCTCGTGCTAACGCGGATCCCTCTCGGCTGGGGATCGGTAACATCACGTGCCGCCGCACCCAGGCCGGAGCCCGAATTTTTGAGTTCGGGGGGGAGCAGCGCAGCGCAAACGCGGACCTCTTTGCAACAAAGTTGCAAGAGGTCATCGCGGATGTGGCGACGGTCGCCAGACCCGTCAAGACCGCATCCTTGGAGGTGATCGATATGGACGATTCGGTCACCAAAGAGGATGTGGTGGCGGCCGTTGCCGCCGCGGGAGGCTGCAGCGCCAGCGCCGTGAAGGGGAGAGCCATCAGGCCCGGCCGCCGCGGCATGGGCGCAATCCGCGTCGAGTGCCCAGTCGCGGCGGCGGTGGCCGCCCTTAAGGCGACCAAGGGACGGCTGCTCGTGGGCTTCAGCTCGGCTGTGGTCCGGCTGCTTGAGGACAAGCCTGCGCGGTGCTTCAAGTGCTTCGCGCCGGGCCACACCCGATCTACGTGTCCCTCCAAGTTCGACTGGGGAGAGTCTTGCTTCCAGTGCGGACAGGAGGGACACAGGAGTGCCACTTGCAGCGTCGCCACGCCACACTGCCCGGCGTGTGCTGCCAGCGGCCGCCCCGCGGGGCACAGGATGGGGGGCAGGAGTTGCCAGCCTCCCGCGAGGAAGGGCATAGTGCCGGCGCAGGTTCGCCCTGTCGCCGCCACCGCCGCTGTCGCCGCCGCTGTTACTCCAGCTCCAGCGGCGGTGGCTGAGGAGGGGGGTGCGATGTCGGAATAATGGTTTCCTATCACCGCACCCTCCAGGCGAACACCAATCACTGCAGAGCGGCCCAGGACCTGCTGGTGCAGGCCATGGCTGAGTGGTTGGTGAACGTAGCGGTGGTCGCCGAGCCCTACTCGATCCCCGGCAGTTGGCTGGGTGACGAGGACGGCTTGGTGGCACTAGCGGCGCGGTCCTCCACAGACTCCCCTCCCCTCTCGCTATTAGAGAGGGGACCGGGATACGTGGCCGCCGCGTGGGGAGAGATAGCCCTCGTGGGCGACTTCCGACTCCTCCCAGGTGGAAGCCAGCAGGCGACGGGTGCGGGGGCACCCTCGCCTGTATTGCACAAGCTTCCACCAGTGCCGGACGGGAATGGCCAGGTGTTCCCGGTCATTCCCGTAGCCCCCCAGTCGGGGGGATCATGCGGGGCCCGCCAGTTAGGCGGGCATGCGCCGGGGGGGTTGTGGACGCAAAGGCTAAGCCGGATTCCCATGACCCCCCCATCAAGGCGATGAGGGAACACCGCTGAGTTTTAGTGGGTATACTGCCACCCTGGCAGGGAGTCCCACATACTCCGTGTCGTCCCCCGACGAGCGGAGATGCGTAATGTCATTTCTCAGCGACAAAAAAAAAAAAAAAAAAAAAAAAAAAAGGTTAGGTTAGGTTAGGTTAGGTTAGGCATCGCGGTTGAGGGTTGGAGGCCGCGGCGGGAGAGGAGTGCCGGTATTACGGTGCGCCGCTCTCCCTACCTTCCGCGGCCTTGACGGGGTCGCCACCGTTAGATGGCGGACGCGGTGGGGCTGCAGGGGAAGAGGAGTGTCGGTATTGCGTTGGCCGCTCTCCCTATCCTCTGCAGCCGAAAATTGGCAGGCGGCGGGGCCAATGTCCTGACCCGTCGCAGGGGGGACCAAGGGTGCCCAGACACGGGGTCGTCTGGCGCCCATGTGCTGGTTTGGTCCCTGGGGTGGTCACGGCGTGCTATGTGTTCTGGTGCGCCGGTGATGGGGAGTACTCCCCAGAGGAGGGTCCGGTAACGGACGGCCGCGGCGGGTTCACGGATGAGTGCTAACGCGTGCCCGTGTTCCCGCCGTAAGCGGCAGAGGAGGACACCGTGGAGTTTTAGTGGGTTAGAGTCCCACATAACTGCACTATCTCCCCGTGGTAGTGTAGTATGCATGAGCATTTCTCCACGTGAGAAAAAAAAAAAAAAAAAGGTTAGGTTAGGTTCCAACTGAGAGGACTCTACACAGCGTGCCTTGAGCAGGGCCAGTTTCCCACTTTGTGGAAATCTGGTCGTCTGGTCCTGCTCAGGAAGGCGGGGCGCCCTGCGGACTCGCCGTCCGCGTACCGGCCCATAGTGCTGCTAGACGAGGTGGGTAAGCTGTTCGAGCGGATAATCGCTGCCCGCCTCGTCGGCCACTTGTGCGGAGAGGGGCCGGACCTGGACGGCAGCCAGTTCGGCTTTCGGCATGGGCGCTCCACCATTCACGCTGTGTCGCGAGTGAGGGTCCTGGCGGAGGAAACGGTGGCCCGGGGCGGGGTGATGTTGGCGGTGTCCTTGGACATTTCCAACGCCTTCAACACCCTGCCCTGGAGTTGTATTCGGGAGGCACTGCGGTACCATCGGGTGCCTCCCTACCTCCGCCACATCGTTGGGGCTTATCTGTCGGAGAGGTGTGTCACCTACGTGGGACGTGATGGTGGAAACCAGCACCGCATGTCGTGCGGTGTTCCACAGGGCTCGGTCTTGGGCCCGCTCCTGTGGAACATCGGGTACGACTGGGTGTTGAGGGGCGAGCTCCAACCGGGCGTGGACCTTACGTGTTATGCTGACGACACGCTGGTCACTGCCCGGGGGAGCTCGCACAGGGAAGCAGCGTTGCTGGCGACGGCTGCGGTGTCACAGGTGGTGAGCCGCATACGTCGCCTGGGCCTGGAGGTGGCCCTCAACAAGTCGGAGGCCATGGTGTTTCATGGCCCCCGGCGGGCGCCGCCGCCCGGATCACACATCGTGGTCGGGGGGGCTCGGATCGCTGTCGAGTCCACCATGAAGTACCTGGGATTGGTGCTCGACAGCCGGTGGGATTTCGGCCCCCACTTCCGGCGGCTGGCGCCCAAGTTGTTGGGCGCTGCTGGGGCGCTGTCAACGCTGCTTCCCAATCTGGGGGGCCCGAGCGCCGCCTGTAGGCGGCTCTACGTGGGGATCGTGCGATCCATGGCCCTGTATGGGGCCCCGATCTGGGCGACCGACCTGACGGCCGGTAGCATCGCAGTCCTGCGAAGGCCGCAGAGAGCGATGGCCGTCAGGGTCGTCCGGGGGTATCGCACGATCTCCTACGAGGCGGCTTGCGTACTGGCTGGATCCCCGCCCTGGGACCTGGAGGCGAAAGTACTCGCGTCACTGTACCGGTGGCGCGAGGAAGCGCGGGCGCGAGGCGAGGGGCTGACGCAGCGCCACATGGAGCTGCGTCGGTCTCAGCTTCGCGAGGTCCTGGTGGCGGATTGGCGGGACAGGCTTTCGCGCCCTACCGCCGGCCTCGGTACCATCGAGGCGGTCCGGCCAGTACTCGAGCGCTGGCTCGGGAGGAGGCACGGCTCCCTGTCGTTTCGGGTGACACAGGTGCTCTCGGGGCATGGTTGCTTCGGGAAGTACCTGTGTCGCATTAACAGGGAGCCGGACGCCCGGTGTCACCACTGCGTCGACTGCCGGGAGGACACGGCGTGGCATACGCTGGCAGAGTGTGCCGCTTGGGAGGAGCCGCGCCGTGCCCTCATTTCAGAAGTAGGCAGTGACCTCTCGCTGCCGGCCGTGGTGGAGTCCATGGTCGACAGCGAGGAGTCCTGGGACGCGGTGGTTTCCTTCTGCGAAACGGTCGTCTCGCAGAAGGAGGCTGCGGAAAGGGAGAGGGAGATCTCGTCCACTCACCCTGCCCGCAGCAGGCGCACCGGGCGTCGGCGGAGGGCGGACAACGCCCTCTTCCGGCCCCCCTAAACGGGTCCAGGGGCGACGGACTCGGGGACGTCCGTCGCCCCCCACACATCAGGACCCGAGGTGGCGGCGCGATGTGTTCCACGCGCGCCCCTCTTAGACGTCGCGGGGGGAGTCAAACACCTCACTCCCCCCCCCGACCAGACGGGGCCCGCTGAGGCGGGCCGGCACCAGCCGGGGGTTGCGGAAGTATCGTACGTTCCCGCGACCCCCGGCGTAGGTGTGAGATGGAACACCCGGGGTGGTTTTTAGTCAGTAAGAGTCTGACAGACCCCGCCGCCCGCCCCAGGGCGGCGGACATCCATGAGGATTTTCCACCCCGGATCAAAAAAAAAAAAAAAAAAAAGGTTAGGTCAGGTTAGGTTAGGTTTCCCCCCCGGTGGGTTCCCGCATTGTCGAGGCGGGGGGGCTCAGTAGCCGTGGTTTTGAACCCCACGGTGAAGCTAAGAGGAACCCGAGGAGGGGCCGCTCGTCAGGGCTTTTGCGACCAAGCCGACGACGTAGCGGCCAAAAGTAGGTTGCGGTGCCGCTTGAGCGGCATCGCAACTGAGGCGGGCCGCGATGTCGTAACGGGGGCGTCGCGGCTGAGGGTTGAAGGCCGCGGCGGGAGAGGAGTGCCGGTATTACGGTGCGCCGCTCTCCCTACCTTCCGCGGCCTTGACGGGGTCGCCACCGTAAGATGGCGGACGCGGTGGGGCTGCAGGGGAAGAGGAGTGCCGGTATTGCGTTGGCCGCTCTCCCTATCCTCTGCAGCCGAAAATTGGCAGGCGGCGGGGCCAATGTTCTGACCCGTCACAGGGGGACCAAGGGTGTCCAGACACGGGGTCGTCTGGCGCCCATGTGCTGGTTTGGTCCCTGGGGTGGTCACGGCGTGCTATGTGTTCTGGTGCGCCGGTGATGGGGAGTACTCCCCAGAGGAGGGTCCGGTAACGGACGGCCGCGGCGGGTTCACGGATGAGTGCTAACGCGTGCCCGTGTTCCCGCCGTAAGCGGCAGAGGAGGACACCGTGGAGTTTTAGTGGGTTAAAGTCCCACATAACTGCACTATCTCCCCGTGGTAGTGTAGTATGCATGAGCATTTCTCCACGTGAAAAAAAAAAAAAAAAAAAAAAAAAAGGTTAGGTTAGGTTTGGTTTCCTTCTGCGAAACTGTCGTCTCACAGAAGGAGGCTGCGGAAAGGGAGAGGGAGATCTCGTCCACTCACCCTGCCCGCAGCAGGCGCACCGGGCGTCGGCGGAGGGCGGACAACGCCCTCTTCCAGCCCCCCTAAACGGGTCCAGGGGCGACGGACTCGGGGACGTCCGTCGCCCCCCACACATCAGGACCCGAGGTGGCGGCGCGATGTGTTCCACGCGCGCCCCTCTTAGACGTCGCGGGGGGAGTCAAACACCTCACTCCCCCCCCCGACCAGACGGGGCCCGCTGCGGCGGGCCGGCACCAGCCGGGGGTTGCGGAAGGATCGTACGTTCCCGCGACCCCCGGCGTAGGTGTGAGATGGAACACCCGGGGTGGTTTTTAGTCAGTAAGAGTCTGACAGACCCCGCCGCCCGCCCCAGGGCGGCGGACATCCATGAGGATTTTCCACCCCGGATCAAAAAAAAAACAAAAAAAAAAAAAAAGGTTAGGTTAGGTTCCCCCCCGGTGGGTTCCCGCATTGTCGAGGCGGGGGGGCTCAGTAGCCGTGGCTTGGACACCCACGGTGAAGCGAAGAGGAACCCGAGGAGGGGCCGCTCGTCAGGGCTTCTGCTGACAAGCCGACGACGTAGCGGCCAAAGGTAGGTTGCGGTGTCGCTTGGGTGACATCGCAACTGAGGCGGGCCGCGATGTCGTACGTACCGGAGGCATCGCGGTTGAGGGTTGGAGGCCGCGGCGGGAGAGGAGTGCCGGTATTACGGTGCGCCGCTCTCCCTACCTTCCGCGGCCTTGACGGGGTCGCCACCGTACGATGGCGGACGCGGTGGGGCTGCAGGGGAAGAGGAGTGTCGGTATTGCGTTGGCCGCTCTCCCTATCCTCTGCAGCCGAAAATTGGCAGGCGGCGGGGCCAATGTCCTGACCCGTCGCAGGGGGGACCAAGGGTGCCCAGACACGGGGTCGTCTGGCGCCCATGTGCTGGTTTGGTCCCTGGGGTGGTCACGGCGTGCTATGTGTTCTGGTGCGCCGGTGATGGGGAGTACTCCCCAGAGGAGGGTCCGGTAACGGACGGCCGCGGCGGGTTCACGGATGAGTGCTAACGCGTGCCCGTGTTCCCGCCGTAAGCGGCAGAGGAGGACACCGTGGAGTTTTAGTGGGTTAGAGTCCCACATAACTGCACTATCTCCCCGTGGTAGTGTAGTATGCATGAGCATTTCTCCACGTGAAAAAAAAAAAAAAAAAAGGTTAGGTTAGGTTAGGTTCCCCCCCGGTGGGTTCCCGCATTGTCGAGGCGGGGGGGCTCAGTAGCCGTGGTTTTGAACCCCACGGTGAAGCTAAGAGGAACCCGAGGAGGGGCCGCTCGTCAGGGCTTTTGCGACCAAGCCGACGACGTAGCGGCCAAAAGTAGGTTGCGGTGCCGCTTGAGCGGCATCGCAACTGAGGCGGGCCGCGATGTCGTAACGGGGGCGTCGCGGCTGAGGGTTGAAGGCCGCGGCGGGAGAGGAGTGCCGGTATTACGGTGCGCCGCTCTCCCTACCTTCCGCGGCCTTGACGGGGTCGCCACCGTAAGATGGCGGACGCGGTGGGGCTGCAGGGGAAGAGGAGTGCCGGTATTGCGTTGGCCGCTCTCCCTATCCTCTGCAGCCGAAAATTGGCAGGCGGCGGGGCCAATGTTCTGACCCGTCACAGGGGGACCAAGGGTGTCCAGACACGGGGTCGTCTGGCGCCCATGTGCTGGTTTGGTCCCTGGGGTGGTCACGGCGTGCTATGTGTTCTGGTGCGCCGGTGATGGGGAGTACTCCCCAGAGGAGGGTCCGGTAACGGACGGCCGCGGCGGGTTCACGGATGAGTGCTAACGCGTGCCCGTGTTCCCGCCGTAAGCGGCAGAGGAGGACACCGTGGAGTTTTAGTGGGTTAAAGTCCCACATAACTGCACTATCTCCCCGTGGTAGTGTAGTATGCATGAGCATTTCTCCACGTGAAAAAAAAAAAAAAAAAAAAAAAAAAGGTTAGGTTAGGTTCCCCCCCGGTGGGTTCCCGCATTGTCGAGGCGGGGGGGCTCAGTAGCCGTGGCTTGGACACCCACGGTGAAGCGAAGAGGAACCCGAGGAGGGGCCGCTCGTCAGGGCTTTTGCCGACAAGCCAACGACGTAGCGGCCAAAAGTAGGTTGCGGTGTCGCTTGGGCGACATCGCAACTGAGGCGGGCCGCGATGTCATACCTGAGGCATCGCGGCTGAGGGGTGGAGGCCGCGGCGGGAGAGGAGTGCCGGTATTACGGTGCGCCGCTCTCCCTACCTTCCGCGGCCTTGACGGGGTCGCCACCGTACGATGGCGGACGCGGTGGGGCTGCAGGGGAAGAGGAGTGTCGGTATTACGTTGGCCGCTCTCCCTATCCTCTGCAGCCGAAAATTGGCAGGCGGCGGGGCCAATGTCCTGACCCGTCGCAGGAGGGACCAAGGGTGCCCAGACACGGGGTCGTCTGGCGCCCATGTGCTGGTTTGGTCCCTGGGGCGGTCACGGCGTGCTATGTGTTCTAGTGCGCCGGTGATGGGGAGTACTCCCCAGAGGAGGGTCCGGCAACGGACAGCCGCGGCGGGTTCGCGGATGAGTGCTAACGCGTGCCCGTGTTCCCGCCGTAAGCGGCAGAGGAGGACACCGTGGAGTTTTAGTGGGTTAGAGTCCCACATAACTGCACTATCTCCCCGTGGTAGTGCAGTATGCATGAGCATTTCTCCACGATAAAAAAAAAAAAAAAAAAAGGTTAGGTTAGGTTAGGTTAGGTTCACCGTAACGGAGTGGCAGACCGGCGGCTAAAGTGCGCTGTGACTTGCAGCCAACACGCGGACGACTGCAAGTACGAGTATGCCGAAAAAGCAAAGACGAGACGCCTCCGGGCGCTTTTTAACCGATTGTTCCTCCGGGGACGACACAAACGGCCCTTCTCAGGGCCAACACAGTGGCCCTTCCCAGGGCCAATCCACCGGCCCTTCTAAGGGCCACGTCGAAGCTGGCCGCGCACCATCCGTGGCCAGTTTATCCAGTTTGCAGGCGGAGTTTTCGGACTCCGGCGAGTCCGCCATGGACACGTCGGCGGCCGAAAACGACCGCCTCCAGCGGAAGCGGGCCTACCTGAGGCTCGGGTCCGGAGGCTCCTCGGGGTCTGTGGGCAAGACGGGGAAGAGGCCGAAGTCGAAAAAGGCCTCGACTCCTGCTCCGACTCCTGCCTCGAGTCCGACCCACGACGTGGGTCTGGTGGACGCCGAGCGTCAGTTAGGCCTGGCAAGGAGGGAGCAGCTGCAGCAGGACCTTGAGGAGAAGGTCGCTGCCAGGGAGCAGCAGGCGCGGTCCGCCAGGTCGAGGGCTGGCTATGGCACATCCAATGTGCTGTACGCCGACCACTCCCTGGCGGAGCTGGAGCGCATGGCACTCCAGGACAAGGAGGAGGTACTGGAGGTCGCCTCCAAGTCTTCGAACCTGAAGGGGACCTTCCAGAAGGCCCTCAAATGCCGGGCCGTGAGCTTGCACGGCATTGTCACCGAGCTGGTGCAGCGCACGGCCACAGAGGAGACGCGGCAGCTGCAGGCGAGGGTGGATCGCCTGCAGCTGGAGGTCAGCCAGCTGCACCAGAAGCTGGCTGAGGCCACGGCCCGGCAAGCCCAACCTGCTCCTGCGCCTGCCCCTGGTCCGGCAGAGGGAGGCTCCTCCCCTCCTGGCAACCTCGTGGAAATAATCCGCGGGGTTGTCATGGAGGAGAGGGCCTTCATCAGGGGCTGCTTCGCCGGTATTGAGGACCGGCTCCCGCCGGAAAAGCGGCTCCGCCCGCCGCTAGCGGCGGATAAGAGTCCGCCACCGACGGAGCCGGTGCCTGTACCTGCGCAGCCTGCGGGAGACCCAAAACCGGGTGCGCAGACCCAGGCCTCCAAGGGCAAGGGGAAGGGAAAGGGGAAGGGCAAGAGGAGCACGGTGGCTCCTCAAACCCCCACCACAAGCGCGGAGGGAGCGTCTGCCTCTCCGGCAGCCCCCCAGAACACGCAGCGGGAGGACGCCATGCTCCCTTCCACCACCCCGTCCAACCAGGCGTGGACGGAAGTGGTCAGGGGGGGAAAGGCCAAAAAGTCCAAGCCCGCTGCGACTGCTTCGGCAGCCCAGAAGGCTTCGGCGGGCGGGAGGAAGTTGGTTCCTCCCAAAACTGCGGCGGTCGTGGTGACCATCACCCCGGAGGCCGCAGAGCGGGGCGAAACGTACGAGTCCGTCCTAAGACGGGCTCGTGCTAACGCGGATCCCTCTCGGCTGGGGATCGGCAACATCACGTGCCGCCGCACCCAGGCCGGAGCCCGAATTTTTGAGTTCGGGGGGGAGCAGCGCGGCGCAAACGCGGACCTCTTCGCAACAAAGCTGCAAGAGGCCATCGCGGATGTGGCGACGGTCGCCAGACCCGTCAAGACCGCATCCTTGGAGGTGATCGATATGGACGATTCGGTCACCAAAGAGGATGTGGTGGCGGCCGTTGCCGCTGCGGGAGGTTGCAGCGCCAGCGCCGTGAAGGGGGGAGCCATCAGGCCCGGCCGCCGCGGCATGGGCGCAATCCGCGTCGAGTGCCCAGTCGCCGCGGCGGTGGCCGCCCTAAAGGCGACCAAGGGACGGCTGCTCGTGGGCTTCAGCTCGGCTGTGGTCCGGCCGCTTGAGGACAAGCCTGCGCGGTGCTTCAAGTGCTTCGCGCCGGGCCACACCCGATCTACGTGTCCCTCCAAGTCCGACTGGGGAGAGTCTTGCTTCCAGTGCGGACAGGAGGGACACAGGAGTGCCACTTGCAGCGTCGCCACGCCACACTGCCCGGCGTGTGCTGCCAGCGGCCGCCCCGCAGGGCACAGGATGGGGGGCAGGAATTGCCAGCCTCCCGCGAGGAAGGGCATAGTGCCGGCGCAGGTTCGCCCTGTCGCCGCCACCGCCGCTGTCGCCGCCGCTGTTACTCCAGCTCAAGCGGCGGTGGCTGAGGAGGGGGGTGCGATGACGGAATAATGGTTTCCTATCACCGCATCCTCCAGGCGAACACCAATCACTGCAGAGCGGCCCAGGACCTGCTGGTGCAGGCCATGGCTGAGTGGTTGGTGAACGTAGCGGTGGTCGCCGAGCCCTACTCGATCCCCGGCAGTTGGCTGGGTGACGAGGACGGCTTGGTGGCACTAGCGGCGCGGTCCTCCACAGACTCCCCTCCCCTCTCGCTATTAGAGAGGGGACCGGGATACGTGGCCGCCGCGTGGGGAGAGATAGCCCTCGTGGGCGTCTATTTCTCCCCAAACCGCCCTCTCCGGGACTTCGAGAACTATCTCGGAGCCCTGGCCGCCGTGGTCGGCAGGGCGGCGCCGCGTCAGGTCTCCGTATTGGGAGACCTGAATGCCAAGTCGGTGACCTGGGGCAACCCGGCCACCGACCATCGCGGGCGGGCAGTGGAGCAGTGGGCAGCCTCCTCTGGGCTCTCCCTCCTCAACAGAGGGAACGTCCAGACATGCGTGCGGCGACAGGGTGGCTCGATAGTGGACGTCACTTTTGCCACCCCTGCGCTGGCCGCGCGCGTGCTGAACTGGCGGGTGGATTTGGTGGAGACCATGTCGGACCACCGCTACGTGCGGTTCGACATCTCCACCGGTGGCCCCGGAGGGACGCGGCCCCTCTCGGGGCGGTCAGCGTTCCCACGGTGGGCTCTCACCCGCCTGGACAGGGAGGCGGCGGCAGAGGCGGCGTTTATCCAGGACTGGCTTTCGCCGCCTTCCGCCGGCTTGGACGTAGACATCGCGGCGGGACACCTGAGGGAGTCTCTGACCGAGGTGTGCAATTCCAGCATGCCTCGGTCCGGCCGACCGCTGCCCAATAGGGCGGTGTACTGGTGGTCGGCCGAGCTGGAGAGGCTTCGAGCGGGGTGCGTGGTGGCCAGAAGGGCCTACGCGCGGAGCCGGCGGCGGCGTCAACGAGACCTCGCCCACGAGGACCACCTCTATGAGGTGTACATAGAGGCAAAACGGGTCCTCGAGCGGGCCATCGCCGACGCCAGGGACTCGGCGAGAGCGGAGATGCTGGAGGGTCTCGACAGAGATCCCTACGGGAGGCCATACAAGGCGGCGCGAAACAAGCTGCGCCCCTTTGGTCCCCCGGTGGCCGAGACCCTGGAGCCCTCATTCCTGGATGGGGTGGTTCAGTCTCTGTTCCCGTGCAGGGACAACTTCACCCCACCAGTGATGGACCCTCCGCGGGGGATAGCTCCGCCAGCCGAGGAGGAAGAGGAGGCCCCTCCTGTCACGGAGTCGGAACTCAGCGCGGCGATTGTGCATATCCGCGCCAAGAAGACGGCTCCGGGCCCCGACGGTGTCCCGGCGAGAGTGGTGGCAATTGCCGCCACTCAAATGGAGGAGCGGTTTCGGGACCTCTTTAGCGCATGTCTTGCGTCTGGGAGGTTCCCGAAACCGTGGAAGGAGGGACAGCTGTGCCTCCTTCGCAAGGAAAGCCGCCCCGCAGAATCGCCCTCGGCATACCGACCCATCGTCCTGCTCGATGAGGTCGGCAAAATGTTCGAGGGGATAATCGCTGCCCGCCTAAAGAGCCACCTGCGGAATGTGGGGCCGGACTTGTCGGACGCTCAGTTCGGTTTTCGGGCTGAGCGTTCCACAGTGGACGCGCTGGCCCGCCTTAAGGGCCAGGTGAAGGATGCGATGGAGGCGGGGGACGGATTGTTGGCGGTGTCATTCGACATAGCCAACGCCTTCAACTCTGTTCCCCACAGCACCATCCTAGAGGCACTCCGATTCCACGGGGTGCCTCTATACATGCGGCGTCTACTGGCCAGCTACCTGGAGGATCGGGCGATCGTCCTCGTGAACAGGGCTGGCCAAGTCCGGCGGTACGCAGTCGAGGCCGGCGTTCCACAGGGGTCGGTAGTGGGACCTCTCCTCTGGAACGTTGGCTACGATTGGCTCTTGCGGGGAACTCTCCTCCGAGGCACGAGTGTCATCTGCTACGCGGATGACACTCTCCTCACGGCCCGGGGGGAGAGTTTCAGGGAGGCGGCCAACTTGGCCTCGGCAGGCGGATCCTTGGTCGCAGGGAGGATCCGCCGCCTAGGATTGACGGTGGCGCTGCACAAGACCGAGGCCGTGTTCTTCCACGGGCCTCGGCAGCGCCAACCACCAGACGCCCACATCTTCGTGGAGGGCGTCCGAATCGAGGTGAAGGCCCAGATGAAATATCTGGGCCTTGTACTCGACAGCAGGTGGCGTTTCGGCCCGCATTTTAGCGGGCTGTCGACGCGCCTGCTGAAGACTGCAAGCGCCCTCTCGTGGCTGCTCCCCAACTTGGGGGGGCCCCGCGCGCGATGCCGGCAGCTCTTCGCCGGCATCTTGAGGAGTATGGCCCTTTACGGGGCCCCTATCTGGGAGGACTCCCTCCGCAGGAGGGAGAACGCCGCCGCATTGCGGGCCCCCCAAAGGGCCATAGCCCAGCGGGTGGCGAGGGCCTACCGCACGGTCGGCTTCTCGGCGGCATGCGCTCTGGCCGGCACCCCGCCTTGGGAACTCGAGGCGTGGGTGCTCGCCAGAGTGTATGAATGGACGGCGGGGCGGAGGGCGAGAGGAGAACGCCCCGCCCCCGAAGAGCGGGAGGCCGTCCGGCGGGAGGCGAAGGACGCCATTGTCGTCCACTGGACGCGGGACCTCGCCGCCGCAGCCTTCGGCCGCCGTACCCTAGACGCGATTGGGCCGGTCCTGCGAGACTGGCTCGAGCGGTCGCACGGGTTCGTCTCCTTCCGTCTGGTGCAGGTGCTGTCCGGGCACGGTTGCTTTGGATCGTACCTGCACCGTATCGGGCGGGAGGAGACGCCGTCGTGTCACGGCTGTGGCGCGGCGGAGGACACGGCGCAGCACACTCTTGAGGTGTGCCCGTCGTGGTCCGAGCCGCGCCGCAGTCTCACCGCGGCGATCGGAACGGACCTCTCGCTCCCCGGCTTGGTCAATGCCATGCTTGGGGACGAGGGGTCCTGGGCGGCAGTCGCCTCCTTCTGCGAACACGTCATGTCCCAGAAGGAGGCGGCGGAGCGCGCGCGGGAGGAAGACCCTCTCGCGCCGCCGCTCCGAAGGCGGAGGAGGGGTCGAAGACGACGTCAGTATGACAGTCACCTCCGACTCCTCCCAGGTGGAAGCCAGCAGGCGACGGGTGCGGGGGCTCCGTCGCCTGTATTGCACAGGCTTCCACCAGTGCCGGACGGGAATGGCCAGGTGTTCCCGGCCATTCCCGTAGCCCCCCAGCCGGGGGGACATGCGGGGCCCGCCAGTTAGGCGGGCATGCGCCGGGGGGGTTGTGGACGCAAAGGCTGAGCCGGATTCCCATGACCCCTCCATCAAGGCGACGAGGGAACACCGCTGAGTTTTAGTGGGTATACTGCCACCTTGGCAGGGAGTCCCACATACTCCGTATCGTCCCCCGACGATCGGAGATGCGTAATGTCATTTCTCAGCGACAAAAAAAAAAAAAAAAAAAAGGTTAGGTTAGGTTCAGACATGCGTGCGACAGTGGGGCGGGTCAATAGTGGACCTCACGTTCGCTAGCCCCGCTCTCGCGCGCCGTGTCCATGGCTGGCACGTAGTGGAGGACGTGGAGACGCTGTCGGATCACAGATACATCCGATTCAGTGTCTCCACCCACACCTCGGTCGTGCCGGTCCAAGCAGCCCCGGTGGGCGTTGGAGACGGTCCGCGTTGGGCAACGAAGCGGCTGGACAGGGAGGCTCTCCTGGAGGCCTCTATCGTGCAGGCCTGGTTGGATGCTCCCGACAGGCCTGTCGACATTGAGGAGGAGGCGGAGTGGTTCCGGGAGAGCATGTCGCACATCTGCGACGCTGCGATGCCCCGAGTCCGGCCGGTACCATCCAGGCGCCAGGTGTACTGGTGGTCGCAGCAAATTGCGCACTTGCGCATCGTCTGCGTTGAGAGGAGACGCCAGTATGCCAGGTGCCGAAGAAGACGCTGCCGCTCCCCGTCAGCGGTGGCCACCGAGGCGGAACTATACCAGAGCTACAGGGAGGCGAAGAGCGCTCTCCAGTTAGCTATCGTGAAGGCAAAGTCATTGGCCCGCGAAGAACTGCTGGAGACTCTGGATCGAGATCCGTGGGGACGCCCCTACCGTATGGTGAGGGGCAAGATGCGCCAGTGGGCGCCCCCACTGTCCCAGAGTCTTCAGCCACAGTTATTGGAGGACGTGGTCAATGCTTTGTTTCCCTCACGACCAGAGCATACGCCACCGGCTATGGTTCCGCCTTGGAATGTGCCCGACGCGGAAGACGACGACGACGACGTGCCCGAAGTGACCCGGGTAGAGTTGAGAGTGGCGGTTTCTCGCATTAAAAACACCGCCCCAGGGCCCGACGGCATTCCAGGCCGTGCATGGGTCCTGGCCTTGAGGGCTCTCGGGCCCCGACTAGAAGGACTCTTAAGCGCATGTTTGGAGCGGGGCCAGCTTCCACGCCGGTGGAAGACCGGAAAGCTGGTCCTGCTAAAGAAGGAGGGGCGCCCGGCAGACTCACCGTCTGCCTACCGGCCCATTGTGCTTCTGGACGAGGTGTGTAAGATCTTTGAGCGAATCATCGCCGACCGCCTCGTCCAGCACATGACCAACGAGGGGCCGGACCTGGCGGACAATCAATTTGGTTTCCGTCAGGGGCGCTCCACAGTGGACGCAATCATGCGCGTGAGGGTCCTGGCGGAGGAGGCAGTCGCCCGGGGCGAGGTGGTCTTGGCGGTGTCGCTCGACATCGCCAACGCATTCAACACCTTGCCCTGGAATACTATCAGAGAGGCACTCCGGTATCACGGGGTGCCAGGTTACCTCCGCCGCATTATCGGGGCCTATTTATCCGAAAGATCGGTTGTTTACCCGGGTCGTGAAGGATGGGGTCAGCGAGAGATGTCGTGCGGTGTTCCGCAGGGGTCGGTATTGGGGCCACCCCTGTGGAACATAGGGTACGACTGGGCTCTGCGCGGTGCTCTTCTCCACGGAGTCGGCGTGACATGCTACGCCGACGACACGCTCGTAACAGCCCGTGGGAAGACGTACCGGCAGGCGGCCATACTGGCGACGGCCGGGGTCGCGCATGTCGTGGGTAGGATCCGGCGGTTGGGCCTGGAGGTGGCCTTGCACAAATCCGAGGCCCTCTGTTTTCATGGGCCGAGGAATAAGCCACCTCCGGGTTCAAGCATAGTGGTAGGAGGGGTCTCCATTGCTGTCGAGTCGACGATGAAATACTTAGGACTCGTCCTCGACAGTCGGTGGAGCTTCGGGCCGCACTTCCAGCGGCTCGCACCCCGCTTGTTGGGCGCCGCTTCAGCGCTCTCGCGCTTGCTGCCCAACTTGGGGGGTCCAAATACCTCCTGCCGGAGGCTCTACACAGGGATCGTACGGTCAATGGCGCTTTACGCCGCGCCAGTGTGGGCGGATGCCCTGACGGCCCGTAACATCGCCTTGCTGCGAAGGCCGCAAAGAGCGATGGCCGTCAGGGTGATAAGGGGATACCGTACGATCTCCTTCGAGGCGGCGAGCCTCCTAGCCGGATCCCCGCCGTGGGACCTAGAGGCGGATCTCCTCGCGTCGCTATATAAATGGCGCGAGGAAGCAGTTGGGCGGGGCGAGCGCCTGGTGCCTCGACAAGTTGAGGCGCGCAGGGCAGAGCTCCGCCAGGTCCTAGTGGCGGAATGGGAGCAGCGACTTGCGCGACCCTCGGCAGGGCACGCCGCGATAGCGGCGGTAAGACCCGTGATGAAGGAGTGGCTGGAGAGACGCCACGGCGCCCTCAGCTTCCGGCTGACGCAGGTGCTTACCGGACATGGGTGTTTCGGGAAGTACCTGTGTCGGATAGGCCGGGAGCCGACGCCCGAATGTCACCATTGTGACAGCTGCCGCGAGGACACGGCGCTGCACACGTTGGAGGAGTGCCCAGCTTGGGCAGTACAGCGCCGTGACCTGGTCGCGGCAGTCGATGCTGCGGGCGACCTCTCGCTTCCGGCCGTTATTTCATACATGGTCGGGAGTGAGAGCGGCTGGACGGCCGTCGCCTCCTTTTGTGAGGACGTAATGTCGCTAAAGGAGGCGGCGGAAAGGGAGAGAGAAGCTGTTACCTCTCTCCCGGCCCGCAGCAGGCGCACCGGGCGTCGCAGGGTGGCGGACGATCTCCGGCCACCGTAGGGCGCGGCCTGCGGGCGACAGACTAGGGGCGTCTGTTGCCCGATCAGAAACAGGCCTCGAGGCGGCGGCGTAGTGTTCCGCGCGCGCCTCTTAGTGGGAGTTCCTGCGGCCACTGGGTGGCATCCGCAGAGGGTGACGGGGCCCGCCTACGAACATCTGGCGGGCCAATACCTGCCGGGGGCGCGGACGAATGCGCAAGCGATACCCGTACCCCCGACAATAGGTACAGGAAGGGAACACCGGGGTGGTTTTTAGCCGGTAAGAGTCCGGCATGCCCCTCCGCCTTCCCCAGGGCGGAGGATGTCCATGAGGATTTTCCCCCCGAGAACAAAAAAAAAAAAAAAAAAAAAAGGTTAGGTTAGGTTAGGTTAGGTTAGGTTTCCTGGTGGCGGAATGGCGGGACAGGCTTTCGCGCCCTACCGCCGGCCTCGGTACCATCGAGGCGGTCCAGCCAGTACTCGAGCGCTGGCTCGGGAGGAGGCACGGCTCCCTGTCGTTTCGGGTGACGCAGGTGCTCTCGGGGCATGGTTGCTTCGGGAAGTACCTGTGTCGCATTAACAGGGAGCCGGACGCCCGGTGTCACCACTGCGTCGACTGCCGGGAGGACACGGCGTGGCATACGCTGGCAGAGTGTGCCGCTTGGGAGGAGCCGCGCCGTGCCCTCATCTCAGAAGTAGGCAGTGACCTCTCGCTGCCGGCCGTGGTCGAGTCCATGGTCGACAGCGAGGAGTCCTGGGACGCGGTGGTTTCCTTCTGCGAAACAGTCGTCTCGCAGAAGGAGGCTGCGGAAAGGGAGAGGGAGATCTCGTCCACTCACCCTGCCCGCAGCAGGCGCACCGGGCGTCGGCGGAGGGCGGACAACGCCCTCTTCCAGCCCCCCTAAACGGGTCCAGGGGCGACGGACTCGGGGACGTCCGTCGCCCCCCACACATCAGGACCCGAGGTGGCGGCGCGATGTGTTCCACGCGCGCCCCTCTTAGACGTCGCGGGGGGAGTCAAACACCTCACTCCCCCCCCCCGACAAGACGGGGCCCGCTGAGGCGGGCCGGCACCAGCCGGGGGTTGCGGAAGTATCGTACGTTCCCGCGACCCCCGGCGTAGGTGTGAGATGGAACACCCGGGGTGGTTTTTAGTCAGTAAGAGTCTGACAGACCCCGCCGCCCGCCCCAGGGCGGCGGACATCCATGAGGATTTTCCACCCCGGATCAAAAAAAAAAAAAAAAAAAAAGGTTAGGTTAGGTTAGGTTAGGTTGTGCGGTGTTCCGCAGGGGTCGGTATTGGGGCCACCCCTGTGGAACATAGGGTACGACTGGGCTCTGCGCGGTGCTCTTCTCCACGGAGTCGGCGTGACATGCTACGCCGACGACACGCTCGTAACAGCCCGTGGGAAGACGTACCGGCAGGCGGCCATACTGGCGACGGCCGGGGTCGCGCATGTCGTGGGTAGGATCCGGCGGTTGGGCCTGGAGGTGGCCTTGCACAAATCCGAGGCCCTCTGTTTTCATGGGCCGAGGAATAAGCCACCTCCGGGTTCAAGCATAGTGGTAGGAGGGGTCTCCATAGCTGTCGAGTCGACGATGAAATACTTAGGACTCGTCCTCGACAGTCGGTGGAGCTTCGGGCCGCACTTCCAGCGGCTCGCACCCCGCTTGTTGGGCGCCGCTTCAGCGCTCTCGCGCTTGCTGCCCAACTTGGGGGGTCCAAATACCTCCTGCCGGAGGCTCTACACAGGGATCGTACGGTCAATGGCGCTTTACGCCGCGCCAGTGTGGGCGGATGCCCTGACGGCCCGTAACATCGCCTCGCTGCGAAGGCCGCAAAGAGCGATGGCCGTCAGGGTGATAAGGGGATACCGTACGATCTCCTTCGAGGCGGCGAGCCTCCTAGCCGGATCCCCGCCGTGGGACCTAGAGGCGGATCTCCTCGCGTCGCTCTATAAATGGCGCGAGGAAGCAGTTGGGCGGGGCGAGCGCCTGGTGCCTCGACAAGTTGAGGCGCGCAGGGCAGAGCTCCGCCAGGTCCTAGTGGCGGAATGGGAGCAGCGACTTGCGCGACCCTCGGCAGGGCACGCCGCGATAGCGGCGGTAAGACCCGTGATGAAGGAGTGGCTGGAGAGACGCCACGGCGCCCTCAGCTTCCGGCTGACGCAGGTGCTTACCGGACATGGGTGTTTCGGGAAGTACCTGCGTCGGATAGGCCGGGAGCCGACGCCCGAATGTCACCATTGTGACAGCTGCCGCGAGGACACGGCGCTGCACACGTTGGAGGAGTGCCCAGCTTGGGCAGTACAGCGCCGTGACCTGGTCGCGGCAGTCGATGCTGCGGGCGACCTCTCGCTTCCGGCCGTTATTTCATACATGGTCGGGAGTGAGAGCGGCTGGACGGCCGTCGCCTCCTTTTGTGAGGACGTAATGTCGCTAAAGGAGGCGGCGGAAAGGGAGAGAGAAGCTGTTACCTCTCTCCCGGCCCGCAGCAGACGTACCGGGCGTCGCAGGGTGGCGGACGATCTCCGGCCACCATAGGGCGCGGCCTGCGGGCGACAGACTAGGGGCGTCTGTTGCCCGATCAGAAACAGGCCTCGAGGCAGCGGCGTAGTGTTCCGCGCGCGCCTCTAAGTGGGAGTTCCTGCGGCCACTGAGTGGCATCCGCAGAGGGTGACGGGGCCCGCCTACGAACATCTGGCGGGCCAATACCTGTCGGGGGCGCGGACGAATGCGCAAGCGATACCCGTACCCCCGACAATAGGTACAGGAAGGGAACACCGGGGTGGTTTTTAGCCGGTAAGAGTCCGGCACGCCCCTCCGCCTTCCCCAGGGCGGAGGATGTCCATGAGGATTTTCCCCCCGAGAACAAAAAAAAAAAAAAAAAAAAAAAGGTTAGGTTAGGTTAGGTTAGGTTAGGTCCCCCCCGGTGGGTTCCCGCATTGTCGAGGCGGGGGGGCTCAGTAGCCGTGGCTTGGACACCCACGGTGAAGCGAAGAGGAACCCGAGGAGGGGCCGCTCGTCAGGGCTTCTGCTGACAAGCCGACGACGTAGCGGCCAAAGGTAGGTTGCGGTGTCGCTTGGGTGACATCGCAACTGAGGCGGGCCGCGATGTCGTACGTACCGGAGGCATCGCGGTTGAGGGTTGGAGGCCGCGGCGGGAGAGGAGTGCCGGTATTACGGTGCGCCGCTCTCCCTACCTTCCGCGGCCTTGACGGGGTCGCCACCGTACGATGGCGGACGCGGTGGGGCTGCAGGGGAAGAGGAGTGTCGGTATTGCGTTGGCCGCTCTCCCTATCCTCTGCAGCCGAAAATTGGCAGGCGGCGGGGCCAATGTCCTGACCCGTCGCAGGGGGGACCAAGGGTGCCCAGACACGGGGTCGTCTGGCGCCCATGTGCTGGTTTGGTCCCTGGGGTGGTCACGGCGTGCTATGTGTTCTGGTGCGCCGGTGATGGGGAGTACTCCCCAGAGGAGGGTCCGGTAACGGACGGCCGCGGCGGGTTCACGGATGAGTGCTAACGCGTGCCCGTGTTCCCGCCGTAAGCGGCAGAGGAGGACACCGTGGAGTTTTAGTGGGTTAGAGTCCCACATAACTGCACTATCTCCCCGTGGTAGTGTAGTATGCATGAGCATTTCTCCACGTGAAAAAAAAAAAAAAAAAAGGTTAGGTTAGGTTAGGTTGGGGGTCCCCCCACAGCGCATACGTCCACGTCGTGATCCCCGGGCAACGCCGTGTCTGACCACCGTAACGGAGTGGCAGACCGGCGGCTAAAGTGCGCTGTGACTTGCAGCCAACACGCGGACGACTGCAAGTACGAGTATGCCGAAAAAGCAAAGACGAGACGCCTCCGGGCGCTTTTTAACCGATTGTTCCTCCGGGGACGACACAAACGGCCCTTCTCAGGGCCAACACAGTGGCCCTTCCCAGGGCCAATCCACCGGCCCTTCTAAGGGCCACGTCGAAGCTGGCCGCGCACCATCCGTGGCCAGTTTATCCAGTTTGCAGGCGGAGTTTTCGGACTCCGGCGAGTCCGCCATGGACACGTCGGCGGCCGAAAACGACCGCCTCCAGCGGAAGCGGGCCTACCTGAGGCTCGGGTCCGGAGGCTCCTCGGGGTCTGTGGGCAAGTCGGGGAAGAGGCCGAAGTCGAAAAAGGCCTCGACTCCTGCTCCGACTCCTGCCTCGAGTCCGACCCACGACGTGGGTCTGGTGGACGCCGAGCGTCAGTTAGGCCTGGCAAGGAGGGAGCAGCTGCAGCAGGACCTTGAGGAGAAGGTCGCTGCCAGGGAGCAGCAGGCGCGGTCCGCCAGGTCGAGGGCTGGCTATGGCACATCCAATGTGCTGTACGCCGACCACTCCCTGGCGGAGCTGGAGCGCATGGCACTCCAGGACAAGGAGGAGGTACTGGAGGTCGCCTCCAAGTCTTCGAACCTGAAGGGGACCTTCCAGAAGGCCCTCAAATGCCGGGCCGTGAGCTTGCACGGCATTGTCACCGAGCTGGTGCAGCGCACGGCCACAGAGGAGACGCGGCAGCTGCAGGCGAGGGTGGATCGCCTGCAGCTGGAGGTCAGCCAGCTGCACCAGAAGCTGGCTGAGGCCACGGCCCGGCAAGCCCAACCTGCTCCTGCGCCTGCCCCTGGTCCGGCAGAGGGAGGCTCCTCCCCTCCTGGCAACCTCGTGGAAATAATCCGCGGGGTTGTCATGGAGGAGAGGGCCTTCATCAGGGGCTGCTTCGCCGGTATTGAGGACCGGCTCCCGCCGGAAAAGCGGCTCCGCCCGCCGCTAGCGGCGGATAAGAGTCCGCCACCGACGGAGCCGGTGCCTGTACCTGCGCAGCCTGCGGGAGACCCAAAACCGGGTGCGCAGACCCAGGCCTCCAAGGGCAAGGGGAAGGGAAAGGGGAAGGGCAAGAGGAGCACGGTGGCTCCTCAAACCCCCACCACAAGCGCGGAGGGAGCGTCTGCCTCTCCGGCAGCCCCCCAGAACACGCAGCGGGAGGACGCCATGCTCCCTTCCACCACCCCGTCCAACCAGGCGTGGACGGAAGTGGTCAGGGGGGGAAAGGCCAAAAAGTCCAAGCCCGCTGCGACTGCTTCGGCAGCCCAGAAGGCTTCGGCGGGCGGGAGGAAGTTGGTTCCTCCCAAAACTGCGGCGGTCGTGGTGACCATCACCCCGGAGGCCGCAGAGCGGGGCGAAACGTACGAGTCCGTCCTAAGACGGGCTCGTGCTAACGCGGATCCCTCTCGGCTGGGGATCGGCAACATCACGTGCCGCCGCACCCAGGCCGGAGCCCGAATTTTTGAGTTCGGGGGGGAGCAGCGCGGCGCAAACGCGGACCTCTTCGCAACAAAGCTGCAAGAGGCCATCGCGGATGTGGCGACGGTCGCCAGACCCGTCAAGACCGCATCCTTGGAGGTGATCGATATGGACGATTCGGTCACCAAAGAGGATGTGGTGGCGGCCGTTGCCGCTGCGGGAGGTTGCAGCGCCAGCGCCGTGAAGGGGGGAGCCATCAGGCCCGGCCGCCGCGGCATGGGCGCAATCCGCGTCGAGTGCCCAGTCGCCGCGGCGGTGGCCGCCCTAAAGGCGACCAAGGGACGGCTGCTCGTGGGCTTCAGCTCGGCTGTGGTCCGGCCGCTTGAGGACAAGCCTGCGCGGTGCTTCAAGTGCTTCGCGCCGGGCCACACCCGATCTACGTGTCCCTCCAAGTCCGACTGGGGAGAGTCTTGCTTCCAGTGCGGACAGGAGGGACACAGGAGTGCCACTTGCAGCGTCGCCACGCCACACTGCCCGGCGTGTGCTGCCAGCGGCCGCCCCGCAGGGCACAGGATGGGGGGCAGGAATTGCCAGCCTCCCGCGAGGAAGGGCATAGTGCCGGCGCAGGTTCGCCCTGTCGCCGCCACCGCCGCTGTCGCCGCCGCTGTTACTCCAGCTCAAGCGGCGGTGGCTGAGGAGGGGGGTGCGATGACGGAATAATGGTTTCCTATCACCGCATCCTCCAGGCGAACACCAATCACTGCAGAGCGGCCCAGGACCTGCTGGTGCAGGCCATGGCTGAGTGGTTGGTGAACGTAGCGGTGGTCGCCGAGCCCTACTCGATCCCCGGCAGTTGGCTGGGTGACGAGGACGGCTTGGTGGCACTAGCGGCGCGGTCCTCCACAGACTCCCCTCCCCTCTCGCTATTAGAGAGGGGACCGGGATACGTGGCCGCCGCGTGGGGAGAGATAGCCCTCGTGGGCGTCTATTTCTCCCCAAACCGCCCTCTCCGGGACTTCGAGAACTATCTCGGAGCCCTGGCCGCCGTGGTCGGCAGGGCGGCGCCGCGTCAGGTCTCCGTATTGGGAGACCTGAATGCCAAGTCGGTGACCTGGGGCAACCCGGCCACCGACCATCGCGGGCGGGCAGTGGAGCAGTGGGCAGCCTCCTCTGGGCTCTCCCTCCTCAACAGAGGGAACGTCCAGACATGCGTGCGGCGACAGGGTGGCTCGATAGTGGACGTCACTTTTGCCACCCCTGCGCTGGCCGCGCGCGTGCTGAACTGGCGGGTGGATTTGGTGGAGACCATGTCGGACCACCGCTACGTGCGGTTCGACATCTCCACCGGTGGCCCCGGAGGGACGCGGCCCCTCTCGGGGCGGTCAGCGTTCCCACGGTGGGCTCTCACCCGCCTGGACAGGGAGGCGGCGGCAGAGGCGGCGTTTATCCAGGACTGGCTTTCGCCGCCTTCCGCCGGCTTGGACGTAGACATCGCGGCGGGACACCTGAGGGAGTCTCTGACCGAGGTGTGCAATTCCAGCATGCCTCGGTCCGGCCGACCGCTGCCCAATAGGGCGGTGTACTGGTGGTCGGCCGAGCTGGAGAGGCTTCGAGCGGGGTGCGTGGTGGCCAGAAGGGCCTACGCGCGGAGCCGGCGGCGGCGTCAACGAGACCTCGCCCACGAGGACCACCTCTATGAGGTGTACATAGAGGCAAAACGGGTCCTCGAGCGGGCCATCGCCGACGCCAGGGACTCGGCGAGAGCGGAGATGCTGGAGGGTCTCGACAGAGATCCCTACGGGAGGCCATACAAGGCGGCGCGAAACAAGCTGCGCCCCTTTGGTCCCCCGGTGGCCGAGACCCTGGAGCCCTCATTCCTGGATGGGGTGGTTCAGTCTCTGTTCCCGTGCAGGGACAACTTCACCCCACCAGTGATGGACCCTCCGCGGGGGATAGCTCCGCCAGCCGAGGAGGAAGAGGAGGCCCCTCCTGTCACGGAGTCGGAACTCAGCGCGGCGATTGTGCATATCCGCGCCAAGAAGACGGCTCCGGGCCCCGACGGTGTCCCGGCGAGAGTGGTGGCAATTGCCGCCACTCAAATGGAGGAGCGGTTTCGGGACCTCTTTAGCGCATGTCTTGCGTCTGGGAGGTTCCCGAAACCGTGGAAGGAGGGACAGCTGTGCCTCCTTCGCAAGGAAAGCCGCCCCGCAGAATCGCCCTCGGCATACCGACCCATCGTCCTGCTCGATGAGGTCGGCAAAATGTTCGAGGGGATAATCGCTGCCCGCCTAAAGAGCCACCTGCGGAATGTGGGGCCGGACTTGTCGGACGCTCAGTTCGGTTTTCGGGCTGAGCGTTCCACAGTGGACGCGCTGGCCCGCCTTAAGGGCCAGGTGAAGGATGCGATGGAGGCGGGGGACGGATTGTTGGCGGTGTCATTCGACATAGCCAACGCCTTCAACTCTGTTCCCCACAGCACCATCCTAGAGGCACTCCGATTCCACGGGGTGCCTCTATACATGCGGCGTCTACTGGCCAGCTACCTGGAGGATCGGGCGATCGTCCTCGTGAACAGGGCTGGCCAAGTCCGGCGGTACGCAGTCGAGGCCGGCGTTCCACAGGGGTCGGTAGTGGGACCTCTCCTCTGGAACGTTGGCTACGATTGGCTCTTGCGGGGAACTCTCCTCCGAGGCACGAGTGTCATCTGCTACGCGGATGACACTCTCCTCACGGCCCGGGGGGAGAGTTTCAGGGAGGCGGCCAACTTGGCCTCGGCAGGCGGATCCTTGGTCGCAGGGAGGATCCGCCGCCTAGGATTGACGGTGGCGCTGCACAAGACCGAGGCCGTGTTCTTCCACGGGCCTCGGCAGCGCCAACCACCAGACGCCCACATCTTCGTGGAGGGCGTCCGAATCGAGGTGAAGGCCCAGATGAAATATCTGGGCCTTGTACTCGACAGCAGGTGGCGTTTCGGCCCGCATTTTAGCGGGCTGTCGACGCGCCTGCTGAAGACTGCGGGCGCCCTCTCGTGGCTGCTCCCCAACTTGGGGGGGCCCCGCGCGCGATGCCGGCAGCTCTTCGCCGGCATCTTGAGGAGTATGGCCCTTTACGGGGCCCCTATCTGGGAGGACTCCCTCCGCAGGAGGGAGAACGCCGCCGCATTGCGGGCCCCCCAAAGGGCCATAGCCCAGCGGGTGGCGAGGGCCTACCGCACGGTCGGCTTCTCGGCGGCATGCGCTCTGGCCGGCACCCCGCCTTGGGAACTCGAGGCGTGGGTGCTCGCCAGAGTGTATGAATGGACGGCGGGGCGGAGGGCGAGAGGAGAACGCCCCGCCCCCGAAGAGCGGGAGGCCGTCCGGCGGGAGGCGAAGGACGCCATTGTCGTCCACTGGACGCGGGACCTCGCCGCCGCAGCCTTCGGCCGCCGTACCCTAGACGCGATTGGGCCGGTCCTGCGAGACTGGCTCGAGCGGTCGCACGGGTTCGTCTCCTTCCGTCTGGTGCAGGTGCTGTCCGGGCACGGTTGCTTTGGATCGTACCTGCACCGTATCGGGCGGGAGGAGACGCCGTCGTGTCACGGCTGTGGCGCGGCGGAGGACACGGCGCAGCACACTCTTGAGGTGTGCCCGTCGTGGTCCGAGCCGCGCCGCAGTCTCACCGCGGCGATCGGAACGGACCTCTCGCTCCCCGGCTTGGTCAATGCCATGCTTGGGGACGAGGGGTCCTGGGCGGCAGTCGCCTCCTTCTGCGAACACGTCATGTCCCAGAAGGAGGCGGCGGAGCGCGCGCGGGAGGAAGACCCTCTCGCGCCGCCGCTCCGAAGGCGGAGGAGGGGTCGAAGACGACGTCAGTATGACAGTCACCTCCGACTCCTCCCAGGTGGAAGCCAGCAGGCGACGGGTGCGGGGGCTCCGTCGCCTGTATTGCACAGGCTTCCACCAGTGCCGGACGGGAATGGCCAGGTGTTCCCGGCCATTCCCGTAGCCCCCCAGCCGGGGGGACATGCGGGGCCCGCCAGTTAGGCGGGCATGCGCCGGGGGGGTTGTGGACGCAAAGGCTGAGCCGGATTCCCATGACCCCTCCATCAAGGCGACGAGGGAACACCGCTGAGTTTTAGTGGGTATACTGCCACCTTGGCAGGGAGTCCCACATACTCCGTATCGTCCCCCGACGATCGGAGATGCGTAATGTCATTTCTCAGCGACAAAAAAAAAAAAAAAAAAAAAGGTTAGGTTAGGTTTTTTTTTTTTTTTTTTTTTTTTTTTTAAAAAGAAATTACCGCGGACATGGGGGTCCGCGCCATTGTTTACAAATTATTTAATTGTTTACATTATTTTTTATCATTAAGAGAGAGTTACTGAACTCCTACTTTGGACATTTATTGTTAATAATCTTACATTCTAACTTATAATCTACGTGAGTCCATCCTAGGTATATAAAAAAAAGGGTTTTTTTTTTTTTTTTTTTTTTTTTAATTATTATTATTATTATTTAGTTTTTTGTTATGCATGCTCATGCAGACGTTATTTGCTTATTTTTTATTATTATTATTATTATTTTTTTTATTTTTTTTTTTTTATTTTTTTTTTTTTTATTTTTTTTTTTTTTTTACAGTTACTACACAGTCATTACAATTAATTTCTTATTCTAATATGTTTTAGTTCCAAAGTTTTACATTATTGTTTATTTATTTATTTATTACAGTTACAAATTATGTCATATTCTACAGATTGGATGCGATTTCTGGTATACTGATTAGGTTTGGTTACAATACTTCTTAATCTAAATTTGGTCTAAAGTTTTACAATGTTTTTTATTTATTACAGTTACAAATTATTATGATAATATGTTTCAGATTTGATACGATTTCTAGTATATGGGTTAGGTTAGGTTACAATACTTCTTATTTCTAATAGTGTTCTGAAGTTTTACAATTTAGTTTACTTATTTATTTACTACGGTTACAATAGGTAAGTTGGTTAGGTTTTGGATGCGATGTTGGGTTGGGAACTTGGGACTTGTTCGGTGGTGTTTAGATGTTATGGTGAGGCTTTTTGACCAGGGACTTCGCTAGCCTGATCAGTGAGTCCACGACGTCCGCGTCTCGGTGTTGTATGGCCATCTTCATATTGTATTCGATGACCGTTTTCGTCGGCGCGCCCATCGCTCTCTTTGCGAAGCGGCCTGTGGCGTCGTCGGCGTCGTCGGTGTAGTAGACGCAGCTGACCGTATGTCTCGACACCGCCACCACCGCGTGGGAGATGCTGTCATGGATCTGGAGCCTCCTGGACTTGGTGTTTATGATGATGACGCTGTCGTAGGTCAACCCCTGGGCTTCGTGTATGGTCAACGTGCGCGAACCTTCGCCAGACCCATATCCCTGGCTCACAAGAGAAGCTTTCTCCTCCTGCGTGTGAACCAGGAACAGGGTGTTTTGGGCGGTGCTTGGTATTTGCGCTTTCGTATAACCCATCACTCTCAGGGAGTGGACCTGCGACAGCGAGGACTTGGAGGAATATATACCGGAGTATATATCGCTCAGTGCGTATGCCACGTCCATGGGATTTCGGTGTGTGCAGAACAACTGCAGGGTGATGCCAGTCACCAAGTCTGGACGGGTATACCTTAACTTGAAAAGGTTTTGTCTGTCCAGGAATGGTAGCTGATTGACGTCTCCGATAAGGACAATTTCGCCTGCCCCAGACAACTTGGCCGCCATTACTATGGCCCCAAAATGGTTCATTAGAGCTTCGTCTACCGTGAGACGGTAACATTTGTCTCTCTGTCTGAACCCGTTGGCCAAGATTGAGGTCATAGTGCGCACCTTGGTCTTTACTCGGTCTCCTAAGCGGTGCGCGAGCTTCGCTCGGAGATCTTTGGCTGCTTCGGTTGTCGTGGTGACTATGACGTCCTTCTCCTCATCGAAGTGTTTCAACACCCAAGTCGTTTTGCCGCAACCCGGAACCCCGTTTACCCACCTGATATTGGGTACCGCCCAGCTTTCCTGCGATGCCGGAGTGTCTGAGGTCCCCAAAATGGTTTGTGCCACTTCGAGGATCTTGTCGTCCGGCATGATCTTGGTACATTTGGCGGTAACCACTATCGGGTCGTCGCTTGGCGCGTTGAAACTAATTTTGCCCGAGCGCTCCGTTTCCTCTTCATCCAGGGTCACGAACCCGTTACTCGCGCTGTAGGCAGCCATGTACGACCCCTTCATTTCCCCTATGATGACCTGGGAAGTGACGTTGTCGTACACTGCCGCCTCAGATTCCCTGAGCAGTACCCTTAACAGTCCTTCAGATTCTCTGTGGAAGGTCTGCAGGATCTTCTTGCATGTCGCGAGATTGACCTCTCTGGTCGCTCTCACGATTGCTACGTACTCAAGGAATGCGCTCTTAACATGGTCCGTGGTGCCCGAAGTCACTGCGAGGGTCGGCGGGCTGACTTGCCCTTTGTCGGCTCTGGTTGGTTTGGGCTTCTGGGGTGTTGGTGTTTTTGGTGTAGTTTTAAAGAACTTTGTTACCGCTGTCTCCAGTTTGCGGGTTGGGTCCGATACGCGGCTGGTGTTTGGGAGCAGTGCGCCGAGGAAAGTGCCAATGGCTTTGAGGCTACTCCTCGACCGCGCCCGGTCCTCTGGGCTGGTTTTTGCGCTCTGCTCCTTTGCCGATTTTTCGGCCGCTGCCTTTGCCTGGGCCCTCTCTGATCCGCTTATTGTGGTCGGTCCTGTTGTGGGGGTCGTCGCGATGGCTGTTGGCCGTCCGGGGGACTTTAGGAAACTCAAGGTTTCCCCCCTGTCCTCATAGACGACCACCTCGTGTTTTTCTGAGGCCTTTAAACAGCCGAAGCGATCGACGACGTCTCCTCTCTCTCTTTCGACCACCATCGCGTCGATGCTGATGGTACGGGCTGTTACTGCCAGGTAGTCTGCTGCCTCCCTGATCTTTTGGAGTAGCGAGCTTGCCTGGGCAAATGGAGTTTCCTCTCCCCACTCGAGTAATGCGATCGTCTTTTCTTTAAATCGCACTAGACGGCATCGGTGAGAGGCTACTACCACTTGAGGCAGTGCAGCATACTTGCTGCCTTTCATGCTCGCTTTGGTGGTACTTCCGTTGATCAGGGCGGCAAGGCCTGGTGAGATGGGTATCCGGGCTCTGGCTCGGCTTGAACCTATGCAGAAGCTTATTCCCAACCTTTCCCTCTCCTGATTCATAAACAGGGCGACGCCTCGCAGTCTGATACCTGGGGCTCCATCTCCTCCGCATCCCAGGAACTGTGTTAATGACATGGCGTTAGGGGCTGGCTGAGGGCTGGCTTCCGCTGTTTCCGATTGTGATTCTGTTGGTATTTCCGCTTCTGCTGTTTGTTGGGTGGTGTTTCTGTGGGTGGTATGTATGCTAGTGGTGAGTGGTATGTGTGTTTGTGGTGTGTGTGTTCGGTGTTGAGTTGTTGTTGTTGTGATGGTCGTTGTTGACGTGGTGGTTGTTGATGTTGTTGATGGCGTGGTGTCTGTTGACGTGTTGGTTTGTCTTTGTCGATTCTGACGAGGCAAGGTTGCGTCCGTTTTGTTTGCCCCCGCCGCGACCGCAGCGACTCCGCTCACGAACGCCAAGAATGGTGTCCTTGTGGCCAGTCTCCCCATGATGGTGTGGAGTGTGGACTGGCTTAGCTGGGTTTCCAATTTTACCTCCAGCTCCATTCTGTCGTGACCAAATCTTGGGCACTCAAAGAGCAAGTGCCAGACTGTTTCCTCGCAGCTAGGGTCACAGACGCATGAGGGACTATCTTTGAGATGGAATCGGTGGAGGTACGCTGAGAATCCTCCGTGTCCTGTTAGGACTTGTACCTGGGCCGGTGTGAGAGCTGTGTCTCTGAGCATTCTTTTCGCCGCTAGGACGTCTGGGAAGAATACTTTCGTGACCGCCCCTGTACTCGAGGACTCGTATCGCGTCTGCCACTTCCTTATAGTCTCCTCCCGTATCTTCCTCCTCACGAACGATACGGGGACCTTGCTGTAGTCAGATGTTGTGTGTGTAAGTGCTGCCTCCTTGGCCAGCTCGTCCGCTCTCTCATTCCCGGCCGTTCCCACGTGTGCCTTGAGCCAGAAAAGCCTCACTTCCCTGTCCTCCAATCTCATCTCTCGGACGTCTCTTTTTATCTGGAGTGCCAGGTGGTGAGTTACGGACGGTCTCTTCAGCAGGTCGAGTGACGATCTTGAGTCGCTCAAGATGCTTACAGAGGCTGCCCTAGATTCTCTTGCCATCCTGACAGCTCTGTAGAGGGCGTACATTTCCGATTGGAAGACTGTGTTGTGAGGCTCCAGGCCGAAAGTACTGGACTTTGACTCCCTACCGTTCTCCCACCAAGTAAGGGCAGCTCCGACTTTCCCCTCTATCTTGCTGCCGTCGGTGTATATTTGGGGACCGGTTACTTGATGAGTTTCCAGTGTTTCAGGAGTCAAGTCCTCAAGGCGTGCATATTCCGTTGTAATGAGTAGTGCTGGATGGGGTTGTTGGGAGAAGTGCACGTTGCACTCCAGTTCGCAGTCCGATGGTATGAACTCCCGGGAATGGCCCTTTTTGATCGTGAAAAGGGTTGCCGCCTCGATTACCCGGAGATCTAGGGGTAGTTGGCCTGACAGGATGAGTGCCGATGTCAGAGAAACCGTGCGGTATGCCTTGCAGATTTTCTGCGCGAATCCCCTCTGCAGTGAGTCAAACTGATTCCTTGTCATCAATTTCCCAGCTGCGGGGGCCCACGCACTCGCTGCATACAACACGATAGGCTCTATCACCGACACGTATATTGTCCTGATTATCTCTCTGTTCAGACCCCAAGTCACTTTTGCTGCGCATGCCAACTGCTTGTAAATGTCCGCGGCCTTTTTACAGGTCGCAGCCACGTGCGCATTGAAAGTTAGTTTAGAATCTATTGTCAGACCTAACAGCTTGACCTCTTCGACCAGGTTGAGTCGCACACCCGACATATAGAGTATCGGAACGTCGTATTTTAGCTTTTTCGTTAACACCATCGCGTTGGTCTTATGCGCGGCGAAACGTAGCTTGTTTTTGACGCCCCATTCCGATACTATGTCTAGTGTGTCATTGGCCGATTGCTGCAGGGGACCAGTTGTAAAGTCCGAGAAAACCAGGACAACATCGTCTGCGAAGGCTTGACAATATACCCCCATTCTAGCCATTCTGTGAAGGAGCGAGTCTAGGATAAGGTTCCAGAACGTCGGTCCGGCAATTGAGCCCTGGACGCATCCTTTCGTGGTGCCCTTCTCGCTAGTCGCTCTGGCATAGTTGACCCTGATGTTCCGGTCTTCCAGGTATGAGGTGACGAGAGCGTAGATGTTGGTGGGGCAGTTCTTAACTACCAACTGTCTTTTGAGAGCTGGCCACCACGCGTTATCGAAGGCCCCCTCTATGTCCAATGATATCAAAAGCACGATTTTTTTTGCTTTGATTTCGGCACGTATGTGTCCCATTAGGGCATAGAGGGCGTCCTCGGTACCGCGCTGCGGCATGAAACCGTACTGATTTGTGTTTAGAGTCGGGAGGAAGTGCCACTGGAGTCTGCCTACAAGGAGTTTCTCGACGATTTTCCCCAGGACCGAGAGCAGGCCTATTGGCCTGTACGACTTTGGGTTGGTATAGTCGTCCTTTCCTGGCTTGCGGAGAATGCACACGTGGGCGACCTTCCACTGCTTCGGGAAGTGTGACAGCGACAGGCACCTGTTTGCTATCGCCAAGAACACCTCCCTATCGCAGTTTATTGCCGCCGTGCAGATGTCCGCTGTCAATCCGTCGGGGCCGGGGGCTTTTTTCGGATTCTGGTTTTGGAGAACCATTTCCAGCTCCGCGGCCGTGAAAGATGGATCATCAGCGGACAGTCCTTGGGGGTTTTCCTCCTCCGCTAGCCTCCTCAGAGCCGTGTGGTATGGTTGTTCGGCATCCGTTGAGTCATCGGGGTAGAAGGTCTTTGCCAGAAGATCCGCCGACTGCTCTGGGCTGAGCGTCTCACCCGCGGTGTTCCTCAGGAGCGCGTCGTCCTGTCTTCTGGCTGTCTTCCTTAGTACCCTGTAGATGCCGTCCCACATGCTCTCTCGGTCCTGCTTCGTGCAGAACTCCTTCCAGCCGGCCGTGGCGGCTTCCGTCGCCGCTGTGGTGTAAGTGTTTTTTGCTATTATGTAGTCTTGGATGGTGAAGTGTCTCCGGCATTCGGCCGCGTTTCGGATCCTTCTCTTCTTCCTCATTGCGTCTTTTTTGAGACGCTCCAGAGAAGGAGTCCACCATGGGGGCTTTTCCTCGTGTTTAGGCGACCCCAGTTTTGGGATCGCTACCTCGCATGAGCAGTGGATGTTATGCGTGTATTTCTTGACTATTGTCTCCAGATCCTCCGGGTTCGAGACGTTCGAGACTCCGGCTGATGTGATGCCTTCTTCTGCCAGGGCGGTCTTGAAGTGCGTGCTGAAGTCTGACCACCTTGCCTTCTTGGTGTTATAGATGCGCGTCGAGATTGGCCTTAAGGGTTCCAAGGCCTTCTCTAAGCGCATCGAGAAGGTTATAGCATTGTGGTCCGAAGTTGTTACACTTCTTTCAACACGCCAATCCTCGACCTTACCCAACAGCGACAGGCTGCATGCGGTCACATCAACGATGCTTGTGCACCACCTGTCCCCTCTGTAAGTCTCGAACGTTGGTGTTTGGCCCGTGTTTAGGATGTGGAGATCCCGCTCGTTGAGGAACGAGTTGTACGCTGCCCCGCGATGGTTTTCGGAAACACTTCCCCACCACTGGCTCCAGGCGTTTACGTCTCCTCCCACCAGGATGTTTGTTGTGCGTAGTTTTTGTATAGTGTTGTTTATTTCCGAAAGGTAGGGTTCAATGTCCTGGTCACCCTCCAAATAGACCGATAGCACTCCGAGACTGAGCTGGCCCACCTTCAGTAAAACGGCGGCGATGTTCTCTGTCACAAGCTGGGGGTCGTGGATGACCTCCAGGTTGTTCCCGAAAACAACGATCGCCGCTTTTACTGGTTTCTGGCGGTTTAGGCTGCACTGGATGACTTGCGTGCCGGGGTTTTGCTTCATCACACCTGTTCTTCCTACATAGGGCTCTTGAACAAGTGCTACTGAAACTCCCCTTGCTTGTGCCGCCATATGAAGTTCTTCTGTGGCCAGATTGGAGCGCTGAAGATTGCCTTGGATGAATTTCAATCTTGGTATCGGTCTCTTTGAATTTTGGGGGGTGTCCGCTTGTGTGATTGATGTTTCCGTCTCGTTGCCCTTAGCAATAGGAGACGCGCGACCTCGCTATGCCATCCCATTTTTGGCGTTCCGGGCAGTCTTCGCTGAACGCTGTGTGCGCCAGGTCTCTGCCCGTCTTGTGGATGATCTTGCAGTTAATACATGTGGGTTCTTTGCCCTCCGTTCTTATGAGGCAGTCCCTTCCACTGTGCGCGCCGCTGCAGAAGCTGCAGATGTCTTTTGCGGCTTTGCACAATTGTCTGTTGTGCCCGTATTGTAGGCACTTTGTGCACTGCACAAGGGGCGACTGATCCTCGATCGGGCATCGTTTAATGCCCACATGTATTTTCTGCACCGCCGTGTAACTTTTCCAGAGCTCTGGGGAGAGCTCCAGAACAGGGTGACATTCGAGGGGGTTCCTCGCACGCTTCCTATACCGTACTTTTAGGGTCTGTCTCTCCACAGCGACGTTCTGCAGAAGATGCTTATTCTGCGCTTTCACGAGATCTATGATTTCCCCGTCGCTGTAACTCGACAGTACTCCCCTTATGCAAACGAGCGGATTTTGCGGTTTGGGCTCTTGGACCTTGAGCCCCGCGCTCGACTGGACTTGTTCCTTGACCTTCCTCAAGTCCTCCTTGCTGGCGCACCTCATAACCACTTTTTGGTTACGGGCTTTCCGCACAGTGTCGACCCGGGCTCCGCTCGATTTGAGGTCCAAGGCTGTCCTGATCCTCTCGATCACGTTGTCCCCGGTGTGTTGTGGGTCCGTGGATGAGACGATCAGGGTGTGGTTTGCTTGTGTGGCTGGTTTCGGGGGTTTTGGTGTGCTGGCTACCTGGGCAAAGGTCTTTGGACCCTGTTGTTGTTGGGGCGGTCTATCCGCTCTGCCCAGGTCCGCTACCCCTTTTTGGATGTTCTGGAGGGTCTTTTTGACCTCCCCGACTGCTAGTTCCGCTTCCAGGTTCATCACCGGAGGTGCCTGGGTTGGCGGTTCTTTGTCGCGCAGTGCGCGGAGGTCCGCCGAGACGATCTCCAGCCTTTCGGAAATGGGTTTGAGATGATGCGTGAAGTTTATTGGAGTTGGTGGTGGTGGGGGGGAGGCTACGGGTCTGTTGGTGAGTGCCTGCAGTAGGCCGCGGAGTTCTTCAAAGGCCTCCTCGAACTTTGGGCCCGTCTCCTGAATGCTCAGGTCCGGGTTCGGTTTGACCGGACGGTTGAGGTCTTCCTTGAGTCGCTCGAGATCCTTCCGGAGCACGTCAAGCTGGTTCGACGCGCTGATCACGTTTGAGTCCAGGCGTGAGAGGATTGTCCCCATTGATTCCCATTTGGGGTCGCCCGGGGCTCTTGCTCCTTCCTGCCTGGTCTTCTCGTGCTCCTTTAGGTTCCTGAGGCTCGCCGCTGTGACCTCTTCCTTAATCTCCTTGATGCCTTTGAAGGCCTCAAGGGTTTCGTGGCCCAGCCATTCCCTGATCCCTTTCGACTCTTTGAGCGTATCCGAGACGTCCGTTCTCATTAGGGAGAGCTCGACCTTCATTTGCATTATGTCACGATTGTGGGCTCTCTCGACGCGCACAAGTTCTTGTGCGTGTCGAGAGCGCTCCTTCTCGAGGTTGTACTTATGCCGTGATCTAGAGTCTGCCAGTGAGAGGGTTATCTCGTACAGGCCCTGCAAGCACTCGTGGGTTATGGTTTTGCATTCCCGCTTCATGTTCCCGGCGGCCTCCAAAGCCTCCTTACCTTTCTGAAGCAGGTCGTTTGCTTCTCGTGTTGCCAGGTCCATCTCCACCCCAGTGCCTCTTTTCGGAGTCCTGTAGAGGATACTCGGCCGTCCGATCGCTGGACGATCGGCCTGGCTAGAGGCCACCGAGCTTTCCTCGTCCGAGATGATCTGGTGGGGAGGGGAAATTCCGCATTGCTCCCAGTTTATTACTATCTCGGAGATCCTGCTGCGGTCCCCCGTCTGAGACGTACCGGACACCGATGGTGGTGGCGGCATCGTGGTCGATGCGTCCGGTTCCGACTCTGCCCTCGGCTCCTGTGGCTTCTGCGATGGACGCGCCGTCTTTTCAGATATGAATGATTTTTCCGACACCATGGACTTCGCGGTGTTTTTTAGAACCTTTTCTCTAAGTGTTTTAGTGACTTTTGCGGCCTCCGTGGTCATCTTGCGGGACGTACTATTTTGAGACATGTTGGTATGTAGTGGTTAGTGGGTAGGTGGTTGTTAATGTAGTTTGTAGTTGTTAGTTTTTACAGAAAGATACATTTACTAGTGAATTAATTAAAATTATTGAGTAACTTAGTTCTACAATGTGATGAAATAGTATTCGTAATGTCTATGACTGTGTTGTATTATATACTAGGATGGACTCACGGGAAACTTCGCTGGTGGTCTGCGTGTTGTCCGGTGAGGAGTCCGATAACTGCAGGGCTCTGATGGTCTAAGCCCTAGTGAGTACGCTGGTGGTGGTTCTCAGCGGAATTGCTTCGGTGTGGCTAGGCTAAGCTGGTGCGGTGCTGATGCTGGTGTCGCTTTAGAGATTCTGGCGGGGCCAGATTAAAGAGCGTTTTGCGCCCTTCAAAATGAGCCCAAACTCGGCGTCCTAGGTCCAACGGGTACGAAGTTAGACTGCGGGGGGGTGAGGTACCTCTGAGAGGGGTGAGGGGGGGAGGAGGGGAAGGTTTCGTGGGGCGGCTATTGGAGGGGGGGTCTTGAGTTGAGGGGGAGGGGGTCAAGGGGGTCGGGGGGGGGAGGTTTCGTGGGGCGACGATTGAGGGGGGGGTCAAAGTGGGGGTCAAAGGGGGTCTCGGGGGGGGGTTTCGTGGGAAGACGATTGAGGGGGGGGTCAAAAATTTAAAACGGGGGTCAAGAGGGGGGGTCGGAACAAACAAAAAAAAGGGGAGGGGGAAGTTCGTGAGAAGACGATTAAGGAGGGGGCCCGGGGCAAGGGCAAAGGGGGGGTACGCCAATTGCGGGGGTGACGTCTTGTTGGTGGTGGAAGAGGGGGGTGGTGAATGGAGGGGGGGTTGGATTTGAGGAAGAGGAGGGGTGGGGGTGTGTGGAAGGATTGTGATGTCCCGAGTCGGAAGAGCCCAAACTCGGGGGGGGTAGGAATAGGGGTATAGGAGTTCTCTCGGGGAATGTCTTGGTGATGGTCGTGGAGTCGTCACTCTGGTGCGTGTTCTGCAGACGGATTCCTCGGCCGGCTTCGGAGTCTCCAGTACGGG